>CM053503.1:27200123-27250782 GCA_028627145.1 Eidolon dupreanum | reverse complement strand
TCTCTCTCTCTCTCTCTCTCTCTCTCTCTCTCTTTCTCTCTCTCTTTCTTTTCACATGAAAGATAATTTCTAAAATATATAATTAAACTTAACCTTGATTTAAGGTTGCATTATTGTTTCAGTTTTCTATTGTGGACAACCATAATTTATAATTTCTCATGGTTCTGTGGGTCAGGAATTTGGACAGAGCACAGCTGGGACATTCTCTGGTTCCATGTGATGCCAGCTGAAGTCACTTATGCAGCTACATTCAGCTGAGAGTTTAGCAAGGGCTGGGTCATCCAAGATGACCACAATCTTCAGGATTTCTCTCCATGTGACCTCTAGGTATTCAGTAGTTTTGCTTGGACTTCCCTCTAGTGTGTCAGCTGGATCCAAAGAAGAAGAAATAGAGAGCAGCTATGTCTCTTAAACCTATTCTCAGGAGTCCAAAAATATTAATTTTATGGTCACATTTTATGGTCAAGGTAAGTCACAAGCCCAACCCAGATTTAAGAAGAGGAGAAAGGAGTCACCTCTTTATGTTAGGAGCAGCATGCATGAACAAGAATGACAGTAATAATTGACAGCCATATTTGAGGACTATTTTTATCAAATTAGTTAAAATAAAAGAATAATATATAATATAATAATATAATAATATATAATATAATAATATATCACCAGCTATTTGAGCCCCTTTGCTATAAAACTGCCCACTGAAAGCTAGGTGAAGACATTAAAAACTTATCCTGAGCATACAGGCTGGTGAAGACAAAGCTGCAAAATATGACAAAGAGGCTTCCAGGGGGAGATGAAAGACAAGTCACTACCACCAACAGTGTGATCCAGGGTGTTGCAGATGACATCAGTATGGAACAAGACAGCAGTGAATGATGAGAGCAACGGCTAGAGCAGAAAGATTCCAGAGTCGTAGGAATTGGTTCAAATTATGTATGAAAGCTTCCTATTCTCTCCCTCCCCTTAAAATCCTACCTCCATCTCCTGGCCTCAGCATAGGCCCTTTAAGAGACTTAGGGGTTATTTCTTCTATTTGGAAGATGGGACAACTGATCAAGTTTGCCTGGTGACACAAACTGTTAAAGTGACCTTCCTAGCCACTTGGACATCACAAACTGATGATGTCCAAGGGACTTTTAAGTTACATGAGGATATAATATTTACATATTCTTTCTTCTTAATTTAAATGTAATTTTATATACATTTTTTTCTTATGTATACCTATGTCACCACTTACACATAGAAAAAAGTCTGAAAAGATATATACAAAATTTTAATAGTTACTATCACTAAGTTATGAAATTCCTACTGAATGAGTTTTTCTTCACTTATTTACACATTTTTTTTCTAAAATGAATATGTATTATTTACCTAACATTTAATTGTATTTTTATTAAAGATACATAATTAACTATTTTGTTTCCCTAAGGCAACTTACTTTTCACTTATAAATGGCCTTTGATTGATCATTTTTATAGCAAATTGGTAGTCATAAATTGCTAGGAAAGGTCCCCAGTCTTGTCTCCTGTTTGGGTGAGTGAAATAGTAACACTCCTGTATAAAGAGTCACAATCCTATGACATACATCTTAGGTGTTTCAATACCTAAGATTAAAGAAATTTCAAATAAACCACCAGAAGTTTGAATTATTGAAATGCTAATGAAGACATGCCCTCAGAGAAAATGCAAGGAGTCTTGACAGTTTTTAAGGCTTCATCTGAAAGACTTTTGCAGAATAAACATGGTATTCAACTTATGTTTCTCAAAAGGGCTGCTGGAATTTGAACTGGTGCTCCCAGAGAGCATTTAAAAGCACAACTTAGATCACTAATAAGTATAATTCCCATTTGGTGTTCACATAATCCATGTGTGTAAAATAAAAAATTTTTAATTTAATTTCAAAACAAATTAAATCATGTAATCAGTCTATAGACATATAGGGTATTGAATAGAGTAGATTGGCCTGGGCAGGAAGAATAATATATAGGCAGGAAGGTTGTGCTATACTTACATAAAAAATAGGCAACTTTTAAATGATAATTCTTTTAAAAGATGTTGCCTCCTAAATAAGTACTGGTTTTATATGTTTACTATTCATCTCTTAAATATTCCTGTGATAAAGGTAATTCTATATCTTCTTCTTTTTTTAATTAAGAAAGCCACAGAAAACAACCGGACATAAATAGCCTAGATGATTGTAAAGATACCTCTACATACATTTTGAAAATGATATATATGTATATGAGTGTGTATGTGTGTATAGGTAGATGAAAGGAAATGTGGATAGAAAATAGCTAGCTAACTAGCTAGCTAGATAGACAGACAGACAGATAGATATAGGTATTTCATATGCAATATACCATATGCATAAATGTACATGTCTTATAAGAAACACATTTATCAGGCCAAAATATGCCACTCATGATCATAATTAAGGTGTTTTCTTATAGATTAAAAAATGTCTATTTTTCATGTTATTAGTTTGACCTCTAAATTTATTTTAATGCCTGATATAAAAATAAGAGAAAAATTCAACCTTTTGTGTCACTTCTGTAACACTAGAGAAAAAAGATCAAATTCTCATTGACCCTCATTTCTGACAGTTCTCATGTATGATTAAAAGATTGTTTTTAAAAGTCATCCTGCTTAGGATGTGAACATGGCATTCTAATGTAATACGCTTGGGCCTTTATATGTCGTCACATACCCACAGACTGTAGGCTGTAGGCTACAATAAATTCTACAATGGCAAATTCTTGAAACATTTGAAAGGGAAAAAGTCAGAAATTACGATGAAATGAGAATTCCATTAGCCACTGGGGGGAAGAATAGATAGTGCAAATGCAAGACAAAGGTCTTACTAGAGTTTTTGCCCATTTTAACAATGACACAATGTAAAATTGTTGGTAGACCAGCCTATCACATGGTGCTGAACTCATATTCCTCAAAGTTTTAACCAAAAACATCCCCAAGTAAGAATTTCAGTAGCACTGGTTTGTTAATAATATTCTTTACCCAATACAAACAGAAAATTCATTCCTGATCTTGCCACATGAGCAGTTTCCATGATTTTGTTCTTAGTTCTAGCGTGGTTAGATTATTGTGATAAACAAGCAGTTATTAGAGAGAAACTGACAACATGATATGTGTAAAAATTCTGTTGATAAGATTCTTTGATCTAAATTTATAAATCCAATATGCATTTCCAGGGCAGCCAAAGTTTAATAGTAGGGTGACCATTGACATAACAAGACTCCAGTGGCTTGATATTTTGAGTGTCAAGGCATTATATTTCAGAGAAAAAAGAGAGATAAATGTTGTCCTTTCAGCATACAGAGACTATGAAGCAATAAGACTTCAAATTTTATCCAAAAACTCATGCGAATCCAACTTATGAGCAATTTCTTCAGCTCTGTATTTATTGATTTATTCACTCATCCATTAAGCAAAAAACATTGAGCTTTAAGCTAGCAGAAACTACGGTGAGTCCAGGGAAGGGTACGATGTTATAGAAATCATAGCCTCTGTTATATAGCTGCTCCCAACTAATGCAGGTAATAATGCAGTAGATATGGTGATATGTGTTTAGCACTCTGACAGCCAGAGGAGAGAACAACCTACATTTGCCTGGAGGAGTTAGGAATGGCCTCGGAGTAGTGACATTTGAAATGGGACTTGCAGAATGAGTAGGAGTTTATCAAAGAAGGGCATTCCAGGTAGAAAGAAGAGAAGAAAGTGAAAGCTTGAAAAAAATTGAATGCGTAGAACTAGTTAGTAAAGGGTACTAGGGAAAAGGGAAAGAACATGGCATTAGAGAAAAGTTACTTAAATATTTGAAACCAGTTGGTAGGGAGTAAGTTAAAACATGATAGCAAAATGTGGTTTGGTGCTTCATTATAAAGACTATGGCAGATGATAGTTTTCCATTCACATGGTAAGTAGATGGGTTATAGATGTACTGAGATATTTATCTCCTCAGCAATCTTTGGGCCAGCCAGCAGAGCCTGGGGGGTCAGAGATCTCAGGTCCATCATCTGTGGCTAAAACAAACCTCTTTCATATGTCAAAGTTCACTTTAAAAATACTATATCTTCTGTATTTGTCATGGGGTGGAATCACTGTCATGAAAGCTAAGGAGTATCATTCTAGGCAATAGCGAGCTTCTGGAAAATGTCCAGAAAGTGGTGGCAGCTCGAGTCATCAGGGATAGGAACCAGGCGTAGAGGCTATTGTGCTAGCCAAGAGAAGAGAGGGTAAAGACTTCAGCTACTTCTCACCTATGTCACTCCTGAGCTCTCTTCATGTCATTCTGCTGAACAGAACTCATATTCTGTGTAGTAAGAATTTATTGTAGATACACAATCACCCTGAAATATCACACCAAGACCACAGAACTGATTTTTGTAAAGAAACCTCCATTTGGGATAAAAAGAACATTCAGAGGTCTAACGACTAAGTTTTGGCACACGAAATTACTACTTTGAGCAGAGAGGGTGAGGCCAAGTTTCTTCGCAGCCTGTGGCCTGATTGTCCATGAGAAGAAACAGTTTAACAGAGACTAATATGTCAGTTCCATGACAAGAGAAATTTGGCCTGATTCACTGATTCCCATTGCCTAGACTAATGCCTGACACTTTTAGGCATTAAATAAAGTGCTGACACTTTTATGTGCCTAGACTGGTGCCTGACACTTTCAGGCCAATTTGTTGAATGAGGGAATGACACTATCATGTTGAGTGTTGACATGTAAATATACTCTGACTCAATTCCTTGAGAATATGTCCATTTTTCTACAGAAAGGATTATAAAATCAAAAGATAAACAACCTGAAAGAAGCATGGCAATTTTTATTAGAGAAAAAGAGAGAGAGAAAGAGGGAGAACGAGGGGAAGAGAGAGAGAGAGGAGAAGAAGATGGAGGGAAATATGGCAATTTGTACTTCGTATACACACATTTTTTAGTTGGTACATTATTTAATTCACTTGAAATAAAATAAAAACTATTATAAAGTACAAGTAGATATAATCTCTTCTAATTAAAAAATAAATTAAAAATGATATTATCTACCACCTGGTGATACAAGATTAGCAAAACAGCATTATCAGAGTTACTCAATGAAACCTAGTATAATCTTACAGAAATTAGTAAATGTTGGAGAAAAAAGTTTGTACAGTGCATATATATGTACATATATGTACATATATGTACACACACACAGAACAGACACACACACACACAGAACAGAGATTGATTTAATTTATTTAGGCCAAAACACCTAAGGAATGAAATGGACCTGAATTCCACTCAGAGCCTCCTTAGTAGTGACAGCATTGGCTGCTTCTGAAGATGTGGCAGGGAATGAAAACAGCAGCTTAGGAGTGACTAAGTGACAGACAGAAATGATAAAATCCAGGACGCATGGCACCAGCAGAGTCTTTAGCAGCAGCCAAGCCAGGCAACAAATTTTCAAGGTAGATTGTGAACCATTGGCATCCCCAAGTTGAGCGAGCACTTGGAGATGGGAAAGGAAAAGGTAGGTAGGAATCCAGGAACAACAATGCAATAATGGATGAGGACTCAGAGAAAATTGTTATTATCCTTCAGACTCATGAGTATTCTCTGAAATTGCTGGCATGGTTCAGGGAAACAAGGGTTACACATGCATTTGCAAGGATCTGAACCTGCTATACTCCAGCTGTACCAACAGAGAGCCAGTGAAATGGACCATAGTATGGAAAATATAGTGTGTGATTTACTTCCGTCAACTTGTAAAGCTCAGACAGATTTCTGCAGCTGCATTGGACAAGCAGAGATCCACTGAGCTCATTAAGATGTCAATGACCAATCATGTGCACCATGTTTTTCTAGGTTCACAACTCTATCCACAATTCTGAAGTCCAGAACCTTCTGGAAATCCAAATTTTGTAATTTTTATAAATTTGATGATAGAACAGTTGTAAGTCTACTTTCAATTTTTATTTCATTTACTGTGGATATTCACACATTTTGCTGCTGAAACTTTATGATTGGGTGCTGCCCCAAACACTGATGAAAGTATTACATAATGTGTGACACATGTACCAAATCACCTCTCTAAAATCCTAAACTTTCTTAACTCTGCAGTGCATCTGGCCTCAGGCGCTACAGATAAAGAATTGTACACATACATTCTACTTTTTCTACCGTAGAAGCAGTCTTATTTTTTATTTAGAAGCATTTCGCAGGAATTATATTTATTGGCCCTTTCCGAAAATAAAGTTGTGTTTCTATTCTTAAATTTGCTTGTAATTGTATATTTTCATGACTTCCAAAAAAAAAAAAAAAAAAAAAAACCAGTAATAACTATAGCTAACGCCAAGTGCTTACTGTGTGCTAGGCCCTGTGCTAAAAGCTTTGGATTTGTTTTCCCTTAACAACGTGAAGCTGGCCCTAGACCCTGGCGCCTTAACAAATACCAGTGACATATGCTTCTGTTCCTCTTGGTTCCTAATTACCATTATCACTGAATCTTCTTTAGACCTCTGCTTTACTGTTGCTGAAGAACTCCAATAGCTCCCACAGACTGTGCGACTGTGTGACTCCTGAATCCTTGCACCATCTTGTTCTTTCCGTTCATAGAATTGATCATATTTGTCAGGCTTCAGAGCTCACACCTTGTCACTTCTGCCACCTTCTACTGGTCAAAGCAAGTCACATGATCAGTCCTTTCAAGAAATGGAAAAATAGAGACCATCTCTGAATGAAAAGTACAGCCCATGCATACTGGGATGAGTGGAGTTTGTGGTTATAAAACAATTTACACATTCTATCACCTGGCCACAAATTACTCACAATCTTCCCACATGTAAAATATACTTACCCCTACCCCAATGCCTGTGAAAATCTCATCCCAGGTACTGCATAAGGCTTGAAATTCACTAGTTTGTGCTTTCCTTCTGGTCTACACACAGATGAGGTTTCTTTGTGAAGCCCTTCAGCTCTCCAGAGATCTATAAACTAAAACTATAAAGTATCTAAGATACGAAGGTGAGACAAAGGAAAGATAACCGCACTGAATACTCCTTTTGAAAAAGAGAAAGAATCGAAAGTACATAGCAGTCACTGGTCTGTAGCAATTGTGAAATCAAAACAGGCCCATGTCCAGGGACAAGGAATGTTGCCTGCTTAGGGCGCCTTTCTCCTCTTTTGAAGTGGTTTTCTAATCCATTTTGTTCCTATACTCTGGACTGTTTGCTCAGCCTTCTGTGAGGTCCTTCCTTTACATGAGAAATAGCTCCTGCTTGCTATTTCGTTCAGTCTGCTTTGTGCCTGTATGAAATCGAGGGCCTAGAGCTTCTTAAACTGTCTCTGTCTTTTTTTATCCAATTCAGTACAGCTCTTTTAATGTTCTTGATGAACTTTCTATGGATCAGATTAAAGTCTATTCTAATAGACAATAGCCAGGTTTACTATTCTCATCAAGACAAGCCTCCCTCTAATTTGGTGATGTGTCAAATTTGGGTGACATTTGGATTCACAGAAGATCCTCTGTTTATGTGAGACAACTACTAGACACCACCTTAAATCATTCTTGAGGTCTTATGAAAAGGTTTTATAGTCACACCCTTCATTTGAACTTGCCCCTGAGGCCCCATTTTACTGAAAGCAGCCTGGAATTATTTTTTTACCCACATTTTAATTTTCTTTGATAATCTTTTGTAACCCAGAATATACTAGGTCTTCTACATTTTCCCTGAGCTCTACTTGCAAACAGAACAGTTCATTCTTTAGTTAATCTCTCTCTTCCTGTGTTTTATTATACATAGCTATAAAAAGCCAAGTTACAGTTGTAACATTCTGCCTGGAAATCTCCTAGCCAGATCCATGAGTTATTAGGAAAAATTCTTATCTTCCAAGTATAGCAGGCAGCATTTTGCCAATTGTTTGGCCAGTATATAACAAGGGTGGTCCTTTCTCTGCCCTCAATGGCAATTTCCTTATTCATCTCCCAGCATCTACTCATGATCTCCTCCCTGCCTCTCCAGACACCACTCCCCACCATTACCAAAGCAACACCATATGTTTTAGACTTTTGCTATGACAGTATCCCACCTCTATGTAATGATTTCTATTTTTGTTAACTATTTCTGTGCAACAAACCATCCCCAAACCTAGAAACTTAAACGATAATTATTTATCTCCTATATAGTCCTGCTGGTTGGTTTGGATATTCCTCTGCTGGTTTCATGTGCTTGTTCATGCTGGAGGGTCATCTGAACAAGAAGGATCAGAATGGCCTCACTCATATGTCTGATGATGAGTACTGACTGTGGCTGGGGAATCTTCACTCTCTTTATGTGGCCCCTCATCCTAGAGCAACCCATACTGGCTTTCTTAAATGGTAATCTCCGGGCATCATTTGAGGAGGGTGAAGGCTGGCTCTGGAGCCACATTCTGTTGGTCTAAGAGGGTCACAGGTCCAGTCCAGATTCAAAGTAGAGAAACAGACCTAAAGCCGGATAAGAAGAATAGGAAAGTCACAATGCAAAGGAATGTGCATCCTGGGATGGGAAGGATTTGTGGCCATCAGCAACCTACTAGACTAAGAAGCTATTGAATGTTTGAATATTTAATTTTTATTTGGGGTATGAACATAACCTTAGGCCCTGATCTTTACTTTTTGACTAGTGGTTTGTTACTGCTAGGCACTGATATCAGACTCATAAAATAAGATTTCCCAAATGACTGTTTATTCTCTGATCTCCCCACTTTCTTAATTCTTGTCAACAATGGGGTTTTAATATCTTACCTCTGCTGTTCTCTATGTCATATTCTAGACTAATCAGGAGAAACAGATAGATCTAGTTTTGAATCTTGGCTTTACCATTTACTCATTATGTGACTGTGAGTACATTATTTAAATTACTTAAAATTTCTGCATGATCAGGTTTGTAAGATTAATTGGTACAATGTATTAAATTTCCTGGCATATAGTAGTATGTTAATGAATGTCAGTTTTCTTTCTTCTTCTGTGTCACCAGATAGTAAAGGACGTCTCATACAAGATTAGGACTATGGATTTATAGGCAATAGTCAATTGTTGAAGTTTTTAAACTAAGAATTTAAAAAAATAAAAGAGATTGGAGAATTAAATTATCAGCTATGTGTGACTTTTATATTAGACTATATTCTTCTAAATTATTCTGCATTATATACATAATTTCAGAGTTTGTGAAGAAGTATATTATTATAATCCCCACACAGTGATATTATTCAATTAATCTTAAAGATAATTTTAGGACACCAGAAAATTAATGCATTGGAAAAAATAGAAAATTGTGATATTTAATGTTATTTTTTTTAAAATGCATTGAAATAGTCACCAAGGGAAAACACAAAATTTGTTGGACTTTCCTACATACACACACACATATTTTAAATGATGTGTTGTTTTTATTTTTAAATATGTGGTGTAGAAGGTTTTGTAGTCTTCTCAATACTTTTTATCTCAGATCAGGCTTTCCTTCACATATCACTTAAAATCTAAGGCTTAGAATAGTGTTATAAGAAAAGAAGTGGAGACTAAATACAAAAGATTTCATAATAAGGATAAAAGATAAATCTTGGTTGATGGTGGATTGTAAAGATTGATGGCAAGGGAAAAGTCAAAGGTCTCACTAGAACAAATATTTCACACCACCTAAATTATCGATGTTATGTCAAATAAATTAAATAAACTATCTTTATATACTCTATCTTACAATATATTTCTCTTATCTGAATGCTTTATATTTGCAGCACTGAGTCTTATTTTAAACACTATATTCTATTTTGTCATTGAGTCTCTGAAGAAAATACCTAATAATAATAATACTGGCATAAATGATGCAATTGTTTCAATCTACGACATTTTTCCACCTCACTACTAACCTCCATTACACTCTGTCCCCATCCCTCCATTAGGCAAAGAGAGACTGAGTAGTAGCTGGCAGCAAAGACTGAGTTCCACAAAATTCAGGATCAGGAAGGTGGAAGGTAGAGATAATGATATTAGAAACAAGAAGCAATGAAACCAAAGACATGAGCAAAGACCAAGTCTGGGGTGATCACATATAAACCCTGGGTCCCGAGGGCAGCAGGTAGGGATAACACAGGGATCATGGAGGAATTTAGAGACAGGGGGAGCATGAGCAAAGAAGGTATAAGAAGTAAGGTCACCTAGTTTTTTTAGGTTAATACACATAGCGCCCTTTTATAGCAAACACGTGGATAATGATAGGTCAGACCTTAAAAAAGGTGACAATGAACTCAGAATAGAAATTCAGTGGATACATTTTTCTTCTGCCATGCTTGAAAATGTGTGGCTTTAGGCTATGAGGACTAATTCAAATTTCTGTATCATTCTTTAAGATGCTTTTACATTAGTAAGACTCAAGGGTCAGTCCTAAGCTCATAACAAAGTTAAAGGCCTTTTTAGCTATTTATTTGACAGCTTAGACATATGTCCATAAAGACAGAGGAAAGAAACCCCTTGGGGAGCTGTGAATCAAGTGAATTTAACTATATGGTAAAAGTGAAATTCAAGTTTTAAGATTTTCAATGATGCATTCAAGAAAATTTTATAAAATAATAAATCATCCACTATGGCCTAGGTACATCTAGAATCCTGTAGGGAAGATATTCAATTTGACTTTCTATAAGGTACTCTATCCATGTGAAGCATGTCAGCTTGGTCCCCAGTTTGAGCTGAATATGTTCAGCTCATATAAGAGTAAGATCATCAAAGTGATGTTTTTCTTCTTTTACACATTTTTTAGGCAGGAGACTTTTCTGCTGTGTTTCTAATGCCCCAGAACTTTTAGACCTATGGAACCTGAAGGCAGTGGAGTTGATACAATTGAAACATGTCCTTCAAGACCATACTTTTCTTTCAAAACCCCCAGAGATTCAAAACAGTTTGAAAACCAGTGGACTAAAACAATGAATTAAGACATCTCTTCTACCAAGATGTAAGTTTAACTCCAGAGTAGGAATTCAAGGGAGACAGTATCAACTGGCCTTTAAATGTTTACTGCAAGTTTTCTACTTTTCTAAAGGGTAGATGAGCTTATTGAAAAGGCATGAAGTCATAGTGTCTAAAGTCTTCAAAGGTGCTTGTCGTTCTGGACTTTCCTTTAATAAACTATATGCAATTGAAATAAAAGTACTGTGTGAGTTGAAGCTATATAATAAACACGCACACATTTATCCTAGGAATAACAAACTTTTGTTATCTGGATTAAGAAAAAAAAAAAACACAAACCCGATCATTATTTCATTCTTCAGACAGTACATCTCCAAATGTATCTTTTGAGATGCAGGTGGTATTCTGAGGCATATCAGAAATAATTCAAGTAGCACAGACAAATTCTTCTCTGGCATTAAGCTAGACCTTGGATTCCAGCAGTAATTCAGCAGTAAGAATCCAGTACAAGAGTTATTAAGTGGGCCACAAAAACCTCTTCTCAGTAATTGCTACCTCTCCTTCCTCTATGCCTTCAATAGTAGAACATGAGAACATCCTGTATGTCATGATTTAAGCAGTCAATGTATATATTAACTATTTAATTATGAACTTAAAACACTATTATACATTGTCTTCCTAAGGCTTTATATCCAGATATATTAGCACTTTTTAACTGGTCTTATGAAACTCAACAAAAGCTATTAGGCTTGTTTAAAAAAAAAAAAAAGAAAAGAAAAGAAAATCCTCTAGTGAACATGTAATAGTGAGTTCTAGAAAGCCAGATAATTTCTTTGCTTAATAATAGTTTTCTTTCCTCTTGGCTGCAGATTCTCATAACTAGCACCATGCCAAACATTCGAAGATTGGATTATGGCCTGTCGTACTTGATTATTTTTGTCAGCATGCTGACCCGGGGTGCCCTTTTCTTGTGTTGTTCCTTCTGTTTCCATTTTTCATGTCATCCAGCTTTTCATCTTGTCAATCAGCTTTTGACTTCCTGATTAAAGTGTCTGTCACAGGAGCAGCCTGGTCTCCAGTCAGTTGTTTAATTTGTTCCTCATGGCATCCAATTGAGTTATTCATCTGGCCCAGCTGTTCCCAAGTGCTTCCAGCATCACTTTTTCATGTGTTTGGGTTTAACCTCTATATCTATGTACAACAGTGTGAATTGTTCCATTCATACTGTTGACTGTGGATTGCTTCGCCTCCCTAATGCCTTGACGCTACTAGGCTGGCTGCTATGCTGTGGCCAAACCAACAGAGAGAAGCAATATTTCAATCTGATGTTATGGTAACGACTACAACTAAACAGACTAGTTTTCAAGAATTATAGCAAGCCCTTTTTTTAACAATTAGGACAATGTAATGGAAACTCTGGACTATTCAGATTCAGATCCACCCAAAAATAATGTTGATGGTACTTGGCAGAGGCAAGGAAACACTAGTCTGCCAACATTGTGGATATTGCCGCAAATGCTCCAGGACCTATTTGTTGCATTAGGTGACATGAGATACTCTTTAGACTGAATTGGTGCAGATACCCAACTGGAAAAATAAAATTAAGTAAATCTGCTGAGTTTGCAAGCTAAAACTTGTCTTCTAGTGGTAAGATGATTTATATTATGCAACATTCAAGAAGCCACATAATGCAACAGGAAACTGGAGGAAAAGAAAATGAGAGCACATTTATCCACTCTCCCTTTTAGCCATTCAGACCTAATTAGTTCAAAATTTCAGTAGATTGTTTATGAGTGAGCCATTCCTTCCTGTTATTGCCTATCGTGTTTCTCCCGAGCCTTCTATAAACTTGAAATGGTAATTCCCTTACAGAAGTCATGAAAATAACCAGAGACCATGTGCCTAGGACTTAAAAAAATGTAGAACGAGTCTAATGAGAATCAGGCAGCAGGCTTAACACAACTTCACAATCTATCTCCAATTTTAATTTGATTTCATGGAAATGTTTGCAAGGAATTCAGTTGCTACTATAAAAATATGCATTTATTTTCTTAGATGACTAATATGAGATATAGTGAAATAGTGTAGAAATCCTGAAGAGAATTAAAAAGTTGGTAGCATGATATATGGGAAAGGCTATTGCCAATTAAATAGAGAAAATAAAATCATTCTTCTGACTACAATTTTGTACAAAATATTTAGAATTTTTTCAGAGGGATATTGTACATATATTAACTCATATATTAACAATAATATTGAAACTTATTTACAGATGTTTAATATATTTCATTTTTAATTAGAAAAACTATTATCAAGTAAATTTGACTTCAACTGGCAAAAATAAAATATTTATGGATGATAAATCATGGAAGAAAATATATTTTGAAATGTGTTTCTAGTTTCATTCTGGTCAGAAAACCCATTGTCCCTTCTCTTCCCTCATGGAGGTTTTCTATAATGTATTTCTCAGGAAAATAATCTTTTCAATCTCTTCCCTGGGAGATTTTTTTTGTTGTCTTACATGTATTCACTATTCTAATTTTTCCAAATTCACATCTCTGGAGGAACATCTCCCATGAGTCTTTCCACTGTTATCCCTAGAAAAGTAAATACAGTGAATTGGTACTCAGTATTGATTTCATCTTTCCATTTCTCTTTCTGTGCTGTAGAATCTACAAAGTTAAAATCATATTTTCTAGACTCTCTTGCAGCTAGGATTCCAGATATGCTTTAGCTCTGACTCATTAGATATATTTGTGAAAGATTTAGAAAATGTAAGTGAGGCAAAGGCCACTATTTTATCATTTCTATTGACCTGTTGGTAAGCTCAGCTTTGAAAGTATTGACCTTTGCTGTAGTAGTGTTAACAGATGTTCTGTTATCAAGAGGCAAAGTGAGGAATAATCATTATTTTGGGGAGAGATATCTCATAAGCACAGCGAGACTGAAGCCAAGAATTGTGGATACAGTGTCCTAATCTGAATCACACCTAAAAAGTGCTCCAGGAGTTTACAGTACAGGTGATGGATTACTGATTCCTTACTTTTCTGACTGTGGCTCCTCTGGTGAGCCAGTTCTACATTATTCCTCTGGGAGTTTTCCTGGATTTCTAACTAACAGCCTGTGCTTATAGTCCTCTCAATAATTTGCAAGCTCCTTATTCCCTGCATCAAATTCTTCTCTAAAGAGTAATTTTTAACTGCAAATTCATGCTCATTAATATAGTTTGTCTTTGTACTTTTTCAAAAATCTCTTGCTTTACTGTCAGTGTTACAGTGCAAAGAGTGAATGCGTTGGAGACATATACATTATTATTAGTCATGTCACCTTGGAAAAATTTATGAATTTATCTAAGCTTCAGTTCCTTCATCTTACAAAATGAGCAATAATCCTTAAATGCATGGTTGATATAAGGATAAAATGAGATAATAAATATTTAGTGCCTAGAGCACTGTTTTAAGCACTCAACAAATGTCAGTACTCTTCTTCAATGTTTAAATTTGAACAATTAGTTCCCGACATAGTATTTCTCACTAAGCTAATAAAGGATCAAATTTAGTAAGGAAAACAAAGACTCCTGGACAATATTGCATATTTCCCTGAATGAACATTCCTGTGTCAATCTGGATCCCGTGAACCAACTACTTGTGGATACTGAGTTTTGCACAGGGAACCAGACACACTGAGATTTCTTGGTTGCTATATTAAACTTTTTGGAAAATCAAATCAAACAAACATATATTCTTTGGTAGTAAAGAGTATCTGGTACTGCATATGTACACACTTGCTTAATGCCATGAAAACATGAAGTGACTAATCCTTAATCCAAGATTAGGTTAAAGATGTTAGTTGAATTTGAACCCTACCCCTTAACTAAGCCTCGGGACATTTTTCAATCAGTAACACAATAAAACAGCACTCTTATTCTTTCAGACAAAATAATTTTGGATTGTTAGCTGCCATTTCCTCTCAAAAGGAGTCTATCCTAGTTGCATGATGCACTAAGGTATTCCAGAATCCTTCTCAGTCTTCCCACAAGATTTTGGAACGTCACTATGTCACATTTTGTTAACCTGAGGAAAAAAATGCATATTTCTAGAGGAATAATGGGAAGAAATAGAAATATGGACTCACATGAATGAAAGTAAATACACAGATGTTGAAGTAAAATGAACTTGAAATCCAGCAGGTGCATATGTTAGAAGATACTGTGGTGGTCTGCTAGAAGCTTGAGTTTAAAACTCAGGTAACATCACAAAAAGAGATGAAGCTTTGGGTATATTTGAGCAGGAAAGCAGAAATGAGAACCCTATAAACCAGAACCATCAGTGGCTTCATTCTCAGTAAAGAGAGATATTAGAAAAACACACACTCATTGGGCAAGGGGAATGACAAGGAACCTTGCCTCTACCTGGGGATCTGGGTCAAGAAGAAAAAAATCACCATGAAAAATTAATAGTGTGAGCCATGAGCAAATGAATCTTGATTTTACATGTTTTGGGAGACACAAGAAGTATCAAACCAAGAAATAGGCAGGAGAAAAAACTTATACCAGGCACTTGCATAAGCAAATGCAAATTCAAAACACTTTGTGGGAAATACTTCCATAACTTAAGCTCCCTCTCTCTCCCTCTCCCTCTCATAAACACACACACACACACACACACACACACACACACACACACGCACACACACACACACATACACATGCACAAACACAATGCCTACTGCTGCTGAACTCATATCAAAAAGAACAACACTGTCAAAAATGCAAACAGAAAAAGAGTCAATAATGTCAAGAAATAATATTTATGGTATTGAATTAAAAACCCAATGGACATATTAAAAAGCAGATTAGGGGTGGATCCATAGTGTAGTGGTTAGCATGTCTGCTTTACACATAGAAGGTCCTAGGTTCGCATCCCAGGTGGAGCCACGAACCATACCCTGGGTGCACCTGGCCCTAGGTGCATGCTGCAAGCATGTGGGAAGAGACACCTCACCTTCAGAGATCCGGTTCTTAAGGGGAAACGGCAACATCCATAGGTCAGGGGTGGAATTGGGGTGTGTGGGGGAATTAAAAGAGGAGGGGGGAAAAGCAGATTAAATACAAGGCAAAAAATTAGTAAAAATAGAAAATGAGGTTGAGGATCTTATGCAGAATATGATCCTCAGATATATAGAAAGGGGGGAATTGCAAAATATTAAGAGATGTGGAGAATAAATTAAAGTAAAATAAAAAAACACATAAGGTAAATTATGGGATGGATTAGAAATAATTGTAGTAGCATACTTTTTAATAAGAAAAAGAGGCAAAACTGAGACCTTTCCTAAATGACATATATCTTCAGATTCAACAATCATGATAACTAAAGAGAAGTACAATTGCCTTCTGTGCAAGCCACTGTCAGTGCTCTGCCGTATTCCCTTGATCCCTTCCTTTCCTCCACCACCAATATTGGTTCTGGGTGTGCCTTTACTCCAACCTCTAACACCTACATCTTTTTTACAAGAGTTTCCTTTACTATACATCCTCACCAATACTTGTTATCTCTTGTCTTTTTAATAATAGCCATTCTAACAGATCTAAAGTGATACCTCATTGCGGTCTTAATTTCAATTTCTCTGATGTTGAACATCTTTTTGTGTACTTCTTGACCATTCGTATGTCCTGGAAAAATGTCTTTTCAGATCTTTTGCTCATATTTTAATTGGATTTTTTGGAGGGGCTATTAAGTTATATGAGTTTCTTATATATTTTAGATATTAACCCTTACCAGATAGATGATTTGGAAATATTTTCTATCATTCCATAGGTTGCCTTTTTATTTTGTTAGTTGTTATAAGATAGGGGTCCAACTCCATTTGTTGGCATGTTATTCTCCGGTTTTCCCAGCACCATTTATTAAAGAAACAATTCTTTCCCACTGAGTGTTCTTAGCTCCCCTTACAAATATTGTAGACTGTATATGTGAGGATTTGTTTACAGGCTCTGTATTCTGTTCCATTGGTCTATGTGTCTACTTTTATGTAACTACCATCCTGTTTTGATTGCTACAGTTTTGTGACATAATTTGAAATCAGAAAGTATGATGCTGTTAGCTTTGTTCTTCTTTTTAGAATTACTTGAGCTATTTGGGGATTGTGGTTCTATACAAATTTTAAGATTGTTTTTTCTACTTCTCTGAAAAATACCATCAGGATTTTGATAGGGATTACACTGAATTTATAGATGTCTTTGGGTAGTGTGGATATTTTAACAATATTAATTTTTCTGATTCATGAACATAAGAAATCTTCCCATTTATTTGTGTCTTCTTCAATTTCATTCATCAAAGTCTCATAATTTTCAGTGTGCAGATCTTTCACCAACTTGGTTAAATTTATTCCAAGTATTTTATCGTTTTGATGCTATTGTGGATGGATTTGCTTCTTTATTTCTTTTTCAGTTACTATGTTGTTAGTATACAGAAATACAATTGATTTCTGTATGTTGATTTTGTATTCTGCAACTTCACTAAATTTGTTGAATATTTCTAAGAGTTTTTTGGTGGAGTCTTTAAGAGTTTCTATATACAAGATCATATTATCTATAAACAGATAATTTTACTTCCTTAATTGTTCTTTGGATAATAATAATTTTTAAATATCCTTCATGAATACACTAAACGAAGAGAAAAGATGTGTCCTCTTATTTTCTCTGATGCATCTAAACATATTTTTTTTTTGTTCCAATGCTGTACTGGAACTTCTCTGTTGTACTACTGTACTGCCACAAAGCCTCTCTCATTTATAAGACAGTGTTTTTCAGAGATTCTCAGACCACAGCCAAGAAGAGCTAGAACCAGTTTATGGAGCTATGCAAGGTCCAAAGCTGGGCCAAGGTCTGTATGCCTATTATCTAAGGTGCACATGGGCCACCCTCCTCCAAGGTGTCTTGGTTTTGGTGCTGAATCTCATACCTCCCACAAAGACACAATTTGTCTGCCAAATTGTTGGTGAGGGGGGATATAGGTGAGAAACATCTTTTTTGTTTTTCTTGCTAATGTTACTTGAAGCTGAACTTGTATAGAAGAGTATAGTTTAAGACTCCAGAATGGGTCGGGTTGAGTATTACATGTAATAATTTTGTTCATGTTAAAGCATTCTAAGATTGGGAAGAGAATCAAGCTATTAGACTTTCTAGAGTAAGTATAGAAATTAAATTCTGAAACTGCAATGAGAATTCAAAAAATGGATATTTAACATATAAATCAATAGAGAAGGGAATAAATAAAACTTAATCTTTCAATAGAAAGAAGAGCATTCAATAAAAAGCAAAGAAAATTATAGGAAATAGAAAAACTAAATAATATTATAAAATGTGTTTAGATGTAGTAGAAATAATAATAAAAGCAATTATTGATTATTAACTTGCCTGATAAAAAGAAGGTGGTTATATTCATGGTGCTTAATTTTAACATATCTCTCTAATTAATAAATCAAGAAAAAATATTAATAAGAATATAAAATATATGAACAACCAACCCAATTAAGAATTTTAGTCTAAAGAATACGTAGAGAATCCTATCCACAAAATCAGAGAATATAATTGAAAATGTTATTAAAATTAGAGAATATTCTTTGTTTTCAAGTGCATATGGAGTTACAGAAAAATTGAACAGAAAGGTACAGAAACCAAATATTTCATGAAGTCATTTCAGAGACTGACTTTTATGTGTTGAACCAACTTTGCATTCCTGGGATTAATCCCACTTGGTCATGGTATAATCCTTTTTATATGTTTCTTGTTTCAGTTTGTTAGTATTTTGTTTAGAATTTTTTTCTTCTGTATTCATAAGGGATATCAGTTTGTAGTTTAATTTTTTGTGTGTATTGTTTTTACCTAGTTTGGTAACAGGTTAATATTGGCCTCAGAGAATAAGCTGAGAAGTGATCTCTCCTCTTCTATTTTTTGAAAGAGATTGTGAAGTATCAGTGTTAATTCTTCTTTAAATGTTAGGTAGAATTCACCAATGAAGTAAGCAAACCATATTCTTTAAAATGAAGGTAAAATACTTTTTTAGGCTAACAAAGCTGAAAGAATTTATTGCCATTAGATTTGCACTAAGGCTGAATCATGTAAACTCAGAATTGCACAAAGCAACAAAGATCACAAAAAATGGTTAACATGAAGTATACATACAATACTTTTTTCTACATCCCTTAAAAGAAAATGGTTTAAAACAGAACTGGTAACAATATATCATGGGGTTTATAACATATGGAGGAGTTAAACTGTACAACAGCACAAAGGAAGAGAGGAAATAGACATTCACTGTTATAATTTTCCTAAATTATAATGATATAATAGTATTTGAAGACTGATTGTGATAAGATAAAGAACAGCCAAAGGACAACTATTGGGGCGGGGGGAATGAAAAAGAGATATGGCTAATATGGCGATAGAAGATATAAAATGTAATACTAAAACTACACTCAATTAAGAAAAAAGAAAGAACATAGACCAGATGGGACAAATAGCAAGACTGCAGTTTAAAATGACTATATCCATAATCATACTAAATTTAAATGGTGTAAACAGGGATCAGCAAATGTTTTCTTATAGGATCCAAGACTAAATAGTCTTTGCAGGCCACACAGTCTCAACTACTCAACTCTGAGGTTGTAGTGTGAAAACAGCTACAGACAACATATAAATGAATAGGCATTGTCATATCCATTTTTTGTTGTTGTCGTTGTTGGCTGTTTCTTTTTTTTTTTTTTACAAAAATAGTCAGCCCATGGGCCATAGTTTGATAATGCCTGGTCTGAGTACTGTTCAATGGAAATATGTGAGCCATGAATGTGACCCACATATATAGCTTTAAATATTAGGATACCTATATTAAAAAATAAAAAAATAGGTAAAATTAATTTTAATAATATGTTCTAGTTAACCTAATATATTCAAGATAACATTATTTCAAAATGTAATCAACATATAAGTAATGAATAAGATATCTTGCATTCTTTTTTTGTGCTAAATCTTGAAATCTGGTGTATGCATTTTACATTCAAGGAGGCCGTAGCTCTCAGGGCCATTCTGACACAGAGTCCTTACCTGAGAGTGAGCGGCTTCTTAAATTTTATTTTCTGGGTGCCTCCATGTTGTGTCTGTGTGCTCGTTTTGACTAATTGATTGAATAATACTGGGATGGGGGTGATAATTCACTGACACTTCTGTCTTCCTATGCACATGGGTAAAGCAAATAAATAAATAAATTCAAATAAATCACATAGCCCCAAATATGCAGATGCTGACAGCTGTAACTCAAAGGGCATATGGAGCAAGAGTCAATAGTAAGCCCCAAAGAGATATAGTGGGACACCAACTGTGTCTGCTACACCCGGTGAGCAAGAAGTGGCAAGTTCCTTGGGTACTCTACAAAGACATATGTTCCAGAGGGGGGGAAATAGCTCTATAAAGGCTTAGCAATTGTGGTAGCAGTGATGCTATTAGGGAGCCAGTTGTTTGGGGCATGCTATGTCATGCCTTCTACAGTCAAGGACAAGGCATTGTATCTTTTGTCTGCGACCACCCAGGGACACAACACTTAGTATGTCTCTTTGGATTTTAGAGACAGTAAAGTACACACCTGAAAATACTGCTCTGACCCACTTATTAGTTTGCTCAGAAGCCTCCTAGTTTTGAGTAGACTCCGGAACAAGTGAAGACTCTGCAGCAGGTACAGACTATACCACAAGTTGCCTTGCCATATCAGAGCTAGTATATCCCAGAAAGTTAGACAAATCTGTGATAGATAAGGATGCTATGTTTAGTTTCTAGAAAGCTCCACTAGGAAAGCTTTAGTGCAGAGAACTAGTTACTCTTTGACAAGCTTCTCCTGGTTTATTACTGGGCCTAGGAGACACTGATATTAAGTGTATGCAACTGTAACTTCCCATCATGAGCTGGGCATAATCAGATCCACAAAGACATAATATTAGGCAGAGACAGCAACTATCTATGGTAACATAGTTTTAGGATTTGGACCCAGATTAGTGACTGATGGGTGTTTATAAATCCCTAACACTTTCATTCCTTGGTGAGATAAATCTGGGATGCTATAATACAGTAGCTTTTCAAAATACTAAACTCTAATTATGCACAGTGATAACTTACTGTTTGCTTTCCCTTCTTTCTCTTATTTCTCGACCCCTCTGCTATCTTTCTAGGAGAACTCCCCAGATGAGCTAAAAGTACTTGAAATCCTGTCTTAAGTTCTTTCTAGGGAATCCCAAAGTAAAACACCAGGTTTCCTTAGCATCATGTCATCAATGTAGTGGACCAGCATGATATTCTATATTATGTCAAGATGATCAAGATCCCTTAGGACTATTTGTGAATGAGCAATGCAACTAATACAGTACTTATTCAGCACTGTGAATGTGTACTATCGTTTCTCCCAGGAGAATGTAAATCAATTTTGATCCTCCTTCATGAGCTTTAAAAATTACCCATTTAACAAATTAGTAGCCTCATACAAATATCAGAGACTGGACTGATCTACTCTGGTAAAGATAGCACCTCTAGCACGAGAGCTATGATTGTGACTACTCTTCACTAAGTTTATGGTGGTACATTTTAACCTACAATGATTCATCTGGTTTTTGCAGAAACCATACCAGTGAATTAAATGAAGAAATAGTGGACACCACCCCATACATCCTTTAGGTTTTTTAGGGTGGTATTAAACTCTACTGTTCCACCCAGGATGTGATATTACTTCTAATTTGCCATCTTGACTAAATGTAGCAGGGACAGATTTGTGAGTTTCTACTTGCCTTTTCCTACCATGATGACTATTAATCCATGAGCTATGGAATGATGTGAGGGTTCTGAAACATATATAGATTATAGATATAGGAGATAGATAGATAGATAGATAGATAGATAGATAGATAGATAGATGATAGATAGATGATGATAGATAGATAGATAGATAGATAGATAGATGATAGATGATAGATAGATAGATAGATAGATAGATAGATAGATAGATAGAAAGAAAGAATGTGTTTCTACAATGCCCTGGGAGGACTAGAGAAATGGGTATAGGATGTGTCCATGGACTCCCTAGACCAGCATGAGGTGAACTTGGGTCAGGATTCCATTTATCACCTAGTTTCTTTATACTATCATCTTTATTCTATTACCCATACCATAATGACATTTCGGGTCCTATGGTATTAGAATCAGGTCAGCCACTATGTGAGAGATCATAATTTTCTATTGTAGTGGCTGGCATAAGCTGTCTGCCCACCAGCTTTTAACTTTTTTTTTTTTTTTGGCTTATACAAATTAAGCCATCCCCTTATCATGCGGCCATCTACCTTGCCCCTGGGAGCAAAATGATATGTTGGCCATTGCCAACAAATCCCAGAAAGTCTAAGCATCTTGGTTGCCTCTTTAGCTTGCTGCCTGTTACAGTAACTATGCTCACTTGCCTCTAACAGTTAAGTACCTTAACCTGGCCTCTTTAGTTACAGACTGCTGTTATCCCCCTTTGAAATCAACAGTTGGGTTCTAGAGCAGCATCTGCTATAATTAATGCTGGCCTACAGAGAATAGTCACCCCTGAGCTTCTTGATAATGCTTGTGTCACCCTCACTAGTAAAGCAAAGATACTCTGGGTCCTCCTAGGCAGCATCCTGCTGGGTGAGAGTTCTCTGAGAGAACTGTTAGAACTCCTCTCAAAAATGTCCAACCAAGATACAAAGAAGTTGGGATATATTCTATCAATTTCCACTTCTCATCAGTTGAAAGTTACTCCTGGAGATGTAAGCTCTTTAGCACTATTAGCTTGTTTGGCACACTGCAGAGCTTCTCCAGGGACCAGAAAAGCCCCCAGGCAGAGAGATACAGAAGCTTGGAGGAAGAAAGCTCTGGTGTGTGCAAAGCAGCAGAAATGTGCCAAGGTGGTAGGGAGTAAGGCACAAAGTTTCTGCTTCTCATGACAAAGAGAAATTCAACTACATTAAACTATTAGAAGGGTGTCTATATTATTACTGTTTGTTATGTTGAAGAAAAATGGAAATAGAATAATTATTCTTCTCTTGGAGAATACTGAGGAATAGATAAATAGTCTATTTATTAATAAAAACACTCACTTGTTAACATGAATAAATTAGATTTACTTATATTATTAAGGACACTTCCAAAAACATAATATTGAGCAAAAAAAATGGTGCAAATTTATATATGTACATATATATTTAAACTCCAATACTAAGCCAATATTAAATAATGATGTATTATTTATAGGCATTTGCATATGTAATAAAATTATAAAAACGTACATGGAACAATACATATAAACTTCAGGATCTTGGTTATTTCTGAAAAGAAGGTTAGGATTAGACTGGGAGTTAAGCTGTTTTTATAACACAAATCTCAAAATAAATTTTAAGAAATAATCTGAAGCAAAAACGTAAAAAATGTTTATAATTATTAAATTTCATAGTGATTGAAATGTTTCATTATTTAAAATTTAAATTTATTTTTATCACTTAAAATAAGTAGTAGATGAGAAGATAGCTTAAGGTGGTGGTTCCTACCTATGGCTGCTCATCAAAGTTACCTAAAGAATTTTTTTTAAACCTGTACCTGGATCCCACCCAGCGAAAATCAGTTTGAGTAGGGGGAAGGTCCCAGAATTTTGTTAAAAGCTTCTTGAGTAAGTTTGATATATATTTACCTTTGAGAGCTACTAATCTGAGATAAACCTCTCTCTAGGAAGTCTAAATTACATCGTAGTGTTTGATTCTATAATTAAAAGTTAAGCAATTTACTTGTAAACAGTTTCACTAAGTTATAGCACAATGATAAGACCCTTTATTTTTATTGAAATAAAAAGAAATCTCTGAGATATTCAGCAAATCATTGATTGTACATTATTAATTGCCTTATTTAGTATAGTTTATAAACTGTATCTTATAAGAAATGATGTTCATATTTTAATGCTAAGAAAAAAACTATTTTTATGAACAACCGATATTTTTCCTTTTATCAGCTAATAATTATTATATAAGTGATCATGCATAAATTTTTGCCTGGGCTGCCAAAAAAACTAAGAATAAAATTTAATACTTTAAAATATTTTTTATTATTTTTATTTTAATAGCTTTAATGTAGTTGTGTCTTTTAATGAAAACCACTTCAAATGCTTTGTAAAACTAGGTTTGGTATGAATAATTGGTGATGATAATGATGATAGCAACCCTCTTGGGTTCTTTTACTATGTAGCTTTATAAACTTAATTTTTAAATTTAATCTTCAGTTCAACCTTTTAAGGTAGGAATTATTGTCATTTTAAAGAAAGCAAGTTACCAAAATACTTTTTCTTCACTCATGAAGGAAACTGGAATTTTGGGGAAAAAAAGGGGGGGGGTGAGAGAGATTTTTAAATATACACAATAAATTATTTTCCTGTAAATCTACCAAAAAACTAGGAACTAGTCTATAGCCACTATATAGTTTTTTATGGCTCAAATTTTCAGTTTATGCTCTTTAAATAAAAAAGATAGGTAATGGTTTCAAAGATTCCCTCCAGTTTTATATGGTCTCAAGTCAGGAAATTTGTAAGGCTGACTTTGGCTAATACAGTGGCTGAGATGAAGAACAACTATTTTCCCATTTTCTCTCCTCCCATCAGAAATCAAAAGTTTGAGGAGAATAGAGATCTACAGACTTTGTAATCTTCAAGATGATAAATACAAGGATAATCTCTAGCCTTCAAACTACATTAACATTTCAATTCAGTATTAATTCCCACATTCTTCCTCTATCTCGTCTTAGTCTTCTTTAAATAATGCAGAAGTGGATTATGATTAATAATAGTAATAAAATAAATATTGTGTTATATTCATAGGTGAAAAGTATTATGTAACACAGCACAATTAACATAGTGGGTGTCATGCTGGACATACATTCATGAAGTCAAAATCTAGCCCAAAATATTATTATTCCCTTTGGTCCAAATATTTATTAACTGAAATAATTACAATAACATTTACTTCTTAGATGTTTTTGTATACCTATGTCACAAAGGTTCTCACCCCTTTTAGTTTGTCTTGTATATACTAATGGACAAAAACTGCAGGGTGCATTAAAGGACATTTCAGATTATCCTCTCATTCTACTTATCAATGCATTTATGTCATAAAACTGTTATGTCTTGAAGAGCAAACTTACTATGGGGCATGCCAGAATAGAACCAAAGCTGTCCTAAAGGCTTGAATCTCCACACGCTGGGTGGTAGTCCACTTCTGATTTACCAAATTTCTAGGAAGTACCCAAGAAGTTGCTGGGACTGTTTTTAATTACTCAGCTTGGTGATCAGATAGGTATATAACTAGATTCTTCAGAGCATTTGAGAGGGCCAGGAAGCTAAAAATTCCTGGGAAATAAGAAAAGGAGCTTCTCAAAGAGCTTAACAGTACCTTTTCCAAATTAGGTGGCATTACTGGCAGGTGAACACTTCTAGGGGAATCTGAGGGCCAAACAACATAGTCCATCAGATCTGGAACGTTTCTTGGGTCCTTTTCACTGGGTAGACATCTGTGTGAGAAAGTTGCGTCACCTTATCTACCTTAAAGCAAGTTTATCTTTTGCTTTGTCTGTTGGCACCTTGGTATCAATCGTAACACCACCACATTTTGACAACCATATCAGGGGTTACCAAAAAATGAGACATAAATCAGACACTATCAAACTCACCCAGGTAAAAGCATTTATGAGAAGGCCTAACAGCAAATTAATTATCATAAAAACTTTTAGATCACGTTATATAAAGTGATATGGAAGAGACAGAAAACACTTCTTGTTTCTGTTTTTTTTTTTTTTCAGAATGAATCAGAACAGTGCAACTGAACCACAGAGACGCTCCCCAGAATTCTTGTCACCCCCCTCAGTAATGGGTCCATATCCTTCTTTCATTCATTTATCGTATAATTACTACATATTTATTAAGTGCTTACTATATGTCAAACTCCATGTGCTGTCAGGCCCATACTGTCTTCCTCTGCCTGAAATATTCCTCCTATGTTCTTTTTTCTCAGGCAAAATCCTCCTCATCCTTTAAGCACCATCTAAAAGTCCCCCTCTGTGAAGGATTCCCAAACTCCTTTAGGCAGCCAGGCTTCTTCTCCACTGTGCTATGAGAGAGATCACTTCACACTTCTAGTACAAACCTTAACACTTCTATTGCTCTCATTCATCTGTGAATTCCAGGAGAGCACCGGTGATGCCTTCTTCTTTGTGTCATTCATTAAACTTGGTACAGCTCATTGATCACACAGCTCAATATTATTTATTATTCAAGAAATAAGTAAATATATGAATAAAAACTAGATGATATTTTCTATGTGTTGCATTTTATATGGAACTTGGACAATTCACTAAATATCCTTTTTGATTTGGGCTGCCTGCCTCTTGGTAAAATTAAGTAATAATACTTATTTTTCTTCCTTCTGTAAAATGTCATGCCTTAAAACTTTAAGTATGAAACCCTAGACTATCTTGTTGTTGCTATTAGATCTATTGTCACCTTGCAGTTGACTTTGTGGCCTCAGTGCAAATGAATTTTAGATCCAGTGATTTAGAACAAGAGATAGTAACAATAGAGTTTATGTGCTGTGCATCACATATTTTATGTAGCGAACTTCCTCATTGCCTGCTTATCAAGCAAGACCTGTTTGGGTGGAATTATAGGGCAATGAGAAAAACTAAAGCAATTTGAAGAGTGAGAGATAAGGAAATAATGGCATCATGTCTAGATAATGCTTTGACAAATTGATTCTGAGCTTAGAGAAAGGAACTGAGCACTGTTTGGTGAGGTATAGGGCTAGACTTGGTTTGTTAAGAAGCCAATGGGAGAAACAAGTAGAAGAATGCTCACTATAGCATCATATGTAATAGCAAAAAAAATGGGGGATGCATTCGTATATTCATGTGACAAATTGGATGTAAAAGAAAACTAGAATGGACTAAAACTATATGCATCAACAGGAATAGATTTCATAATACTGAATAAAATATCTGAACAACACATATACAGCATAATATTATTTATGAAAAATTTTAAACTCACAAAGTAGTGCTTTATATTGTTTATATAAAAACCAACTTGTTGTAAACATATAAATATGGCAAGAAAAAACACATCAAATTCATGATGGTTGCTTTGAGGTAAAAAAAGGAGGAGAACTGGGATTGAAAAAAAGAACATGTTTTATAATTTTTATATATTTTGTTCTACAACATGTAAATCTGCAATATAAATTGAAAAACATTACCCATTTGTTAATTCTGAGATGTGGGCAAATGAGTATTTGTAATGTTGTTCTCTTGAGTATTCTAGATTTTTAAGCAAAGGAAGAAAACCAAAGCCAATGTGAAGGACCCAGTTGAAAGAGTAAAACATCGAATCAATAGAAGTGAAACTCAAAGTAGGACTTTTTTCAAAAGCAAGAAAGGATTGAGATCCAGGAAAAAAATTTTGAATTTCTAAATGTTAAAAGAAGGGATATCAGGAGCTCATGGGGCCTACTTGAGTAGGATATTTGATTTTAGAATGATGAGGGAGTTCCTTCATGCTCAGGAGTGGCAAAAAATTAGGGAAGTTTGAGGACAATAGAGAATGTTTTTAAAAATAATTTTGGAGAATAAGTGTGAGTTGACTAAGGAAATGTTGCAAAATTGTCAAGCAATGGGATTTTGTTTCTGGCGATCATGAATTTCTAGTCAAATTAATCCATCCTACTGTGTAAATTTCTACAGCAGTGTGCAGGCCCAAAGAAAGCAGGTTTATCCTTTTTTAGGATTTTCTGGATGCATGTGACAAAAAGACAGGGGGAAAGTAAATTGGGGTTTTAGGGAATATTATTACTTGATGTACAAGAAAATCTAACCTAGATAGGAGAAAAATGAATACAGAAAGTACTTATGAATTGGGAGAAAGCAGAAGATTCATGAGACAGGAAGTCTCATCGAGGTCAAAGAATAATGTTGGTAGCAAAAACTAAACTAGTTATTTAGTTAGTGATTTGAGAGGTAGAACAGTTATAGGTGACATGAATTAGTAATTTGGGCCAAAGGAGGGGCTAGCTAAAGTATGATGGAAGAGAAACCCACAGAGATGGAAAGATCAAGGATTTAAGAGGTTATTTGGTCACCAGGGCCATTCAGGTAGACATCTAAATCATATTAGTTAACACAGGGCTTGGTGACTTTCTCACTGTGGAGATTACAGGTTCCTTCCATCCCTGCTTCTTATTCACTTGCCACTATTGACACATTTTCTGCCTTTCATATATTACTTAAGAGAATCTGTTTGGTTCAGCCAGTCATCATCCAGTTTGAGGTCCCTTGTTGGGATTCTTGGAGCCAGTCATGGCATAGGTCACTGGCCAGTCTATAAAGGTTGTCACTAAGTTAGCTCTGGCCTTGTTTTTCCAGACTAGATTATACAGAATATGAAGACCAGGGCAAGGTCCTCAGAAGGAATCTGTATATATGGTAAGCACAATAAGCAGTGTGTGTGTGTGGGTGTGTGTGTGTGTGGGTGTGTGTGTGTGTGGGTGTGTGTGTGTGTGGGTGTGTGTGAGAGTGATTATATCACATGCCATTTCTTCATATATCTTATGTATATATATCTTAATTCAGCCAAGTAAAATTCAATGAAAATATCTTTTAGCTTTTACCCAAAGCTACTCACCAATATATTTCCACTAGAAAAGCCTGGAAAAGGAGAAGTAGAAGGGTACTTGGAACCTTCAAGTCATAGGAATTACCACTTAGCAAGCACACTTTCAAAGATGTCCAGGGTCCAGTAACTGTGGGAGCATTGAGGAGTAGAGGCACAGTGTCTAGTAGAACAAGGACAGCTATGTGTAGTTGGCCAGAGCTGTGGTTAGATGCCCAGTGGCACTTATTCTGGGCATTGAAGCACCTACTTATATGCATGACTGATTTAACTAATATAAAAAGTTATTTTTTATTTTTGCACCTTGAGGAATGGGGGAAAAGAGTCAAAGAAATCCAAAATAAATGAATTGCATACACACACACACACACACACACACACACACACACACACATATGTATATGGAAAATACGAGTGAACTATATAGTAAAACCTCACAATATTTCCATCTGCTAGGTATATAAATCCAGAACGGTTTTACATTTATAATTACAGAGGGAAAGTGTGAAAGACCCTTATTCCTTTTTTCCCTTCTCTTAAAAAAATGGTGAATAGGACCTTTAATACTCAATCTTAAATGAATGTTGTATGTTTTGGCATGGTGTCAAAGTGTTAACAGAACTTGTACTATGGTCTTCTAAAGGGAAAAAACAAATAGTTTAACACTGAGGTATTCTGAAGCAGGTGCTCTGGACAATTAAAGAACTTTGTGGCTTTTGGAGGCACTCTTCCAAGAATTAGAAATCTGAAAAATGAATACCATACAGTCACTTTGATAAAATATCTGGCTTTTACTTCTATGGGAGCAAAAACACCAGAACTCAGAGTGCAGAGAAAAGTTATGTTTAGTAAGGTGTAATGTACAAGACCCTACTTGAAAACTGCCAATAGCCCAAGAAAAAACAGTTTATACTGCTCAGTTATTTAGTTCCAAAAATAAAATACTAATAGTTTAGCTACTCTAAAATTTTTGACAACTTATCAACATCAGGATATGGATAGGAATGTACAAATGTTATAATTTAGGATAAACAGGATTATACATAAAATTGGAATTTTGTAATATAAAGTGAAGGAGAATAAGTGTAAAAGAACAAATGGCAAATGATATAGGATTAAAGGAAAATAAGAGAGGAAAAAGAAAATGAAAGAAAAATGGGGGAATGGTGTACAGGGAAACTGTAGGACAAAATGTAAGTGAAAGAAAATGAAAACAAGAATTACTTGGATTGCTGAACAAAACCCAATTTCTAGACTGGATATTTTCAACAGAAATTGGACTATTACTAGCAATAAATAGTGATTTCAAGTAGCACTGAGACGTTAGGGAACTAACTCAATGTTTTTGAACATCAATCAGTTTTATCATCCATAAGAGGAAAATATAACCTCTGCTCTGTATACCTTACATGATTTTAGTGAGTCTCAAATGAGAAAAAGGTTGTTAAAGCACCATAAAAATAACAAGTGGATATTTTTATGATAGTTCAACCTAGAATCCTATAAAGGGAAATAAAAAATAGTCTAGAACAACACACCATCACAAATCTGGTGGCCCATGACCTAAGGAAAAGAAAGAAATAACAGCCAAGCAAACAATGCCCAGTTCCCCCTGGGGGAAAGGTCTGAGCTGACTCACCCTCAGAATGAGAGAAGCAATGGCCTCAGACTGTGCATACTTCCTCACGAATTCAGAAGATGACACCTTGTATAGTAACTCACACCAACTGAAATGTTTTACTGTAGCCTAAGCAAGTAGTGGTCCTATGGGTGCAAAGATTATCCTTAACTGGATAGATAATTACACAAGTCTCTATTCCCATTGTAATATAAAGCCTTTAAAAAGAGTCATTTAACCCATTGAACTTTCAATAATTACCATAACCATTATAAAATTTTAAAAATATTTAGATTATAAATTTTAATATCTATGCTTTGACTAAAAATCATCAGGCAGTTAGTAAATTCATTGCTAAAATTCATCTGGAAATTAGAGTTTAAATATATTTTCTAAGATATGCATTTTATTATTTTTTATTACTCTTCAGTTCCTAAAAAGTTTTCTCAAAGTCTATTTTCTTTTGTATCTTATTCCCTATTTGATCAATAATTTTCTCAATTCTTCCAAGGATAGTACACAAGTAGGACCATTCTTACTGCATAGGAGAGAAGTTAATTCATCGCATACAATGGACTCCTTAGTACATTAGGCCAAAATCTGAGCTGAGAAAGGCTTCTTCATCAGTAAACAGAAACTGAAGTATAAAGATCACTCAATACCTTTCACACCTTGACAACACATTGTAGTCATTTCTATCCTTGTAACTTCCACTAATTAATTTGCTAGTCTGAAACTTTCTAGATTTATGCACATTAATACTTTCTTCACTTACTTCCACCCTTGCGTCCCGCATTTATTCAAATTCTATTCTCTTCTCAAATTCTTAGACTTTGGGCTCTGCTCCAGGACTTCACTGAAGTCAGCCCCTTCAAGATCAACAATCTCTTTGGTTAAATCCAATGAACTCTTTAACTCTACATAGTTTGACTTCTTTTTCACACTACAGACTACCTCACCCTTGAAACATTCTCCTTCCTAGGTTCTGTGCTGCTGAAGTTCGTTTCTTCCTCTCAGCTCACTCTTTCTTCCTCTCTTCTGTTTCCTTGTTTCTCTCTTCCTCTGTTTCTCTTAAATATTGGCTCTCCTTGAGGTTTTACTCTTCTCACTCTACTCACCCTTCCTGAGGTATCCGGCCTAATTCTATTTCTTCCATTAATGTGCTGATTACTTCCAAATTCATGTCTCCAGTCCAGAGAAATTTCTAGACTCATATTTCAATTGCTTGTTACAACTCTTGGCCTGAATATCAAATTCTTCATTTCCAAATCTCAACCCATCACCAACCTCAAATCTCTCTTTTTCCTGGATTCTCTATAGTTAACACTATAAACACTAAAAATAAAAAATTTTCCAAATTCCAAATTCTTTCCTTCAGTCTTCAAGGTTCAGAAGACTTAGTTTAACAGGAGCTGCCTCACAATAAACCAATATAATCAAATTGATGTATAAAATCTGTAGCCAAGTTATTCTAATTAATTGCAGTTCTAATATTTCTCTCAGTGTGACCAGCACATGCTCTCTCTATAAAAAAACTTACATGAGAATTCAAATAACCAAATGTTTGCTCAATAAGCATGAATGCAGATGAATCATTAAGCAATTCACATGTATAACAGAATCAGGCTAAGATTAAGTACTTCATTTATTCTACAAACATTAATTGAACAAAGTGACTGAAGCTTTGCTAAGGACCGTTAAAGTTTGTCATCCAATAACCTCTCACTCAGGAAGCTGCTTCCTGACAGCTGCTGGCCTTGGTGACATTTCTTTTTTGTTCTTTACATCACTGACAAACCCTCCCTCTACCTTCACATACAATGTGTTGCCTGTTAGTTGACACAGTCACTGATGTCTTCATGTTTCCAGTCTACTTTCTATTACAACCTCAATATTCCAGAATATTACTATTCTTTCATCCCTATTCTTTAAAATAACTGCTCTGCTCTATTCTTCCTATTTATTATTTATTATGTATTTTATCTCTTAGAGAGAAATTTCACTTTTAACTCCTAAGATTCCTCACTATCCCCCATCTAAGTATCACCTACATATACGATCATTCTCCTGCTGCAAAATCCTGAGTATCATAGTGACTCTTTTTCCTTTTCCACTTCCCCAGACACTTACATAACAACTACAGTAACTTAGTCTTCACCTTTTTTCTCTAGGATCACTGCTGTAGCATCTGTCTGGCCCCTGCCTCCAGTATAGAACTTCTCCAACTCATTGTGCATAATGCCTCCAAAGTGTAAGAAGTAGAAAATGCTATTGCTGGGACTGTCACTCCAGGCCACACGATAACTAAGCCTGAAGTAGCTGTTTCTAATACAGTGATTCTCAGCTGGGAGGTATTTTCCTCCCAAGGGACATTTGGAAATGTCTGCAGACATTTTTGGTTGTTGCAACTTGAGGATGCCACTGGCATCTAGTAGATAAAGACCAGGGATGATGTTAAAACATCCTACAATGCACAAGATGGCCCATATCAAAGATTTATCTGGCCCAAAGTAATAATAGTGCTGAGGTTAAGAAACTGTAATTAATATCATCCTAAGTAGAAAGAGGAATAACCACTGTACACATGCCATTCACTTCCAGCCTCATAAATATATGCCCCAGGCCATTCTCTACCACATGCCACAAGTTCCTAATGTTCTGAAATTCATTTTTCAGTGCTATCCTTCCACTCTTTCTCCAGCCTTTCTCCCTGTCCCCTCCCTCTCACAAATGCCACTCATAGGCTGGGCACTTCCTATATCGTCAGCTTTCCTTCAGAGCATCCCTTCAACTCTCTAACTTATCTGAATCCTAAGTAGTCCCAGAGGAGAACACGCCTCTTGTTAGTCTTCTAGTATGTTTGTTCTTTCATACTCTATAAAAGTCAAGATTAGGAAGTGAAAATGTTGTCCTCCTCTACCCCTCAATAATATCTACCTCTAAATCATATCATATCCACAGTCTGATCCAGAATTCACGTTTCTTTCTCTATTCTCATATTATTTGTTTATATGATCTCTTCTGGTCTTCATTGTTGTCATATATAGCCCTTCTGGTCATTCCTCTTTATTCATTAAAGGTATTGTCTCCTGGCTTATATTTCAGATAACTTAAGCATTCTTGTGAACACACTCCAAAATCTGCTCTCTCAGTTCCTACACTATCCCATGTCCAGTGACATTCTCCTCCACTCCCGCAGTCACACCTTCTCATGCTCTCTTTGTTCCTCTGCCATTGAAAAACTTTTTCTCTCCCTGGATACCCCCTCACCCTCTACTTCCTTTTAGTGACTTTTGTTCACATTTTGGGACTAAGCTCATTAGTTAGCTTCTCAAGGAAACCTGGGAAGTATCCCCCGCCATGAGTTAGGTGTGCTTCACTGCACTATCTTCACATCCATTGCAAACATGTTTTTGAATTTTAAAAAGCAAACAAACAAACTTTTAAATAATTTTTCAAATGTATATGTCCATCTCTCTCAGTTGAGTTTAGCCTTCATGAGAGGACCACATATCTAACTTGCCTTTGTATCCTCAGCACCTAACATGGTACATGGCATATAGTTGTTGACATGGCTCTTTCCACTTCCCTAGGTGGTCTCAGTTGTCCTTGGAAGTTACAACAATAACAGTCAAGGCAGCAGGCTACTCCAGTTTATAAACATCCATAAGCAGATAAATGTCACTGGCTAGTCCTGGAGCATGTTCATGTAATGACACTAACTAGTTGTATAGTGTCCAGGCTTGCTATTCCTTCTTTGTTATAGTCCTAATGCTGGTTGGCTTTCTCCAAGTGTTTCCCAACAGTAATTATGTTACTGTGCTCAAAATGATATAGAATCTGAATGTTCTCTTCTCATTACATCTCTCTAATGCCAGTCTGTATAAAACTTTTTTTTATTATTCTTGTATGTTTAATTCTGCTTTTCAAAAGAGGTTCGTGTTTCTCTACATATGCCTACACATTTCTTAAGCACTCTTAAGATGCCGTTTGTTTTTAATTTTATTCTCTATAAATAGTAGGCACTTAATAAGTGTTCATTCCTGAGAGAATTACACTTTTGAGAAACTCAGGGTTCCTGCATTTTAGGGTAGCAGATGAACTTCCAGCCTAGACAAAAAGTGTCAATCAGCATGTATACCTGTGTGAGTGACTCAATATCACTAATAAAATTGACTTTCATTTTCTTTTTCTGCTTCTGCTAGACATAAATTCATTGAGGATAGGATTCCATTCTATCATTTTAGTACCCTTACCCCCTAATATAGTACTTCTCAAAGAGCAGACACTCAATGTTTGTTGAATGAATAAAAAAATGAATGAAAAACAAAGAGGAACAGTCTCCCTTACACAACTCCTTTACGCAATATTGAGGGGTGCCATCTACCTATTTATAGAAATTAATAAGCTCTCACATATCTGCCATACTTATATTTTGAAAGATTATACCAATGCAAATTCTTGTGAAATAAGAATTCTCACTTAATGGTGAAGACACTACCACTGTGAAATCCTAAAGAAAATTATTTTCTGTGTCTTAATACAAAAATGTGAGACTGTTATATAACAATCCCCAGATATTAATAATTTTTAAAAAGAAATTTATTATTAACAAATAATTTTAAATAAAATTATAAGCAATACTTACTCAGGAGCTATAAGACAAGGCCCTTATTCATCTTTTCACTTCTTGCATTGACAAGGCACAAACTAGGGTTGGCTCATCTAGATTAATGATCTTGAAGCAAATTCTGCTCTATAATTATTTTGGTTTAAATCTAAGTGAAATGTTAGACAGAGCTTCAAAAAATAAGACTTTTGAAAATGTCCACTTAAAAATAATATCTTACGTTTCTCTGAGCTCTCTTGCTTTTATAACAATTAATTTTATTGACTTACTAGGTGACTGTTAAACAACTGTCACATATCTTCTTTTCAGGCATAACTATTTTAAATGATGAGTGATGTACATATACACACTAAGACAAAGTGTTGATAAGTTGATTCTTTGGAATGAAAGGCATACATAGTTATTAAAGTTCTACAATTAGAAATTTCACATTGAATTTCCATTTCAGATCATTTTAATAATACTTTATGTCATAATAGAATAAAAAGTTTTCTCTTTAATGTTTAAATCCATAATTTATTCAAGTCCTCAATGTCGGTATGGATTTAAAATATTTAAATAAAAGATAAAAAAATGAAAAGATCTCAATACTACTTCCACCTTACTTTTTCCACCTTCTAAATTACAACCAATTATTGAACTATCTTCTTAATTACAACCAATTTTTTACTCTATTACCTCCTTCCTACTGTTTATTAAGAAAAAAAATGTCAATAGTCATTAATTATTTTATTTAACAAGTATTTATTTGCTTACAATGTATCAGCCATAGTTCTAGATCCTGGGGATACAACAAATAAGAAAAACAAAAATAGACAATATTAGTGCTCACATGGAGCTTATATATTAATGCAAATATTGAGGAAAAGAAAAGCTGATAATAAAACATAACATCAAGTAATAAAAGTACCAAGAGAAAAAATAGAGCAGAATAAAATGATGATTACTTCTCTGAGAAAGTGAAATTTGGTCAGATATTGGAATTAATTAAAGAAACAAGGTATGCAAAAATCTTGGGAAGAGTGCTTCAACAGAGGGAATCATGCTAAAAAAGCCGGAGGCAGGAACACGTTTGATATTTTCCACATGGAGCAAGAAGTTCCATGTGCTGGAGTAATGTGGGTTGGTAAGGGATGGTAAGCAATTAGCCAGAGAATAGATTATGAAGAGCCTGTCAGGCCACCTTGATAAGGACTTTGAATTTTATTCTTAGTATGAGAGGAAGCCATTGGAAGATAAAGTACAGGAGTGGCCAATAAAGTTTGGGCTTTAAAAGACTCACTCTTGCTGCCGTATAACTTTGGAATACTGGAGGGCAGGAGGAAAAGAAGCAGAGACACTAGTTGGACAGCCACTGCAGCTGCACAGGTAAGAACAATTATATCTTGGATTAAGGTGAGAGAGCTGTTAATCAGAGAGAGGTAATCTGAGTCAACATATATTTTTAAAATAACACTGATGAGATTTCTGACAGATTGGATCTGGTATCTGAAAAAGGAAATTCAAAGATATCTTCAACTGGACATATAATGTCGTTCTTACTGAGAAGACAAGCACTAGTTCAAGAACAGATTTTATGGTTAGAATAGAGAAGATAATTTGAATATTTAGTGGTGGTTACAAAAGTGATGAGTGACATCAAGCCACAGATTCAAGAAGTACTAGGAGCCTCGAGCAAGACATATTCCAAGAAAACCACTTTTAGGTTTATCATAGTAATGAGAAAATCTTAAAAGTAGATAAAAGGAATAAAAAATATTTTCTTCAAAAAAAAATATTTAAATTGAATATTGCCTTCTCAACAAAAATGCCAGAAAGAAATATAGTCATATCTTTAAAAGCCATTTAAAAAATCCCTTCCACCTTAAAATTATATACTGAGCAAAAATATTCTTCTATAATAAAGATTTAAAAAATATGTTTTCAAAAAATAAATCTATGAATTTGGCACCAGCAGAACTGCCTTAAAGGTTATCTTCAGACAAAAAGAAAATGATCCCAGAAGGAAGTCTGAATATGAAGTCAGAACTAAAGAGCAATAAAGGGCAAATAAAATAACTGTTAACTGTAAAATAATAATACTTTTCTATGCAGTTTAATATACATAGAATTAAAATAAGTGACAATAAGTCAAAAAAGAGTAAATTGAATTAAGGTTTTTAAATTATTGTGTTGTCTGAGAAGAGCTCAATAATATCAAATAGCAAAAGATTTTGATAAGAAAAATATGCTGTTTATAACAAGGTAAACATAAAAAAATAGAAAAAATAAAAATACATAATGTCCAATCTAAAGTGAGGAGAGAGAAATGAATACTAAAAATTTCTAGTTGTTTCAAAAACAGGCAAGCAGAGAGCGTGAGAAAAGAAAAAGCATAATGACTGGGAAAAATTGGAAGCAAAAAAATAAATTAAATGTAAATAAACTAAATGTTTCAATTTTAAGGCAAAGTATTCAGACTGAATTTTTTTAAATTGGGTTTGAAAGAAACATGTCCAAAATAGAAGTATACAGGAGGAAACAGAAAACATGAAGAAATTTATAACTATTAGCAAAATTGTATCTTTAATGTAAAACTGATCACAAGGGAAATGTCAGATAAATAGCATCATCTGTGAATTCTGCCAAATGTTTAAGGAATAAATAATGCCAAATACATACAAAATCTTTCAGCTGATAGAAAAAGGAGAAACACTCCCAATTTGTTTTAGGAGACCAGTATAAACTTGATATCAAAATCTAATGAAGACATTATAAAAAAGGAAATTGTAGTTGTCTTGCTCATGAATATAAACGAAGCAACACTAAACATAACACTAGCAAACAAATACAACAATGTGTAAAGACAAAATAAAATGACAATGGGTTTATTTTAGAAAGGAAAATTTGGTTTAACATTTGAAATTGAATCAACATGTTTTACCTTATAAACAAAATAAAGGAGATACAATATCTGTTCATTGGAAAACTATTTCAAAGTAAAAGAAATCTTTCTTAACCAGATAAAAACTTCTACAAAAGCTTAGAGTAAAGGTTACACTTCATATTTACTGAAAACTTTCCTCTGAGATCGAGCAATTCTGTATGGTTGACATTTTGAAAGCTAAAATTTTATTATTAAATTAGAATAAGATAAGGATGTCTACCTATCACCCTTTCTATTCAGCTTTTTTGGTGGTCATAACCGTGTAGTAAGACATCAAAAAATATATAGAAGGACTATAAGGAAAAAAAATTATTTTATTCTCTTTCAGATGGAGTGTTTGAACACATACAAAATTTAAAAACCTATAGATAATTTTTTTAAATAACGTGTTAGCTTAAGATTGCTATACTAAATATAGTTAGAAAATGTTTTTTAAAATTTCATTTACAATAAAATTCACAAAATAAAATATCTAGGAATAAATCTAACAAATATGTATAAAACTCTTATTCAGAACTTTATAAAATGCTATGAGAAAAATTAAAGAAAACTTAAATAATGCTCATGAATTAGAAGATTCAATTGGTCTATAGATTTGATACAATCCCAATAAAAATTTCAAAATTAGTGTGTCTGTGTGTATGTGTGCACAAGTGTATGATATGACAAATTGATTCTCATGTGTATGTAAATTGAAAGAGCCAAAATTTAATTAGATCTTATTGAAAAAAAAACATAATGGAAGAACTTAATGCTGCTAGATGTCAAATTTTTAAACTACAATAATTAAGACAATGAGGTGTTAGTATACAAGTGTACAATGGAACAGATTTCAGACCTATGCATATGTAAGTGACTGATTATTAAAAGGTTACAAAAGGGCAGAGCAGTAGGACAAATATAAAAAGTGTGGCTGAAACAATAGGCTAGTCAATGGACAAAAAATATTGAATATCAACTCTACTCAAGTTAAATACAAAAATGAAATCCAAGTGTCCTGTAGATATAAATATGGAAGGAAATCAATAAAGCTTCTTGAAGATAATAAAGAGAAGAGTCATTACTCCTTCACTGGTAAAATAATTATAAAAAATACTAAACAGATAAGAAAAAATAGTTAAATTCAATTATAGTAAGAGTAGAACTTTTGATCACAAAAAGACACAAAGAGTGAAAAAGCAAACCACAGAATGGAAGATATTTATAACACACATAACTTTTAAAAGGCTTAGGTCTAGAATATATAAAGAATATCAACAAGTCAATAAGAAGATAAAAAATCCAATAGAAAAATGGGCAAGAGGCTTAAACATTGCTTCATAAAAAAAGAATATCAAAATGGCATAAGGGTATGAAAAGGAGCTCATTCGTTGCGAAGAAAATAGAAAATAAAACATACTATAAACCAAAGTGTCTCAAATTAAACAAATGGACAGTGACAATGCTATCAAGAATTTAGAGCAATAAAAACATTCATTCATACATTGCTGGTAGGAGTATAAATTGGTATAAACACCAAAAATAGTTTAGTAGTGTATCAGTTAAGTTAGGGCATAAAAATGCTATGTATCCAACAAGAAAACAGTCAATGGGACATATCAAAAAGCACCCATGTAACTCATGCATCTACATGCTTTCTAGGCTCAGTTGATCTAGGATGGCCTCTCTCCGCTGGGTTGTGATGGAGCCAGGCTCAGCTCTGTGTCTGCAAATCAATTTAAAAAATTAGTTGTTCTGTGCTGGGCTCAGCTAGAAAGAACAGTTCATCTGGCTGGGCTCAGGTTCTATTGACTCTCCTGGAGCACTATCTTTCCTGCCAAAATTATCTTTGTCTAATGACATCTCTAGAGAGGGAAGATTTAAGTTTGACTGCACTATAAGCAAATGGCAATTTGAGTTGCCTGAATAGTTCCTTGAAAAAAAAAACCTGTAAGCTCTGCTCTTTCTAGCTACTACAAAATATTTGAGAGATTTGCAGAAAAGAGATGGGAAAGGAAATGAAGATTGACATTCTAAGTTCAGTAAAAGAATGTTAAATACTTGGCCCTTTCCTCTTTCTTCCAGAAAAGGAATAAATAAATATTGAATCCCTTTTTATCCCCAGTTCCTTCACTCCTCCTCACCATTTACCCAAATATAGTACTGTTTTCTGGTTTCCTAAAAGTGTTTAAGTACTTTCAGATTTTGTACCCATTTTGTTCCTAACCCTAAGCTCTTGCTCTTATTCATTTCACTGCAATTACCAAAATTTACAACTAGAGCTACAGTTTTTCACAGAGTTAATATTCTTCAACATATTTTTCTCAGTCTTCCTAGAAAAGATGAAGAAAGTGGGAGGAAGGTGAGAGCTTGTTGATAAGCTCGATTCTTATTCTGTTTTAGTGATGTCTGAGGTGTTAATCTTGTCTTTTCTTTTAATCTAGGTAATGATAATGGGTTGTTTTCAATATGATTTCAGCTTCATTAATATGTATGTTGTATGCTGTAATTTCTTTTTCATTCAAACAGTACTTTGAAGCTAACTTTATAAGTCTCTCTCCTGCTTCAGGCCTTTTTTTTTTTCACTCTCATATGTTTATGTTTTATATCCCATTGCAACTACTGGTTCTTCTATTCACTGCTTTACCATTATTCTTCTTGGTTACTATATATTTTGTGTTTTATGTTTGGTCTTTTAGTATCTTGTCAATTTCATGCTTATGAAAACTTTGTAATAAACATTAATAATAGTAATTTTCAATTATATATTTAATCAATCAATATTAGTGGTTATCCTGTGGCAGGCACTGTCCTGAGACCGTCTTGAATAACCCAGTGCTCCTGCCTCACATGAATGGAGGATTTGGGGTTATCTGCACTGATATTCACCTTCACTAGATAGCTGGTACCCAAGCTCAGCCTGTTTCCCCCAGCCCCAGTGCGGTTGCTCACATATTCACAAAAGTTCCCATTGTCAAGCATTCTCTAAAAGTAAAGGGACAAAATTTGAGGATCTCTCTCCGAGAACCCTTTCTGCAGTGCACTCGGCTGGGATCCACTTTCTGTACCCCTCTTAGCTTAATGCCCGGAGCATGAAGTTTTCATATATCATTCTGCTAAGTATCTGCCTTTAAGTTTTCTCAGTAAAGTTTGCTTTGTGATTGCATTACATATGATAGATGTTTGCCTTCATCTACAACTTCACAACATGGAATATAACAAACAGTCTTCGTCCTCATGGAAACTCAATGGGTTAGAAATACTATGTAAATAGAGATTACATTTATTTCAAGCCCTCATATAGCATTTTGGCTATTAATTTTTACCTGGTAAACACCACTAATTTGAATACAGTTGGCTTATTTTCATTCTGATCCCTTTAACAACTTGGCTCTGTTCCGTGGCCACAGATGGTACCTCCTGCCAAGTCATCCACCTTGTGTACCCATAGGCACTGGAAGAAGGAAGTTAGGACAGTAAATAGATTAGCCTCAACTCAAAATCATTAAAGAACAAAACACTCTCAGCCAACAGTCACTACCATCATCTCCTTACTTGAGAAGCAGCAGATAGTGTTTGACTTATTTGTTTCACTAAGATGTCCCTTTTTCTTTTCTACCTAATTTATAAAAATTATAAATGAGAAGAAGCAAAAGGGGTTCTAAAACTTTGATATATAGAAACTGATAGCTTAAATTTTTGAGTATTTATTATGGCTGTAATTTTCCAATATAATTTCTAGTTAAAATAATAAGCATAGATTAGATGAAATTAACCATAAGTAAAATATTTTTCAGGAAAAACTAAGACATTGATTCAATCACTTATTTATTCATTGATTCACCCATTAAACACAAATTTCAAAGTAAATGAACTGGATAAGCCAGTTTTAAGCAACAGAATAGAATCAGTGGTGAGGGTGAGGGAGAAATCAAAGATCCAAAAGATACATTCCCTATCATCAGAGAGTTCACAGCTTAGTTTGAGGTACAGAGAAGTGTGATAAGTGCTATAATAGAATATGTAGTAAATTTTTCCAATTCTAGAACACCCTTCATTGGTTCTGGCCTTCTCAGGTTAATAAGATAAACATAGTAATAATGAAGATCAATATAGCTTATGCATTTTTAAAGTAACATATTGATTGCCAGATATTCATATATAGAGTAAGGATTTCCAGCAAATCTCCAAGTGATACATTTTGAAGACATTTGCAATAAAGCCCTACCATAGCCTATGAAGCCTCTACCAGTCCACTGTCAGTTTGGTTGGTCCGACTCTCATTATGGTAACAACTTGCAATCCAGGAAATAGTGCTGATGCATATTTTGGTATCTTGTGGTTTATAGCACCAAACCATCAGCAGAAAAACTCCCTATCTGGTAGTGTGTGGTCCTGCCATCAGGCATAAGAGATATTACATTAGACAACTTCATGTCCTTCTAATATTCTTTCTCTACCATCAAAGTTAAAGCATCTCAGAGTTTGCATTTATAAGTCTACATAGAAAGCAGAAAGAATATGAAGAATTCCAGCTCTGATTATCCAAGTATACCTTAATCATTAAAATAATCTATCAAATGTTCTAAGATAAAAACAGATGCAGGATTTTGAGAGTATAGCTCTAATTATAGGTAAGTAAATAAAAGATGTTTAAAAATTATTATTTATTATAGAAGATACATAAGAGAACATGAGAAAGGAACATAAGAAAGAGGGAGAAAAGTCCACCTAACAAGAAGCATGGATGCAGAATTACCATGAAGCTAATGAAGCTTAAGTTTCAAGTCCTCTCATCTGAATTAGACTGTCTGGGGCCTTGAAAGTAACCCTAGAAATGTGTTGAATTCATTATACATCAGATTTGTAGTTATGATTTTTTTTATTAGCAATTGGTTAATAATGTTTTTCTCTTCATAAATTTTTCAATCTTTTAGGGGCTTTGGAGTGGTTTTAAAATTTTGGGGGATCTAAGAGGAAGTTGAGGTGAAGATAGTAGAATGTGTTTACATGGTTCCCAAGCATGTTTATGTATATCTAAATCACTGCTAGCCATCCTGATGTATGAATGATCCGGGAGTATTCCCGAGAGCCCACTGACAATGCTGCCCATCCAATATTGTGGATGAAGATGTTGCAAAATGTGCAAGCATATAAATCTGGAGAAAATGAGGTCTCAATAATACTTAAAGATGCTGACCACTTTGGTATTTCATAACAGTTACGTTTTCTTTTAGGTTCTTCTCATATTATAATAATTTTAAACACACATACTAACTGGAGCTTTTCTTACCCTTCCACTCAAGCATAAAGAGATGTTCCAGCTTTGCAACAATGGATAAAATAACATTTTAGGGGCTCTAAAATATTTTTAGAAGATTTGAAAGAGAATTTAATAACAGAATAATTTGTAAAATGTCTATTTAAAAAGTTTCTAAAACTTGTATACAATGTTTAACTATAACCCAAAAAAGGCATTTTGCAACATTTAAGTAAGAATGAGTATTAAAATAAAAAAAAATTTAACATAAAAGAGTTGAACATTAACACAAAATTTCAAAATCATTTTAAGGACAGTAACTCCATAAGAAAGGGGAAAATTCTGAATAAGAAATAGTAAGTAGAACTTTGGGTGTTTTCTAGCCCAGTTAATAAAGTGGTGTGAATTATATGAACACATTAAAAAACATTGAAATTTTTTCCTGCTTTGATATGAAACTCTGGCATAGAGTTATAAAAAATATAATATGTCCAGTAAAGATGCTAAAGACAAACTGGTAAATAAGTGCCTTCAATTCAGAGTATTTGAGATTAATTGATGCTCAAGAAACCTTAAAATGCCCTGAAATCTTAAAGCTAACACAGGAAAGAAACTTGATAGAGATTTTGACAAATATGACTTCACTCTTTAAAATATATAAGATAATACCAAATTCTAGTTCTGAAGGTGAAAGGAACTTTCCTAAGTTTTGAACAAAACAAATTCAATATCAAGTTTAATCAATAGTCATAGAGAAATGTGACAGACCTGCTGTCCAAGGGACTGAGTGCACTAATCCACAACCAAAATGCTGGCCTATGTAACAGGTTTCCCACAGTGACCATGGTGGATCAGGTACCCTCAAGATACTCAGCTCCAATTTACTTTATTATAATATAATATAATATAATATAAAATAATATAATATAATATAATATAATATAATATAATATAATATAAAATACAATACAATAATTCTATAAAGCTTATATTCACCAGGCAAGAAATTTTATTATATGAATTTATTTGGTTTTTCAAATGGATTTTCATATGAGGAAAAAATTGTGCTCACCAGTCGGAAGGAACGTCAAAGACCACACATTTACATTTAATCAATTGTCATCCTGATTTATTTGTCACTCCTTTTTGAATTTATTTAACATGAAAAAGTGAAAAAAAATTGAGTTCCTCCTTATGTATAAAAACATATCATCCTACAGAAAACCATCTGAAAATGGAAATTCCTTAAGCTGGGCCAGTGGATTGCTGGAGATGGCTGTTCATTATCCTTGAGGTAAGGAACACCTAAAACCAGTCCATGACAGGATTTCTGCCACCTTAAGGATCATGTTAGACCAACTTTGAGGAGGCTCTATTCTGTGCTCAGCCCTTTGTGGTGACAACACCCAAAAGCAATAAATTTCCCCAAACTGGCTAAATTTTTATCTGTAAATTGTATTGAGGTAAAGTTAAAATTTCTTTCAAGCACAGATTATATGTTTATATATGTTATATATAATTAGAATTATTACATTATATTATTATAGTATATTATATCCCCATATTGCATGTGGCTATTCTAATTGTAGACTACACACACACACACACACACACACACACACACACACACAATATTACTCATCAAACTCAGTAGGATGAAACACTATTCATCGGGACTTTTACAAAAGCTCCTGTTTACCTGTTCTTTTTTATTGTGCCTGTTGAAATCACATGAATCCAAAACATGAATCCAATATACATATGTACGTGTTCCTCTAGTTTTATAGAGTTTTAATATTAAATGATGGAGAAACTGAAAAATATTTCATAACATCTCTTTTTTTATTTTTACTATTGTCTTTCCCCCTTTCAATTTTAAGAGATTACTTCACATCATATTTGCTCACATTTACTAATAATATTAAACTTACTATTACACAGTTTACGTAATCTATCTGGTAAAGTTAGAATAGGTTTCTCTAACTTATTATTATAATATCTACAATACGGATACATCATTAAAATAATTTTTACATGCTGATATGAATGTCTATTAAAACTGATAATAATGCACTGTTAAATGAACATGCTCTATGTTCTTATTAAATGGTTAGACAGTTTTGCCTATATTTCACATTATTTTTTGCTTAGTAAAAGTTCATTTAAAATTTAATTACACTAATTTATTAGGAAGACAATATTCTCTTTGGTATCATTACTTTTTCGTGATAAAATTTGTAGAGAACATTACTTTTATTTTTTAATTACAGTTGAGACTTATTTTATACGAGTTTTAAGAATACAGTATAGAGGTTAGACATTATATAATTACAAAGTGATCTCCTCGATTAGTCTAGTACCCACCTGGCACTATATGTAGTTATTACAATATTATTGACTATATTCCCTATACTATACTTTACATTCCCATGATTATTTTGTAACTACCAATTTGACCTTCTTAATCTCTTTACCTTTTTCACCCCCCAACCCCCTCCCACCTGGCAACCATCAAAATGTTCTCTGTGTCTATGAATTTGTGTTTTTTCATTTATTTTGTCCTTTAGATTCCACATATAAATGAGAACATGTGGTATTTTTCTTTCTCTGCCCGATTTATTTCATTTAGCATAATGCCCTCTAGGTGCATTCCATGTTGTTGCAAAAGGTAAGATTTTATTCTTTTTTATGGCCAAGTAATATTCCACTGTATATATGTACTACCTCTTCTCTATCCAATAGTCTATTGATGGGCACTTAGGTTTCTTCCATATCTTGGATATTGTAAATAGCACAACAGTGAACATTAAGGTACATATATCCTTTCAAGTTAGTGTTCTGTATTTCTTTATATAAATACCCAGAAGTGGAATTGCTGGTTCATAAGGTAGTTCTATTTTTAATTTTTCAAGTAATTACCAACTAAACTTATTCCCAGAGTGTCTGTACCAATTTGCAATCCCACCAACACTGCACAAGGGTTTCCTTTTCTCCATATCCTCACCAACACTTATTGTTTGTTGATTTACTGATGGCAATCATTCTGATGGGCGTGAGGTGATGTCTCATTGTGGTTTTAATTTGCATTTCTGTAGAGAGCATTTTTAAAAAGTGTAGGGATCTTGCCAGGTACAGGAAATATATATAATAAATGTGGTGTTAACAATTGAAGTACTTTTAACTATTTGTAGGAACTCAAATAAAATTATAATTTATTGAATGTCTAATACCTTTCTACACTATATTAGACACTGTTCATTAATTCTTTCAAAAACTCTATGAAGTAAATCTTCTTATCCCAATTTTGCATGTAAGTCATTGAGACTGAACAGTTAAACTAAGTAGTTATTAATATTATTAATATCACTGTGGAAATATTATAGATGAGAAAATTAAGGATTCTGGAAGTTTAGTAATTTTCCCAAGACACTGTGCTCAACCCACGGTAGCTCTAGTTTCACCAGGCTCCTAGTTATCCATGCTCTGAATATGTACACTAAGATTTATCCTTCAATTAGCAACCACTTATTATGAACTGACAGCACCTAGAATCCCTAGTGCTACTGATTTTGTTTCCTGAAGAATTGCATTTATTGAATTCTTGGCAAACCTACTTATATTGTAACAGACCTATACTCCTATAGGGAAAAAGAAACTATGCATGCACACATACATACACACACACACACACAATATGTATCCATCTATCTGTCTCTCTCTCGATATATGTATCTCATCTCCTTCTAATCTGTATAACATAAGAAAACTCAACTCCACCTAATGCTTTGTAGCCTGAGCAAAGGTTAAAGAATCTTCCTGGGTTTTTGAGATTAACCTTGATCTATGCTCCCACATCATTTCGTTACCAGAAAAATCTCAGTTATAGATGTGGATATAGGAAAGATGAGGTTATAATGTTAATTAGAATACAGATGTTCAGTAGATAGAAAGACAGCTGATATGGAATTGATACAGATAGAGAAAAGTCTGGCTGTGCCATGCGTGGTCTACTAATTAGCTCCTCAAAGACCATTGGAGGTAGTATGAGGAAGCCTCCTCTGCTCTTGCCTATGTTGGCTAATAAGAAGCTTACTTAAAAGGTTAATAAAAAGATTAATAGAGAGATTAATAAAAACTTTTATCTTCAAGTCAGAATAAAACTTAAATTTTAATTTTTTCTAAAGTTTTATTAGAATTTCTATCATAGGTGCACTTACATATAATATAGGCAAAAAAATACAATTTAACAAGTAAAATAATTTTTTTAGAAACTCATACTAAGTTCCTACATTATATGTGGCTGTTCTAATTGTAGTCCCATTAAATATTTAAACACCATTGAAATAATAAATTGTCTTCTTTTTAAAATGTGGCTTTTTAATTGAAAGAAAAATGTACAAAGACATTGAAATATTTTATTAATGGCTATCCAATTTCATTGGAAGTTTAGAGCCTTAGTTCTTTTTTCTAACTTTCCTCAGCTCAGGAAGATGTAGATTTTCTTAGCAACAGTTGCTGTGTAAAATATTCTGAGATAGAATTTTTTATCATAATTAATAATAGATGAAAATTTCTGAGTTTTTGATGTTCTAAACTCTATGCTGTTTGATTTATGGTGTCTTTATAGTTGTTTTTCTGATAATTCTCAGCCTCTTCCTGTTGGTATAAGGGTTAGTCATGTTTTTTTTCTAGATGGGTCTGATATATTTTTCCTTTTTTTCATATCTTCATGTTTTACTTTGTATATATTTTAATAAAATCTATCGTAATGAGACTAGACTATAAGTTTTCTAAGTTTCAGGTGAATTTTCAGCACATCAGTATACAACTACCAAAACACTCTTGCTATTATCCATCTTTGTAATATAAACACTATACGGGAGCATCACAACTTTTAAAACTTATTTTCAAAACAGACACCCATGCCTTTGGCAATGATCAATAAATTTTGTTCATTGCAAAGAGTTTAGTACAAGTGCTTACACAATATTATCACTACATCACTCTTTTAATTCTTTTTGTAGTTATTCGAGGCCATTTAAGATGGAATGTTGAGATATAGCTTCAATTTATACAGTACAGATAGGATTTTTTTAATGTTTTCCATAGAAAGCAGTCATAGAGAATGCAATCCCTGGAATGTCATCTGTTTTTCTATGATATCTCTCTCGTTCTTGAAATATGGTCTCTCCAGCAGGCAGTAATAATATAGGTTTTACCATATACTCTTTTTCCTTTGTCTTCTATCTTGCTGGTATCTGCAGTCTGAGGGCTAATTTGCACCTCTTCGATAAAATAACTTTATTGTTTTGATGTCCAATTATCAATTTGCACCTATGAGACATGCAACATGTGTCACATTTATTGTTGAGCTTCTATGCATTTTGGTGGAAACTCTGCATATAACATATGGGGTTGTAGTCAAGGCAGAGCTGGTTTGTTTTCAGCCATCTACATCTTAATTTATAACACTGCAAATTTTGTTAAATATTTTGGTAAAAATGAATCATGAGTCATAGCTAAGTGTAGTTATTCTAAATAAATCCAGCATGACTGACCACTTTTATTTTTCATTATTATAACTTAATAAATAGCCACTTATTTTTCTTCTGATAACCTCTGGCAATAGCATTCTTTTGTATTTCGTCCTGTAAAAACTATGCTTGGGTGGTCTATGATTACTACTATATAGTCAGGCAGTTCACAGTTAGTAATTCTTTTTCAAGAATTAGAAAAATGTTTAGTGAGAAAATAAGTTCTTGCAAACTGCTGCATTTCTGAACGTTTGCTAGGAAATAAAAAATTATGCCCACTGTAAATTGAGGCATTTTCATTCTCAAAACATGATAATAATTTTCCTTGAAGCCTGAATTGTATAGTACTCACTACAATTCCTGATACACACTGAACTTCTTTGTAATTATTGCCTGTCCTAAGACCCCCTATTTTCACATCAGTATTTTCGGATCAAGCACCTTTCAGGGAATGCTCTGTCAGTCTTGAAAATCAAAGTTACATAGTTAAAGGCCATGAAGAGGTAAAATGCAATGTTTCCATTCTTCCTAATCTAAATAGAATAGGACTTTAAGTAGTTGCTTAGGACATAAAAATCTGATTAAAGAACTAAAATTAATTTTAAGAAAAGTACGGACCTACTGCTGTTGTGGGCCTTGACAGAGTATATGTGCTTGAATCTTCCTACCAGGAAAAAAATGGTGAGGGGTGTGTGTGTCAGGGTGTGCTTAAAAAAAACTTAGATTGTTTATGTGCAAAATACAGTCAAGAATCTTAGCAGTCTGAAGTAATAGCTAACAGTGTACCTAAGATTTACTACTGTGACAATATAAATTGTTAAATGTTAATATGAAATATAGTTCCCTGATATAGTCTCAATTCTAAATTATTGCAATTTAGCTTTGATTTTTTAATTTACTTCATTAAATATACTGTTTTAATTGTATGTTTATTCTGTACTCATATGCTGTTGCTTAGATAACAGGAGCTTTTCAAAAAGGAATATATAAAGAATACTATGACTATACAAAAATGTATACTCCAGGAAGTGACACTTTATTCTTATCTCTGTTACTCTGCTCTCATTCTCCTCTACAATTCACCTTTTCCCAAATACTTCCTGTAGGTAATTTGCCTCTTTAGTCTCAAATTTATCCTTCCTGCATTTCTTTTGCACAAAAAAGTGAATACATATGTATTTTCTTATATCTCCCTTCTTTCTTAAATAATAGCATATTATAGATATTCTTTAGTACTTTTCTTTCTGCATTTAATAACATTTCTTGGACATAATTTTAAAGCAATTTATAGATACTTTCCTCATTATGTTAGATAGCTGCATAGTACTCTCTCATGTAGATGTACTATAATTTATTTAACCAGTTTCCTATAATGGAATTTATGCTGCTTTCAAAATTTTGCAATTACAATCAATGCTGTAATGAATAACCATTTGCATATATAATTTTGTATCATTGGAGGTACATCTTAAGAGTAAATTTTAGAAATAGGATTGATGAATGAAAAGATAAAGTGTATATGTAGCTTAATTAGATTTTGTCAATTTTCTTTCTAAAAGGCTTATACCATTTTTTTCCATGTTTCAATTGTGTGATATGTTTTATGAATTTTTTTCCAATTTGTCAATTGTCTTTTTACTTTTGATTTAGTTTATGATGCTGTACATTTAAAAAATTTTACTGTCAAATTTTTAAAAATGACAAATTTCAAACAAATCTTCAAACAAAAATAATTAAATCTTTTGTAAATATTCATTTTGAAAGCTCTCTAGGTATGGGTGGAGATTAGAAATAATTTAATAAAAAATTTATTTATTAAATATTTAAGGAGATGTGTTAATGATCAGGAATGTCATCAGACTGTAAAAGGGGACACATAATGTAAGTCTATGTGTCCCAGCTGTATCACTAACAGACAGAATGATCTTGATCACTCTTTCCCTCCCTGAACTTGAACACCAAGATCCCTTCTCATTGTTTCTGTCACTTTAGTGGATCACAGTATGCACAGGGAAAATGCAAT
>CM053503.1:26872734-27199623 GCA_028627145.1 Eidolon dupreanum | reverse complement strand
CAACCTACAGGCCCTATTCGTCCAGGCTCTGCTGGGGATTTTATTTGCTTTGTTTCATTTCAGTTGCTCTGCTGGAGAATTCATTTGAATTTCCTAAAGTGGAAAGAATTCTTACCCTCATTTAATTAATGAGGAAACAGAAACAAAAGTATTAATAGACCTAGCAAAGATCACAACCTCAAGTTCTGAGCTGCCAAGTTCCTAATGCCTTGCCTTTTAGAGCACTGGGCAAGAAATCGCCACCTCTCTCCGTGACCTACTCGTATAAAAACACATGCAAAATTAAAAGATTGTCCAATTTAACTAAGCATAAAAGATACCCTATGACCTTCAGAATCTGCAAAGGGCTTCCTTAAAAACATTCTCTATTCAATTAATTCAGGATATGTTTATGGGGCCTCTACAGTGAGTGAGGCATTGCAACTTCGATGTTGAAAGAAGTTAAACACAGGAGGGAAGAAATTTGCTCATAGCAAGGCTTGGGAGGATTCTCTGATCTATCTCATGTTGATTCAATTACTACTCATACAGCATTACTGTACTTACGAATTTATTGAGAATTTATATATATGTGTGTGTGTGTGTGTGTATGTGTGTGTGTGTGTGTGTGTGTGTGTATACACACACACACACACATACACTGTTATGTCTGGGAATGTATAAAGTGATATAGACAAAAAGTGACCCTTCCCTCGAGGGGCTTTCAACTTAGGTCAGATACTTCTCACCTCTCTAGTTTAAAATAAATATTAAAAACACTTAAATTAGATGAATTAGTTTGCATACTCATTATTCAATTATATTTTACCACTGCAAAACAGCTTTAATTGAATCAACCATTGGGTATAGGATATAATGCTCTCCAAAATTTATATTTTAAACATAAGTGTGGATTACTTGCTTTAAATATTTTTGTCTCCTATTCAGAATAAATTTTTAAAATTTGTATGCCTTTATGATGGCTAAATGAAGGGCCAAGGGAGGGAAAGAACAATTGGGAGAATCATTTTATGAACAATATAGATGTCTAACCAATGTACTGTATACTTGAAGCTAACTTAAATAAATAAATTTATTTTCAAAAATAGTATAAAAATAAAAAAATAAAATCTGTATGCCTTAGAGTAAATGTATATGTCTTATCTAAAAATATTATTGAATTAACACTGATAACTTTATTTTAATATGATGCTTCTAAAGATTGTTCCTATAATATCCAAACCTATCAACTTTTTTCTTATTTAGCTCCCTTTTTTGAGAAATTGACAGAAGTTGGAAATTTACTATATAACAAATATTTAAATCTATATTTCTGATAACTTCATATTTTAAATTTAAAACATGCAGTAGTAAAAAAACATAAATTGCTCAGTTAAAAGAAGTGAATGTTTTTGAAGTTTCTTTTTAAAAGAAAAGGTAGTCATTATTTTTGGAGCATTTCACCTGAAGTTAACTTCATCAAAGGCCAAAGACTTACTTCAAAACACCTAGTATTTATTATTGTTTCTTCTAATGTCATAAAATATATATGTGTGTGTGTGTGTGTGTGTGTGTGTGTGTGTATACACACACACACACACACATATATATATATATATATATATATATATATATATATATATCCCGAAGAAAGAAAGTATCAGGAGTATGGGAAGGGACAGAAAACTTGGCAGAAAAAGAATGCACAGCTCTGGAACAGCTTTGAGGAACATGTGGGCTGCAGAGAGGGAGGTAACTTATGGTTGTTGTTTCATATATAAAGACAGCATGAGAGAAAGGTGACAGGAATAGAGGTGATACCAAGCAAGTTTCAAAAAAATAAAATACTTGATGTCTTTCCTGTCCAAACTATGGCCCCCAAAAGTTAATTTTTTTTTTTTATTGTAATCGGTCTACATACTACTAACAAAGAGCTCGTCAGAATTTGGGAATAAATTCAGCAAATGTCACCATCTGAAATGGAAGCAAATAGGAATCAAGAGGAAACAGATAAGCTTTGCCATCTGCAGAAGTAACTCATCTTGAATATATTGCTGATGAAAACAGGGGATCCTCATTTCCAATCATTAAGGTTCTGAGGTATCATTTATAACTCACCAAGGTGACCATGTCAGAAAGACATGACTAAAATGTTAAAGTGAAGAAAGCCACCATCTTTTTCCCAACTTTGGCATGAATGAACACTGCTCTGGATAAAAATAAAATGGATAACTTAATAATAAGAATTTCCCCTCTGCTTTTAGGAAGAAGTGGACTCTTGACATTTATTTGATCAATCTTGATTCTTTAAGCAAGGATATTTTAGAACTGAAAAAAATAATTCAAGTAGACTTCTATCCCCACTATTCCAGTGACAGTTTTGTTGTTCCAGTCACCGATGAGCTCAATCTTGCCAAATTAATTACATGTCCTAACCTGACTTGGACTCTCAGCAGTATTCAGCTTCCTCCCTCTCAAGGCATTCTCTTTTCTGATACTGTGACACACGCCTCTCCAGGTTTCCTTCCATCTCACTGGCCATTTCATTTCCTTTCCCTTTGCTGACTTCTTTACTGCTTAATATCAGAATTCCCTGAAGCTTCAACTTTGTCCTCTTTTTTCCTATATCAACATACTCTTTCTAGATGATCTCATTCCAACACATAGTTTTAAATACCATCTAGATTCAGATGACAGTCAATCGTCAATATTACATTAATTCAGAGTTAAAGATTTAATATCCAACTGTCTATTTGTCATCTTCACTTAAATGGGTAATATGTATCTCAAAGTAAATGTGACTGATAGCAAGCATTTCATGCCCCAATCAGCTCCATCTCAGCAAATGGAATTCTCATTTGCCCGAGTGTTCAAGTCATAAACTAAAACACATCCTTAACATCTTTCCATCTCACACAGGTACAGTCTGTTAATCTAATTCCAAAACACATCCTTAATCTGTCCACTTCCCTCAACTCAAACAACACCCTAGTCCAAGTCACCTGGACTACTGAATCAGCCTCATAATTGATCCCTACTTTCCTTCTGCATTTCTCCAATTATTTCCTGAGATCTTTAATAGACAACATTATTGCCCTATTTAACTCTTTACTGCCTTCTTGTATAGTCAGAATGAGAATACGAGACTTTGGACCCTAGCCCAGCAAAATTCCAAGACATTATCTCGCATTATTCTCTTCCTCACATCAGTCATACTGGTCTTTTCTGCTTTCAAACACATTCCAGCTCATGCCTGACTTCTGGATTTTGCACTTGCTGTTCTCTCTCCCAGTAGCAATCTGTCACAGATGCTCATATGTCCAACTTCTCTAAATTATTTAGATCTCATGTGCAATGTCACTTCCTCCAAAAGTTCTTTCCTGATCATCCAGCCTGAAGTAGTCTTTCCCTCACCTGAGTCTCTCTTATCACATTACCATGTTTTGTTGTCTGTGCAATATTTATCACAAACCGAAGTCATCCTGTTTATTTATTTAATTGCTTAATTTCCATTTCCCTCTCTGTATCACATGCTCCAGAAAAGTAAGGTCTTTTTCTGTCTTGTACAGAGTTGTGTCTTTGTCTCCTGAAATAGAATCTGAAATATAGTGTAAAAGGTTAGTAAATATTTTAATTAATTACTTAACTATCTGAAATTATGTATACAATAAAATATATATAGTATATGTTAGATATATAAAGTATAAATATATGTTCTGTAGACAGAGTATATATTTACATATCATAATCTCCAAGTGTTCAGGTAAGTTTTCATTTCTGAATTTGCAAAATTGAGTCTAGATTCCAGAGGACTGCTGACTCCCTTTAGGAACTGGTATTCTGGGAGGCTTGATCTCAGCAGTTAGCCAGGCTCTCACAATCAACGTTCACAAAATTTCACTAGCTTTATCTCTGGTTCTCTTTCTGTAGGCCAGAAATCATAACGAATCTAGTCTGAACAATCAAGATCAATTCGAACAAGTGAGAGATCCTCTAAACCTCAATACAACAAAGCTTAACTCACAACAGAGAACAGCAGTGTGTCACATCGGTGGTTCTTTAAGGAGTGGTCAAGATGTGGAGGTAGATATGTCTTCATTCCTGTATTGCTTTACCCATAGAAAGTATCTGAATCAGTTTACAGGGAAGAAGATATAACCAAGAAGGACCCTACCTTGTTATTATGCCAAGTACAGATTATTTGAGATCCGTAGGTTCTGAAAAACTGCTAGAAGGAAAAGGTAATGTTTACATATTAAAACCCTTGAAATCAATAATCTCCTCATTTAAATATATCTTTTATAATGTTTAATAGCGTGCCATGTTAACATAAAATGCCTAAATTGTGCTTTAGGAAGATAAGGAAGAAACAGGTTATTACAATTGATGTGGAAGCCTATCTTTTACTTGAAGAACTGGGACAGACAAAATTATTGCTGGCTAGAATAAAAGGAGGAAAATAGGAAAATAGAATGGAAAAATCTCACAAAAAAAACAATGTGGAATATGAGGCTCAGGCAAAGAGTGATGAAAGTCTGTAGTAATTTTTAAAAGAGAATATCATAATGACAGAAATTCAAGTGCTTTCAAAAATAAATTACTAAGCTTCAAGCTGGGATTCTCTTAGTCAAACCATGTATATATATTACTTTCAAACTGTAAAAATGGCCTTGGTGTGCAAATGAAGTTTTCAGCGTTCAGTTATGGATTTGAAAGCATACTATTATTAAGCCAATAAAGAACATTTCTTCACAAAAATAACAACAAAATTACATATAGGTGAAAGAATTTGCTTAGAATGAACTGAATTTTAGTAATAGAAGGAATCTCAATAATAAACAATGTTGCATACTATTACAAACCTATATTTACATAATCTAAATTATATTATTAAAATGTTATAAATATATAAAACGATAGATTACAAGTGCTTTAAAAACAAAACCTTCATATTTACACAATAGTATTCACATCTAATACATATAGAATATTACATTTTTACCAAGCACAATTCAATGGGCTCAACATCAACAGAAATGTGGGCACATCCAGTATTATTTCAACTCTATCATTACTTTATTTTGGTGATTAAATCTTGACTTTTCATTATGTTAGGCACTAATAATGGCTCTTTCAAGCTACTAAAAGGTGACATACAGAACTGAGATAGAGTTTCTAAATAACACCTGATGGATAGGGAGATTACTAAATACTATTGAATTCCATCATTAAAACGTGACTTCGATTCACATTCTGTTGAGAAAAACACAATCTAGTTATATCTCAAGTTCCAAGGAAATTATACAGTAGCACTATCCTTAGCAATAATATAAGAATCTAGAGATAGGGATTAATTTAAATAGAATCTTAATGGTTAGTTATGTGATAATGCTATGCAAAATATACAACAGACCACCTTGATGAGTCTCGCTTGATGAATGAATTATTTCTTCTTTGGTTTTAAATATTTGTATGAAGAATATAAGATCTATGAGCTTAATGAGCTGGGGAAGATAAAGGCACAATCAGAATATCTTGTGTATGGTAAATGGACTCCCATTCCTCTTTAAATTCCAGTGGCTAGGAGAACAGATCAGGGAGGAGAGTATCTAATCAATCAGATGATAGGACTTGTGCAGTGGCGCCCTTCATGCAGGATGATCACAGGGCACTTAACTTTAAGGCAACTCACTTTCCTAACTACAACAGAAGGGAGGCAGAATAAAACAAATTAGTCTAAGACTCAAAAATGCCAAGGGCCCTATTAAGTATAAAAAGTTAATAGGGTATGTTTATACCCACAAGTGTGTGCATGTGTCTCAGAGAGTGGCAGTGTAAAAAGAAATTAGCAGCACATGCTGCTTTAGCAAGACCATACAGAGTTTTCTTGATTCATAAAACCTGACTTACGATCAAATATACAAAACTAAGCCGCTTTAAAAGAGGAATTCAGATGGAAAGACAACAGGGTTTCTTAGATGCAAAAGTTACTTTTTTTTAACATCACCCAAACAATTCATGTTATGTTTTGGTACTATATTGGTGAGATACTAGGGGGGTGGGGGGTGGGGGCAGGGAGAGAACCTTCCATGTTTAAGTATTATATGCATGTAGGGGAAAAATTAGAGAGGAAGTTTATTTTAGTAGTACTATCAAGTAAAAGCGTGGTGATTATATGCAATTTTACATCCTCCATTATTTTCCATTTATTACTATTTCATTAGTCTAGTCTTTTTTTCTTTAAAAAATACACTGTTGTAAAATCATTCATGTGATTCCATGGATACTTAATTTAAACATACTTAATTTAACAGAGGCAGTTGTTGAAACTATATCCAAAGATAGGCTGCAAAATACATTGTGACACATGTATTGCAACTGTAGAAGTATAATTAAAACATTACTTTCTAAAAGCTCTGGTATGAAAGAAAAGGGGTTAGGTCCTTTTGCATATGTGTTTCATTTCTATTAAGTGAATAAAATATGGAAAAAATAAAATAAAAACACATTACATATTTTCTTAAAAATAATTTTTCAAAATTCCATTTTTTTATAGAGTGAGAAATCACAAAATGAGAGGCATTTGGGGATCTGTTTTAGTTCATAAGAAAACCAGATGGCTATAACCTAGAAGGCTCAAGATTATGGGCCAGTCTGACAAATAAATGATCAGTAAGAATTTATCAATCTTTTCCATGTGTCCACTGTTGTGGAATTGCCACCATCACCATTCCACATCCAAACCTCTGGCCAAGATTGGCCCAGTGGAAACATCCATGGTGAGAGTGATGCATGACTGGAAGGCTCTCTCCGAACTCCCAGGTAATTTTCCTACAGAGAAGGCTCTCCTCTGTATTGTACATTATAGACTCTCACAGCGATCATCTGTGTCCAAAAAATGTTCCAGTTCACTATTTAAGGAGGCAGTTTATCTCTTAATAACTGTCTCAGTAGATTACATAAATTGCCACCAATGATGTAGATTCACCACTGCACTATTACAGGTTGTTGAAATCCACACCTATCCAAAGTATTCTTAATAGTAATGATAACAGCCAAGATTTAAAATTAGGTAGGCACTACTACATTCTCCATTTTGCAGACAAAGAGCCAAAAACTAAGAAAGGTTAAATTACTAAGGTCATGATTATTATAAAGGGCAAACTGAGGTTTGAACCCACATCTATTTTATTCTAAACTATACATTTTTAAACCACTGTTCAAAATTAAGGTAATTAAATGATGTATTATAGCAAGCATATTTACACTTATGATAACTAAACTATATGACAACTAAAGCAAAGACTAAGTTAAAAAAGAATTCTCTCACTCACTTGCCTGAGAGGCTATCTACTTAACTGATTGATTTAACACAATCAGAATCTTAACTTCATGTCAGAAACCTCTCACTCAGTAGCTTGTCCTCAACTCTCAAAAACAGATGTCTCTTTAGCAATAATCTTGTCCCTAAAAGCTTCTGAACTGATCAAGGAGACAGTGTTTGTTTACCTGTCTGGCTTTCTCTCTGTGGTAATAGTGACCATGACCTTCTTCCTATCTCTGCTGTAGGCTCTCAGCTCTTCATGAGGAAGACAGAAAAAAGGAAAAGGAAGTCAGTCTTTTGCTTCCCAAAGCAACTCTTTATTTGAATGTTTCTTCATCACAGCTACCATCTCCTGCTATTATATCTGCCCAGTTTGGGAGGTTTATTCCCCTACCCTCTGAGAATGGAGCAAAGTGATCTGCTGCCCTCTGCAATTACTAATACACATTACTTACTCCTTAGTTTGTGTCAGAGGAGTCTCAGGTTACTATTTGAAGGTATTTTTAAGGAAATAAGATTAAAACTTTGTACCGAAATTCAACATTTTTAACTAGTGTTATATGTGTAGAACTTATTTTTTTCTCTCGAAGACCATTTAAAAAGACTCTAAAAAGTCACAAAATCTACATACTTTCAATGGCCTGAATATTCAGTGCTGGCGATAGTTATTCATTCCTCTCAAAAGAATTTCCATGAAGGTGAATTTCCAAGATATGAAATTTGCTTCTAGAAATCTGACATTGAAGTCATACAGTAACAACACATGAAGGCAAACAGCTCTTTTGGAGCATATCTTTCCATTGATATCCCCCTAAAATTTTAAATTCAGAAGATCCTTGCATGTAGATATTTATCATTCATGATTCTGAGTATCCATGAGTATTCCCAAAGGTCTCATAATACTTAATCATTTGTGCTTTTTGTTGAGGCATGCATTTCAGTCACTGTGAGCTGTTTTGCCTAACTCATAACTGAGTCTTGCCAACATCCCAGCATCAGCATTTCGTCATGCATGTCATATTCTCTACTCACCCCTCAGAACCATTAGTGCAATTAAAGTAAAATCCAAAGCTCTTAAATGGCCTCCAAATCCCTATATGATCTGCTGCTTTCCACCCCACCCAACTTTTTGGCCACATGTCAAACTACCCTCCTCTCTTGTTTGTCTGTAGCCATACTGGCCTCCTCATTGAACAGAGAAAGTGCATCCTGAAGCAAGACCTCTGCCCTTACTGTTCCCTTGCCCTGGAATAGTCTTTCTTCCCCCCTGAATATCTACCTGCCTGACATACTCCCCTGGTTCTAGTTAGTGTCTGCTCTTAACATTTTATAAAGAAGATCTTTTTGGACTTTCGGTAGGCTTCTTCTCTCCCTCATCTTACATCATTGTTCTTCGTGATACTTACCACTGTCTAAAATACTGTGTTCATTATTTACTGGCTTATAGCCTCTTTAAACTCCTCTTTCTCATCCCACATTGTCCTTCCTGCTTCCTGCTTCTTAACGCTCTGAAGCACCCTGTTTCTGTTACCAAGTCTAGTTGGAAAGCTGGCCCTCCAAGACTCTGGGAGCCCCAGGATACCTTTCTAAAAAATTCCTTACTCTTTACTTAGTTACAATCTAACCCAAATCGGCTTGTACTAAGAAACTGTAACTGGCACACCAGACTTTTGTTTTCTCATCCCTGAAATGAAAGGGGATTATTTACCTTCCAAAGGTCTTTTTGTCATTAGAGATTCTTTTTTAAATGGAGCTGTCTAGTTCTTAGGAGAAAACTGCTGTCCCTTTGGACGGTGAATTAAAGTCATTTTCTAGTTACAGTTAGATCCCATTATTTAAAAAACAGTGGTTACCACACCAAACAGCAAATTATTCCATTCCCAGACAATAGAGTCTTGTCAAAAGGAATTTCTAAAAATTAAAGCTCCAGCAAAGCAGTCTGGGTTTGTGGTATCTTGGAAATTTCGTCTGCACTACCGCAACCCCACCTCAGTGAAAGTGTTTGCATGAGAGTTGTGAAGTCCAATGTGCACTGGTGCTGCACTCCCAACTCCAACCTGGACTGTTAAGGCTACTTTTGATAATTCTCTCCACCTCCTCAAGGCAGAAACATCAAAAGGGCACATCAAAGCTCCCAGTCACAGTGGAGAGGAGCCCTGCAAGCCGGGTGACGCTTTTTTTCTGCAGGCTCCACAACAAATACAAGTCTTCAGGCCTTCCCCCAAGGAGGAGAGAGTAATTTTTAAAAATTCTCAGCTGTCTGCCCTGAGGGAGGAGAGAAATACCATCTTTGCAGGTAGAGGATAAAGCCACTTCTCCCAATCATACATTTCTGAGAGATAGAGGGCTGTACTAACCACAACACACACACACACACACACACACACACACACACACACACACACAATGCAAGAAAAGTTTGAGCCATGCTTCACTGGTGTGTATATTTTAAAATGCAAATAACAAAAGCTGAAAATGATGAAGTGAGCATGTGCTGTCTCACTGACATGTGAGACAGGCAATTAATGAAATTCCGGGCCACAATATCAGCTGCCTGCTGACTTCTGCAATTGAATTAAAACTATCATAAGAATAATACAAGGACTTGCCCTTGTCCTTCTTGTCTATGTGTTTATTTAATTTTCTGTCCAACTGACTCTCAAATAAATTGGAAACAGCTGCCATTTTTTGATTCAGTAGCTCCATTACCCCCTTGTGACATCATTCTGGGCACGAACACTAACAATAGGTCATTATGTAGCAATTACTTTATTGATTTATGGAAGTTTTTAAGCTCCATCAGGAATATGCACATTCAAAGAGGGAAAAAAGGCCACTTCTGTGCTCTTGTTAAGGAGAAAAACTGAACTGCAGTGGCTAAAATAATGTTGCTGCTCAGATGGGACCTTTCTTACAAAGGAAAACTATGGGAACAATTCCTGTTTTGTTGATTTTCTTTAAGTAAGAGAGAAATGGGAAAAGACTGTAAAGTTTGAAAGTTATAGTACCCATAATTGAATGAAGTAACTAAGTAAACAGATGACTCAAGTGCTGCCGTTATGTAATAGGAGGACCTCAGTGATATTACAGAAGTTGCTTAAGACAAATTAACAGTGTTCAAACTCCCATGATGAATGAACTTTCTGAGCTTACGCATAACATTTCAAGAATACCACTGCATGAAAACATGCTTTCCTTCTCAATTCAAATGAATATCATAAGACTTCACATTGAAGTTAAATAGCTGCCTCACATCACTCAGTGGATCATACTTTTACCACCTGTCAGTTCTTAGTGAGGTTGTTTACTTGGACCCTTACATATAAATAAGCAAGAGTTTCCTCTCTTGTAAACAGCTGGCTTTATTTAACATTCCTCTGGTTTGAGGAACTCTGATCTAGAGATAAAAAATTTAAAAAAGGAATAATGTGCCCTCTGGGTAGTAACCTAACAGCAATATTCTAACCTGATGAGCTAAGCAAGCTTGCCTGTATTTTGTGAAAAATGGTTTGTTTCCTGATTGAAATCTGTAGCTGAGTTTTGTTGGCTCCTATTGAAGGTAAAGAGTTTAATATTCTGACTCTTCTTCAATACCCTAGTCGAAGAACGATCCTAGTTCTAACATCTGGCTTGGTTCCCAATGGAAAGAGCAGCTAATGGAAGAGACATCCCTGTCTCTTCCACAAGAAACACATGGAACTGTGTACTGTCCTGGATCAGTAACCTGAAAGTAAGCAAGAATGATGAAACTTGTGTGTTTAAGAGGTAACAGGCAGCATACGATGAGCTTGAGCTTCTCCTATCAATTTTTTCCCATTCTAACCAGATCATAAAAAGGATTAGGAAATAAAGAATTATTTACAAAATAAAGTAGTAGATAATTGTGCTTAGGAAATCCATGTCTCATAACTAAGACAGATTTTAGGAGTCCTTGATCATTCACAAGTCTTGAACCATATATTCTTAAAATAAATGCTCAAAAAGTGCTTTAGGGTTGAAAGTCTCTTCTTTATTCTGATTTTTAAAACATTATTGAAACATTATTGAGGATCTTCCAGGTAGAGAGTACAACTCAGGGGAAAGGATGTCTAGTAAATGCTGAAACTGAGTCCTGCTCCAGGGAGGACAGCTCTGGAGAAAAGTAAAAGAAGATAAAGGCATGGTTCTTGACCTGTGGGAGCTACAATGCAGCGGAACCCTTACAGAGCAGTTTTAAAAACACAGGTGACCATGTTATATTAAAAATAAACCACTGAGGTCCTTTTACTCTGTCTCTCTCACCATCCTCGTCTCTATTGTCTCTGTCTCTCTGAGTCTCTCTCAATGCCTTTACTCTGTCTCTCCCATGGTCTCTTTCACTGTCCCTCTCATTCACTGCCTCTGAGAGGAGACCTCATTCTGTCTGTGGAGTGTTATTCCTCTTCTAATAAACTTTCCTTTTGACTCTAAAAACAAACAAACAAACAAACAAACAAAAAACACTAAAATTCACATTAGGAGACATAGGTTATAATCACAATTATGCTATTAATTAGATGCAGCATCTTGGAAAAGTCACAATTTTTCTATTTCCCTCAGTTGTAAACTAAAGAAAGTAGATTAGATAACATCTAGGTCTCTTTTAGTTCTCACAAATCCCATAATCCTGAAAAATCACATTTCACAAAATTTTTGCCTGAGTTCATATGCCATAATTTATGACTATATTACATCTAATGTTTGAAAACAGTAAATGAGTCTCTGTTTATAACTCAAAAGAACTAGAATACTTCACCTTGCTTATGCACAACACATCTTTCACACATTTGAATGTCACAATTCTTGCAGTCCTCACAAGCTAGCCCAAATACATGAACTCTTTATCAGGAAAATATTTACAATCATGGTACAAAGCACATGTTAACATTAAACCTTTTGTGGTAAAATATTTCTGAACCACCAAACTGTGCTTCCTTGATCATTGTTCTTTAAATTTATATTTATAGACTAAAAATTTTAGGAGAATGTAAAATAAAGTAAACATTTAATTTGAGATAATACAATTAATTGAAATCTTTTTGAAAGAGGTATATCTGGAGCCAGGTCTTGAAGAAAGTTATAGGCATAGCTTTGTGCAAGAGAAGAAGAGGCCATTCGATGGGACATAAGCGTGAAAACAAAGAAGTGGGCATAATGAGGAGACTGAATTTTGTGAGGTGGAGTGGATGACTGTGTTGGAGATACATGGGGTTTGTATGACACGGTGCATAATAAATGAGGTTTGAAATGCCATTAGAATAGATAGAGGGACTCCACTTGGCTTCTTGGGAGAAACACATGACTAACGTATTATCTAAAGAAGACTGTTTTATAAGCTGTATGATGAATAAGCTGAAGAATAGAGATATTAGAAATAAATAACACAATCAAAAGATAGTTAATATAGTCAAGGTATATAGATATAAAACTCTGAACTAGGATAATAACTATGGGAACAGAAAAGAAGGCTCAAATCCAGAAAAACCAGCAAGAAAGAATTAATAGGATATGAGAACTGACTTCTGCAAAGCCAAATTAGATTTTTTAAAAGAAAGTAAAAATTAACTACCAGAAAAATGTCTCAGAGAATTGGACAGTTGAGGCATTGGAAGAGAAATACAAAAGGGGAGAGAATGTTTATTTCATTGTATTCAGGGCTTAAGTGTCCCACTGGAAGTACAGCTAAGTGAAAATACCTAGTTAATAAATATATATAGGCTGGTGAAAGGTCAGGGTTAGAGCATCATTTTTTTATTCAGCAAATATTTATCAAATATTCATCAAATACCTCTTATGAGCCAAGAACTGTTCCTGATACAAGAAATACAGCAATAAAAGGCATAATCACTGCACTTCAGAAATTTTGTCTAGTGTAAGAGACAGAAAATTACTTAGCTACTTATAGCATCTTGTAATCAGAACTATAGAATAAATAATCAACATTATTCAATATACGTCAAAGGACATGCCCACAGCTCAGATGATTATGTGAGTTAGGGGGAGAAATTTGGGATAACGCCTGGAGCAGGAAATATCTACTTAAGTGACAAATCAGGAGAAAGAATATTCTAGAGATTACAGTTTAAGCATAACTGGTAGTGAAATAAAATAAAAAAAGATAGAAAAATAAAAGAGAGTTTACTATCATTATTTATATTCAGCATTGTATGAGATCCTATCCTGTACCAGTAAAATAAATAAAAGACATAAATTGGAAATAAAAAAACAGAACTGTCATTATTCACATGTGATTCTGTATGTGGAATAAACCAAAGACTCTACATACAAAATTTTCAAATTAGTAAGTCAGCTTAGCAAGGCTACTATATTAAAGGCCAATGCTCAGAAATAATATGTCTTCATGCATCTAGCAAAAATTGGAAAATAAAATCATTTAAAACATTATTTAACATTACAACAAAGTGCATCAAATACCTAGGAATTAATATAATAATAGATATGCAAAACCTTTGTGCTGAAAGCTATAAAACAATGCTAAAATAAATTAAAGTCTTGAAAAATGGATAAACATACCACGCTCACAGATTGGAAGATTTAATGTTTTTAATATGATAATTCTTCCCAAATTTATCTGTGTATGTAATGTAATCATAATCAAATCCAAGTGATTTTTTCAAAAATTAACAAACTGGTTCTATATCTACATAATAATACAAAGTAGCTAGAAAATCATAGTAATACTGAAAAAGATAAACAAATCTTTCTATAGCAGATTGCAAGACTTTTATAAATCTAAAGTAATTAGAACAATGTACAAAAGTGGAACAACAGAATAGAACAGAAAGTCTGGGAACAGACCCCCACATGTACAATCAACTGATATATGGCAAAAGTATCACTGCAATTCAGTGGGGGAAAGGATGCCTTTTCAATAAGTAGTGTTGCATTAATTGGATATCTACATTTAAAAGGATGACCTTGAACTATCCTTTATACCATATTTACAAGTTAATTCAAGATGCATCATAGATCTAATTTCAAAAGCTCTAAAAGAAAACATAAAAAATAATGTTTATGAGATTATTTTTAAGATTTCTTAAATGGAACAGTGCATGAGCCTTTTTTAAAATATTAAAAATTTGATATTCTAAAATTAAGTTCTCAAATTAAGAACTTCTATGCACCTCACAAAGGACTCATAGTCAAAACATATAAAGAAAAAATCATTTTTAATAGAGAAAGACTTGAATAAGCACTTTAAAAAAGAGTGTATCCAAATAGCCAATAAACATATGTAATGTGCTTGTCATTGTTATTCCTTAGAAAAATGCAAATTAAACCAAAATTAGATGCCATTACATGCCCTCCAAGTTACTGAAATAAACTGACAATATCAAGTATTGGTGAATAAGTTAAACTCTCATTCATTGTTGATAAGAGACTAAATTAATATATTCACTTCAAAAACTTTTTGGCAGCATCTATGAAAGTCAAACATTCTTATACCCTATGACACAGGAATTCCAGTCCTAAGTATATGCCAAACTGAAATTAATGCTTATGGTACCATAAGACAAGAATGTTTGTAATAACATTCTTCACAAACAGAGGGAACTGGAAATAACCAAAATGTTCATTAGTAATAGAATGGAAATGTCCATCATCAACAAAATGAATGAATAGATTGTAGTATGCTCATACAGTGGAATACTACAAAGCAAGGGAATAAAACTACTGGTACACACAACAAGATCAATAAATTTTAAAGATACAATTTTAAACAAAAGAAACCAGATAAAATAGAAACAAATTTTCTGATTTCATTTATATGAAGCTCAAAATAAGTAAAACTAGTGTTTCAACAAATAGTGCTATAACAGCCATATGTCCATATGCAAACAAACAAACAAACAAACAAACAAACAAACAAACAAAAAACTTGGATCTGCACCTCAAACTATGTTAAAATTAACTCGAAATAAATCATAGACTTAAATGTAAAGCTGAAAACTATAAAACTTCCAGAAGAAAACATAGAACAAACTCTTTGTGATCTTGAATTAACAAATATTTCTTAGATATGACAACAAAAGCATAATCCATAAGAGGTTCTGCTCTTCAATGAACACTGTTAAGAGACTAAAAAGCAAGACACAGACTGGAAGAAAATATTTGTAGATCATATATCTGATGAAGTATTTGTATCCAGAATACATAGATATAGATAGATAGATAGATAGATAGATAATTAAATAAAACAAAAAACAAAAAACAAAAAAAAAAACTTCTTAAAACTGTATAAGAAAACAAACAAATTAAAAAAATTGACACAGTATTTGAATAGACATGACTAAATAAGATTTATGGATGACAAATAGGCACATAAAAAGAAGCTCCACATCACTGTTCATAAGGAAGAGCAAAGCGAATAAAACCAGAATAAGATATTACTTCATAACCTAGTAGAATGGCTAAAATTCAAAAGGCTGACCATGAAAAGTAGTGATGAGAATGCAGAGAAACTGGAATTTCTGTATATGGCCAGTAGGAAAGGAATGATACAAGCACTTTAGGAAAGAGTTTGGCAATTTGTTTAAAAAATGTTAAACATAAATATACCATATGATTAAGCCATTCTGCTTAATATTTATCCAAGAGAAATAAAAGGTATATATCATGTTCACTGCAACTGTCTTTGTGATAGCTCAAACATAGAAACAACTCATATATCCATCAACTGATAAATGGATTTAAAATATATGGTACATCCGTATACTAGAAGTATATTCAGTAATAAAACAGAAACAAAATATTTATGTATGCCCTACCATAAATATATCACAAAATAATTATGCTAAATAAATTAAACAAGGTAAAAAAATTGCATAGGTATGATTCCATTTATATAAAATTCAGTAAAATGCAATCAGTGATTGCTGGGGGATTGGAAAGAAAGGAAGCGCAGGAGGGTGGTATTACAAAGAGGCATGAGGAAACTTTTCAAAGTGATGGATATGCTTGTTATCTTAATTAATGTTTTCACAGATTTATATATGTCAAAACTTGTCAAGTTATACACTTTAAAATATTCAATTTATTGTCTTTAAATGATGTCTTTTAAAGCTGTAAATTTTTTAAATTGACAAAATTAATCTCTGGGATAGTAGTTTCTCAGAGGGGCTATGAAGAAGCCTTATGGTGTGATAGTTTTCTATAGCTTGATGTTTATATATAGGCAGAAAACAAAATGTAGCTTAACAAAGGAAGCAAAGAGCCTATACACTGAAAACTACAAAACATTATTAAAAAAATTAAAGAATACACAATGAAGTGGAAAGATAGTCTGTGTTCATTGATTGGAAGAAACAACATAGTTTAAATGCACATATCACCCAAAGTAATACATAGATTTATTTCAATCCCCATCAAAATCTCCATGACATTTTTTAAAGAGATATAATAAAATATTATCAGATTTGCATAGAAGCACAAAAGACCACATATAGCCAATGCAATTGGGGGAAGAAAAGAACAAAGCCAGAGGTATCACACTCCCTAAATTCAAATTATGCTACAAAGTGACAATAATTAAAACAGCATGGCACTAGCAGAAAAACAGACACGCAGACCAGTAAAATAAAATTGAGAGCCCAGAAATAAACCTACATATACACGGGGAAATAATTTTCAACAAAGGAACCAAAAGTATACAATGGAGAAAAGAAAGCCTCTTCAATAAATGGTCCTGGGAAAATTGGAAAGCCACATGCAGAAGAATGAAACTAGGCTGCTATTTGTCACCATACACAAAAATTAACTCAAAACGGATCAAAGACCTAAATATAAGACATGAAACGATAAAATACATAGAAGAAAACACGAGTACTAAACTCATGGACCTTGGTCTGAGAGAGGATTTTATGAATTTGGCCTCAGAGGCAAAGAAAGTAAAAGCAAAAATAAATGACTCTATCAAACTAAAAAGCTTCTGCACAGCAAAAGAAACCATCAACAAAACAAAAAGGCAGTGAACCAAATGGGAGAAGATATTTGCAAACAACACCTTTGATAAGGAGTTAATATCCAAAATATATTAAAAAAAAAAAACTCACACAAGTCAACAACAAAAAATAAGCAATCCATTTAAAGAAGGGCAGAAGACCTTAACAGACATTTCTCCCAAGAAGATGTAAAAACAGCCAACAGATAAATGAAAAGATGCTCAACTTCACTAGCTGTTAGGGAAATGCAAAACAAAACCCCAATGAGTACCTATTAGAACAGCTAGTATCAACAAGACAAGTAATAACAAGTGTTGGAGAGGTTGTGGAGAGAAAGGAACTCTCATGTGCTGCTGGTGGGGATATAAATTGGTACAGCCCCATTAGCTATACCAATTTACCCTATTGGTCATTGCAGTACAATTTACAATAGGCAAGATATGGAAACAACCTGTGTCCATTCATAGATGAATGAATAAAGATGTGAGATATATATATGTATATATAATATATAGTACATATGTATAATAGATATTACTTAGCCATAAAAAAATAAATGAAATCTCACCATTTGCAACAACATGAATGGATCTGAGTATATTATGCTAAGTGAAATAAGTCAGACAGTGAAAAACAAATATCATGTGATTTCACTTATATGTGGAATCAAAACGAAACAAAAGAATGAACAAAACAAAGCAGAAACAGACTTATAGATAAAAAGAACAAGCTGGTGGTTACCAGAAGAACAGGGGATGGCGAGATGGTGAAATTGGTGAAAGGGATAAGGGATACAAACTTCCAGTTATAAGATAAATAAGTCATAGGGAAATAACAAACAGAATAGAGAATCTAGTCAATAATACCGTAATATCTCTGTATGGTGAAAAATGGTAACTAGATTTATTGTGGTAACCACTTCTTAATGTATGTAAATACCAGATCACTATGTTGTACACCTGAAACTAATATAATATTGTAAGTCAATTATACTTCAATTAATAAAAATAAGCAAAATTAGGCAAACTACAAAATATTCATCAAACATGCATCTGACAAAGACCCATATCCAGAACATATAAATAACTCTTACACCTAATTAATAAAAAGAAAAACTACACTATTTAAAAACAGGCAAAAACTTGTTTAGACACTTCACAAGGGAATATGTACAAATAGCCAATAAACACATAAAAATTATTCAGCATCTCTAATCATCAAGGAAATGCAAACTAAAATTTGAATAAGATATTCCTATTCACTCCTAGAATGGTTAAAATTTAAAATACTGTTATCATGAAATGTTGGCTAGCATATGGAGCAACTAGAATTCTTATATATTGCTGGTAGGCATGAAAAATGGTACAATCAGTTTGGAAGAAAATATGCCAATTTCATATAAAGTTAAACATGCACCTACTGTAGACTTTGTTATATGTATTGTGATATATTCATGTGATGGAATAATGTTCATCTGTGAAAAAAAATAAATGACTAATAAATATAGCAATATGATATATCTCAAAGATGTTAAGCTGAGAGAAAGTAGCCAAGTACAAAAAAGAATACAGTATGATTTCATTAATACAAAGTTTTATTCATATATAGACAGGCAAAACAAGTATATGATGAAAAAAAAGTTAAAAATGGTAGCTACTGGGGTAGGTGTGATAGACTGGATAGGAACATGAAAGAACTTTCTGGGTGATAGAAACATTCTTTATCTTTACAGTGGGGTTATGCAGCTCCATTCACTTTTCAAATTCATCTTATTGAACACTTAAGATTTACATATTTTTCTGAAGGCAAATTTTACTAAGAAACGAACTGAAAAAAATAACTATTTCTGATATATGCTTAATATTATTAGCTTCCTTTATCAGGATAAAGAAGATATGCCTTAGACCACACTCTATAAACAGAGAAGTTATTTTTTTTAGATGATAGATTAATGATAGATGATAGATTGATAGATAAAGATAGATAAATTATAGAAAAATAGATAGATAGATAGATAGATAGATAGATAGATAGATAGATAGATAATGGATGGATGGATGGATGGATGGATGGATGGATGGATGGATGGATAGTGTCAATGACACAGTCACAATGGATTATAAGCTTTTCATAATTTTTCTGTTACTCATAGCACCTGTATTTCTATTCATTTATATTCTCTTGATACTCCCCACTTTTCCTATCCAGCAGTTAACAAAGACATACATTTACAAGATGGTTGAACAAATTTAAGGGCATATTTTTGTGACAATGAATTGGGAATCAACACAGCATAGTGGAAAGAGCTGTCTTTGAAATCAGATAGAACTGATTTCCAATCCTGGTTCTGCAATTTATTAGTTAGCTGGTCTTGTGCAAGTAATTTAACCTCTCTGAGAATCTGTTTCTTTAGCCATAGACTGGGATTATCCTCCAATGGGTTCATTTATTCACCTGTTCAACAAGAATCAAAGACTTCCTATTGTTTACCAGGAAGTGGCTGACATTTTGATAGATGTATCCAGCATATACAAATAACTTCTAAAACTCAATAATAGAAAGACAAATTACTTTAAAATAGGTAAAGACTTGGACAGACACCAGAGTGGAGAATAAATAAGAAGAGCCCAAGAGTAAATGCAAAAAAACTAGTTAGTAGGTTCTTTCAGTAGTTTGGGTTGGAGATTAAGTTTAAAATGGGAGAATGGAAGTGAAGCAAGAGAGATGTCAATTGACTCTAGATAATACTTAAAAGGTAAAATTCATAGAACTTTGTTTGAATTGGAAATAAGGGTTGTGAAAGAAGAGGCAACAAGTATGTTTCTTGAGAGGTGGGGGTGCCTCTCACAGAAAGAGAAAGTACAGGGAGGGGACCATATTGGGTAGTTTTTTGAGAGAAAGGTAGAAAAGCATGCCATGAAGGCTGGCCCAGATCAGGCACTCATTACATAGAAGCTACTATGGAGTAAAACAAAACTAATTAATTTATAATGGATCAGACCTGTAAATTTGATTTGTCACTATTCAAAATAAAGTTAAAAAAAAAAAAAAAGGGAGCATTTGTCAGGCACACACATATGTACCCAAAGGATGTACACACATTTCGTTCAGATACTGCTGCTCTAGATCTAGGAGGCAATGACCCTAATTATAACATATCCGTTTTGAGAATACTGTAGGACTATTGAATTTCTCCCTCCTCTCATCTTTGCACATACATATAAAAGTTTCAGAATCTCAAATAAATGTATAGTAATTTGGTCAAAAAAAGAGAACATCTTTACTAAAGAATTAGCGAGTATCTATAAAAGGAAAGAGGCCAATCTTTCATTGAAGAAGAGAAAAAAGAAAACTATATATATATATAGCATTTGAATTTCTGGGCAAGTAGTTGCTTTAAAAACATTTTAACAGGGTGCATAGTAATACTATCTAGCTTAGAAATAAATTTTGATGTTGTTGTGTAATTAGGTTACATATGAAAGAAACTTGTAGACCTTAACAACAAAACCAGGCTGTGGAAAAGATGACTAAAGCACACTTATTTTTTATTTTATGCTTCAAAACTTGAATTGAGATATTTCATTACTCTTAAACCATGATGAAATCATGGAAGGCATCATAGCAAGAGCTAAAACCCTGGGGAAGTTATTAACAATTTTGCCTTTACACTTCCTACATGATTGTGGAAATGTGGGTTCTACTTTCCCACAAGACTCTTATTGCCATATCTGATACAACTGCTGCTATATCAACAGAAAGTTTTAGGCATTACAGTGGGCCCTTTGCAGATCTTGCCTTAGAAAGTTAAATGTCCATATTAGGTATGCTAAAGGAACACCTCAAGTTTGAGAAAAAATAGTTTCCTATAAAGTAAGAAGACATTATACCAGAAATAAATAAATAATGGCCCTATGAAACAGATAATAATTTTCATTCACAATAGAGTCATAAAAAGATACAGATTATATAAATGAAGTGATCAGATTTGGTCAGGGAAAAGCAAGTTTTTGTAGTGTAAGTGAAGCTTTAGTAGGCAGAGGTGATGAGAAGACATCTGATTACAAAGAATAGCATGAAGAAGAGCACAAGGGTGCCCAGATAAGAGGTTTGTGCAAGCGGGCCAGAGAGAATGAAAAGAAACCAACTGCCAAGATGTGAAGAAGGTAGAATCTACAAGCCTTGGGAATTTATACAGGAGTAATGGGAAACAAAGGTGAATGGTGATGCCATAGCATAACTACTGAAGCCATAAAAACAAGTGAGCAGAGCAATGATGAATTAGTGGAGCCTAAGTTCAGAAAATTACTTATGTTAGAGCCTCCTGCCTCAGTCTATTGTTGTGGTATAATAGTTAATTGCAGATTTTCTTTAGGAACTTGTTTGTTGCCTAATATTAGACTTAGGGTTGACTCTTAAAAGTTTTGAATTACATAAAAGGTGCTTGATGCAGAGACAAAAATACTAGAATACTGCTTTACAAGTAAGCTGCAAAAGAATTGCAGCGTTTTTTGAGCCATGAAAATATAAACAAAACATCAGAACAACTTATTAGCTTAATCAAAAGCAGCCAAGTTGGGTGTAGTCCAGATTCCAGGACAAATTATAATGTGAGTTTCTGGAGTCAGGGACTCAGCTTCTTGCTGCATATGCTCTGGCTTAAGTCAATCAGGTCTATAGGGTAAAGCAAGGTAGAAATTTTTATTTTTATAACCTATTAACTTTGAAAAGGACTGAACTTAATATAGGGCTGTGTCCTTACCAGAAGCCATTAAATTAGGGTAGGAAAGATAAGTCTACTCTTTTTCCCAACAGCATAGCAATTGAGAATAGAAGGGAAGGTTTTTAGCTTGAACATTCTCATAAATCCGTATGGATTATGAACTGACTAGTAGGGATGTTGCCCATAACTGTGGCAGCTGGTGAGTAATTTGTTGCCTGTAGCCACCTCATTCTAAATGTGTTTACAGTAAGTCTTTGGCTCAACTGTTTGAATAAGAGTCATTCTCACTGGACCTATTATCACCAGGCCACCCCATATTTATGGCATGTGACCAAGTAGTGCAGATGTTTGGAGACATTTTAGGCTGAAGATATGCTAAATTAGGAATTAGAATTCTAAGAATATAGTAAAGAAGGACTTTCTGGATATAAAGAAAATTAAATGGATCTCGGTGGATAATAAATATTTCCCCCCCTAGGTGTGCCTTTACTTGAATTGGAGACTTTGAGATGCTAACCGGGATTGTGTGTAGAAGAGAAGCTTCACAGTTCACTTAGGAATCCCTGAAAGTTCTAGATGGACATTCTAAGGGATCAGAAAACTATAGCTTCCTACTTATAAACATAATTAGTAAGCTGTTCTTCTAACCAGGGCTGTCCTACCTAACAAGAGTGACTCAGATGAATCAGTCCCTTCCCCAGGTTTCATTTTCTTTCTTTATAAAGGAAGTAGGACAATTCCCATTTAGAATTTTAGCTCTTAGATTCACATAGTTAAAGTCTCATGATTTGCAAAAATGATACAGTTCTCCACTCCTAACTTCCTAACTGTACCCATGCCGTTTGCATTGTGACTTTGTAGCTCCTCTGTCAAGGAGGTGAGTCTATTCTCTCATCCCTTGAATCCCTTAAATGTGCATTGACCTGTTACTTATTTGGGACAATAAAATAGAGCAGAAGTTGAAAGGTGTTAATTCTGCACATAGGCTTCAAAAGACCGATGTGCTTTTGTGTACTTTTCTGGAACTCTGCCAGAACTATGTGAATAAGCCTAGGCTAACCTGATAGATGATAAGAGACATGTGGTCCAATCACCCCTGTCACTCCAGCTGGTAGTCAGCAAAACACCAGCTGTATGTGAAGACATCATAGACCAACCAGACCCTTACTAACCTGCCAGCTGATGACAGGTGCATGAACGAGCCAAACTGAGATCAGCTAGACCTGGCTCAGATGAGCAGAACCACCCTTCTGACCTATGGAATTGTGAGCAATAATACACACATATTTTTTAAAAGAGGGGTTGACAAACTATGGCCATAGGCCAGCCACCAGCTTTTGTAAAGTTTTGTTGGGACACAGCCATGCCATTTGTTTATGTATTATCTATGGCTTCTTTCACATTACCGTGGCAGAACTAAGTAGTTAAGAGAGAGATTGTATGGTCCACAAAGACTAAAATGTATATGTTCTGGCCCTTTAAAAAACATTTTGATGATTTCTTGTTTTAAATTACTAAGTTTGAGGGATAATTTGTTACACAGTTATAACTAACTGAAGTGTTATCACAGTAAAAAATTAATAGGTCATTTCAATTATTTATTCTTGCTAAATAAACCACTTTAAGAACTTAATGACTTAAATAACAATGAATTTGCTATATTTTACAATTCTGTAGTTCACTGGGCTCTGCTGGGCTGTTCTTCTGCTCCACAGGATGTTCGCTGTTGATATTATCTAGGAGTAAGACTGAAGTGGAATTTCTGAGCTGGCTCATATAGGTGGCTGGCAGTTGATGCTGGGTGTTGTCTGGGGGTTCAGTGGGGGCTGTTAGGCATTCATTTGCAGGCTATGCACACGGCCTGATGGTTGGGTTGTGAGAAGAAGCATCACAAAGGTGAGTTTTTAGAAACCCAAGTCAAAGCTCACTTCTACCATATGCCAGTCAAAAGTGAGTCACAGAGCCAGTGCAGGGGAGGGACTATAGAAAGGAGTAAACACTGGGAGCAGGGTTCGTAGTTCATAAATGGTGGGCAGGGGGATATTGTTGAAAACAAGCTCTCTCAACTAGAATACATAGCCTTTCCCTTTCCTTCCTTTATCTTCTGTAGCATCTTTCTTTTTGTCTCCATTTTGTGGTATAGGAATTATTAAACTCACCAGCATGCTTGATATAAATCAAGACACATATACACACATAAATGTGTCTATATATCTTAAGTATATTTATTAAGAACTCAATCAGAGTACCTAGATTAAAGTCTTAGGTTGGCTGGATAGCAGAACGATGTTTATATATGGATCTTTTGCCTTTGGAAAGGGCCACTTCACATCTGCTTCAGTTAAAAATTGTGATTACTCTTTAACCTTAGTAGTATTAAAGCTTTTAATCACATATCATTTTATTCATCTTTGGCAAGATGATAATTTAGATTGGAAGGCAACCAAAATGAAATATGTGAAATAACGTAACAACTTTCCATGATACTTCACTCTATTTGGCAGCCATTGCTTCCCATACACCTGTGGACTCGACATGACTCAATACAAAGTTTATAAGTGAGAGTGCAGGTTATCTAGATGCTACCATGTTGCTCACTTTGGGGATTCTTCTCTCAGTGATCATCTAAAATTCCAGTATATATGCTTTGAGCTCTTGGTTCATTTTGTCTCAAATGACAGGTCAATTTCTTTGAACCACAAAATCCCTGTCATGTGTTTTGTGCTCTTGATTTTCAGAACACTGGCTTGCTTTCTAGTACATTTGAGATTTTTAACTTTCAAGGTGGTTATCTCCAGCCCCTATCAGCACCTTTTTCTCTCTTTCAAATTCCATGGCAACCATGCCTGTCTGGACACTCCTCCATAGATACACAACATACACACACACACACACACACACACACACACACACACACACACACACCACAACACACACATATCACACAGACCTGTAAAGTAAAAACATGACTAGAAGACACAAAAATTGTTTCTCTTCATATTACACTAGAAGTTAAATTGGATGTTTGAAATGAGGTATAAATGCCTTTCTTTTGCTCACTAGTAGTTGTACTACTTCTCTTTCAAAACATTTTTTGTCTTATTCATGACATTTGCATGTTAAAATAAAAATCTTGCACTTAATTCTGCTTTCTCTATAAACATTTCAAAAATTATGTTTTTATTACATGATCACATTGAATATTTTTACCCACTCACCATCTTCCTTCACTGTGATCTTTGCAATGTATCCTTTTGTGTATCTGGTTTCTCCTAGGTTACTCTGATTTCCTGAAGCAAATCTAGTAACCTGTACTAGTGTCTGACCCATTCCAATGCTCTTGCCTCTTTTCTCCCAATCATTCGTTTCTTATCCACCATCCCTGTTCCCTCTTAACTGCTATCCCACACAATGATCAGATAATGGCAGGTAAAAGAACAAACCTACTCCATCTGGGGCATGTCTTAGAGAAGTATGACAGGGCATATGGAAAAGGTAACTCTTCACCTATGTTTTCCTGAATAAACATAGAAGAAAAAGGCCAGAATTGCGTTCAGGAGAAAAAGACCCTATGCTGCAGAGCAAAGCCAAGAGAGAAAATTTAAAGCCTAGAGTTTGATACAACAGTCGTAGATAGAATAAGAGAAGGGGAATAAAAAATAAGAAAGCATGACACAGAGAGCAAGAGGCAAGCAAATTGTGTTCTGCAGCAATTTCGTTAATGGAAAATGGGCCAGAGTGCCAGCTTTTCCGTTTGGTCATGATGGGTTCATTGAAATGGCTGGAGTAAAACTCATCTGCTGTTGCCTGGAAGTGTTCCTCTTATGTTTGCAGTATTTTTGTATATTCTGCTCTGTGAGTTCTTTTGTTCTTTATTTAAGGATGTCTTGTGAAATTCAGTCATGGTTCCAGACTCTTTTCTCCATACACCTTACTTTAAATCTCTTAACGACTTTTCTGTAAAATTTATTTTTAGGGAGTTACAATTTAAATACAGTGAAGTGTACAAATCTGAAATATATAGCTTAATTTTTTTTGTTTTTTTTTCTTCTTTTAGTTTTATTAAGTTTATTGGGATAACATTGGTTAATAAAATTATATAGGTTTCAACTGTAAAATTCCATAATACAATATTTGTATATTGCATTGTGTGTTCACCACCAAGAGTTAAATCTCCTTTTGTCATCATATATTGAACCCCTTTTAGCCTTTTTTACCTCTTCTTTATCCTCCTTTCTCTCTTAACCATTATACTGTTGTCTGTGTCTATGAGTTTTTGTTTGTTTGCTTGTCTTCTTAGTTTGTTGCTTTCAGTTTTATATCTTACATATGAGTGAGATTGTACGGTTCTTGATTTCTCCCACCTGACTTATTTTACTTAACATGATGTTCTCAAGATCCATCCATGTTGTCACAAATGGCAGTATTTCATCTTTTCTTATGGCTGAGTAGTATTCCATTGTATGTATGTACCACATCTTCTTTATCCAATCATCTATCAAAGGGCATTTCAATTGTTTCCATGTCTTAGCCACTGTGAATAACGCTTTAGTGAACATACATGTAAGTGTACATCTAAATGCCTTTATGAATAAATGTTTTCAATTTTTGTTTTTGGTAGATATCTAGAGGTTGGATTGCTGAGTCATATGGTAACTCCATCCTTAATTTTTTTGAGGAAACTCCATATTGTTTTCCACAGTGGCTGTACCAACTTACATTCCCACCAGCAGTGGATGAGGGCTCCTTTTTCTCCACAACTTCTTACTTGTCTTGTTGATAATAGCCGTTCTAATAGGTTTGAGATGGTAGCTCATTGGAATTTTGATTTGCATTTCCCTAACAGCTAGTGAAATTGAGGATCTTTTCATATATCTATTGGCTGTTTGTGTATCTTCTTAGGAGAAGTGTCTGTTCAGGTCCTCTGCCCATTCTTTAAATAGATTGTTTATTTTTTGTTGTTGACTTGTGTGAGTTTTTTTTTTTAAATATATTTTGGATATTAACCCCTTATCAAAGGTGTTGTTTGCAAATATCTTCTCCCATTTGGTTCACTGCCTTTTTGTTTTGTTGATGGTTTCCTTTGCTGTGCAGAAGCTTTTTAGTTTGATAGAGTCCTATTCATCTATTTTTGCTTTTACTTTCTTTGCCTCTGAGGCCAAATTCATAAAATCCTCTCTCAGACCAAGGTCCATGAGTTTAGTACTCGTGTTTTCTTCTATGTATTTTATCGTTTCATGTCTTATATTTAGGTCTTTGATTTGTTTTGAGTTAATTTTTGTGTATGATGACAAATAGCAGCCTAGTTTCATTCTTCTGCATGTGGTTTTCCAATTTTCCCAGGACCATTTATTGAAGAGGCTTTCTTTTCTCCATTGTATATTTTTGGCTCCTTTGTTGAAAATTATTTCCCCGCGTATATGTGGGTTTATTTCTGGGCTCTCAATTTTATTTTACTGGTCTGAGTGTCTGTTTTTCTGCTAGTGCCATGCTGTTTTAATTATTGTCACCTTGTACCATAATTTGAACGTAGGGAGTGTGATACCTCTGGCTTTGTTCTTTTCTTCTCTTGATTTCTTTGGCTATTTGGAGATATTTTGTGGTTCCATACAAATTTAATGATTTTTTTTGTTCTATTTCTTTAAAAAATTAGGATTTTGATGGGGATTGAAATAAATCTATGTATTAGTGATATGATCATTTTAACTATGTTGATTCTTCCAGTCCATCAAAACAGAATATCTTTTTATTTCTTTGTGTTTTAATTTTTAAAAATAACAACCTATAGTTTTCAATGTATAGGTCCTTCACAGTCTTTGTTAAGTTTATTCCTAGGTATTTTTGTTGTTATTGCACTTGCAAAAGAAATTGTTCTTTTCCTTTATTTTTCTGAAATTTCATTGTTAGTATATAGGAACACAATGATTTTTAACATTGCTTTTGTATCCTGCAACTTTTCTGTATTTATTTATTGTTTCTACTAGTTTTTTTGGTGGAGTACTTAGAGTTGTGTCTATAAAGAATCATGTCATCTGCAAAAAGTAACAATTTGACTTCTTCACTCCTGATTTGTGTTATCCCTGCCAAGTTTTGATATCAGGGTAATGTTGGCCTCATAAAATGAGGTAGGAAGTATTGCCTCTTCTCCAATTTTTTGGAAGAGTTTGAGAAGGATAGGTATTAAATCTTCTTTGACTATTTGGTAGAATTCACTAGTGAAGCCATCTGGTCCTGGACTTTTACCTTTTGGGAGGTTTTTGATAATTGTTCCAATTTCCTTACTGTTGATTGGTTTATTTAGATTTTCTAGTTCTTCATGATTCAGTCTAGGAAGGTTATATATTTCTAAGAACTTGTTCATTTTTTTTTTAGTTTATTGAATTTGGTGGCATATTGTTTTTCATAGTATTCTTGTATGGTCCTTTGTATTTCTGTGGTGTCTGTTGTAAATTCCCCTCTTTCATTTCTGATTTTATTTCAGTCTTAGCTAATCTAGACAAAGATTTGTCAATTTTATTAATTTTTTTAAAGAACCAGTTTTTTTCATTAATTTTTTTCTATTGTCTTTTTTCTCTACTTTATTTAATTCTGCTCTAATTTTTATTACCATTCATTTAGTGACTTTGGCCTTCATTTGTTGTTTTTTTGGTTCTTTAAGATGTAATGTTAGGTTGTTTATTTGGGAATTTTTTTGTTTATTTCTTGAGATAAATCTGTAATGATATAAACTTCTCTCTTATTATTGCTTTTGCTGTATCCCAAAAGTTTTAATATATCATACTGTCATTCTTTTTTGTTTCTATGTGTCTTTTGAGCTTTCCTTTTATTTCTTCTTTGACCCAGTTATTCTTTAGTAGCATATTATTTAATCTCCACATATTGGTGGGTTTTCTCACTTTCTTTTTTGCAACTAATCTCCAACCTCAAAGCATCATGGTTGGAGAATATGCTTGGTATAACTTTAATCTTCTTAAATTTATTGAGGCTAGTTTTGTATCCCAACATATGGTCATCCTTGAGAATGTTCCATGTGCACTAGAGAAGAATGTATAATCTGGTATTCTGGGATAAAAGGCTCCGTAAATGTCAATTCTATCCATTTGGTCTAATGTGTCGTTTAAGGTTGATATTTCCTTATTGATTTTCTTTTTGGAAGATCTAACCACAGCCATCAATGGGGTATTTCAGTCCCCTACTAAAATGGTGTTTTTGTTAATTTCTCCCTTTAGTTCTTTTTGTTTCAGGTAGAATAAACCTCTTTAGTATTTCCTATAATGTAGGTCTTGTGGCAAATTCCCTCAGCTTCTGCACGTGTGGGAAAGTCTTTATTTCTCCTTCATATCTAAAGGATAACTTTGCTGGATATATTACTCTTGGCCAGTAATTTCTCTTTTAACAATTTGAATATTTGATTCCATTCTCTCCTAAATGTTTCTGCTTAAAAATCTGACAATAATCTAATGAAATTTTTTTAAAGGTTACCATCTTCTTTTCCCTGGCTGTCTTGAAGAAAGTTTGTTTGGACTGAGATAATTAGATGTTCTGTTTACTTCTTGGATTTGAGGATCCTGCTCTTTCCATAGGTTTGGGGAAGTTCTTATCTACTATTTGATTGAATAGCTCTCTGTTCCCTTCTTCTTCTTTTCTCCTGGTACACTCATTATTCTTACGTTGCTCTTTCTGATCACTTCAGATAGTTTTCATATAGTTTTTTTATTCTTCCCTTTTACCCTCAAGTCTCTCCCTTCTTCCATCTGTATCATCTCTATATAACTATCTTTGATATCACTAATTCTATTTGGTCAGCTCTATTTCCTAATCTTGCGGGTTCATTCATCTCTTTTATAGAGTTCTTCAGCTCTAGAATTTCTATTTGTTTCCTTCTTATAGTTTTAATCTCATTTTACTTATCGATTTTATTTCTGAATTTATTAAACTGCCTATCTGAGTTTTCTTATATCTTGTTAAGGTTTTTCAGAACTGCAATCTTGAAGTCTCTGGCATTTCAATCACATATTTCTATGTTTTTAAATTTATTTTCTAGAGATTTTTTATTTTCTCTCTGAGCTGCCTTGTTATCTTGGTTGTTCATGGTATTTAATGGATTATTTCTCTGCCTAAGCATTCATAGGACTAAAATCTTCTTTCTTTCTTCAATTCTTCCTTCCTTCCTTCCTTCCTTCCTTCCTTCCTTCCTTCCTTCCTTCCTTCCTTCCTTTCTTTCTTTTCTTATTTTTTTTTCTTTTTTTCTTTTGTATGAGTAATACTTCTATTTAGCAGGTTGATAAGAAGAAGTCTTCTTTTTGTTTCTAGTAGGTGGCACTGAAGTACAAGTTTTGTAATTTTCTCTAGCACTGCTCTGGCTTCTCAGATCTCTGCAGGGTGGTGGAAAATCCCCTGGATTCCCTGTGGAGATGGACATCTCCTCTGTGACCAGGTCACATTGGTCTCAGAGCACCATCCCAGAGGGAGAATGTGGTAAGTGACGAGATTCTCACCTTGTGAAATCCTCTGCTGCCCCCTGCAACCTGACATTTCCAGCAGTGTTGCATTACCCAAGGTATTCCAAGTACCCCTGCTGGTATCAGTCATGATGGGTGAAGGTAGGGTAGGCTGGAAGAGGCCTGCTCTTGAATTTGTGGCTTTGTTCTCCTCCTAGTAATGGCTGCTGTGAGACCTCTGATACCTCGCCTCTGTATCTCTACCCCTCTCACTGGGATTAGCAGCAGTGTGTTTTTGCTGCTCCGGAAGAAATGCTCCTGTCTCTCCAGTTCTGGGAGGAATGCTTCCGTCTCTGGTTTTCAGGGCTATAGATAATGTGCACTGCAATCCAACACTCACTGCTACAGCTTCTTTTGGGGCCCACAGCGAACTCTGGGAGGGTGAGGGGAGGCTGTCAGAGTTCATGGCTTTCTTTTTCTGCTTGTCAATGGTAGCTGCTAGACTACAGGTGCCACACCTCTGTGTTCTGTCTCTGTCCAGGTCACTGGATTTAGCTGCAGTATGTGCTGACCACTCAGGTATAAATGCTTATTCTACCTCTCTGCTCCTCGGGCTGCAGAGAACATACGCTGCAACCTGATTCCTCCCCTCTCCTGAGGCCCACAGTGAGCTCCAGGCTGAGTCTGTGGCACCTGTCTATGCTCTTCTCCCTTCCCTCATCCCCTGTTCTCTCTATTTGCCCACCTTTGGATGTTTGGATGTGTGGATCTCTCAGATATTTGTGTGTGTTAAGAAGGGAATTCTTTGTTGAATTACAGCCATGTAACTTGTTGTAACTTCAAGGGGAGAGACCTCTCATGTGGCCATGCTTCTGACATGACTTTAAATTCATGTTTGCTGTTAGTATTTAAGAAATCTAACTGAATTTGGAATATTGATCTTGTGTTTTGCAATCTTAGGAAATTCACTTGGTATTTCTAGAAATTGCTTTGTAAAGTCTTTAGGATTTTCTATGTAAACAATTGTGTCTTCTATAAAGAGAGAAAATTTTACTTCTTCTTTTCCAGTATTTATTATATTATTCTTTCTCTTGCCTTACAGGACTAGTTATAACTTCCAGTACATTGCTGAATAAAAATGATCAAAGCAGAAATCATTGCATTGTTACTCCTCTTAGGTGAAAAGCATCCAGTATTGACTAACTGTTAGCTATAGATTTTATATAGATGCCCATTTTAGGTTGAAGAATTCCATTCTCTTCTATTTCTAGATAGTTTATCATGGTTGTATATTTAGTTTTGTCAAACATTTTTTCAATAAAAAAAATGAAATGATTATATAATTTGTCATTTATTCTGTTAATATAGTGGATCACATTCATTGCTTTTTCACTGTTAAACCATGCAATTGCTGAAATACACCCCACTTGGTCTTGATGTAAGGTCATCTTTATACATTGTTTGATTCTATTTACTATATTTCAACAAGGATTTTTGCACTTATGTTTATGAACAGTATTGGCCTGTGATTTTTCTTCCTGATGATATCTTTGTCAGGTTCTGTTATAAAGATTTTGCTGACATCATCAAATAAAAAGTTTGTGTAATATTGGTATTATTTCTTCCTTACATGCTTGATAGAACTCATCAGTGAAACTATCTGTCCATTTCACCTGTATCGTCCAATTGGTTAGCCACGTTGTTCATAATATTCCTATATTTTCTTGTAATACCTTTTGGATCTGTAGTGAGATACCCTTCTTTATTACTGATATTGGTAATTTGTTGATTTTCTCTTTTTTCTTGATCTATCTTCCCAGATGTTTATCGGTCTCTACAAGAAACTGAATTTGGTTCTTTAGCTGATTTCTTCTCTTATTATTATTTTATTTTGCTCACTTTTTTTAATATCTAAGGTCATTTACTTTAAAACTCCATTATTTTTTGATATAAGCATTTAAAGCTATAAATATTTCTTTACATTGTTTTAGTTCTATACCACAAATTTTGATATGTTGTATTTTCATGATTATTCAGTTTTCAATATTCTCTAATTTCCCTTGTGATTTCTTCTTTTACCTAGGTGTTTCTTCGTATTGTACTTCAAAGTATTTGGGAATTTTCTTGATACCTCAATATTATTGAGATCTAATTTAACTTTTTGTTCCTGTTTTTTAGCTTAGTATATAGTCTATCCTATTGAATGTGTGTATGTGTGTGTGCATGCGCATGTAAAAAGGAATGCGAGTTTGTTGTTTGGTATTATATAAATGTCAGGTTAGGTAATTAATAGTATTTTCTAGATTTTCTTTATCCTTACATTTTTAGGGTCTACTCATATTATCTATTATTGAGAATAACATGCTCTGTTATTAAGAACATAAACATTTATGATTGCTGTGTCTCCCTAATAAATTTAAATTGATCTTTTAATCATTATAAAATGTCTGCCATGTTATTTAGGCTTTATTCCTTTTTTAATCTTTTTCTCTCTGTTCTTCATATTAGATAATTTATAGTACTATATCTACAAATTTGCTGTCATTTTCTGCCATTTTGAATGTGCTAATAGGACCATTGGTGATTTTTGTTCACTTTAAATATTGTAATTTCAATTCTAAAATTTTCTTTTGGATACTTTTCATAGGCTCTAATTCTCTGTTGATATTTCCTTCTGTTCCTTCATTATGAGCATATTTCCTGTTAGTCCTTAAGCATATTTATAATAGCTGTTTTAAAGGCCTTGTCTACTAATTCAACATCTAGGTCACCTGGGGGTTTATTTATAATGACATTTTTCTTTTAACTATGGGGCACTTGCATGTCTACTAATTGTTTTATCATTGTGCATGGTATACAGCAGGGAGTCTGGATTGCATGATCTTCCTTTAAGGGATGTTGAACTTCTGCTGGCAGGCCTGGTAGGCTTGCTTTTATTTTTTACTAAGGTGGTTCTGTTTCAGTTTTCAGCTTAGACCTGGTATGTGCTCCTTACCCTACAGTATGGATTCTCGCCTGAATGCCTAAGTCTCCTAGTGTGGTCTCTCTATTCAGTCGGGGTTACTACTCCATCTCCCATCATTGCATTAGGAAATTTCTGCTAGGCCTCTTAGCATTTTGTCTTGAACATATACACCTCGATAACTTTTCATGGTCATGTAATAAACCCCTACACAGACTTTTAGGCACCAATCCCCATGAAGCTTTTTCTTCTTAGGTACCTTGCCCAGAAAATTCCAGTGATTGGAACAGCTGGGACTTCAATCTACTCCTCAGCAAAGTGAGACTGCTGTTCTACTTAAGTTCCACATTCCTGTTCTGTGGCAGAAAAGTGCTGTAGGAAAAAGTAGGAGCATTCATAAGCATTCATGGACTGACCTTGTATGTTTTCTTTCTCTCAAGAATCACAATCTTGAACTGCCTATTTTTCAGTTCCTAAAAATATTTACCATATTTATATTGCCTGATGTTATAATTTTTTGGTAAGGGTATAAATTTAGTGCTAGTTACTCTGTCAGTGTTAGAAGTAGAATATGCCAAGGCATAATTTTAAAATATATATATGAATAATTCACTGTTATATATGACTTATTAGCTGTACATTTTAATACATTTATTAGCTATACATATTAATCAATGTTCCAGCTAATATATAGTAAAGTGAAACTACAGATGGTACGCAGAAACATCTTATCGTTAGCTCAGTAAATTACACTTTGATCTACACAAATGTAAAATTCAAAAACTGGAGGAAAAAACATACATGTAAAATATATGTAATATATATGTATATGTGTGTGTATATGTGTATATGTATACATACACACACACATATGTATATTCTAAACATAAAGACTCATGTCTGAAAGGAAGAATTAGAGAAGGCGACTCAAGCAGCAAGTCTATTGTCATATGTAGTAAAACCAAGACTAAATTCTAGGGCATAGCTCAGTATATTTCTGTACAGATATAAGAACACTATCCTGGTATATGCGATCTTAAAGTTAATCAGAGAAATAGTAAATAACCCTCTAAACAAGGAAAGTGTGCTTCTTTTTCTGTATTTTATTGAGGACAAGACTTTTGAGAGAGTCAGCCAACATTACATGTTCTTTCCAGCTGAAATTTCAGATTGTTTTCTCCACGAAAAGAGAAAGAACAAAGTATCATAACAAAATATTCTCCCAGAGTGTTTCACTATACTGTCATGATATTTGGCTATAAGTATATATTAGGGGGTCCGAACACATGAAAAATATAAAACAAGGGTAAATAAAGGAAAAATAGAATACCAATAATTTTTAAGTCAGATAATATCCTTAGAAAAGGTTAAATGATGATTAAAAAGAAAAATTGCTGAATTTAAAGTAGTAATATAGGAATAACTATTTGAATACCAGAGTAATGAGAAGGAAGAAGAGAATGAGAAGGGCTTCACTATCTCTAGTTTCTATATAACTACTGTTATAAGCTCTTTACATTGATTCACATATTTAGTCTTCACTACAACTCTATAAATTAGGCTCTAGCAAAGAAGATGGCTGACCACCAGAGAATCCTGGTGGGAAGCAGCTGTCCAGCCAGGACTACATTTTCCTACCTCTTTAAATCTGGAAATGGGGTGTGTAACTAGTTCTCACCATCGAAGTGTGAGTGGATGTGAGCTGTGTCATTTACAAGCTAAAGCTGTTAATACATCAGTTCTTCCTTCTTTACAGAAACACTTTATGTTGTAAAACCATTGAGAATTTAGGGATTATTGGTTATAGCCACTAGCATTGCCTTAACAATTATGGTAATATGGTAACAAATAAAATATATGATCTCCATTTCACAGATAAGAAAACTGAGGCACAGGGAGACAATATCACCTTATTAGAATAAAGATAATTAATATTTTATTTACTGCATTAATTATGATTTTAACAAGCATATGATGCAGTCAAGAGAAATAATAAACCCAGTAACCTGACTTTTAAATAAATATAGAAGATAATAAAGTATATTATTCTCTATATAAATTGCTGACAAACATATTGTTTCATTGGAATAATAACAAAGAATTATTGATATTATTATTAGATCAGCAATGGTGGCTATTATTTTAGAATTATACATTGCAAATTTCTTTCATTATTTGTAAGATCAGATGTGTGGGTTGGAATGATTCAGGCTGAGATAGAAAGGCTAAGCTGAAGCAGAAGAGGGGCCTAACTGACAAGCTTAGACCAAAAGAGTCAAACAAACAAAATCTGGGCACTGGCTTTGAGTCCACTGATATAATTTTATCTCAGAGCCAAAAACTGAGACTGGAACTTGTACATAAATATGCCTTTATTCTTGACTTTTTTGATACTCTTTCTTTTTATATGTTAAATAGTAAACATTCAAAACTTAGAAAGAGAATGCTTTAGTGAAGAATAAAGTTGCCAAGGACAAGTTCTGGTTTTACAATGAAATGTTGTTTTTCCATTACAAGAAAAATATTTCATTTCCAAAAGTTAAATAAGTTAATACTCAAAAGAAAGAATTCCACTAAAAAAAAATTTAATCCAGACTATTTTCTGGTACTGTGTCCATTGTGCTTTCATTTGACTATCTGTTGAATACATTTCATACACTTTAATTTTTGCCACTCTGTATTGTGCCCCTGACAAAAAATCCTAAAACAGAATTTTACACATCTAAAAACTCCACTAGCTCAATAATTCTGCCTTCCACAGTATCTGTATGACTTTCATTTATTTCTATCTTAAAATAGATCAATGTTTGTAGATGTGGTTTTATTGAATGATTGTGCACTAGAATTTCCTGGGGGCTTGGTCATTTATGAACCTGATCTTATCCACTTTTCCTTACACAGTATCTATTACCTTTTAAGCTAATCTCCGTGAAGGTTCAAATGTTTCTCTATTCTTTGCCATTCTTTTAGTATTTTTTTCGACACTTTTGATACTAACATGTAACATGGTTTTAAGTTCCTATATCCCACCAAGATTGCTCTAAGTTCAAAGTAATTTTTTGAGGCATACAAATAATCACATAATCTTGGGAAAGAATACTAAAATCTGTTAAAGGACATACAACAGAAGAATAACATAGGTAGATAATATTCAAGTAATTTCCAACTGTCATTTCTAAAAGTGTCATAAGAAAAAAATAGACCACCAATGCCTTGAATTTTCTCGAACTATAAAATCTGAACTAATAGAGAGGTAACTATTTCAGAAATGAAGAGAATTGTATTTTATAAGTTTATTTAATAAATAAGTTTTTGAGTTCTTCAGTGTCAAGATTTGGCCTAAGACCTGGAGAACTGGATTATGCCCTGAAAAATATGCCCAGTCTAAGAAACATGACACCTTTTCTTACACCAAGGCTCCTTAGTGCTAGAAGAGACCTTGACTGAAGCAGATATGGCCCTGCCCTCAAGTAACTCAGAGCAGAGGACACAGCCATTAAACAAACAAACAAAAAAAGTTAAGTTATGTATTGGGACAAGTGCTATGAAGGAAGTAGGGTGCTAAGAGAGAGAATGACAGGAACAAAAATAAACATTTCTTGATCAAGATTTCTTGTCAGCTCTCTAAAGAAATGATATTTAGGCTGAGACCCAATGGATGAAATACAGTATGGCAATATGGAAATGTGAGTGTGTATTAGGCAATTCAAGCAAAGAGAACAGCCTGCACAAAGGTATTCAACCTACAAAAAAAAAAAAAAAAAAAAAAAAAAAAAAACGAAAAACAAAAAAACAAAAAACCCTGAAAGAAAATCAGAGTGACTTCAGTTACAATTGGGTTAGTCCAAAAATGGCACAAAAAATGTGTTTTCAGTTCAGCCATAATGTAAAGTATGTCACTCTTCCATTTTAATGCCAATTCTTCTACTTTTTCCAGTTTCTTACTTTCTGTAAATTTCTTGATTACAGATCACCCCTTGCTTGGAAGCATTTGAAAGAAAAATGTTTTGTGAGTTAGGGCACAAGTCCACAAATTCTGTCTTGTCTCAGGATGCAAAACCTACCACTCCCTCCTGGAACAATGCAAACTCAAGTGTAGCAGGGACCCATTTGACAGCCTAGCCTTGAATAGCCCGCAGGCTCACAGAATGTGGGCTTACTTGTAGGTCCAACATTAGGGGTCTAATTTGCATAAGAGACTGAGGCACTTGAGAATGACCTTCCCTGCTAATGGCAGAGTGTTGAGGAGTATGAGTTTGGCCTCTAGAGGTCCTAAAGAAAGGGCAATACTAAAGTATAAGCAAAGCAGGTCCTATCAACATTGTCCTGCGGTCTGTTTTCATTGGAGACTGTGACTGCAAAGAGGCCTGGGAGCAAAGATGGTCAACAAAAACATACCTGGAGCTCAAGATCCATTTAAGACATGAATGAGTAAAGGAAAAGGCTCCCATCCCCTTCTTTGTCATTGTAGGTCGTAGGAACATTAAACAGAGGGCAGTATATCAGCAGAGCCACTTGGATTAATGGCAGTTACACATGAATGATAAGGACATGATATTAACAAGCACCTATAATGTACAAGGCACTGTTCTGGGCTCTGGGTGCAAAAGAGACACATATCCTGCCCTCACAAAGTAGAAGAAAGCCATTGATCAATAACGTCAAAATATAAATATAAACTTGATAAGGACTATGAAAGAACTATACAAGGTATCAGACAGTCCTATTAGTTATGTGGCCTTGAGCATGTTAATTTTTATGAACCACAATTTCCTTATTCATTTTTTCTTTTGTACTAATGCTTGAATAAAATCATATATGTAAATCACCTGATATGCACTTGATCTGTAATAGGTTCAGTTGATGGTACCTATTAACAATAGTTAGGGAGAACATGAAAAGCGCAAAAGTTTTTTTATTGTTCACTGTAATCTATAATATCTATAGATTGCATAGATATTAAGGAATTCAGTACTTGTCTCAAATTTCTCTTTATATACCACGATTGTTCCCCTACAATGGAACATTGGGGAACAGGTACAAATCCAGATCTGTGGACAACTCTAGGTATTCTATAGTTTCTCAATGTAACAAACTAAAATCTGATAATGGCCCTAGGTTCTGTTTCAGTCTACATTGAATGGCCCCTTAGCAACTCTCATACTCAATTCCTGAAAGTGTTTAGAGTTTCAGAACTAAGCTTACTGGAACAAGGCATTTAAAAACATTTAAACTGAATATTGAAGAGCTTTTAAACAGTTATAGTATGGGATTTTACCACATGCATTATATGTCAACACTTTTTAGTCTGTCTTGTGGAACTCCTCCAACATCATACCATGCCTATCACTTTTCGTTAGATAAATGAAATAAATTCTATACCTTTATTAATGTGCACCATACTTTAAATAGATATAGCTGCACTAACCTAACTTTATCTCCAAAATATAAATTACAAAAAGTAGAAAACAAGCAGAGTATGTTACAACATATTAAAAATGAGAACACCTCCAGTTTCTAGAAACCAAATCAAAGACTTAAAAGCACAAATATTTCCCCATAATAATATTAGGGGAGAACCAAAATAACAAACTGGCTAGTTTGGAAGAGGAGGTCAACCTTAGCCATAAGTACCACCGCAAAATGCCTAGTACAGTGCTTGGCACATAGTAGATTATCTTTTCATGGTGTTCCATTATTTCTGACACTCTGGTCACAGATCCAAATGTTTATACTGGTTATGTAAATAACTGTGTTAGAGTATTCATCTTTATATCTCTGGACTTTCCAGATAACTAAAGCATTCTCTTGGAAATTGATTATTTTGAAGGAAGCATTTTAAAAATGTAGAAGCATATCTTGTTTTCCTTAAATATAGCAACTTGAACTTTATTTGAATCTTTCTTCTTAAATCAGGGTCATTTTTACAAACATCATGTCCTAAACTACACAGCACTTCTTGCAGACCACTGATTTTTCTCATCTGTGCTCAATGCCAACATTCTGGAAACTTCTTAACACAAAATGCTTACTTCCAAAGTGAATCAATCTACGTAAACACACTAGTTTGGTTTTTATATTTTTCACTCATAAGACTATAGTAATGCCAATTCATATACAAAATATGGTTAAAAAGAAAATAACTGAGCTCATAATGAAGTAGTTGTCTGAGACGAGGTGCCGCATCACTAAATGCTGTCTACAACGTTAGGAAAAATACCAGTTCTATCATTAGATAAATCCAAGGAAGAATGCCTTCCTTCTTCCTATTTCTATTTGGTCATCGCTAATTTCATTCATTTACTAATTTCCAATATCAGACTATTAAGAAATGTTTATTAGAAAGGTAACTTACTGGTTCAAATGAAGTCTTTGAAGGCTGGGCACCACATTTAAGCCAAGAAATATATAAAACAATGCAGCCAGCAAGCACCAAACTTTATCAGCCCATTGAATTGTTTTACCAACTCCTCAGCCCCTTGAGCTACACTGGACATTTTATTTTTAGTTACATAAAAGAAGGAAAGACAGAAAAAGAGAGAAAACAACCAAAATCAAAGCTAATTGAAAATTGTGCTCTACAACAAATAGGTCTCAAGTACAGAAACGAATAGTTTGCAAAACTATCCAGGATTCTAGTTTCGTTTTGTTTTCCATTTATATCTTTAATAAATGTCCCCACAAAAATTGCACGGGCTTTTTCTTACTTCAGAAGTCTTTGGTTACCCAGGGCATCTGCACAAAACACAAGAGGGTATTTAGTTTTCACTCATGTTGAGTGGCAGCAGAACTTTTTGTAAAAGCTGCACTGTGCAGAGCAATTGCAGAAAATAATTACAAGGTCAAGCAGACCCTTTATCCGCAGTAGCCATCTATCCAAAGTCCCACTGAAAGATCTAAAAATCTTTAACTTTTCTTCTAAAAAGTCCCATTGGATGCAAACCTCCTGAAAGCACATTGTGAAGGGTCATTTCTAAAAGGCCTTCCAGTTACAAAGTGAACGAGGCAAATTATGACTCTTAAGCTTATATTTCTCTGTTAGATATTATCTCATATCCTTACATAAAGTCTGATTTATACAAATTGGCTCACTTTCTGAGGATTTGCTTTTATTTTAAATATAGCTTTTCAGTCAAACTTCACTTTCGGTGGAAACACATTTTTGATAGCCAGGGCTGAACATAAAATTCCATTATTTAAGTGGCAAAGAGTTGGTAAGTCAAGTCCACAAGGCCTGTGGCAGTAACTTACTCTGTTTGTGGTTTCTACTTTGTTAGACTCTGTGGAGCCATGAATCTATCTTGTCCTTAAAAAACTGAAAGAGGGGGCTTTTAAAATGAATGTAATGCTAAATTTATGTGCCCCAGGAGCAGCGTATCAAGGCCTCCGGGCTGATTAGACCCAGATGTCGGTAACAATGTTAGTGTTATGGACCAACTGCAGGTGTGGGAATAGATCCCCTTCCCTGGGACCCTCAGCAATCAGACCAGTGGTTTCTTCTGGCTCTCAGTTTGGAGTTTTCAATTAACACTACAATGGTATTGTTGTTCTCCAGTATTAGATCATATGTCATGTAAATGAAGTTGAATATACAGTTAAACTTGACAAGGTGATTTAGGCCAAGGATACATGTGTTCAGTATTATAACTTGATTGAGGTTAAATAATAATAATAAAAAGCCCTGACATGCTATAAAGTTTTTATTATTTGGCTTATCAGTAGATTTTCACATTATGCTTTCATAAAACAGAATGTCATTTATAGCAGTGTGAGACGCTTATGAAAAGGGAGACACAAACCTACTTATAAATGACTAAAATGATTAATTCCAGATTGGATGCTTTTATATAGTCAGTATGGCAAATGGAAGTTCTCTATGTGCTTTTTTATTTGCTTATTTCCATTTTCCAAAACTCTGTCTTAGTTCTTTATCTTCTTCTTAAATATGTGGATCATTGCTCACATAATCACTCCCATTGGTGACAGCAGCAGTAGTGTTTGGGCTGGAATTATTCTGAAATATTATTCAACTCAAAGAAATGAATCTAGCTCGTCAATGACAGACACTATATTCCACTCTCCTATGGGATCATGATGCTTAGGAGAGAAGCCCAGCTCACTGAAACATATTCTGATGGGCGTCATCTCTTTGAGTTAGACTGTAAGCTTCTCAGGGCAGGAACCTTATCTCTTATGTGTTTATAGGTTCCACAGACACTGATTGTCCATGAATAAATACCAATAAAAACAGCTTCGCAGTCCGTTCTGTACTTTGCTCTTGTAGACCATTTATAACTCTCATTAATGTTGATGGACCGTGCACAGTACAGACCTCTCCCATTTCACTCGTGCCTTCGTTTGTTGCAGCAGTCTCTTAGAGACCAGATCACGGTGTAAGTCAGCTCAGTAAAATGTGCTTTAGTGTGCCAGCACCTAGGGAAAGCTTTATACCCTACGAATGTGTGCATAACAAATATAAAGAAAGATAAGATTCACTTGCTTGAGGGCATTAATAAGTTCATGTACTAATTTCTTTACAACTCAATACTATTACAACAGAATAACTTCTTTCAATAAATGATAAATAACTGGGGAAATGAATTTAATCTTGAGAGTCACGCCTAACCTCTCTGTTAGGGTAAGAAAGGACTGAGGACATTACAGTCTCTTTTCATTACAGCGCATCTGTGTGTGTATAGTATTTCCTTTTTAGATTTATGAATTGTTCACTATAGCTAGAATTATTGATTTCTGGCATAATGACAAATGCTTTGGCAAGTTACTAGTGAATCTCAATTTACCTATCTACGAAATAAACATAATGTGTGATGGAACGAATGAGCTGCTAATCTCTAAGGAAAAAGCCAAGTACTCTTTGTGGATAAATTGTTTCAAGACACTACATTGTATTTGGTATATTCATTCATTTTGGCATTTATTCTGCAAATGTTGATCATCCATAATGAGCAAGGCACAGTGTGGGGCACCAGGAACAAACATGAATAATGCACAGTTCTTTTCTGAAGAGATGACAGACACATAAACCTAAGTGGCATAAAGCAGTTCCATAAGTGCACTGATAGAAATACATGGAATATCACAGAAAACATGTCAATAGCAAAACTGAATGAATTAAACACCTACGAGAGAGAGTATAATTTTTAAGGCTGCCATATAAAGGCTGTACTAATAAGACTGCAAACGATAGCATTTATGTTGTGGAAAAATGTGATTCGAGTACTATTGTCAAAGTCATTGTCAGCACTAATTAAAACAAGTGAAAATGTATGACATGAAAAGTGAAGACATTAGACCACCGACATAAAATAAATTCTTATTCTTTAGTCTTTCAGGGTACCGTAGGTATATTTGTCATTAATTTTCTAACTTAATTTGTATCTAGAAACTTTTCTTTATTTAGCTTTTCCTAGGGCCCTAATAAATGTTTATCATCTATGGACCACTGCATAACTGTCCCTAGGTGCAATGATAAAATGCAGCCCATTGATTTTTCTGCCAAGTTGGTAGAAGAGTTATAAATACAGTTATTCTATATTGTATGACCCCACATTACAGTAATGTACTCTTTCCCTCCTCCGATGGTGTCCAAAAGCATGAAGAAAATGTGAAGTAATGATGTTAGTGACTGAAATTACTATTCCAAAAATAATTCATCATGTCACTTAAATTTCCAAGCCAGTTTCTGGAAGCTAATACATTTACTATAGTGGAAAGCAAAAGTAGAACAAGTAAACATTTCTGTTATGAAGAAATCAACCGGTACATAGGTTTAGGATAGTCACTATTATTTTCAAATCATTTCCAAAACAAACAATAGGCAATTACTTTCTTTCTGAGAAATACCAAAATAAAACTAAAGAATTATTTGCTGCTTGGGTTGAGCAACATTTCATGCAAATTATTCCAATATCAGCCATGACTCTGTAAGGGGAAGTACTATTCCTCCTACATCACAAATGAGAAATCTAGGGGCAAAATGGCAATGCAACTCATCTATTGGATCTTAAATTGATTGAAAAGGCAATCATAATGCGTAATTCAACTTTTAATTCCCTGTTGCATACATCTAGTGAACCCACTTAGCATAAACCATTGTACTAGGTATGGAGTAGAACAAGGTAAATAAAGCCTTGTCTGCTTTGAGGAGCTCATAAAGAAATATTCTGGGCTTTTGCATGTTAACAAGATTGGGGGACTAGAATAAGATATGCAACATCTTTTTCCTTAACAATAATCTCTTCATAACAATAATCTCTACTAAGTACTATACCCAAGGACTATCCACATATAACCTGAACTGCCTCAAGCAGTTTTTCCTGAAGATGAGAATCTTCAGTCCATATATAAGTGGTTCTAACCCTGAGCTGGTTCTGCTCATGCGTGGTTAGAAAAAGACACTTGTCCATAACCACAGAACACTAACTGTCTGTTTTAGCAAAATGAGTTAGCATTTTGGCTCTTTATTACTATAAACAGAAATTTTTGATCCATGATAGAGTCCAAATACAAAGTTATTTTGCCCTCTTTGGGATATAAACAAACAGGATATCTATAATTTATACATATCAAACGAAGCAAGCAAACGAGCATAATTTTTCTAAAGGGATTTGCAGATGTCATTTATTTTCCCCCCAAATAGATACAGAAAGGGCAGTGACAGTAGCACCAGTGGCATTTTATTATTAGTTGCATCTGCTCCTATAGGAAGGAAAAGTCACTGTGTAGCTGTGTCGAGTCTTAAGCACTATTGGGCATTTTACTGAGGATTCCTCAAGAGTGAAAAAAATTTATTCTTAAAACTAAACCATTGATCCATTCTTCTGCTTTCTGATGAGGGCGTCATATTTCAAATCACTGTTGAAAATATTCTGTGTTCTCTACATACCCCTTCCTGGAAAGTGATAGGTGACCAAAGGAAGAAAATTGAACTCAGAGTCTGTGGCTCTTTTGTCCTGATGAAGTGCAGGATGGAGTTGACGAATCACCCGCCGACAAGCGGAACACATCCATGCATATGGCACATGCAAAAAAAGGGAGGGTTAACTAAAATAAAAATATGGGGCTTAGAATAATTTAGAAATAGTAGATTAAGCACAGAAACATTGGGATTCTGCCATAGTTGATCTACAGAAAGGTACTCTGGCATCCATCCATAGATCAGGAGAAGGAACCTTCAAGCTCTTTCACATTTAGGATCCACAAAGCACACTTTGGTTTGTACATACTTGGAAAGAATGCAATATTAAGTTTATTGAAATATAGTGCATATCTTTGGGGACTTTCCTGTAAGTAAATGTATATATGTATATACTATGTATCTAAAGTATATACTATATATCTAAATTATAGAGATATAGAAATTTTCTGGGAGCATATATAAGAAATGTAAACTGTGGGCCCCAGGAAGTGAAAATAAGTAATTGTGTTTGAGGGAGTAAAACATTTACTTAAAAAAAAAAATCCTCCTGTACTAGTTTTTTAATGTTTTTTAATTTTTTAATAAGCATACTATAGTTATACTTTTTTCAGCTTTACTGAGGTATAATTAACAAATAAAATTGTAAGATATTTAAATGTGCTATGTGATGGTTTAATATATGTATACATTGTGAAAGAATTCCCTCCATCGAGTTAATACATCCTCACTTATTTATTTATTTATTTATTTATTTATTTATTTATTTATTTATTTATTTATTTATTTATTTTTGGTGAGAACATTTAAGTTCTACTTTCTGTGAAAATTTCAATTATATAATACAGTGTTATCAACCATAGTTACCATGCTATACATTAGATGCTTAGACCTTATTCATCTTATAAACTGAAAGTTTGAATTCTTTTACCAACCTCTCCCTATTTTCTCCACCCTCAGTACCTGGCGTTCACTTTTCTATTTTGTTTCTATGAATTTGACTTTTTTAAAATTCTCATATAAGTGATACCATGTAGTATTTGTCTTTCTCTGTCTGACTTATTTCACCTAGCATCGTGTCCTCCAGGTTCATCCACATTGTGGCCAATGGCAAGATTTCCTTTTTTTTTAACACTGAATAGTACCCCACTGTGTGTGTATACACACCCCGCATTTTCTTGATCCATTCATCTGCTGGCAGACATGTAGGTTGTTTTATACATTTTTAAAACTATAATTACAAGAGTTGACTGGAGCTAACTATGTGCCTTACAACCAAACAATTTGGGACAAGTAACACAAGGAAATATACCACAGAGTCCAGAAACTAGCTTAATTAGGGTCTTGGAGAGATTAAATGATTTTGTCTACACTATAAAAAGAGTATCTATCTTTAAAAGAGGAGAATAGTAAATGATGGTTTTTGCATCTCTATCTTCCATCCCTCTGTACATGCAAGAATATATATCCAAATAAGTATTTGCAAAATAAGTTTCAATCAGAAACTGCCTTGTTTTAAAATCTTGTTTGGCCTTCGCTACCTCTTTCAGTTGACTTTGCTTCCTTTCCCACTGCCCTTTTGGTGTTTGTTTTCATCTTATTATGCTTATTTCCTCATTGCACATCTCCTTCTGGGCTATCTGGCTCATTTAACCTTCACTTTCAAACCTATAGCTCGCACCCATAACTTCTTTCCTAAACTCCACAGAACTTCTATCTGTTGTGAGCCATCTGAACTTTAATTTTCTACTTCATAATTCTAGCACATCTAAAACTGAACTCATTTTCCACCCAAACATGTTCCTGTTCCTATTTCCACCAGCTTTGTTAATAATACTATTGCACCCAGTGAGAAGCCTTAAAGTCATTATCTCTCTCTCTCTCTCTCTCTCTCTCTCTCTCTCTCTCTCTCTCTCTTTCTCTCTCTCTCTCTCTCTCTCTCTCTCACACACACACACACACACACACACACACACTTTATACCCAATTTCATCATTGCATCCTCTACACGAAAAACCAAACCAATAAACCAAACCCCACCTTTGCCAAGTGCTTCAGTCCCGTCTTGTCTAGTGTACCGCAACAGATTTTTAAAAACTAATCTCCTCTCCTTTAAAGCTCTTTTCTTAACTTTTTGTTGTTCAGTGACACTAGATAAAATGCTCTGCTAGAAAAATCTTCGAAGGTGCCCCACTTCCTAGAGGATTAGTGTAGACCCAAACTATCTGCACTAGTTTAATTCCATCATCCTGTATTTCAGCCGAAGGGAACTGCTTGCTTTTCCCCTGGACCATGGCATGCACTTTCATACCTTTGCATCTTTCATCTTCAGCTTCTTAGCCAGAAATATGACAAGTTCTGTGGGGTCACATAAGGTGGTATCTTTTTCTAAGCTTCACCTTCCGTCCCCCATCTGGTGGCAGTCTGTGTTGGAGGTAGGAGAATGAGCCAAGAGAGTGAAAAAAGACCTCTGGCCACCTCATTGCCAGGAATTGCTTTGTCAAACAATGCCTGAAGAGTTTTAGACACCATGACAACTGTTAGTCAAAGAAGTTGAATAAAAGTCACAGGTATTTCTGAGGATTATCTAGCACAAGGGAGGAAGAGACACAAATTTGGAAAATAAGTGTCATCTTTTTCCATCAGTATAGGTGCGAAATAATTACTGTGGTCTCTGCTGTCTCTGAGATGCCATCATTCTATACATCTTATTCATAGAGAGATAATCAAATTTGTCTGATAACAAGGGAGAGCTTGTTCTCTGTAGTTCACACATACTTATCAGTAAACAAAAACACTAACCAAAGCTAAAATAAGTATTCAGATGTAAATAAACTACAAAGCAACACAAATGGACTGTATGTAAGTTGAGTGCTTTGAATAAATATAGCATACCCACTGTAAACTAACCCCAGAGAATACTACTAATGTAAGATATTCCAAAACCATTTGTCCTAAAAATCGTGTGGTACAAGTACATATCAATCAACAATAATACTTCAAGACTCTAAGCAAATATACTTGCCCTCTCAGTAAAACCTTTCTGTATTAATGCTTCCCTAGAGATAAATCACATCTCTTTTAAAAATTTTTGAAAAATAGAAAATATTGTTTGGTCCACTATATTTTCAAGTCAGTGAGTATGAATAAATGAAGGATGAAAAACAGGAATAAAAAAATTTATTTCTGAAGACAAATCAAAGAGGTATGTTTGGTAAACAAGAAGCAATAGTACATTTAAATGTATAAAATATGCAAAAGCTTTTACCTGAAATACCCTCCCCCCAGCCTACATATCTTTATAAGTCTGGAACTAGGTGTCTACCTGCAGAGATATGTGAAAAACTGCTTTCAGTAACTAATACTCTTTTCCTGAATATGTGTCTACCACAAAACTCCTGGAGAGAAGCCGCCCCGAATATTCCTTATAATTTCCTCTTGTTTTTGGAAGCCAAATTAGAAGTGGAAACAGTCAGGATAAGTCAGCTGAATATTCAGAAGAAAAAGGCCCTATACTTCGCTTCTCGTACCTTCACCTCCGACTTTGCTTAGTTCACTCATCCTCATTCCCTCCTGTGGCTCGGTGCACAGCCTTCAACGCTGCTTTACTGAGTAATGGGAGAAAACACCATGTTGGCCTCCTCTTCTCTCCATTCAAGCCCACATCTCCACTCTACCCAAGTTCAAGCCCAAGACTGTGGAGAAAACACAATCTTCAATAGCTGGAAACTAATTCACTTTGGAAGAGTGATTGCAAAAAAAAAACAGCCTCAATTTTTCAGACTCCTTGTGATTATGATTTTGTAGCTACTCTATTCAAGACAAGATACAGTTTATTCTCTCACTCTGAATCTGGGCTGCCCTTGTGACTTATTTTAGCCTAAAAAAGGTCAGTGAGACTGACACTGTCTTACTTCCAAGCCTAGATCTCAATGGCCTTGTGTGCTTTCTCTCTCTTTGTCAGAATCCTGCCACTATAATGAAAACAAACCCAGGCTGGCCTGCTGGAAGATGAGAGACTACATGGAGTAAGGCTGAGCCAGCCCAGTTGTCCAGGCCTGGGGCCCAGACATGTGAGAAAGCCCAGCAAAAATCAATAAACCTACTTTGAAAATGACTTCCCAGCCAAGAATAGAACTGTTCTGCCCACTCACAGACTCATGAGCTAAGTCAATGATTATTGTTTCATACAGCTGGTTTGTGTGGTACGGTTGGTTGTTACACTGCATATTGTGACAGAATATAACTGATGCATTCATTTATTTTGAGAATATGCTGACCTGGAGCTGTCTGTAGAAGCATACTCACATTAGTATAACCCCCTAAATTGTCTGAATGCAATAGCAGAGCCCAGTACCATAGCCTTATAAAAGCCAGAGATGAGCCCAAGAATTCACAACTAGGGTCTTGGGCAGAAACCACTAAGACAGGAGGTGGGACAAGACATCAGGGCCTTAAGGCAACTAGTTGAATATCTGCCTTTTTATATACAGATGTCTGAATATTGGCAGATTAAGAATTAGAATTATATTGGCCAAATGAACATATTACTTTATTACAGTAGATTGTATTTTCCATAAGAACATAAGATTTATTTGTTTGCTTCCTTTTCTGCTTGTCCTTGTTTTTGGTCTCAGCAACCACTACAGTGTCTACACATACTAGATGCTAAACAAATGTGTGGTCTGACTGAATGAATCAATAAATGAATGAGTACCTATAGGAAACGTCTGATTTACAGCCAGGTCAGCCAAACTCTGTCATTCAGAGATACAGGAACAAGCTGGTCCACAGGACAATTAGTAAGACAAGGTTTTCAGATCATGAATGCTCTTGATTAGAATTTTTATGATTATTTCATAAATCTGAGTTTGGATCCCAGGGTCTTTCACATAACAGGTATTTAATAATGTTTATTATATTGTATTAGAGGGAATAATGGAGTAATAAATGTTCCCTTCATTTATTTTAAGATATGACAAACTAGGAATTACCCAAAATGATCTTCGCCCCATCCCCTTCCTCAAGCAACTGCAATTTCTTGATGCTTAATTCAATTATGTGTAACTGCACTAGGATCTGCACATAAAATTCGAGTGAATAGCCCAGGGAAGATACTCACGGTCTCCCTTCAGGTTTGCCTCCATCAGAGCCCAACACCCAAAAATATCCCCCTAGAGCATCAGAAGGCCCTGGCTCCAGGAGTGGAGACCTATAGAAGTGAATTTGCTGCCTATTTTTAAATGGACATTTACTAGGTGGCAAAAAATACTATATATCAACATAATTGAAATGTAGAACTGAATCTGTGCATTGACTAGGATTTCACAGACAATCATTAAGGGAAATCCCTGATGGAGGTTCCTTTAAATAAAGGCCAGGGAGGGGCTCTCTCCTTCTCCTGTCCTGTGGTGTTAGTAATAATGCAGCTTTCGTGAGTAATAATACAAACAGTAAGGCCAATTATAGTTTTGGCATCGCAAGTTGTAGAACTTATGATCCTTCATGATGGGCTTCCTTATCTGATTAACTTCCTTCACACTGTAGTCAGGGTCAGGGGAAGTCTTTCACAAAGCTTTCATTAGCATTAAGTGTGTCTTTTTCAGTGATAAGTCAAAGTTTTTAAAATGAAGGCTGAAAATAAAATGATTAGAATTTTTAAACAGAGCACAATAATGCTGGTAAAATACTTGTCATTATGTGTTGTTATTTTCTGCTAAGTCATTGGATATAACAAAATGAGTCTACCCAATCAAAACATCACCGAGGTTTCATAGACACCTAAACTTCTAATTACATGTAGCATCTAAATATCAACCTTTAAAACATGTTAGCATATAGAAATATGGAAGGGACTTTATGTTCATTAGGTAATATTAAAACCATCACTTACTATGAGTTTCACTACTCTTTTTCTCTTTAGTTAGTTTGAAGACCATTTTGTAAAGCTGTCTCTGTCTTTGTGTGTGTGTGTGTGTGTGTGTGTGTGTGTGTGTGTGTGTGTGTGTGTGTGTGTGTTAAAGCCTCATACGTACTATGTACTGTACTGCTTTAGAAAGATCTCAGATTGCTAATTTATTTTCTTATAGATATTAAGAAAAACCTTTCACCATTCTCTTTGGACTTTGCTATCTGTCAGCAAAGATAAAAAATGCTTAGACTATTACTAAACTGTATTAATGGCGAAGTCATATCAGAATGCTTTGACTTTTTAAAACTGGACTGGAAAGTCTTTTTGAAAACCTATTCTTAAAAATATTTGGTTAATCTTCTTTTTCAACCCAAATCTCAAAATATGAAATTACTTAAAATATAGAAAAGTTAACAAGAGTATAGATATATATTTGAGTTTTTTTACAATTTTTGATTCATGTTAGGAAATCTGAAAATTGCTTCAATGAATTTTCATAAAAAGAAAATAATTCTGCCAAAACTGCAGCATAATGATATAAATATGGATATTGACAACTCCAAGGGGACTCTTTGAACATCAATCTAATTAACTGCTTCTCTTCTTGTCATAGTGATCATTTACTGTTAGTGGCCCTAAGACAGAATTGCTGGGAGATTTGTACAGTAGAGAAAGTTAATAGTCAGAAGATCAAATATAGAAGGAATTTATGGAGGTGAACTACAGTACTAAAATATGCCTAACCCCTAAGTGTGAAATCTTCTGAACTTCTGATGACACATTACTAAACTGAGATTTAAGGAGAAAGTTCTAGTCTAATTATAGAATTGACTTTGAATCTATACAGATAGGGATAGAAAGACAGTAATAGAAAAAAAGATGTGGTGGGAGTGGGCTGAGGAATTGGAAGGGAAATATACAAGAAAATTAAATCTAAAGGTAAGAAGACACATATACATCACTGTAAAGCACCCTTTTAACCCATGCTTATTACAAGAAACAACATTACCTGATTTTTACATATTACCAAGTACACTTTCCTTCTTATATGATGACCAGTATCATGTTATGAGTAAACTGAATGAGCCAAGATAAAAAGCCAAAGCAAGAAGTTTTGACAAAATCTACACTAGTTAAAAACACTGCTCAATTCAATTCAGTAAGTACTTATTAGCGTCTATATATATTGTGTTTCATGCTATATTTAGTATCATAGAAACAAAGATAAATGCAGAAAGGCCCCTGACCTCAAGAAATTTATTGTCTAGTGAAAGAGAAACATTTAAACAAATAAATGTTCATGTGGTACATGCAAAATCAGAATCACAGACAGAAGGAACAGAAGAAGGCACAAGTCATTCGATCCAAAGGGAGAGAAAAGAGGAAGTACCTTCTGTCCAAATACTTTAGGATGAATAAAAGTTCAAGGATAAAATGGGAAGGGACTTCTAAGCAGATGGAACAACATATGCAAAAATACAAAGCCCAGGAGCAGCAGGTTAGGTGAAGCAAGCTAGAGACAAATTTTGAGTGAGTTACATAGAGATAGATAAGGATTGAGGTATGACCAGAGTCTTGAATTCCTTGCCAAAGATCTTGCTTGAATGGTATCTTACAGATGATGTCCAAGATGGAAAGAGGTGTAACTTGGTACCAACAGGGTCAGATTTACATTTTATAAATTGTGCCCAGGGCAAAGAGAAAGATGGATGGAAGAGATGGAAGACAGAAGCATAGAGACCTTCTGCCTTCCTGTGGTGTTAGTGAAAATGCAGTTTTGGTGAGTAATAATACAAACAGTAAGGCCAATTATAGTTTTGGCATCGCCAGTTCTATACCTTATGATCCTTCTTCATATGAGCTTCCTTAACTGATTAACTTCTTTCACAAGGTAAGAGTCTCTGCTATAGCAAAACTTCTTTAAATTTCTTTCTTCCTAATTGTCATCATTAAAATGGAGACCTCTCTACTTCCTACAAAACTAGAAAAAGCTTACAAAATAACTCATCTTGAGGCCAAATTTTCAGATATCTAAGCTTTTTCAAGATTTGGACTTTAAGAAAAGAAGAGAAATGATTACTTTAAAAGCATAAAGTAATTGTGACATTTAGAAGCATCATTTGTGTTCAGTATTCCCTGGTATATGATGAGCATTAAATATTTATTAAATGAATGAATAAATTAATAAATATAATTGCCCTTCAGATTGGGTCCTTTTCATATTGTTTACAACTCATTCTTAGTAATTTATCACTTTTAATAGTAAATAGAGTTAACTTAGCTTGAAATACTTGAAAGTAATCAAACTGAGTTTATTTATAATTTTTTCTAATAATCAGACTTTTATTTAGTCAGGCTGCCCTTTACCCCAATTAATCCAAATCAGTAAGCTTTTACTGTAATTGAAAGTTGTGCATACTTGCCATTTCCACTGACCCTCTAAGAGCCTATAATGGCAATTGGAAAATTTCCAAGGTGCTGGTACCTTTAATTTCTCCTTTACTCTTCTTACAGACAATAGAGGTTTGCATTGTCAAGTTTAAATCTCTGAAAATGCTCCCTCATGTTCTAAATATCTCCTTTAGAAGTTTTGCTATTTCTTAACCCTAGCTTTACCTAGCAATTCAGTAAACTTTCTGTATGTACCATCTCTATTAATTTTAATTACCAGCCATAAAGATAGAAGCCTGAGTTAGCCTCACTTGCTCTTCCTCACTCAGGCAGTTAGCAAGCTCTATTTAATCTACAGTGCAATGCCTCTCAAATCAGTTGTTTCCATTCTACCCCTCTGTCATTCTCTGACTTCAAGCTTTCACAATTTCTTGCCCAGGTCTTCCCCAAATTTTCCCACCTCTAATGTCATCACATGCCTATCCACTCAGAACCATTGTCTTTGGTAATTCTTCTCTCAGATGCAAATCTGATTACAGAACCCCCCAGCCACCTATCCTCAGTCTTGCTTTCTGTGGTTTCAGTTACTCACGGTCAAATACAGTCCAAAAATATTAAATGGAAAATTCCAGAACTAAACAATTCATAAGTTTGAAATTTCACGCCATTCTGAGTACCATGACGAAATGTCCCATCATCCCACTCCTTCCTACCTGGGACATGAATCATCCCTTTGTCCAGTGTATACGCTCCCCACCTGTCAATCACTTAATAGCCATCTCAGTTATCAGGTTGACTGTCACAGCATCATAGTGCTTGTGTTCAAGACCCTTATTTTCTTAGTAACGGCCCAAAGCTCAAGAATAGTGATGCCGGCATTTCAGACATGCCAAAGAGAAGCCATAAAGTGCTTCCTTTAAGTAAAAGGATAGAAGTTCTCAACTTAATAAGGAAAAGGGAAAAAACTGCATGCTGAGGTTGCTAAGATCTACTGTAAAAAGAAATCTATTTGCGAAATTGTGAAGGAAAAGGAAATTTGTGCTAGTTTGCTGTTGCACATTTAACTGCAAAAGTTACAGCCACAGTGCATGATAAGTGCTGAGTCAAGATGGAAAAGTCATTAAATCTGTGGTTGGAAGATATGAACAGAAAATGTGGCTAATTGATGGCAATGTGTTGTGCCAGAAAGCATAGAGCTTATATGAAGACTTCAGCAAGGGATCCCCTAAAATGAGTGACCACAGACACATAACTTTTATTACAGTATATTGTTAAAATTGTTCTATTTTATTATTAGCCGTTTTTAATCCCTTACTGTGTCTAATTTATAAATTAAACTTTGTGATAGTTATTTGTGTATAGTAAAAAGCATAGTATATATAAGATTTAATACTACCTGTGGTTTCAGGCATCCACTGGGGTCTTAGAACATATCCCCTGAGGAAGAGGGAGGGCTACTGTATGTAACTTCTCTCAATGGTTTTGAAATCCTGCAGTGGCTTTTTGCTATTCACAGTCCCAAATCCAAACTCTTAGCACAGCCCTAATGCCCTTTACATGTGGTCCTCAGACCCTTTTCACATATTTCCTCACCTCTGTACTTTCATACATACCTCTCCCTCTGCCTGAAATTCTTCTCTGCCTAGCCCCCTTCTTCAACCAGCAAATTCACGTACATCCTTTCAAGACGAGCTCAAGGGAAAACATATAGTAATATAGCGGTTAAGAGTATAGGCATGAGTGTGCTTAAGCCCTGGTGTGAATGGAGTACTATTTCCAGTTGTATAATGGTTCTACCCACTCCTGGCTCTGGGACCTGGGGCAAATTACTCAGCCTTCCTGAGTCTCAGTGTCCTCTGTAAAAGAAGAGTCACTGTTCAGGGTGTTGTGAGAAATAAAGATCACATCTCTAAAGTGCACAGTTCAGTGTCTGCAACATAATAGCTGTGTAATAGTGACTTTTATTTTTAAATGTCATCTCTTTTTTTGAGGCTTTCTTTATTCCAGTCACAATTTCCTTATATAGCAATTGACTGATTCTTCCCCTGTGCTCTTAGAATGTTTTGTTTAGCACTCAGCTTATTGTAGGATACTTATTTCTTTAATAATAATCATAGTTAACTATTCATTCAGCACTTACTATATGTCACTTTTATAAACCTCTAACATGTATTATCTAATTTTACCCTTGGCAACTCCAGAGGGTGGGTACGATTATGCCATTTTAGTGATGAAGAACTAAAGCCAGAGAGGATGAGCAACTTTCTCAATGTTACTCAGCTGAGTAATAACAGAGCCGGGACTTGAAACCAGGTAATCTTGCTCGGAACACATTCTCTTAACTAAAGTACAGCCCACTGGAATACGTTTCTTGAATACAGAAATTGCATTCCTCTCTTCTTTATGTCATTAGTATATGCACAGCTTCTACAGACAAAGAAGGTTTATTATGAGCTTCTGAAGAGACTCCTGGAACCCAAAATCTGTGTTGCTCCTGAACTTGGGATGTACTAAAAGCCAAGGCCCAAAAGCATCCACTCAGACTTGTTCTTCTCTTTCTCTCTGCAGAACTGATTTCTCTACTTTGATTCAAGGAAAGTATGGAAAATCTTATTACACCAAATGTGGTCCAATACCCTGCCCCTCTATGAGGGAGGCAGCAAAGGGAGATTTCTATGAGTTTAGAAGTTACTCCAAAATATATAGACTCAGCGTACCTTCCAGCTTTATACAGTCATGTACTGTTTAACCACGGAGATACATCAAAAGAATAGTATAGTAAATATATAAATAACATAGTCATTATCGTTAGCAAGTATTATGTACTATGTATAATTGTATGTGCTATTCTTTTATACTGCTGGCAGTGCAGTAGGTTTGTTTGCAGCAGCAGCACCACAAACATATGATTAATGCACTACAATGTTAAGTTGGCTATGATGCCACTAAGCTATAGGAATTTCTAAGTTTCATTAAAATCTTATGGGACCACCATTGGATAATCTTATGAGACCATCATTGACTGAAACATTGTTATGTGACACATGACTATATATGTTTTAGCAAAGAAATGAATACGAAATTATACTTGGCAATCTAGTCTCAAAGAATTCAGAGAAATTATGCCACTTGATAACTGACTAAATTTAAGAAAAGAAAATTCTGGAGAAAGTATACCTCCAAATTTACATTCAGAGACATGGGTATAGTGAAGCTATATATAGAGATTTTTTAAAATTCTTCAGCAGAAATAACATACTTCTGAAATGTGAAGTTTTTACCAACTAAAATTATATTACATTTGATATAGAAATAAGATTGCACATAAAGGCCCAGATATACACTTCATGATCTGTTTCAACTACTTGCGCTCTTATTTCCATTTATAAATGATTGCTCTTTGTAGTATAAAAAATTGTGAGCTTGTATATTCTATGTAAAAATTTGTATCTGTTGTGAATATTGTTCAATAGGTCTCCAATTTAAACACACAATGCCTTCAAACTGCCCGAGTTCTTGCTGGGTCTGAGGTCGTATCATCAGCACATACACATTCAGAGCATTTCATGAACTATATGATGTCGGCAGGTCATTAATAAAAACTGAAAATGTAAAAAGCCCCATAATTAGCTCCTGAGGTAACTTTGAATGTAACATTTTCACCTCAGATTCAACACCATTAAACAAAATGACTGGGGCTTATTCACTAATGTAGCCTGAGAACCATCCCACTATCGTTAAATTTTGCCAAATTGAGGGACACTCAAATAGCAATATGTTGTGATTCATCGAATCAAAGGCCACAGACAAATCAATAGAGATAGTGGCTGCATAAAAAATGATAATGAACAAATGTAACAATATCACCAAGGTTACCTTGAGAAGAGCAAAGAAGTGGTTTAAAACCATCACTAAAAATAGGGTCAATATATTAGCCCTGAGTAGAAAGCTCATTAATTTTTTTAGCAGATATAGGAAAAACCAGGGGGGAAAAGGCAAATAATTAACTATTGGGGGGAAAAATTAATTTATCAAGGTATATTGTAAGAGTTTGGTCTCAGTATTGTAAGTAACCCGAGTTGTGATAGATTCTAGCAATAGGTTAAGATCTTAATGTGACAATTATAAAAGCAAATACTAAGTATGAACAGAAACCCAGTTACTACACTAAATCAGTGAGTCAATCCATATTTATTTTAAAAATCTTGAAGAAGCAGGATAGTAGTCAAGTGACAAACGAAGGAAAAAATAATGTGAAACTGTCGAATTCTTTCCTTGTTTTAACTCTATTTGATTATTTATCTTTGAACAAAACCCAGTCCCTGGAGATTATAATGCTTACCTGAATTACTCAAATGGCTCATTGGATTATTTGCTAACATAAAGAATGCAGTAGCAAATTATTCATAAGCATTCATTGCTTATTCAGGTAAAAAGTGTTATACTGATATAAACTTAAATTAGTGCTTTAGACAGTTGGCGGGAAACAGTCATATTTTTTCCAGTGATAGAAGCTAAAATCATACAGCTAGAAGTTGTCTTTAAGAGAGTTTACTCCAGCCCACCATAAGACACCTCTTTCTTTTATATTACCCTTTTCTCAATGTATTAAAGAATGAAATGTTTTTTGTTTTGACTATTCTGTGAGTGAGTTTCTCTAAGTATTTTTTAAACACTTCAACAGGAATATTGGAAAATTTCACCCAATATTTAAACATTTTTTCTAAATCACAAAAATCACTGTGTGCAAAACTACTAAATTATAAAGCAAGTAAACCTCATTTTAGAAAGTTAAGGTTAATCAGGAATCTGAATGTTAAACTCTTAGGAAAGGGCTACAGGCAAGTTAAGTTCACATCTTCTCGGTTGAGAGGTTAGCTTTTTTATCTAGAAAAAGAAATTTCAATAATTTGCTTAGTATTTTACTAACACAAGATAAACAATAACTTCTTACCTAATAAAATGGTTTATAGATTGCTTTGATTTTGAGCTTTTAAAGTAATATTTAGTCTTAGAAATCATCATTTTGTTTAATACACACACAAACATGAATTTCTCAATATTTTATCTTGGAACCCCAGCACAATGTCCTCATTGGTATCGTTTTAGAGGATTCATATCCCTAACCAGCTCTAAATAGAAAAAAAAAAATTACAGAGCTTCATGGCAAGAATAGATGTGTTAATTTATCTAAAGAATCACAAGCAAAAGTTTATACATATTATGAATCTGGACAACCATGCAAATGATGACCATGGTTCAGTGTCAGAATTCCAGTTTATGGCATGGTTTTATTCATTGTCCCAGAATCTGGGATTATAAACTTTCCTTTGGTGCCGTGACAGTTCTCAAGGCCACCTGATAGCTTCTGAATTATTGGTTGTTTTCAATGGAGCCTAATTTAGATAGGAAACTCTTTCATTAGGACTATTTAATTTTAACCTCCAAAATTTAAATAGGATACAAGGCCAGAAAGAGAAATATGTAATTTTGCTGCAGTGTAGAAAACAAAGACAATACTCTAACACATGACTGACTAACCCTTGACCTGAGAGGGACCACCTGAGCATACAGTTTATTTAACTTGCTGAATTTTGCCTTTGAAACTAATACTTTTAAAATGTGGGTTCCCTAATCCATATTGCAGTTTTGTAAGCTGGATGGCTAAAATTACTTAACAGCAGTGATTCTTAATCATTTGGGAGACACAGATCCCTTTGACTACCTGATAAAAGCCTCAGACCTAGTCTCCTAAAAATAAGCATGCAAATACAAATTTTTGGACACTATTTCAGGGATCATGGACCACCCAGCTGAAGCTCATGCACTGATTCCTGTTCTAGGCTAACTCAGCAAAATTTGAAAACTTTTTTTTTAAACGAAAAATTAGCACATTATTTTAACTACTATGGCATTTGAATAACATTTTTAACGTGTGCTGGTTTTCATCAATACAATTTCCTTCATTCTATTTAATTGCTAAATATGTAAAAAAAATGACACCATATGCTTTGGACAGGGATCTATGTACAATGATACATTAGCATCATTCTATAGATGTAAGCTTTCTTTATATACTTTATCTAGCACTGTAAATATATAATTTCTCTGAATTATGGTGAATCAATGGCAAAAAGGAAGCAGAATTTTGGCAATTTCACTTAATATGTAAGGTCTTGCACACATGAAGAAACTTACATAAATTTTGGAGTGTAAAATCACTACCCATCTATACTAGTCTGGCCAGGCATGAAATGGTTTAAATTTATCTAGAAAACTTCTATAATGAACCATGACATCACTACCTTACTTCTGAGTATCTGGCATTTCTAAGCCAAGTTATATATAATTGTTGCAGCCACGTCAATAAGGTTTGGGTACGTTCTACTCTCTTTAATTTTCAGATTCAAACATTCACAGAAGGGCAGCCAAAAAGCCTTTCACGTCTGCTTCCATCTCTCTGGATATTAGATAACCAGCAGTACAACCTACCCAAATATAGGTACTGGGAATTACTGAGGTCAGTGTTCTAGCACTGAACCCTATATGCATACATTATTCCAAACAATAAACCAACAACTATGATTGAGTGTTTCTGTGCCAGGTATTGTGTTTAGTAATGGGTTAATATCAATAAAACAATTAGAACAGTGCCTACTCATTGTAAGCACTTAATAAATGTTAACCATTATTGTTATCAGTATTATTGCTTTATACAAATTCAAATGGATCATAATTCTTGCACTCAAGGAGCTGTAATCTAGTGAGACATTTAAAATAGAGTGTGGTTAGTTTAGGGTAGAAGTATGTTGAGTTGTCACAGAAACCATGAGGTGGGTCATAAAAGTCCATCTAGTGAGTCAGAGAAGGTTCCCAAGGAGAGAAAGAATAGTGGTTAGTTACAGAAATCAGGCAAGAGATGCGGCCTTTTAGGGAGGCAATTACATATGAAACACAACACAGTACATATTTGGGTGACTACAGTAGGTGAGTATGATTGGAACAAAGATCACATGTGAAGTTTGACAGAGATGAGGCCAGAATGGAATGAAGAAGCAGATTATGACAAGTTGTTAAATGTTAAACTAAAAAGTTTAAATTTTATTGTAAATGCCACAGATTATTTAAAAGACTTTTACACAACAGAGTTCTGCCACTATTAGCTACATAACTTTCATTTATTCACTTAACCCTTTGGTTTTGGTTTTCACATGTGGTAACCAAATGAATGGGTAGAGTTCATGGCTGTTGAGGTCTCACTCAGCCTGAATTTTAAAAACTGATTCCATTGTTTTTGTTTTAAGAATGACCAAAATAAGAAGACAATTAAAAATTTCTCATTTTTACTTTGCAGCAGCAAGTATAATTGCAGAGATATTCATATGAATTTTGAAGTTTATATTTACCTTATCTCTGAATGAAGTAAACAAATAACTTTCTGACTTTGGCTTACAGCCTCTACTCTATAATAATAAAATAAAGGCACATAATAAACAAAGACAGGCTTCTCAAAATTCCAGTTATCTCCTTCAAAATAATAATCAAAACATATTTAAAGTCCCACTTATAATTTGCGTAAAATATTTTTTTGTTTTGAATTTGAAAAAAGGAGGAAAAAAACCTACAAATTATCACTCAATCATTAACACAGTCAGGTACCACTTCAGTGGATGATATTCAATCAGCCGATTAAAATTATCTAGTCAGTTACCTTATGATTTTCCAATTTTATAGTCAGATCAGCTGGAGATGTAAGTAATTAATTCATATTTAAACTATCAACAGTTTTAGTTTTGTAGTGAGTCTCACTAAAATTCTAATTTTGATTGACAAGAATAAAATTGAACTTTTTAAGACTTGAATATTTCAGTTTTATTGAGATTAAAAGCGTTCTTCATAAGCTATATCCATGACTCAAGTAAATGCATAAAATCTGATGAGACTGTTATAAATGTAATCTGGCCACCTTCTTCTACATTCATTCCTTATAGATAAATATAGATATTGACTAGGAAGAGCATAGTTGTCTGTTTTCTTTAATTTTCTCTTCTTGCAATGGAGTCCCCCTCCTGCTAATAGTGGGGTGAAGAGGAAAAGACAGGGTCCTTAAATTTGACAACTAAAAGTATTTTACTTACTTGCCAGGGTCTCATTTCCTGTCTTTCCATTCTGTTTTCCCATCTTTTCCCTTCCCCTAGTAGAAAGGGTGTTTGAGTGAAAGGGTGTTACCCTAGAGTAGAACCTGAGTTCTTTACTCTGTGATATCTTCTATGTCAGCCTCTAAAATTTGGTTCTCAATATTTTAAGAGAAGTTCTTTTAGAATTTAGGAAATTCTTTTCTCCTATTGGCAATGTTTTCTTTCCATATAATTAAATTAAAACAGTATTAATTTAGAACACTGATCAAGGTCAATTAATGTCTTCTTAGTTTTAGGTGGTATCCTTTTTCTCTTAAAGCAGTAAATGGATACCCAGGTAATGTATTTTATGAGAAATTTTAAAAATACATCAGTCTAATAATGGATACAGGGGATGTGGAAGATTGGAACAGAAGTGGAAATATGAAAGAAGAAAAGGAAAATAAAGGAGATAGAAGAAAACTAAGACGATAATCAGAAAGGAAATAGGCAACAAAGGAGGAGCTAGAGAGAGCAGCAAAAGTAAGAAAGAGGAGGCCGATGAAGGTCAGAAGATGCGCACCAACATATTAATGTTTCTCCAGCCACTGAGAAGCTGGAGGGGCTGACTGCTGCTCTCCTTTCTCCCACCATCCACACTGCTGACAGAGCCCTCTTTCCTTAAGCAAACCACAGCATGCCCCCTGTAGGACAGACCTCCAGTGTCTCCCATGGCTCACAAGGTAGGTAATTCTCCATGGAGCCCTGCAGGGTTGTGCCATAACCACACCACTCTATGTACTGTCATGTCAACATCAGCGACACACATTCCCTCTCCTCTGTACTCCCTCATCGCCTGAGCTGTTGAGCCATTGTATTAATTCTTCCCAATGCCTTTCTTGCCCTTTTTTTCTACCTGTATATTTCCTAGTCATTCTTAAAGATACTGCTCAAATGATACATCCCCCCAGAATGCCTTCTGCATCTCTCTCCATTCTATTATATGCCCTATGACAACTCAGGAATAATTCTTAAAGTTAGAAACATGCATGTCTGTCAAACTCATACGACTATGCTAAAGTTACTTTATTCTCTGCAGCCCAATGCTTAATTAAGTGACTTATACACACATAGTAGGAACTAAGTATATACTTTTAAAAAGCTAATTTCAACTGGTTTTCTTATTCCTTAAGTGTCCACCCCACTGCACTATGATACTGATGATGAAATCTATCTACTCTGCTACTTGGCCTGATCCTTATCTTATCTTACCATCTTGATTACCCTCATTCTCTGACTCTTGTGTTGTTGTGCTGGTCCCACATTCCATGCAGGCCCAGGGTGATACACATTAGTTACTTTCTTTCATCAGATATGAAATACAGTTCTAACATTCCTTGTTGAGCCTTCATTCTTTAAAATACAAATACTTTCTGTCTCATCTATGCAAACCATGACTTTTATTGCTAATCAGGGGATCGCAACTATTTTTTTCATGTGTGTGCCTTCAAACCATTCCCATATTCTACACACTTCTATCATCAAAACCTTTTTCATTTGATGATTTTCAAGCAGGTGCCTGTACATTCTTGGGGAAATGTTCCCGAATCCCAGGGAGGGAGGGTGAGGTACATACACTTTGAAAATTCCCACTGGGAGTGTAGACTCTGCAGTTTTAAAATCACTAGCCAATAGGACGACACAAGAGGAGAGTAAAGACAGTCTTCAGTTAAATATTAGGCATAGACTGGGCCAGATCTGATGTTAATACTTTTCTGAAAGATGCTAGTACCCAGGGAAAAAAAGTGGTAAGTTTAAAAATAAAAACACATCTAAACTCTCTCCCTTCCAAAGGCACAACTTTTTCAAAACAGAAAATCTAAACTCGTTGGGATTTGCTGGCTGTTGTGTGATCGAAAGAGCAAGGTGTATAGTGTCAGAAGGTCCAAACTGTCATAGAGCAAATCAGTATAAATGCTTGAAATTCAAGAGCAACAAAGTCTTTGTGAACAAAACTATACCCTAAAACTCCCTGTGCCTACAAATGTATCCTACAATTGCAACAACACACAGTAAGATATCCCTGGCTATAAGTGGTCCTAGAAAAATTCTGGGGCTTAAAATTACGTGAACAAGTTTCTTCTACTTTTCAAAAATCTGTGTTCATTTTTTATTTCCTATCATCAAAAGCTCTCAGATTCCCCAACTTTAGGTCAAAGTAACTATCTCATTAATATAAAATATTGCCTTGTAAAGTTATTCTACTACTTTATGACTCCTATATATGTGTCACATCTCACCATCTCAGAGACAAGTTTTATTTAAAAAAAAAAAAAAGTAGGTAGTACTCAATAGTTAAAAAGAATAACAGAAGAAAGGAACATTTCAGAGTCCATTGTATTAAAGAAAGATTTCTCATTCTATTCTGTAGGGATAAAGATTTTCAAAACAAAGTAGTTGTTCTCAAATAGTCTGCCCCCTGCTGGTAGGTTTCCTACTCTGATATCGGTGAAGTCACCTGTCTTCAGATCTGGGAGTCATTCCAGATGAATCTGGGGTTCTCTCCAACTAGGTTGCCAGATAAATTACAGGACATCCAGTTAAATTTGAATATCAGATAAACAGCAAGTATTTATTTAGTGTAACTATATACTTATGCAATATGTGAAACATACTTATATTTTAAAATATAAAATGTGAATAATCTTAAATTTAAAATATAAAATGTGCACTGTTGGGGGAGGGGGGGAATGTACAACCATAATGGAAAAGAATATGGAGATTCCTCAAAATAAATTAATTAAAAATAGAACTACTATATAATCCAGCAATTCCACTTCTGGGCATTTATACAAAGGAAACAAAAACACTAACTCAAAAAATATCTACATCTCCATATCCATTGTAGTATTATTTACAACACCCAAGACATAGAAACAACCTAAGTATTCATCAGTGGATGAAGATAAAGAAAATGTGGTGTGTGTGTGTGTATGTGTGTGTGTGTGTGCGCTCATGTGCATGCAAGTGTGTATATGTTATTCAACCAAGTGAAAAAGTAGAAAGCCCTGCCATTTGCAATAACATGGATGGCCCTTGGAAGTATTATGCTAAGTGAAATAAGTCAGATAAAGAAAAACAAATAGCAAATAATCTCAAACAAACAAAAAATCAAACTCATAAATACAGAGAACAGATTAATGGTTGTACAGGATGGGAAAAATGGGCGAAAGTGGTCAAAAGGTACAAATTTCCAGTTATAAAATAAATATGTAAAAAAATCTGTTGCTTATCTGAAATTTAAATTTAATTGGCCATCTTGTATTTTTATTTACTAAATCTAGCAACCTTATTCCAGACACTCTGGAGATTTTGGACAACTCAGCCAAACCATAGCTTGACAATTAAATATGGTAACAAAATCACACCAGCACTAATATCTCTCAGATACATAAGACTATTCTTCATTTGGCTACTAATCAATATTTGGGTTTCCGTGTAATAAATATTGTTTATCATTGCAGGTCCCAGAAAAAGGTACTGTCTAAGTTGGTCTTTAAACTCGGCTGTACACTACTGGGCTCTATTTTTAATTATATTTGAGGTGAGGGTAATTCTGGGATAGATTCTGCTGCAGATATATGGAAGCTCATGATTCCTTCTGCTAGGCAAACTCAAAACTTTCCTAGGCAAATCTTGTGCTTTCAAATACCTCTCTTGTTACCTCAAAATCTTGTAAATGCTAAGGCTCCTTTTAAGAGAGAGAGAGAGAAAGAGAGAGAGAGAGACAGAGATAGACAGAGACAGACAGAGACAGAGACAGAGACAGAGACAGAGAGAAGAGTGTGTGTTTGAGGGAAGGGATGCACTTGATCTCTGATTCTCCTTTGGTCAAGAGGTATGGTAAGCAGAGAACACCTGACTAACCAGTATATATTCCTTGGGCTCAGAGACTCCCTCCTGTCTCTCTCATGAATCGAGAGGTGCCAAATGGAGAGCTGACCCATAGAATCACTAAAAGAAGGAGGACCAGAATACAATAGAAAGCCAAAGAAATCAGAACTGAGAATAGATAAAAGCAGAAAATATGCTCAACACAAATCACCTGTGGTCTTGGATGATTATATCCAGCAGGAGCTTTTCTCCAAGTGTCTTTTGTATCCTCTCAACATGGTGGTAAAAGGTAGAAACAGCAGAGGACTCAAAGATGGTGCAGAAAGTTGCCCAAATTAGATGATACTCAATGCCATCCTATTGTTTACTTTGTCATAACCTGGATCCAACTTTAATGATACAGGACAGGAGCTATTTCCATCTTCAGAAGCAGTATTGTCAGGATTTTGTAATGGAGCTTCCTTATATATTTGAAAATGAGCTTAAACTCCTTCCCAGATTACCAATTCTCCAACCATCCCCCAAAACTATGTCCTATTTCCTAAGTCATAACATTTTTGTTACTCTTCTCTGGAATCTGTAATGTCAACATATACAGAAGCCTTATCAGATACTAGGAAATTGTTGTTGTGAAGAGAGTATTGGGTTAATAATCAGAGGCCTGATTTCTAGCCTCGGGTCCAAAGTTTCTGGTACACGGTCTCTGCCATGCCACTAATTTGCTGTTTTACCTGTGATCAGTCACTTAACCCCTTTCGACGTCAGCATGTTGTTTATAAAACAGAACTACTAACACTGTTACTATTAATAATAACAAAAATAACAATATAATTGTAATATATATTATTAATAATACCAATGATAAAATAACAGTCTTGCCTGCAAGTAGCAGGTAAGATGTCCTGGAACATATGAAACATATTTTCTAGTAAATAAATACAAAGGAAAATGACTAATGTCCAAGGCTTTCTCTTCTCAAAATACTGACCCCAGCCCATCAAGGAATCCCTCAGGAATTCCTACCCTCAGGAGGGCAACTGAGTGGGACATCTGTGGTTGCCATACTTTCAGAACTCGATTTGCCCCTATATGGTCATATTGGTCCTTGGAATATGAACTGCAGCACATCCCATATGCCTTCTTGTTAGTAAGTACTCTTCTTAAAAATTAAAAATATCATTCTAATTACCTAAATGTTACTAACTTTTAGCATTTTGAAAACTCTTAAATATGCTTGTAGATCTGTCAACATTTAAGTACTTCTCTTATATATCCTCTGTTCCTTTCTTCTAATTTTCTCCCTAGCCTAATGATATAATTTTTACCAAAAAAATAAAATTAATACATGTATTCATGATTGAATACGTTAGCCATATTTATCATTATTCACTTCATTGTTTACTTGGTTCTTTTAATTTCTTATGCATTCTATTGTTTATTTAAACTGAAATCCTTCTAGTTTTAGTTCTTGTTCACTTTATTTACTTATTTCGCCTTATCTCCCTTACTTTTAATTTTGAAAATTTCCCCCCAAAGTGTGATTATCTTTTTATTTTGCATTATTGTTATTAACTTAGCTCTTTAAGAAAAATGATGAGGACTTGGGACTGAAATAAAGCGACAACTATGAAAGTAACTCAAGTCCTAGGTAATAAGGCTAGATTTCTTCTTTTTTCTAGTTAAACCAACAGTGAAAATTTTAAATACCCATCCCTTACCATTTCTTCTGGATTTCAACTTCTGACTTTAAAACTTTTAGGCTAAATAAACTAGTAGACTCGCAGGTAAAGTCTCCAGGATAACAAACATTCCCCCAGTGGTAATGCAGCTGAGCAGCTGAAATGGTATTGTCTTCTCATATTATGTTTACAGGGGAACACTTGGGGAAATTTCTGCCCAGGGATGAAATCCCCAAGCTTCTGACATGCAGCGATTTTTCCTAAGGAAACACAGATTGTAGCCATTTTTTCAACTGAAGTCACTCTGTCCATCCCAGTAAAATATCTGCACTGAGGGAGAATAAATAACGTGAAAGTCCTCAGCTAAAATATAAAACTTTCTAATCTATTGAGAAAAGCCTTGGCCCTTTTGTTTGAGGTCAGATGAGACTGTGCCTGAAAGTAGAATTTAAAGGAGACATTTTGTTTTTATGGACCAAGAGGGGTAGATTGGGGGGCACTGAAATCAGGTTACCAATTTTGCTTGCTGAATGGTGACCTCCAATTTCCCTCGTGAAGGTTGACTGCAGACTGAAGGCACCACTCTATCTTCATCCATTCCTACTCACAGCTGAGCCATGCCAGGCAGATAGGGAGAAGCCCGTTATCCAACAGGGATTGAGCACATGGATGGGGTATCAAATATTACACAGGCAATGCATACAACCAAGAGTAATGCGTATTATAAACCCTTTTTTCAATATGGGTATGGAAATTTTTGCTGCATATGATTTAAAAAATCAAAATATTACCTTGCCCAAAGAAGGAAAATTCCTTAATTTTAAAAATCCTAAATTAATTTCCATCCCTTTATGAGAGTATATATGACCTCATCACTATAAATCCTACATGTGAACCCCAAAACATTGATGGAATAAATGATGCAAGAAGCAAAAACACTCAATGTTATAACTTAGATTTAATCTTAAAAACAACCAAAAGATCATGAACCTTCCAATAATACCCATTAAAATGAGCTACATTAGGAGTCTACAGTCAAGCTAATAGATTGTTTTATATCATCCTGCCTCCAGCATAGTTTTAAAAATGATTAACTTCTCTTACTATATAGATCTCCTCAACCCCCCTTCTCTATTTTAAGAGATAAAATATTGACAAGGCCTGAGATTTTCCTCAAGAAGACTTTTAGAACTGAGAAAAAAATACACTTAAAAAGTTCAGGACCCTAATTTAATAATCCAGGCCTGTTTAGAATTCTAGGAGCTAAAAGAACGGGAGCCTCAATCGTTTATGATTAGAAATCTCAACTTTTCACAAATGAGTCCTCTTTCCTATAACTTCTCACTCACGTACTGTTGGGGGTTGAATTGTGTACTCTCAAAAGATATGTTGAAGTCCTAACTCCCAGTACCTCTGAATGTAACCTTATTTGAAATAAGGTTTTTTGCAGACGTAATCAAGTTAAAATAAGGTCATTAGCATGGATCCTAATCTGATATGACAAGTATCCTCACAAGAAGAGGAAAAGAGACAGAGCCCAGGGAGAACACTGTATAGGACAGAGACAGAGGTCAGAGTGATGGAGCTGCAAGCCAAGGAACATCGAGGTTGATGCCACCACCAGAAGCCAAGAAGAGGCAAAGAAGAACTCTACTCAGAGTCTGAGAGAGAGTATGGGCCTGCTAACCTCTAGAACTATGAAAGAATATGTTTTTGTTGTTTTAAGATACATGGTCTGTGGTACTTTGCTACAGCAAGCACCCCTAGAAAACCAGTACAACTGCCTAAGGGGAAATAAAATAACTTGCAAAGCAGGTTTGAATTTTAATAAACAAGTTGATTATAAACATAGATTAGACCTTTACAATGTATTGTCACCCAATAAAGTGCCCCAAGGTCTATCCATCCACAGAACTCGCTCACCTTCCTGCTACCAATGTCTGAATGCTTGCAATCTGACAGTTGCAATGCTAAACAGCTTACATCTATTGTTTCACTTAGTCCTTACAGCATCACTCTGAGATATGTATTATTTTCCCTACTTGGCAGATGAAAAAAAATTAGGGTTGGAGAAGTTAAACAAGTAATTTGCCCCAGGTCATCAAGCTAGGAAGTAGGGAACTGTGATTTAAACCAGATCTGTTTGATATTCATTTCCAGGCTCTTAACCATAATGCTTATTGATTTTACTTTGCACTTTGTCCAACAATATTTAACCTCTTCATATGTTCTTCTCTGTTCATGACATAGAACACTGTTTCTAAATTAGGCATAGGGAAGGGACCATAATCATTCCATGGGATATTTTTTCAAATCTTGTAAACCCCATTAAAAACTTGAAATATTCTCTCTCTCTCTCTCTCTCTCTCTCTCTCTCTCTCTCTCTCACACACACACACACACACACACACACACACACACACACACACACATTCTGCATAATCCCATTTAACTCATTCCTTTCTCAGGCTAAATACCAACTCACCCCTCTTTCAAATGTCCAATTAAATATCATTTATTTAGTGATCTTTCCTTGATGTCACAGTCTAGTTGAAACCTATAAAAATGCAGCCTCACGCCACCCTGCATTTCTCCTTTATGGCATTTATCACAATCAAAATGAAACGATTATTAGGGTGGCAGGTAAATGGTCTAAGGACCTGTTAGCATAATTCACATGGAAGGAAGCCTGGGTAACTGACTCTTATACCAGTTCCGCTGCTCTAAGATTAGGGAAATATGTAGGCTGGGATGCATTAGCCTGTGTATTCATGCTCAAGTGTGCTCTCAGTACTGTCCTCTGGTATCATATCAAATATTTATAAAAATGAGATGGCTCAGTTGAAGGGTCCTGGGCACGTCCAGACTAGACAGGCTTTGCTTAAAGGGAGGCAACTGATTTCAGAGGATATGGTGTGACCCTCTCTCTTGTCATCTACAACTGGGATATCTCCAAGCTTATAGCTGCAATTGGAGATTATTGCCATTCTCTCTGCTATGTGTCTGCCTATGTTGATTTTCTCCTGAATTCTGCAGAGAAATAAATCTTATTTAATTCCTCAGGTGATGTTTACTCTATAAAATAAACAACTGCATTTCCCAAGACCTAGTAAGCATTAGCTATTTTCGCAATAATTATGAGTCCTCTTTCAGAGTCAAGAAGAATGAAATGTTAAATATAGGTCAAAATCTAACTTTTTTCAGGGACACTAAAAACTTTTGCTGGTAACAAACATGGATGATAGAAAACAAATTTCTTCTATGGGCCTTAGGCTTACATGTATAAAATAATGCTGATAGAGGAAAATGTAGGCTGATCCTGTTAATCCAAGTAAATGACAGAAGTCTCTCATTTCACTCACACATCCTCAGTTATTTAGTTATATGCCTTAGTTTATATATCTCTCTCGACAAGGAACACAGAGCCTATTTAGGTTTCGAAACTTAAACTAATAGTCTCTTTTCTCTAAATATTACATGTACCCAACATTTTACATAATTTTTTTCCCAGAGGTTTAAATGCTAGGATTGGCAAAGATACTGGTCAAGATCTATCTCACAAATCACAGGCTGTACCCACAGGCTGCATGTAGTCTATAGATTTATTTAACTTGGGCTGTGCTGCAATTTTTTAATTTTTAAATTGATCAGGATTTGCTGCATAAAAAACAACCCCAGGCCACAATGGCTTACAACCATAAACATTTATTTCTTACTCACAGTCCTGACTATTAGCTGGGGCTCTGCTGGGCTCATCAGGAATCCACTGGCATCTACTAGGATTTACTTGGTTTCAAACAGCAGGTAAAGTTCCAGCCTGCGCTACATGTCTCCTCCACCTATGGCAGCAGAATGAACCTTTCTATCAGGGCAAATGCAGGAGCTCAAGTGAGATGGAAGATAAAAAGCACTTCTTAAAGCCACACTTCATTTTTTCCCACATTTCACTGAGCAATCCAAATCACATGACCAAATTCAAAACCAATGATTTGAGTGATACGTATTCTATCTGTTCTATTGGGAAGTCCTAAGAAGTTACATGTTAAAGGCTGTGGATGTATAATCCTACCACCAGGAAGGGATGAAGAGTTTGAAACAATGTCCCAAATTAACACAACACACTTAAAAATTGGCATGGTGTCCAGGAAAGTCTGAAGTTCCAACCTTACTTTAAAAATAAGATTTAGTAAGATTTGGTTTGTGATGAGCCCAGAGCTCAAACTTTAATTTATCCTATTTTCACAAAGGACCTATAGAAATAGGACTCCCAAAAGAAGACAAAGCGGCTCTTGTTTCTTTGAATCAAGATCTCTGAAAAAGTAATCACCCCCACTAGCAGTCACTCTTAGTCTAAGGGAAAATCCACTGTGTCTGGACTTCAAATGTCTGGGTTCAAATCCTGGTTCACCATTTACTACCTGCGGAAACTTGGGCAAGTTATTTCATCTCTCTGAACTTCTGTTTCTTCATTTCATAGGGTTCTAGTGAGGACTTATTGAGATAATATACGTAAAAGTTGTTCTGTGAATTGAAACATGCTACACAAATGTTGGTTGTCATTATTAGCAGGGCTCACCTAGTGAAACTCAAATTACTATTTAAGGAAATGACCAATTTGCATAGCCACCTGGATTTTTACTGTCAGTGACTTTGACTAGGATTCAAATGCTTTAACAGCAGGATTGTTTCATTCACTGAAGATCCAGCTGGTGTAGCAGTTTGGGATGTGCACTAAAAGATGCTTGGAAATACCTGCTGGTCTTTCAGCTATTGTGCTATAAAACCAGGTAGGGGAATCCTTTTATCATTTCCACAGCTGAATATGCTTTAAACCCCCTAACAGAGCCAAAATTGTCAGACCAAATTCCACTTGTGATGAAATCCAACCAGGTTAACATGCTCTTTCCTTGTTAACCACCCAGGCTTTTCTGGATGAAATCCTGCAGCCCTAAAACAGGCAAAACTTGACTTAACTTCAAGGAAAGTTTTGGATTTCAATAGATTTTTGAAGTCCCTTCAAAAGAGATAAGGACTTCAATGAGATGTTTGCCTATACAGAGGACCACAGAGGCAGGCCATTTGTAGAAATTCAGTTAATCTAGGAGCAGAAGTTGTCTGGTAAAAATTGGTTTGGTAAGGAGGGGTAAGCGAGGCATGTAAGTTTAAACTCAGCAGAATAAAAATGAGTCTTTTCTAGACGATCAAAATTTGCTGTTTTGTATTTTTCTTTATGAGTTTATAAAAGCAAGCCTTTTATTTTTACTGCCATGAAAACCAATCAATTTAATAAGTGTGATTAAAGTATAGCCACCATATACTATAAGTTAAGAAATGCCTAGTGATAACTTTATATATATATAAATTATTTAATTAACAAACAAGTATTTTAAAGTAAAGATTACCAAAAAGGCTATGAATACAGACTTTCATGAATAAAGACCTCCACTTTATATTGAGTGCATTCTTCGACACCAGGAAAGCTATAGTGGCAATTCTTCAAATAGTATTCAGCACATAATATTTTCCAAATCAAGCTAATAATAATTGCATATTGGGGATCTTTATCACAAAACATTTCTATCAGGGCACATTATGCTGTAACTAAATCATTTTTACTGTGAAAGTTATTGTTTTCTAAGCTGCAAGAAGTGTCAAATGGTGCCACAGGAAGTTAATTATAGCAAATGTATTTAACCAGAGCTCTCTGCAGAAGAGATTCCTTCAAATAGCTGCAATACATATATATAGTTGACATTCCATAAGAAGAATTTTCTTTCTGGAAAATGTGGTTTTTGAATATGTATTGGAATTTCTGTAGTCCTTTCAACTTGGAATACTGTAACTCTATCAGGTATGAACCAAAGGATGCTCTCTCTAGCTATGAAAATTGTTATTATACTAACCCATATCTGCTAAAGATTTTTATAATGTTTTTCAACTGCAAATTGTACTAAGATTCAGCAATCATCAAAACAAAAATTCAAAAACACAATATTTTTTTCCCAGAAAAAACAGCACATTTTATTCTGTACTGATTTCTAATACTTCTTAGGAATCTAAGGATTTTATTTAGTCCACAGATTAAGATCTTAGAATAAATATAATAAAAATATTTTAAAGGTTATGTATCAACAAGGTGTCAGTGTGCATAAGGATGAAGTATTCTAGTCATAATTAAATTTCAAATCTAATTATAATTTGAGGCGTCCTTTTAATTGCATTGCAATATTTTCTTTTCCTAAGAAGATGAGTGGTATAGCATCTTTTATCTGTAATTTTCATTTAATTAAAAATGTAAATAAATCAAACCTCTTTCTTAAAAATATTTACTTTGCATGTAAAAAAGAGGATTTATAAAGGTGGGTTTTATCTAGTTAATCATATTTACTCTGAGCCATAAACATATGCTGTATGAATATATAGAAGTAGAGGTCTAAATTTTTCTGAATATTATGAAGCAGAAAGAAAAAAGTGTTGCCAATAGTTATCTTTCTTGCCACTGAAAATTCTTACTTTACTTCTGGAAAAATCCTACTAATCCTACAAAGCCAAGTTCAAAGGTTACCACCTTTTTGTTAAACATTCCCTAATTCCCAAAGCCAAATTCAGGGGTAGGCAACTGAGCATAGCCAGTGATTTAAATCCATAAGGGGCACTAATCCCTGGAGAAAAGAATCTTTACCAGCACTCTCTCCAAAGGAGGACTGCATGTAGTTATATAAACACTTGAGCCCCTTTGGGGAGGATGTAAATTATGTCCCTCCTCAAAATGGTATATATGAGTATCAGGGAGCAGCACTAAATTGTCTCCTAATGATCCAGCTCTTTGGCCAGTTTGATTGTTCTCTGTAGGATGTACAAGTTTAAAGCCAAAATGGAATTATTGGACAATAGAGAGCAGGCTGGGAACAGGCTTGAGTGTTTTGTTTCTCTTCTGCCTCACCCCCAGGCAGTGATAGACCTCTTCTGTGAGTTAATGTTAAACAAATATTTTCATACACCCTCTGGTCCCATTTTCTTACACAAATCACTACTCTAACATCAGACCATAACGTATAAACTAGGAAAGAAGGGATATGAGAACATGAAAGGGTAAATCACAGTGACAAGATGATAAGATCGATGAATAGCAGTATCTATGGGATGGGAGAAATTTTAGAATGGAGAGTGAGCTAGAAACTTAGGAGGGCATGATCAGAGAATGAGAACTGGAATTGAGATTATAGAGAGGTTGTAATTATTAGTCATGATGAAGGTTAAGCTATGACAAGAGAGCCAATAACTGAGGTGAAGTGGAGGATAAAGTAATGAGAACAAAGGAAGCCAAGAGAAGCTAGGGAATGGAAGGACTATCCTCAAGAATCATGAAATCACCAAGAATTATGACGATGTTGGAGTCAGTGACGGTGAGCCAGGAACTCAAATGTTCAAGGAATTAGGGAGAATGACAATAGCAAGGAGAAGGCAGTAGATGCTTTGATAGTGTGATAACTTCAGACTCATAGCTGGTGTTCGTAATCAGAAAGAAGGCCTAAAAGTAGCCATGAGGGGCAAGGGAGGCATCAAATCTACCTCAATGAGATTAAGGAAACAGGTCATCAGTTGAAGGAAGAAGCAGTGCATTTAGGGGAGAACCAAGTTTTTCAGCTAGTGAAGTAAAGTGATGGGGATTTGACAATAAAGGGAATGTTCACAAAAGAGGTTGAAGATATAAGAAATTTTTGCTGATGGTTGATTACTAGTTCCAGGAGACGCACTGGAGGTGTTGGTGCTATTGAAGAGAGATGGGCCATGGAGTCATGAAAGGAGATACACAGAGCTATATGGGTAATAATGCGTGGAATTGTAGGATTACCTTGTCATGTTGGGCTTCTTGGGCTACTGAAATAAATAGGGTTAAAGAATAAAATTAGGTTAGTGTTGATAGTTTCAAGACTGATGGTGGTGATTAGGTTCTAAGGGTTGGTGTAGTAGAAGGGGATATGGGTCAGCCAGGATTTGTAGCATCCTAGGGCCTTCTCTTTACCCTGGCCAGTGTGGAGGACATGACAAGATTGTCTCAGCTGAAGCACCAGGACCTCTGTGGCACTCATTTTAACAACTAAAACACTCATGACAGAGGATTTTACCCTGAACATCTGGGGCTCTCAATTCCTGTTGCTCTACACCTTTTATTTTCTTTAAAAAATTTAAGAAAATTAAATATTTCTGAGAATGAGAATGATAAAATTTAAGTTGTGTTTTAGGAAAATCCATTCATTTTCAGAAGTTGGTCTCTGAGGGCAATGACCATTGAAAACTTTAATTTTGTTATTGATAGTGGGGACAAAGAGAAAAAAGAGGAATGCAAATGACCAAAAACGGGGTATCTTGACAGTTATATGTAGGGGGGCTACAGAAGAGTCTAGAATAAGTACTAGATTTCAAGTTTGAAATTCTGAGTAGATAGTGGCTCCATTAATTAAGACAGAGAACAAAGGTGAAGGTGTTTGGCAGAAGTAAAATAAGATTTTAAGACATATTGAACTCCAGGTCTCTAAGGAACATTCAGGTATAGATGCTCAAAAGGATTTGTTTATAAGAATGAAGATTGGCATATCTAATTTTGAAAGACAATTCTCCATCATTCTCCCATGTTTCTGTGTGTATTGTGAGCAAGGTACTTATGGCCCTTGTTCCAGATCATAATTTTAAGGAAGTTTGTGTAACAAATGGCCTTGGAAGACAGCATCTCCCTCCAGAGCAAAGAGCAGTCATGTTTACTGCCTGTTGTAAAAGATTCGGGTTTCCTAAGTTGCGTATTAGTCTCATGTAACACAAACTACTAAGTGTGCAGGTGTCATCTGGACCTCTTTGCATCATCCTGGGATTCAGGGAATCGATGCCAAAATGTTGACACTCGGGCTACTGCCATTGCTCCAATAAACTGTCCACTGTCTATGACCTAGAAGTTACCTGTCTTCTAATAGCACCAATGAAATTACAGCAGGTTAACATGTTAACTTGTAAGTATAGGAAAATCTTAAATCCTTCATAGTTCTTAACATTTATCTTTAAGGTATTGATTGCAACACTTTAATGTATATGAATTATCTTACTTTTTTCAGTTTCAGACCTTAGCACATTAAGTTCTTAACAATTAACTGACAGTCTCCAAGATTTTTCAGACTCTTAGCAGGCTTAATACATTAATTCTGACAGTTAAGAAAATGATCTTCAGCATTCTATGGAAGAAAATAATCAAGATATTACTTCATACATGATTATTTTAGTATTATTAGTATTACAATTATTTGGCACCCAGCACATTGTTTTGTATATGGGTTCAACAAAACATGAAATGAATCTAATTGGTTAAGATCTGGTAAAATTTTTAACCAAACTTCTTCAGAATTCCAGAATCTACATTGCAACATTAATTAATGCTATAACAGAGGTCCAAAGAGAGTAAACATCAAGAAGAACCCTGAAAGTATGTCCCTATCCTAACCCCAAGAAGCTATGGATATGTTTCCCTACATAGAAAAAGTGATTTTGTAGATGTAAGGAAGTTAAGGATCTTGATATGAAGAAATTACCTTGTGTTATCTGGGTGGGTTCATTGTAATCACAACGTTCCTTGTAAAAAAAAAAAAAAGGAGGGTGGCAGGAGAGTCAGATTCAGAGAAAGAGATGTGATGATGGAAGTAGAGTTCAGAAAGAGAGAGAGATTTGAAGATGTGGCACAGCAGGCTTTCAAGTTAGAGAAAAAGGCTACACACCAAGGAATGCAGGCAGCCAGTAGAAGCCACAAATTTCAGGGACATAGATTTTCTCCCATATCTTCCATCCAGAAGGAATGTAGCTCTACTGACACTTCGATTTTGAGACTTCTGATCTCCATAAATGTAAGAAAATAAGTTTGTGTTGTTTTAATACACTACATTTGTGATAATTTGACAGCTTTTATAGAAAACTTCCTTGGTTATTTGTTATGCTTATATTGCCTTCTATTTCTAATGTATGTCCTTAGGCAATATTGGGCTGAAATAAAATCCCCTTCTTATACTTGCTCTTTCTCAGTAAGAGGTAGAATAGCTTCCAGAAAAATGGGCAAAGGAGACAGAGCTGAGGGGGAAAGAGAGAGAGTAGCCTGAAGCAGGAAAAAAAGAAAAACCACCACTGAAGCATTCACAGTTAAAAAAAAATAAACAAAACCAAACCGCTTTCCAAGGATCAATGACAGGCCTACAAGAGGAAAATAAATGGAACAAATATATCTTTGCCATGGCAGAAAAAAGATTTGTGCTCCCCAATTCCCCTGACTGTCTGCTTTTCTTAGTAACCAATCTAGGCTGGGACTTTACCCAAATTGTCTGGTCATTTTCTTCTTGCAAAAGGAGATCTTGATATGGGGGTAGAAACTGATATCTGGCCAGGAAGTATATACTAAGGTATGCATGTGAGTGTACTATTTGTACCGTTCTTGGGCATACAAAAGTCTAGTTAGAATCCAATTCATGTGATGTGGTCTATCTAGCTCTCAACCCAGAAGAGCTAGGTTTATAAAGAGAGTGCAGATTTGAGTCACTGGGACAGACCAGATCTCCAGACGATGGTGGGATGGGGGTTTGAAAAGGATGTGGGAAGGAAAACCTAAAGTAATTCTTATGCTGTCACAGTTTTATAAAATTTCTGTGGTAGCAGAGGTAGACAAATTCTATGGATTTAAGGGCAGAGCTTAGAGCTGGCCAGAGCTGCCTCTGAATGATAGACTTGGCCCAGTGCTGGAGCTATTAGTATGAATGCACTATTATGCATTTTCTGCATATACTGCTGGTCATTCCTGAGCTACCTGTAAGGCAACCCCTAAACTGAAGCTCCCCTTATTTATGCTGCACTGCAAGTGCCCTCTCTAGAAAGTAATGTTCTTGTGGATCATCACGTGCTACCAACATGTCAGGACTGTCATTCACCAGGCTCTTTTCTTATCTCCTTTCAATACTCCTTATATGTTTCTGCCTCTTCTTGGTTTCAATGAAATTGTGGATTTCATTTCAATATTTGATATTCCCAGAACATTAACCTAGTCCAGCGTAACAGTGACCACTTACTATGTGCTGAAACCATGCTAGACATGAGGAGACCAAAGACGAAAGCATGCTTTTGGCTGTTAAGGAATTAACAATTGAATGCTGTTTCAGCTCTTTTCATATCATTCATCCCCTCTCTCAGAAGTGGAAGGGCAGGGCAACTGCAGCCCTTCCCCTACCCTCCTGCATGGGACAGCTCACCCTCACATTCCCCACTTGTGCACAGTCCATGACTCAACCCATACAATCACCATCTATGGCGGTCTAACAGCCTCATTGTGTGGACATTCTTTTATTATGTAAGTTTCTCTATTTGGGGGAGGCAGAAAGTGAGAAATTGTATTTTCCACTTTGCCTTAATCAAATTTCATTGTTACCCTGAACTTCTGGGTCAAATGGAGCAAATAATCACAAGTTCTCCATTTTTCCGAGAAAGCTACACAGCTCTCAAGGATAGCAACACATGAAGTTATCACAAAGTCCTTAGCTTTTTTTACCTTGAGTCAAAATACATATGTCATCATTGTCTTTCTTCATAGAAATCGGCATTGCTAAATATTTTTCAGTGACAGAGCTCAGAGCTTACGAGTATGTTAAAAGCAAAACCAAGCCTCCCGCCAAAAAGAAAAAAAAGCAATTTTTTCTCATCAAACAGGCCTATACATAGGAAAAAAGCACTTATATTTTTACCAGAATTGTCATAGAATAGATTAAAAACTTTTCAAGACAAATGAAGGATCATGTTATGCCTAGTTTTGGTTCGACATACTCACACAAGCAGTTACACCTGTGCCTAAGTATTTTTCTAGGCTTTATATTTAAAACCTCTGAAGTAAGTATTCTTTCTTCACTTGGCATCCTATTTCTGCACATGAAGAGTTTTGGATCAGAAAGACGGTGATGGTGGTGCTCAGTGGTGGTGTTCCTTTTCTAACTTGGCGTGTGTAGCTGCCATTGCTCTCAGTTCTCATGAAAACACACATGATTCCATGATCCTGCCCCTTCTCAATATAAGGTACATCCTGCAGGCCCCTCACAGAGGTGCCCAGGACTTTCCTATGCTAATTGTCTTCCAGCCAGTGCTGCCTTTCCTGAAGCATCCAAGCCAGACTTTGTTGCAGCCTGTGAATATTTTCTACTCCAGTGTATAGTGCCAAAATCATTCCACAAGCCCTGCTCCAAGTTTTCCTGTCAAGATACGCTTCCAGCCTGATGTACAGTACATTAGCATAGAGTATTAAGACCATGCTTACAGTCTTATAAAACTGGCAGCGTAGCATCCTATGGTGAACAATGGTATGGCTGTATCGTCCAAAACTGAAAATTAAAACAGGTTTTCAGAAAGGACATCAATTTCTATGAGGCTGATTTGTTTAAGGGCTTAGAGAACTTATTTAAAACTAATTTTGAAATGTGATTATTTTATACACGCAAAATATAGTAATCTTTCATTACATAAAGTTATCAAGCAGTAGCAGAATTTACAAATTTGCCCTTTGTTCATCAGATCTTATTTATTTCTACTGCTTCTTCATAAACATAAATATTTCTATTGTTTCTTCACAAAATAACCAAAGAGCAAAATCACGCTGGGTTAAGATAACCTAGGACAGTAGCCTGATTTGGACAACAGTGACAAGTGAGCATTGTGGAAAGAGATAAATATCTTCTATAAAGGCAAACTATGGATTAGCAGATGTTTATTGTCTACCTGTAAACAAATTATTTATTTCTGAATCCCCAGTGTCTAGTACCATGCCTGGCAAACAGTATGTTTGTTCGTGAGTGAATGAGAGAATGAATAAATAAATGAACATGCCCCATTTTCCCTAAAACTGTTAATTTACACACTCATTCTTGAGTATATTAATTCTGAAAGACATCACAAGTTCTCCATGTTGACTACTCTTAGGAAACCACTTTAAATCTATGTTTAAAAACCTGTTGAGTTTTCATTCTACTTAAGTTATACTGTTTTGTGCTTAAAAAGACATAGATTTACATAAGGGCTACCAAAAAACAATTCCAGCAGAATTTGAGATATCAGAGTCCCCAAGCTCTATAAAAGGAAGCTGAGCTGTTAAAAAGACTAGGAATGAAAAACTCCAGTGTCACCTACCTCAGGAAGTTTCATTGAACCTCTACCTCCCTTTTCCCTGTACTCCCACCCCTGCCTTTCACGTTTTTTCTTGAGGCTCCCTAAATTATTATACACAATATCACTGTCTTTTAATTGTCTGCCTTCCTGGACTGTGGACTCAGTGCAGGAAATGACTGGGAATTTTCTTGGTACCTTCCATTTCTGGAATAGATACTGGTATTCAGTGAGTGCTCAATTACTGTTTAAACAAATAAGGAAGGAGTAAACCATGATATTATATTTACCAAAGATATTTATTTGTTCAACGATAGCCTGGAATACATTTGGGATCCTTTAAAAGGGGGAAGGTTACTTTCTTCTGTTTAGAGAAAAGATCAAAAGATTTCAGTCTATGAAGAGGCCTCCATGTGATTTTTATTGTAATCTTTCTTTTTTACTCATACTGACCGAAAATAAGAAAGAGAGAGTCAAAATAATATGAGACACTGGCAGAGCTGTGAAAATACTGTGAAGTCATGTTTTTTTAGGGCCTTCTTGCAACTCTGGTCAACCCAGGAAAAGGTGACTCAGGGCCCAGGACCATCAGTTTCTAGATGCATTGTGGACAGCTTGCTTCTTGAAGGACTTGTTTCAGGGGCACTTCAGAGGTTGCTCTGTTAACCCTCCTCTCTCTTCCTGCCAGTTACGCCTGCCTAGCCCTCAGGGGGGCCCCCTGATGCCCTCTTGCTCTGTGGACTTCACAGCAACAGTTAAAGCAACACTCTGCTGCTCTTGTACTAGATTTTGCCTTAGTTCTTACCAACCTCCTGGCCTGATGCCTCTTATTTTGTTTGTCTGCCTGTCCTTTTACTCTGAATTACTTGCAAAGATTTTTGACACATATCCTTATTTTGAACAGGATCGATCCTTTTCTTGTCCACAGATATCTTCTACCTGAAAAATCCAGTAGATGCATCTATTTAAAGCAGAGTAGGTTATCAGACAAAGCTCTCCTTATGAGGCAGGCATTAAAGACCATAAAGTCAGCAAGCTCAGAGTCTAGGAAGACAACCAGGGCAGTAGGAAATCTAGAAAACAGGCAGGAAAACTATGCTATGAGGAATTGAAAGCAATAAGAATTAGTGTCACAGAGGACCAGTAAGCCAAACAAAGAGCATAGGAAACAGCTACAGGGTCACAGCAACATGCCCTTGATTCTGCATTAATTTTTGGCTCTGTCAAATAAATTTGTAGTTATGTCCTATTAGTGAAAAATAAGAAGCCCAGGAGTGGACTGCTTATGGTTTTGAATCTGTACTCTCCACACTTGTGTTTTTTGTGTTGGACTAATTACCTAACCTCTCTGCTTTGATTTCTTCTTCTGTAAAATGAGACTATAATAGCATCTACACTGGGAAGTTTTTCTGGCCATTAAATGAGATAATATAGGTAAAGCATTGGAGTATCACCATTCAGCAGAAAGCTTCCAATGTATATTAGTTGTCATTATTCATGTAGTGAAGATGATAATGCTTAGTGTCACTACCATGAGTCGTGCTGGTAGAAGTTAAGGTAGAAGTTAGGATTCCCCTGAATAAAAACTAAAAGAGCCGACAGAATAACATTTGCTGATAGGTAGGTAGCTCTGAAATAAAAAAATATTAAAAGTTTTATTATTGTTATTTAGAATTGTTCTTACAGCTTTATTGAGGCATAACTGGCACACAATAAACTGCATATTTAAAGTCTACAATTTGATGAGTTTTGACATATTCATACACCCGTAGAGCCATCACTACAATCAAGATAATGAGCATATCCATCACCCCTAAAAGTTTCCTCCTGCCCCTTTGTAATCATTCCCTCTCACTCCTCCCTACCCTATACCCCCCTCCTCATCATCCTTAGGCAATCGCTGATCTGCTTCCTGTCACTATAAATTAATTTACATTTTTCTGGAATTTATATAAATGGAATCACACAGTATTCTCTCTTGTATGCATTCGGAGGGATCTGGCATCTTTGCCTCAGTGCAATTATTTTGAAATTTATCTTCATCGTTGTTAGTGTCAACAGCTCATTCCTTTTAATTGCTGAGTAGTATTCCATTATATAGTATGATTGGCTTATTCATTCATTGGCTCATGGACATGGGTTTTTCCACGGTTTGGAGCTATTATGAATAAAGCAACAGTGAACATTCATTTACTAGTCTATGTATGGACCTTGACTTTACTAATATCTAAATTTAGTAACTTTCACTTTAGTAACTATCCAGGACTAAAATGGTTAGATCATATAAGTGTAGATTTAACTCTTTAAGAAATTGTCAAACTGTTTTACAAAATGGAAAATGTACTTAATGGTCAGAGACTTACATTTTGAAATATTTAAGGATTTTTAAAAGTTTTGGTTTTTGTCTCTATATGGATCTAAGATTGCTGGCTAGGTCTATGGGCATTAAGTTCTGACCTCCCTTAGAAATTTAACTGATTGTTTTTTTCTTCTGGTAAAATAAACTTTTAAAAATGCAAACCTACAAAATTAAACAAATCAAATAATAAAAGCAAGCATCATAACAACTATTGGCTAAGGCATTTATTTGTTTAACTTAGAACTGTGTCAAGATTTAATAGGGGAGGCCTGGATCGAACATTCCAGCACATGCTGAACAAATCACCTATCAACACTCATCCAGCCATCCCCCTAGGTCACTGTCACCCTCTCGGACTAAAGAGTCATGATGCAGTGCCAAGCAAGAGGACACTTCCATATTCTTATTCTCAAAGTTGTCTGCAGACTTCACCTTGGAGAGTACCATATGCAATTTCTCAAAATGCTACTCACCTAACTAGGATGGGGAGGAATCCTTAAATGAGTAAAAACAAATTCAGACTCAAAGTACACATTATTGCTCAAAAGAACTGGTCATTTCAATTCCAAAACGTTAAAAAAATCTCTATTCCAAGAGTCGACTGTAAAGAGGAAAACTAAATAAATCCAGGGATGCCAACTGGATGATCTAATAATAGAATGATCAATATTACCGCTGTTTTGGCTGGCAGCTGCTAGTGTAAATGACACTTCTCTCCCTCCACAACCCCCTCCCACACCCCATTCCCAGTTCTCTCTGTCTGTCTGTCTGTCCCTCTCTTGCTCTCTCTCACTCCATCTCTCTCTCTCTCTCTCTCTCTCTCTCTCTCTCTCTCTCTCTCTCTCTTACATGCATAGGAACTCTCGTTTCCTAACTGAGGGAGAAAAGAAAAGATTTTGCTGTGGAGAAGGACCAGGAGAGATGAAGAGGAAAACAAAAAGTAAAAAATTTATTAACTGGGTTTAAGCACCTTTTGTTAGTGGAGTGAATGCCAGAAGCTATTTAAGAGGTGCTTTGTGAAACTCCCAAGTATAAGTCAGGGTTCTTTAGGTCCAGGGCACAGATGTGTTGACTCACCATCACGCAAGAGAACAGTAACGGTGGTACCGCGAGAATGGAACATTTGGGATACTCCCAGGCTGCTCCCTGGACACCGACATTGGCCTACGCAGCAAGAAAAAGACTTTACCATGTAACTTTGCAGGCAGTGGATGCAGGTTGTGACAACAATAGTACTAACAGTGATAAAAGGGAAAGCTAACATTTATTAAGTTATGCTGTATATTAGGTATTAGCTAGGTGTCTTACAAGTATTATTTCATTGTACCTTCTAAACAAATGGATTGTCCTGGGTTTCATAGATGAGGAAGTGAAACACAAGGTTAAGTAACTTGCCTAGGCCACACAGCTAGTATGTGTTGGAGCTAGAATTAGGTTGTCAGTCTGCTTCTAGAACTCGTACTCCCAGGGAAAGGAGGATGGGATGAGAAGGGATTAGATACCTGTGGCACTGTCACTGGCCAGCAGTTGTATGTTATATGAGAACATGTGATGCTCCCCACTCTGGAAATGCCCAGGAATAAGGAGTGGGTAGTATAAAGAAAGAGGAATGACCCCTACTATTATGCAGGTGTGGGCTGTCTGGGCATAGCCATCTGGGCACCAGAAAAACCTGGCAAGTATCAATGCCAGCAGAAGATCTTAATAGAATTGCATCTATTACAGATTACACTTTCAGAAACCATTTTACAATTTTAAAAGATGTTTGTAGTGGTAGTTTCAATTCAGTCAGTTATCAATGTTCCATAAATCAGAAAAGCAAGTATAGTAATCTCAGACTTCCAGCAAGAAGGAACCTTGGCTGAAGCAGTTACTAGAGAGAATGTTCAAGCAGGACTGACAGAAGAGAGCTGGCCCCTGACAGTGTCTGAACTCAAGGCAGGATGGCAGTCATCAAAAGCTCCTTCCCTGAAAGGGATCTTTTTAACCATAGGAGTCACTACCTCTCAGAGACATTTGAAGGTTTGGGGAACTATGGATTTCTTTGAGGCCTGCAAAGAAATCCGCCACTGACCTGAGAGTTTTTCCAGCTTCAAGTCCCAACTTCGGGCTCAAGGAGAAAGCAAGTTAATTAAGTTCTGCCAAGACCCTGGACAGAGCTCTGGTTCCACTCTCTTGGGCTGGTCTTCCAGCTCTTGCCCTTGGCCAGGAATGCCCCAGGCCTCTTGTCACCCAGTAAGTCTCCACTCACTTAAGAAGACACACAATCAAGCACCTCATTGAGAAGCCTTTCCCAACACTCTCCTTTGTGCTTGCCCTCCCCAGCATGTGCTCTCTGGAGGTCCTATAACCAAGGAGTATATTAATTGGTTCTCCAGTCCATCTTTCCACACTGGCAGGAAAAATTTACAGGCTGGAATCCTGTATTATTCACCTCTAGTTCAGCATGGGGACAATATTTATATTTTCTCTCTTTTTAGAAAGAAGAGATGACAACAGGGAGTTGGTATAAACTTCAGCAAAGGAAATCAGACTTGCTGGAAATCTTCGGCTCTTTGCTGGATTCTCTATACCTTCCCCTGGGTCAGAATTGCTCCTCCCTAACCACAGGGTTTAGGAATACTGGTAATAATATGTGACAGATGGACATTGTCCTCAGAACATCTTCAGCAAGCCTCAGGCCTCAAAGGCACCCAATTGACAGTTCCCATGATGGATGAGATTGCTCAAAAAGAAGAGGCCGGCCAGAGCTGGCAATGCTAGGGCTGATGCAGGGAGACCAGGGCAAATGGAAAGTTTCGGGATGTCAGAACAGAGATTGTCAATGTAATCCCAATTCCTGTCTAACATACTGTAAAACAGGCCAGAGCCCTGTTCAGGCATGACTTAAAATTTGAGACATAAAGATAAGACTCTCGTGACAATGAAAGTTGGTACCACAGCATTGTCACCACCATCACTGAAAGCTTGGGCATTCTTTTGATGTACAGTCGTAGGCTTCAGGAACAACTTTCTACACCTCTTTCTTAAGAACTGGGTGAAGAGGGCAAGAGAAGGATTATTTCAGAATATTTGTGTCCTGGAGTCTTTTGATTTTATTCTCTCGGCATCACCAGAGTCTCATCCAGAGTAGTAAGAGCTGTATCTTCCTAATTATTCAATTTATAGGTCCATCAGAGTATGGGCCACTCCTGTGCAGCTTCTGGCTCTTAAGAATAATATTTAATAAAGTGTAAAATACAATAAAAATAAAACCAATGCTAATTATATGTAAGATTTTCTAAAAGAGGGTATAGGCCTTTCTGTGGCTTAATTATACCTGAAAAAGGTTTTGTTGTTGGGTAGGAGGGAGGTGGATGTTAATTTACCATATTGATTCCTCTGCCACATCCCTTGAGCTATAAATTGACATTAATTATTCATAGCCCAGAGAGGTCCTATATTAGGAGAAAATTTTTCCATTAAGACTTAATGCACTAGCACAACACTTTAAAAAGTTGATGCCTGGGTTATTCAGAGGTAGAAATGTACTCTAATCATGGCAGTGTGGAGATGAGTCTGACTCTCCTGCCACAATGATGAGGGAAAATAGAGTGCAATTGACTAGGGAGAGATGAAAAAAAAATAACAAAACTGCACCTCTTGCCTACATTATTTACAGAGAGAATCATTATCATTATCACCATCTAGATAAAAAGACTCTTGACTGAACCCCCAAGATCATCTTCCTCAATAATAAAGGACTTTGTTCCCTCTCCTCAGACATCTTTTGTGCCCACCCTTCTTGTTTTTATTATTTCCCAACTAGGACAGATAAGCTCACAAAAATATTCCCCAATCTGGCTCCTCCATAGGGAATTGACCACAGGTCATGGACCATGAAATGACATACTACATTATCATCCAATCAAACAAAAAATAATAAACAGGAGGAACTAGCTACGAGGTCTTGAAAGCATAGACCTCATAGCCAGCTCTGCCTTTGAAGTTTCACTTTTTTATTCAATACTGATGTGGTGTTGTTCTTAGCCTATGACCTATGTGCCGTCCCCTGCAGATGGTAGAGATCTGAGGACCATTGTTGTGGAGTGTGTTCATTAGATATGAAAAAAGAGACTGTGAATGAATGAAATAAAATGTCAACTCCCGTCAGATTCTTTAAGAATAAAAGCAAACAAGCCAGATATTGAATACTGCTAGGTATTATGTGCATCAGGGAACTGAATTAATATCGTCTATTAAATGTATTTCGTCAAAGAGGAAAACAAAAACAGGAAGCAATATCTAAATTAAGTTTATTGATGATGTTTGCAAAATCTAGGTGATACTGGTATAGCCTTTTTAAACAAAATATCATTTCCACCATATGTAGAGTATATACCAAAGTCCTCCTTATATGACTTTGAAAGGGGATAAAATTCCTCAACAGATGGAGGAAGAATGAATGCCATACCCAGAGATAATCCATATGCTAGATAATATTGCTAAATAGATCATTTCATGGAATGGAAAGGTCAGTTGTTAGGATGGAAATTCAAATTCAGCAAGCCCATCTCTGAGTTTCTAACTTTCTTCATTTTTTTCTTTCAAATACTTATAGAGTGCCTGCTATTTACTGACACTGTATTAGGTCCTTTAGAAACAATAGTGAGGAAGAAAAGATCTCTACCCTCAAGAAGATGACAATACAGTCTGGGTATGACTGCCTATTACATCCTCGTCACTAATTATCTAGCATATCACAGAGCAGGGAAGAAATCGTGCTTATTGAGGACACATAATGAATACTGACTCTCATTTGTGAGACTTACTGCTATTCCTTTATCAATTCCTTCCTTAATTCTCTACAGGACTGGACAGTAACATCAGCTCTCCATCCAATGTCCACTGCCCACCTCCCACTCCCACCTGTTCAGGATGCTTTCTTTTTATGCCCTTAGTTTCTGTCCCTCTCTCACCCAAAAGAAGAAGTCTAGTTTTTTGTTCATATACTTTTATGAAAAGAATTAGGATAATGTATAGAAATGGGCAGAGAGTGGTCAAGGAAAGGGTAATAGGGAGAGGAATGAAGATCAGTGTCTCACTCCAAAGTTAAAGGACAAGTTTGGGGGCAGATTCCAGAGCCAGGTTATGAGCATTCCTTTCACCGAGGTGGCCACAGCCGTGAGTATACTCAGGCTTCAGAAGAGGCTCACATCCAGTGCCCTTTGCTGTGGCACAAAGAACATCTGCTTGCACTTCAATGAAACCACTGAAATGGCCAGTGCCAACTCCTGTTAGCAGACCCAGAAGCCTACAGCTGTCCATTCCCAGGATTGATGCTGGCAAAACACCTTGGCCTACCAAAGGGCAGGCATATTGGCAAGATAAGCAAAAGAGTACTGCCAGCTCTTGAATACTTGAGAAGGTAATCTGAATGAGGAGGTTGAGAATTCTGCTTTGGCTACACAGGAGACACTGTGAATCTTAGAAGATCACCACCACATGGATCACAGTCTGTACATAAAAAATGAAGGGGAATGTGTTCAAAAACAAGCAGATTCTCATAGAACACACCCATGAGATGAAGGGAGACAAGGCTTGCAAAATGCTCCTGGATAACCAGGCGGAGGCCCGCAGGTCTAATAGCAAGGAATCACACAAGGGCTGTGAAGAGCAGCACTAGGCCAGGAAGGAAGAAACCATCAAGACTCCATCCAAGGAGGAAAAGCCCAAGAAATTAAGCTCTCCACCCTCTAGTCTGTACATAGTGGCCTTGGCAATCGCATAGCTCAACCATTATAATAATAACAAAAAATAATAACAGAAAATAAGACTGAATCTGCCTTAAAAAAAAAAAAAAAAGAAATGAGGGGATAAGAGCGAAATGCTTTGGGACACAGGCAAGATGGAAGAGGTACAGATGATAAAGTGAAGGCAAAATTTTAAAATACTGCTTTGGGTTATGACTTTGATTCCTCTTAACATTCAAGAGATGTATAAGTAACAACTGGAGTATAACTGCTTTTGTCTTTTCACTGCGCCATGTGAGAATCAAACGTTTTCGAGTTAGTAGTTGTTATTCTCATTTTTCAATTGAAATAACTGAGGCTCAAAGAAATGGAGGGATTTACAGTGTTATGCAACTATTTCGGCAAAGGTTTCAAATTGAAACCTGGATCTCCAAACTCAAGGTCTTAGACATTTTTTCACTAAAAGCACAGACTCTGAAGTCAAATTGCTTACATTCAAATCACAGTTCTGCTACTTACTAAATGTGCCTCAGTTTCCCTAAAATAGTTCCTACCTCAGAGTATGATTGTGAGGATAAACGAGTTAATATATGAAAAAATTTTACAACAGTCATAGTTAAGCACTACTCAATAAACATAGGTAGCAGCAGCAGTACTAGTAGTAATAATCATAATAGCAATAGTGATAGAAACAGTAATAGTAGTAATATTAGTAGAAATCACTTTGCCCTAAGTCTTATTTTTTTGCCCTAAGTCTTATATTATACCTGGGAAAATTATAGACCATTTAAGCTTACTAGAGATACATCATAATTTTTAAACAGTTTATTTCTCTTCCAAAATTACAGGTGCATGTAAGCTCCTTAGCCAATGTATCAGAATACTGTCTCGAGTGAACAAGGAAAAGAGTCTTCTAAAAATTCCGTGTTAAAAGGGGACCCAAGGGGCTCCGGGGTTTGGTTATATGAAGAATAACATCCTCATCCTGCTTTCCTGAATGGCATGATGTTCATAATTCTTGATCTTGACACACTTGAAAAGCAACACATTTTAAAGTAATTTTTCCCTAGAAAAGAAAGGAAATTTGGCCCACTTGTTGGAACCCAAGACCCATAACTAATGAAAGGTTCACACTGACTAGACTCCCACAACAGTAAATAACAGAAAGAGAAAGCTGTTTCTCGTCCATCGCCTCTGTTTGTCTCCTGCAGCTTTAAAAAGTTTAAATTATCTTCTTCCTGCCATGGATGCCACAGGCCTTCTGGGGTGAGGGTTCAGCGACTGCTCTGCGCTCGCCAATTTCATATACGCTATCTCTTTTAATCTTCACAACTCTGTAGCATAGGCATTGCTTATCCCCACCATAAAGTTGAGGAAATTGGGTCTTAGAAAGGCTTAAGTGCCTTCTCCAAGGTCAAAAGCCATAACGGGGTTCATCTAAGGTCACAAAGCTCAGAAGTTGTATGGGGTTCAAACCCTGACTCTAAGTTCAGGCCTCTTTGCACTACCTCACAGTTTCCAGAGCTGGAAGTGAGAGACAGGACAGGACATCTACAAAAGTACAAAGATACCATTAGCTTTTACACCCTAGCCATCAAGCTACCCCCAAGTGCTGGTCTCCTGGCTACCCTTTATAAAGTTAATTTTCAATGTAAGCTTTAGTCTAAAATAACCCTCCCAGGTCAACAATATTTTCTTGTATCCAACCTATTCTCCTCAGCTCTTACAAGTTATTTGACGAACTAATTTGAGTTTTACACCCTCCTCACTCTCCCATCTGGGTAGCATATGTTCATCTGGCTACTGAACATTTATTGAGCAATATCATGTGAAAATATACTTGCTAGGTATCTACAGCATAGAGGAAAAATAGATAAAGCAAAGTCCCTGTCCTACAGGAGCTTATAACCTGGTAAGAAAGTAAAGAGGAAAGAAATGATCACAGCAGAAAGCACAAAGTGCTGAGTACCTCAGGAGCATGACAAATATAAAAACACGTCCACAGGGACTTTTCTGGGGAGAATGCTCAGATTTAAGACTCAGATTCAGGGATGCCACAAATCAAGTCAAAAGCAGGTCAATAAAAAGTCATAAAAATCTGCAATTATGCAAAAAAGGTAGGAGACATAGAAAATCTACTGAATATGTGCAAGGCACATTGCTGTGGGAGCTGTACTCTTTCCTGAGATAGAGCTTTTAAGGGCAAAAAAAAAAAAGGAAACAAACAAACAAAAAAAGGCTTTCTATTGATCTAGCAACACTGCCATCCAAGAACAGCAGGTTATTTTGTTCTGAAAATCTATAATGCTATCAATTCCTGATTAAGAATTGTTTATTATCCTTTATAGAGACGATTTAGCGTTTCCACGTCCATAAAACAACTAATCTCCACTTATTCAGTTTGAAACAGAGATGTTGACTACAGGTGTCTAAAGAACAAAGAACACACAGAGATTAAGCCGAGGTGGTATCTGAACTGTTTGAACAGGTTGTTACGCTCTTTTGTCATGAAAGCATATTGCTTCAGTGCCTAAATCCCGCGTTTCTTTTTTTAACCTGCCACACTTAAAAAGTCTACAGAAACGTGAATCTAGTTCCGAGATTGTCAAGTATTTTTTGAGGCCGGTTAAGAGAAACTGATGGATGTTAGATACAATGATGCACGCGAAATCACTGATTTATGGATTTCCTCCTCTACCTGCTAATTCATTCTTGCTGAGAGTCAGGGTTCCCTAGGTCTTCACTTTTTTCAGATCCCAATTATTCAATGTAAACAAATGAAGAGGAAGTATGGGTATTCAGTGTGATTCATTTGAACAGAAGGTAGGAAAGATTAGTATCGATGTATTCCAGGACTTGCAAGCAAAGCACAACTAAATTTAGCAGCCAGTGATATTGATTTGATTAAAAATGGTTTAAGACTTGTAAATGTCACTGGAACTTAGCAAAATGAATATTATTAAATCCTTCTGGTGATGGGGAAAACTAACAAAGGGATTTGCAGTGGTTTCTGTAATTAATTGCTCTGTCATGATTTATATTAACTTACAGTACAACTCCATTAGCTCAGACCTGTCATCTCTGCTCAAGGAACCACCAAGTAATCACTAGCACATTAAAGAATAAATTAGTTTTTGGCTTGGAGCCTAGTTGTAGACTGTTTCATTTGTGTCTGCTGCAGACATATGTACCTAATAAAGTTGGGACGAATGAGTTAAAGTACATATATATCAATGTCAGCGGGTTATATTTTAGAGACAATATGCGCAGCATTGTTCATTAGAGCTAATGAATCATGGTCTTTCAGCTGCATCACCTTGTGTTTAGCAAATGCCTTCAGGTAAGCTGAGATGCAAGATTCCTTGAAAATAGGTACTTCTCCAGAGCTCACCCTCTTAGCAGTCTGTGGCCTGTGGTTGTAATAATAGCTTCATGTGGTTTTTGTTAACACTTCATTACCCTAAAGTTGGATAAATTATCCTCCTGCTTCTGCCCTACGTGCAAACACAGAGCCAAAGCCATAGCTACTACTACTTACCATAGATTATGGGGATTTGTAAGGTTCTATCAAATCATCTTTGACTTTGATAGTTGGATGATGCCTTAAGCAATGCTTGATAGAAGACTGTTTTACATTTCAAAGAGAGCTCCAATTGCCTTGAGGGTTTCTGAGCTAAAACTTGAACCACTTCCTTTTCATTTCAGGCCCAGGAAAGCTAAATTGGCACTCAGCTGGCCAGGATGATAACTGACACAGAGAATAGAACCTGTGGGGCAATATCCTATGGAGGCTGTACACAGGAAAGCTTGTGGCCCCAAGAGTTCACCAAAATCTGCAAAGCTCCAAGGGCAAAGTCATTTCAGCTCAAAATCTTTGGGCACTACCCAGACGTTCATAATTTGTCCTGGATCATTTCTGCAATTTGAATCATCAGATGTCAGTGACTCCTTCACAGATGCTTCGCCTGCAGTGCAAGGAGCTTGCTACACAGGGGCTTCTCCTGCCTGGATGAATAGAGTGACAAATGTCCAAAATGCAGAAAGATTGCAGCTTTAGCCAGCTGGAAAATGCATACATTATTGAGGATAAAATATGAAGATTGTGAGTCAATTTATGAAATATGGGGAAGCTTATTTTTGCTCTTATAATGTGCTGTGATTAGATTTCATATTTGCAATGAGTGGTGCCTATGGCTTTCCATTTAATTGGAGGAGAACTCGGAAACACCCGCCCCCCGAAAAAAAATATTTTATTTGTGTCCTGCATAGCATTATTTAACCCTGACTTCACTGTAAATAACTAACAAAGTAAAAACAAATATTTTCTCCTGAAATAAAATGATGCTTTAAAAAGTGGTGGCAGGAAAGGAAGGACAGTAAAGATAAGACATGAAAAGACATTAGGAGAGAGGAGAAATCATGACTGGGTGAATGGAAACATAAGCAATGGTTCAAGGAGGAGAGATACGTTTTTTAAAAAATAAGAATTATTTCTAAATATTGGTTTCAGTTAAGTAATAAGTGAAGAAGAAAATACTCCTGAAGCTAGCCTTTCCGTTTACTCATGTAATGTACTTACTAAAATCATCCCATATATGTAAACAGGATTTGAAAATAATGTCTGTGAAACGACTTCTCAGCTAAGTAGTCTCATGTTTATTTTTAAATAAAATTACAATGATTTACCTTTGATCCTAACATATCAGCAATTAGATACAAATATATATATATGTCCCAAACTAGACTTTAATAATAACAGCCGGCACTTAACATTTGTTCAGTGTTGAGTGAAAGATATCATCAAAGCAAGAATAAAGTGAAAACGGGTGGCAGAGAAGAAAAAAAAAAATCAGTCAAATGGATTAGTTTGGCTGATTATTTTTTATAAAATTGCCTCATTATTTTCAGGTCTTTCTTATTTTCAGTTGCTTGTAGAGCCAATCCAATGCATTCAGAAAGAATTCACGGACTCATGTGTAGATAGAATTAAGAGGCACTACATGTAACACAAAGAGAATCCTTTCCTTAGGCTATGCTTTGTGATTCCTGCCCTTTTGTTTATGCTTTCCCAAAGGATTTGGAAATATCAAATATAGGTTCTAAATCTATTAGAACAGTAGATTCCCTATAGACAAAAAAGAAACACATGCAGATCAAACATCCAGATTTTCTAATCTCTCCTAGATTAGTAACACATAAGCAACTGTATTATCCAAACACTTACAAAAAATATGAGTGATTCAGAAAGCACCAGTAATCCCTTTCATATGCTTTTGTCTGAATCAACTAACTAATAATCTAGATAAAGAAATTAAAATTTTTTTTTCTTGTTTCTCACATCTGATGGCCAGTTTTTGTGTGCTGGACAACTTCAAACAAATTATATAGCTTTCTCCCTTCTTTTTTCCCTCCACTTTGAGCTCTGGCGGAAGTTTCACACGCAGGGTTGAGCCCTAAGTCCTTCAGTAAAGCAAATGTTTCATTTTCAGCAGAGCCCACATATTCCATTCAGACTCGTTTCTTTCACTTCTAGATGTAAAGAGCAGCTGTGTCTCCCGAGTTGTTAAAGAAGATCCTATGTACAAAGTTAACAAAACACAGCTCCGACAATGGATTTGATCTCTACAGCAGGGAAGCCGTACTTTTCAAATTCAGCTTTTTCTGGCTCCAACAAATTACAGGTCCCTGAAAAGATCTGGTGACCCTTTTTAAGTGTGTTTGTTGAACAAGCTCAGAGGTGACCATATGATTTAGTGCAGCGTGTTAACATTTTGCCAAGCACTATGGACCAGGGTAGACCATCCATGGAGTACAGGCTCCCTCAGTTGGTGGCATTTAGGGGATCCATTAACTCTGCACAAACGATATTTATTCAACCACTTTCAACTGATTGATGGAACTGTTTACCCCTCCATCGTAGGGCTGGATGTTGATGCTGATTTACGGTACCTTCTCCCTTCCCCTGACAAGATACTCTTTTATCTCCACAAAATGGTGTTCTTTAAATATTTGTTCTTCATTTATTTGATTAGACTGGAGAAAACAAACTTTTATTAGCAAACTTAAATAGCCCTACATTTACTCACTAGGGAGACATATTCAAGCACTTAGAATATAAGTAATAAATAGTCATTCCCATGGAAAAGCATCATGCCCTATATTAATTAGTCCAGTTCACATTTTCCACTGACTTCGGATGATGGGCACTTATGGGTTCAGAGTTCGTGGTGAGGTCTATGCAACTTGCCCATGTATCTTGCAAAAGATACTCAATAAAGTCAAAGCTAGAAAAACGTACTTATTAATTTCTACTTGAGTATATGGCAGAAACAGTACTAATTTTTCAGGTAATGTATGTGGGAATACAAACTGAAGGGTGCTATATGTCTGCTTTAGTGTACTGATTTTTACTGCCTCTCAAATATTGGTGCCCTGGCCAAGTGGTTGGATGACCCAGATCTTAAACTGTCTCTGTGTCTCTGTCTTCAGATTTAACCAGTTGCCCATCTCATGTGTTAGACCTGTCCCTACCAGCAGAGGGAGCACATTCCTCCCTCTTGAAGAAATAATTCCTACTGCATATTTATTTCCATATTTTGTTACCATTAGATATATATTTTTAATTCTTTTTGTGAACCCATAAGAAATTGAATTATGACTTCTTTATTCTCCCTTTGTAATTAGCTCAGCTTCTGGAACTTTAGGTAAGAACCCTCTAAGCATGAAATATCAGTTAATTAAAATAATTCAATGAAAACTAAATTTTAATATTGTGACAGGTGATGTCCCACCTCTACTTTCAATATTTCCAAATTTCCTCACATTCCTAAATTTTTAAACAAATCTGTGTTTGCATGTATGAATGCTGGCTAAGATGAGTGCCCTAAAAGAGGCACCCAACTGGCATTAAAATTGCTTCAGGAAGCATAATGCCAGGAAAAATGTTTGCTGTATTAGGGCTAAAAAAAAAAATCTACTTAAGAGGCTTATTCATGCTCTGCACAATGGAAAATTAGTGCCCTTTGTCTAGAGTTAATAGTAATTTGATGACATTAAACTCAGAAAATGTCAAACCAAATAGGATCTGTTTCAAAATACAGATTCATGAGGGCAGGTAATAAATTTACTTATATAATGACAATAAAATTCAGAAGAGACTCTGAGTGTCTACCTTGAACTAATTAATCATACAGAGAGCTTCACATAAATCAAAAAGAAAAAGTGAAAAAGTGGAATATTCTATTTAATAAGTATATTAGAGCTCTCTATCTCTTTGCTCCGTGTAAAATCTATACAGAGTAAATATAAAAGATCTGCTATTTGGATTCATTTAGAAAAGGTGCTTTAAATTAAAAAAGCCATGAGCTTGAAAAATGCATAGGTCAATCAGCTTCATCAGCTACAATGTATTAGAAGATGTTCTGGCCCAGGTGATTCAAATAAGATAAAAATGTCAGTAGAAGAATGCGGATGAATCAGCCCAACAATATTTATTCCTAAATTTTATCCTAATAAATAGACATATATATTTAATTTTTCCTATGAGCTCACTACTATGAAGGAGAAAAAAACTTTTAAGCACATATACTCTAACAATGATGAGTCCTGTGTTAAATGCAAAGGAAACACACACACACACACAGGGATTTGGTATAACTTGGCATGGACCTTGGAGTCTATCCCACCTAAAACTGCAGCTACATGATTTTGGTCAAGTCACAATTGCCCAAAGGTAAAATAGAGGATAGAGCACTTCCTAGAGTTGTTTTAAAAAGTACTCGTGCTTGCGCTCGCACTCTCTCTCTCTCTCTCTCTCTCTCTCTCTGTGTGTGTGTGTGTGTGTGTGTGTGTGTGTGTGTGTGTGTGTGTGTAATTTAAATCTTTCTATTTTAAAAGGTAACACATTGTAGATGCTTTTAATACAAAGCTTCATCCTATTGTCCTTATTTTTCCACTTAGGTAGTTCACCATATAAAGTGGCACCAGTATGATTCTTACCTATGATTTGTTTTGACTATTGGTGCTTTGGGGATTAATTTTGTTATTTACAACTTCAAAGACTTAAAACATCGATTATAGGATAGCACAGCAGGTATATACCTCCTTGATAATGACTCACCACCTTGAGTGAGTCATTTACTGCTTAGGATAACTGCTTACCTCAGGTCATTTTTGAATTCTTAATCAACCCTTCCCCTCCATTAATTTTACCAAAATAACTAAAGCTCCCATAATTATAACCATTCATTTATTCAACAAAAGTTTTCTTAAGCAGCTAATACGTTCTAGAGACTAGAGATTCAGTAATAAATGATGACAAGGTCTGTCCCCGCCTTCAAAGACCATTAAGTCTGTTGATGGAGATAGACACATAAACTGCTATTCATTATACATGGAAGAAGAAACATAGTTTAAGAGAGAACAAACCAAATGCTGAATTATGAAGGAAGATCAGGAAAGGTTTCACAGAGAGGCACAATGTGTGTCAGGTCTTCAATAATGCATAGAACTTTAAACGGCAGAGAAAGGGACTTCCACAATGAGCACACTGACTTCCACAAAGACTTGGAACCTCAGTAACAGCAAGCCATTTGGTTAGGTGAGACCATAACCTGAATTGACAGATACCATGGTAAATGAGGCAGGTCATTAGAGTAATAAGGGAAGGTGCTGGGTGCCATGCTAAGGAATTAGGAATTTTTCTAACAGGTGGAAGGAATTCAAGGTTTGGCGAGAAGTCACATAAACAAATCAATATTTTTCAAAAGAAAACTCTTCAGCATAGAGCTGAATTGGAGAGGCAAGGGCTTAGAAAAACAGAAACTATCAAGAGTGAATAGCTAGAAAAACAGACTAGCAGTGGGCTTAGAAAATATGATATGCACTGGTAGAACTGAGAAATCTTAACAGTTGGTTGGCTATGGTAAGGAGAAAGCCGAGGACTGTAGTGATAGAGAGATTCGAGCCTGAATGTATCTATTAACAAGGGGAGTGGAAGGAAGAGCAGGTTTGAGGAAAAGGAAAATACCTAGGTTGATTTTGGACAGTGAGAAAAAGCAGATAGGAGAAAACGAAAGAGGAAAAGAAGAAGGAAAATGGGGGAAGAAAAAAGAAAGAAAAGAAAAAGAGCCAGAAGAGAAGTTAAACAGAAAACAAGGTTCATTTTCCAAAACAGAATCATTGAAGGTTAAAATGTTAGTTTTTAAAAGCCTAATTTTTTTATGTCATTTGGAGAAGAAAACCAGCTGATTTTTTTAACCTGTCAATTATATCATGATTAATCTCTCCCTTGCACTCTCATTCATCTGTCACTAAACTACTTAATTTCAGATTACTCATTCAAAACCATAATGTAATGGACCAACTATAAATGAATTTATTCATTTATTTATTCAAATAATATTTATTGAGTGCCTACTATATGCCAGGCACTGTGGTAAGAACTGGGCATACAACAGTGAATGTAACAAAAATCCCTTCTCTCACAGATTCTATCATCTTTGAAAAAAAGCATGTTCAAGGGAAATAAACTTGTCAAATTAAGACCTTGTTACTTGTTTTCACATGAAAGGAAGTTAGACACACTCAATAATATTTATAATGGAAGTTCAAGGACATGAGATTGTATGGCTGCAGGAAACTTCAACTCATTTAAGGAGTATTGTCTTTTGTTAATCCTGGCTCTGTTTCCTCTTCTGCATAATCCCTGTCCTTGTCCTTGAAACTGAGATAGTTTAAATTAAAATCGGCAATTTATAACTGGTTATTTGTCAGGATCACTTGGGAGAGTTTGAAACATAAACAAGCACTGGGCCCCACTCAGGCCAATTAAAGCAGCATCTCTGAGGGTGGAGAGTTTTCTTTCAAAAGCTACTTCAGTGATTCTAAAGGGCATTGCCAGAACTGAGAACCACCAATTATACTAAAAATTTCGAGTTTCACAAAGGAGGAAACGAGATCCTTACTCCCACCTTCTACATTATATAATCTCATGGTTCTGCAAAACCAGTCTTCAGGCTCTTAGGTTTGGATACATTCGTTTCTTTGAAGGTACATTTCATTTCACATTAGTAAACTGTTTGTCCTTACAAGGCAACCTGTGCGATATAAGCTGAAGTGGAGAACTGGCACCTCTCCAGAAACTGGAGATAATTGTATGGCCAATCTAGATAAATTAGAATAAAAATACATTGCACACCTACCAATGATATTTTCTTTTTGCTAACCCCTTAAAAACCAGGAAATAACAGATTTTCAGTCCTTAAATATCTGAAGCCATTTATGTAAATATCTGTTCTATAGAATATCCCCAAAGAAATAGCAATGATGACCTAATACTAATATAATATTTCTTAAATATCTCTATATGTAGCAGATTCTTGAATTCCATTAATAATTGATATCCTTTCAGTTAATACTGGATGGACCTTTCTAGAAAGAATTGTTTTCTTCAGGCTTTTAACTGAAACACCATTCAGAAGCCTAAGGTCATGTTACCTTACCTCTAAAAACCATGGTTAAGGAAGGTCTAATAGAGAATATGGTCATGGCCTTAAACGAATGAGGAATTCTGTGGAATGCAAGATAAAAATAAGTTTTCCTGATCATAACTTTAAGTTGATGATGTTACTTTGCAATTCATCTAAAATATCTTTTTTTATTCTTTTTTTATTCTTCTTTCAAAATGCCCTCACCATCATACAGCCCTAAGAACTCAGCACCTCAAATGGTTTGATTAAAACTGGTTGTTAAAAGTTAAGATCAGAGATTCCTCTTCACTCATTCACTCTCTGCTTTGGTGGCTTCTTGGTTTTACAGGAGGCTCATTAATAGACCAGCTTGCCCAGTTTGTCATCTATTTCATTATGCAAAATATATACTTTTCAATTACTTTTCCTGTGTGAAAACCTCTTCATTCTAATCTAACATAATGATTTCTTTTGGTTTCTTCTCAACATCTGAATGGCACAGCTTTCCTAAAATCTCACCTGGGGGTAGGATGCTTAGAAACCCTGATGGGAATTAATTTCAGTGCAATGATCTTTATGTGCCCATTAAAATAGGAGTGAAATAGCTTGCAAAGCTGACCGCTGGGCAAACCCAGTATTGACCTCAAAGGAAGAAAAAAAGAAACTATTTAAAGCTTTCTGATCATTTTGTTAATCTATTTAATATGAAATGTAAAGAAGCTATCCCTAAAATAAAGCTTTGGTTCACAACACTAATTTTATTTCAATTTGTGAATAAAGTGGAAAAGATAAAAATAGGATCCACTTATCTTCAATCGTTTTATCTAAAGTTTAAAATTTTATATCAGTAGTAATTAGAGTCATGCATGTACTAAGGAGCTGTTATAATTATTAAAATCACAGGTATTTGGTAGACAACTTTGCTCTTACATTTAAAACATGTTTATTTTTACCATGTATACTTCTCCTTCCATAGACGAATCTAGATACCTCGAGTTGTGCAAACATCTTTCTGGCTGTCTCCTAGGTTAGACCCAGATGCATTTACATGCCACAGGTCTACTTACTGGGCCTCCATCACATATGGGTGCATTAATCTGGATATCTTGCTCCAACTGATCCCAAAATATTTTACTTCACAAAGCCTTACCACATAATAATTTTGTAATGTATTAATTCCCACAAAAATTAAATCCCACAAAAATTAGAAGCAGGCATGGAAAGCAAATCTGAAGATTTTTCTTTATTGCCATGATCCTTCATTCTAGAAACAAGCAGGCAGTGCTGGCTAAGATAATGCCTCTGTGAGACTGGAGTAAAGCTGCAGTTTTCTCAAGACACTTTAGTGTCATCTGTCTTAAAATTGCTGTTGATCAATATACCAATATATGATATTACAAATGTGAATGGTGTCCTCTAGAGGTGTGAAATGCACAATTTGCACAACTGTACATAGCAGCCCTGGGAAGGAGTTCAAAGAAAACAGAAAATCCACTTGTGATTTTTGCTTCTCTGAGCTTTCATCCTAACTCAATCAGGAACTAGAAAGGAATGATTTTTATTATAAAGCACTCTATAAATGAGAAATCAAGACTACGGAGAGAGAGAGAGAGAGAGAGAGAGAGAGAGAGAGAGAGAGAGAGAGAGAGAGAGAGAGAGAAATGTTTGTGCGTATTTCCTTAGCAAGAAGAAATCCTACTTATGAATTCTTTGATTTGACATTTATGGTTCAGAGGGACTAGGGTACATTTAAGGTGTTTCTTTTAAAGCCAGCAGTAGTTCAGAAAAATCCATGCTTATATACCACATTGTCTGAAACTTGGTTGAGAGCAGAACTGACCAAACCAAGGAGGGTTTGAAGAATAGAAAAATAGATATGCAGGGGGAGGGAAATTAAGCTTGGAAGGTTCCAGAAGTAAGCCTCTGAGAAACTCAAGGTAGGCAGGTGTGGTCAAGGGATTGCAGTGGTAAGTCCAGACAGGCTATGGATGTCCCAGTAAGTGCAGAAAGTTATCACCTCAGGTTTCTGGAGTTATGCAGAAGGTAGAGAAGCACAAGGTAAAGAGCTCTGACACTATACATACATAATTCAAATCTTGCATCTACTTTTTACTCATTGAGTGACTTAGAAAAAAATTGCTTAATTTTTCTGATCTCAGTTTCTCCTCTGAAAACAAGATATAAAAATACTTAGACTTCAAGGGTACTCTAATGAAGTAAACAGCAAGTTCTCTGTACATTTCTTCTTTGTTATAATGAAGTATAGCAGGTAATTAAACAGATCTAATGTATGTATTTGTATATTTGATATTCATAATTTAGATAGAAGGTAACATCATTTAAAATAAATTCTTGTCATTAAACCAGCGTCATAATAATTCTGATGCTATTTCTCTCATAAAAAAAGTTCACTTGACCCCAGTGACCCCGAGCACATAGACTTAATAGAGCATTTGACAAAATATAAGTGTATTCATAATAGAAATATTTCCTAGTAATTTATTAATTATATTTAAAATTGAAGCTCATTCATTTAGTACTTTTCCTGTCACAGCTGACCAGTGTGCACTGACAAATTTACTGACATAAAGTCACACTGATCTTACATAAAGAAACAAGGATGTCAAAAATATTCTACAATTGCAAATGATAAAATAGACAATGTCTGGAAATGAGAATGTTATTACCAAAAGTGCCTCATCAGTTACCAGAGGAGGCTGGCAGTGTGTAGGATGCAATGACTTCACTGTGATTGACTATGACACATAAATGCAGCAAGAACTAGCACCCACCCAGAGATTGACCCTTCGTTTTCCCAGCAAATTATTGATGGCAGTTCTATTTGACCAGAAGGAAACTTTGCTTGACTTCAGTTTGGCCAAATCATACAGAAGATCCAACTGGGACAAGTCTGGAGGAAGAGGGGAGAAAATGTTTTATCCAACCCCTTCCACATTTTCCCTGGGAAATTGGCACAGAGAGACTACAGTCTGGTTTGCCAGATCTGTCTAAAATTGGCAGAATTTACACAAATGACAGACAGACACCCTATTACTCTGAGCTAAACAATAATGTTCTTAAATGTACAGATGTCAAGATTATTATAATAAAATTAAGAATTAATCAACAAATATTTATCAAAACCCCAGTACATTAGAGGAATTCTGCTGTTTTGTTTTGAATTTAAAGAAAATGAGTGCCTTGTTTTTGGAAATTTAAAATTTATATTGGGTAGATCAACATTTAAATGTATATCCAAGGAAAGAGAACCATCAGCCAATTTAGGTTTAGCTATGCTGCATTAACAAATGACCCCAAAATCTTAGTGGCTTTCTAAAACAAAGGTTTATTTCTTGCTTTTGTTACTGCTCGTTATCATTAGCCCTGACCTCGTCCCACATTTCTTCAGTCAAAGAACCATTTCCTAAATTTCTATCATTTGTCAGACTCTATATAGACCTGGGAATCTCAGAGACAAAATGATACTACTCTTGTGAAAAATGCTAGTGGGAAAAGAAAACATATGAACCATAATTGAAGTGTCATGTGACATCATTAAAATAAGTTAACCGGGAATCCCTATTTGCCCAAGATATGCCAGTTTAAATCTGTTGTCTTAATGTAATTACTGAGAAATCCTCCTTTCATTCTCAAACATGTCCCTATTTAGATGAAAAATTATATATTCTCATGGGGATAATAGAGAAGAAAGTAAATTCTTAGTAAAATCAGAAAAGACTCCCAAAGGCGAGTGACATATAAGCTATGTTTCAATTGATTAGTAGGTGTGTGCTGGGTGGAGAAAGTAGTAACCAATCATATCAGACAAAATGTTTGCATGCACGCGCATGCACACACGCGCGCACACACACACGCACACACACAGTAAGCCTGAAACAAGATAGTTAGAAAAAGCTACAAGCAGTCAAATATTGCTAGAACTCCAAATGATTCTTCATCGCCCTGTAGATAAAGTTCATTAACTTTTACTACCCCAAGATCTTCATGGTCTGACCACTGTTACCTCTTTAACTTCATCTTCTATCACTCTCCCCTTGCTGGCTCTACATCAGGCACACTGGCCTCCTAAGTATTCCTCAAACATAATCCCCCTAGGTACATCTGTACTTCTCTCTTCTTGGAGCACTTTTCTCCCTATTATATCTGCATGGCTTGTTTCCTCACTGCATTCAGGTCTTTGCTTAAGTTTCCCCTTGTTAGAGAAGCCTTCCTATCTAAGACAACATACCAACAATTCTCTATACCTGCTTCATTTTTACGCGGAGCACTTACTATTATCCAACATGGTAGAAATTAATGTTTTATTTATTGGTTGCCCCTTGTACTTCCATGCAAAGGCTTTATTTATTTTGTTCACTGCTATATCTTATATCCCTGGCACATAGTAGGTGCTCGATAAATATTTCCTGGGTAAATAAAGTACAGGAGTCATGAAGACAATGGGAGGTGGTAGCAAGAGATGTAGTTAAGAGAGTTAAATGCTTTCCAGAGAGTTGATGTGCTTTGGGGTGGGGGAATCCATAACTGGCATCCATTATTACAGATCTCCCCCAGGACATCATAATCATTATAATTTGCTTCTTATTTTTCCTAGCAGTCCGAGCCTTAAAATGGAAGTGAATAAAAATATCACATTTGTCCTAAATTTTTATTTTTCCATTTTAATGAATTTAATCAATAGGTAACAAAAATGATGAGATCTAGTGAAACTCTTAATGGCTACCAGAAAGCAAACTGCTTTCCTCTATTGACCTTTACAAAAGGGCCTAAAGAAAGTGCTTTCCAGACCAGCTAGAGTAAAGGAGGGTATGTTAGTTACCTATTGCTATATACCTCAAATTTGAGTGGCTCAAAACAACAATCATTTATTATTTCTCATAAGCCTATGGGTTAATTTCTGATAAGCATTCAGTGCAGGCCTGGATGATCTCTTTTGGGTTTGTTTATTATGAATTTGAGTTGACAGATCAGCTAAAGACTGACTGATCTAGGCTAGCTTTGACCAGGATGGCTCAATTCTGTCTCATGGCTCTCACCACTCAGTGGGTTACCCCATGCTTGTTCCCATGGAGAAGGGGCATGTGACAGAAAGAGAATTGTGCAAGGACTCTTGACACTTAGGCTTAGCACTAGCACACAAACAAATCCACTATATCCTGTTGCCAAAGTAAGATATAAGGCCAGTTTTAATTTAAAGGGTGGGGAAAGAGGCTCTACCTTTAAACAGAAGAAACTGCAAAGTCACATCACAAAATATAAAGAAACAGGGAAAGGTGAAAAATTAGAACCGTTTTTCCAATCTATCACAGTCTGTCTTCCGGTCACAATATAAGTCATATTCTTCCCATATGTTAAATGCACACATGCACTTATGTCAATGAAATACCTGCTCACTGAATTATCTATTAACTTATACTATGATCACCTTTTAAGTTTATATTTCAAAAAGCATAAAAACATTTGGCACAACTAATAAGTTGGTTTAGGAAGAACCCTGCATGCATATGGAGCTGACTATTCATAGCCCCTGGGATTGAGCTGTTGGCGAATAATATTTTCCAAGGAAAAAATAGGGGGAGAGAATTGAACACCAGCTATGTCCAGCAGATATATAGTCCTGTTTTAAAAAAATTTAAGGTTTGGAAGATGATGAATAATTTATATATAATATATGTATAATATTTTATATTTCCAGTTATTTCAGTCCATGGTAGAAGAATCAATAGTCTCCCAGATAACCTATTGGGAGTAATCAGGGAACTAAACTATAAATTATCTTTGCAGATCTGTCCTTTCATGTCATTTAAAAACTTGGCAAATAATAAAATTATTTTACAATAGTAGCTTAACACAAATTGAAAGACTAGGCTTCAATCTGAGGAGTGTAAATGCAGCTAGTTTAAGCAAGCTTAATTTTCTGCCCAAGCATCTGACCACCCAGAGGCATGTAATAAAAAGCAATTGAACTTGTTTCTGTAAGACTATTTACTCCCCTCAGTTATTGGGTTTATGGACCCATTGTTCAGTAGTTCTCTTTTGGATTTCAACCCATGCTTGTTGCTTAGCAAAAATATAAACAATGCCAAAAAGTATAGTAGGTATTTGGACAGATTAGGTGATAAAGTACCATAATTATGCAATCAACAATTAAAAGGCCAAATTGAAAATTTAAAAGGCCAGGACCCAAATGTTTGTTTGCAGTTACCATCCCAGTATATGTTTGGAACAATGTACACCAACAAGTGTGGGTAGCCAATTTAAATCATTCAAACAGTGCTACCACTGTATTTCCTTATCTAGAATGCACTATAACGTAGTAAACCAATAATAAAATATATATCATAGACGAGAGCTGCCACTATTATTTCAGGTTCATATGAGAATTTATGGCTGGTAAAAAACTGAACTCTCAGAAGCACTACTGGAAAGACAGTTTGAGAGGAGCTACTAAATAAGGGATAATTAATTGGACTAGAATTTTAGCTATATTAATTCCAAGTCCTAGCAACTCTCTTTATGGGAAGTAGGCACAACAATCATCACTACTGTTATCACACAATGTAGGAGCTGTGGAAGATTGGTATAGTAATATGCCTTAATGAATTATGACCGCTTTATTGAGACTCTTGTGTCACTCCCTCCCACACGGATTCTGAGCCTTGGCCTTGTGACTCTCTTTGGTTAATGGAACATTGGCCAAATGACATAACCAAAGACTTGAAAAGTGTTTGTGCATTGGGCCTTATTCTCTTGGAATGTAACTGCCATGTGAAAAAGTCTGAATGAGCCTCTTAAAGACACATGGTTTAGTCAACAGGTAGCAACAGCTGATAGAAATGGGAGTAACATCATCTTAGACCTTCCAAACCCAGATGAGCTGCCAGACAATTGCAGTCACATGAGTGACCCCAGCAAGAGTTACAGAAGGACTACCCAACTGAACTCAGCCTAAGTTATCGATCCATAGATTTGTGAGCACATTAAATGGTTATTGCTTAAGCTACTACATTACAGTGCAGTTTGTAATATAGGAGGATATAACTGATATGGCAGCAAACTGTCAGCTGCCTTCCTTTCTTCTCTTAAGGTTTTATCATAGCTTTGCTCATATTTCCAATCCTGCCTATTTCTTCAGCTTCCCAGACTATTCAGTCCATCCTTCATCATACCTGTCCTTAGTGTCTGAAGTGCTATCAATTCAATTCAACTCAATTCAACCAATATTTGAGCACTTATTCTTTGTCCAGGCTTCTATTAAATTAATGAAGAAGCTCTCAGTTAGCCATTCACTAAATGGACTTCATTCTGGTCTAGCCTCTTTGTATGAATATATGTTAGACAATACAAGTATTACAGAGTTAATTTATATGAAAAATATGGTTGATTTTTAAGAGGGAATTATAGCCTATAAAGGGAGCTTAATAGACTCATATGTGAGTACTAGAGAATAGAAAGTGTGGTGAGTCTTTAAATGTGTAACTATGGGTGGTGAGACTGAGGGAAGGATGATTAGAAGAAAAATAAAAAATCCAAAAAAGAGCCATAGTAATCAATATCAACAAATTTTATGCCTTTGCTTTATATGTCCGGCTGTCTTCCTTCTTGATGTCTTTCCTTATAATTCCTTATGTTATTTACTTATTATTTTATTATTTTCTTCTTATACTTCTGTCCTCTCCCTGGCCTATTTTAAATATCATAAAACTTTAGTATAGACAAAAGACTATGTAAAATACATTATTATTTTTTTAATTCTCACAGAGAAAAGCACAATAGTCCACTGGCATCTCCCCTACCATAGTGTTTGTATCATCATTAGCCACAAAAATCTGGTTGAAAGTGCAACAAAAACAAAGTAGTGGGTGAGGATGAGCCACATGGCTGGACATGCTTCAACAGCAGGCGTCTGGCCAGCCATGTCAACAAATGTGGTCCACATGGCACCAAGTTGTTTCATTGAAACGGGCCATGCAGTAAGGAGAAGAGAAATAGCCAGTCTTCTCTCCCACTGTAGATGCTGCCCTCGAATACATACCCCTCTATTTAGTCAACACATTACACAATTTTAGGTGGACTCATCTGTAATAGTGCAGTGTGGCAACTCTATTCTGTCAAACGAATGGAAATTTAACCTTTTCATATATATTATGTCTTCTTTCTTGCTTAATTGGCTGTGTCTACCTACTACCATGGAGAAAGACATTGCTTCTAGGTAGCATAGAACCTGCATTGGTTCTTCGACCACATTCCAATAACAGGATAAAATGGGAATTGTCATACTGAAAATTGGGCAACAGTTATTTTATGACACCAAATTTTGTTGAAATTTTTTTTGTTCAAGCAAGCTTAGCGACAGTAGCCAAAAACCAATGCAGGGCATGGTTAAATTGTCTTAGCACAGCAAACGAGAGGTATTTAGTTTAGAAATTCCCAAGGTAAAATGGAAAAGTTACAATTCAAAACATAATATCTCGGAAATTCATCTCTATCTACTGTATTAGTCTAACTCTTTAAAACTTTTGAAGATAGGTATTAAAATATTCTCAGGTAATTCCTTTTTTATGCAAGAAAAAATAAGAAACAATTTTATTCAGGGAAATTTATTGAATAAAACTATAAATAAAAAATCTGTAGTGAATTATACTACTATGTGGATTCCAAAACAGCAAAACTAAACCCAAATATAGTTATCTACAAACCAAAATTACTTTTATTTATAAATATTTTACCTTTTCTAATTTCATTTAGTTTTTTCTTTACCTTCCTCTCTAGCTCCAGTAGTATAATTAAGCATATGCTTTTCTAATAATACTTTGGATATATTTTGTCCTTTATAGTTATCCAAATAATTTTCGTAGTATTTTCTTATTGATTGCACACAGAACTGTTAGGGCATTTTTCAGAGGTGGGAATGAAGATTTGGCCCATTTTAGTGATTTGGCCATGCTCACAAGGGGGAGTAGTGGCAAGGATAGATCCCAAGGCCAGGATAGATCCTACGTCTGACTCCTACACCAAGTTTCCCCCACGTTCTCAGGTGCTTTTGCCCAATATGGCCATTTGACTGCTTCATGTGACAGACCTGGGCAACGTTTGTCCATGGATGTTGTCTATGGAGGGTATGTTTTCATTTGCGTAGGTTCTATTTTTTGTTTGTTAGTTTTTACTCTGTTTGTTTCTCTATCCTTTTATAAATAAGTTGTACTTGGAATTCTCAGGTATGAAGACCTTTGTAAGAGAAACACATTTGTGAGATGTCAAATTTAAAGTGTAAACCAAAATAAAATAATGTCTTTTCACTTTATTATTATGATTTTTCTGGCACCTGAATAGATCAACAATTCTGGTAGATAAATAAATATGGGAAAAGAATGTGATCTTTATCTTTATAACTGTGGAAGATTTTCAAAATGGGAATTTGAAAAATACCTAAAAATTTATTTGGGGACTATATGCTGTAATTCATTTTTAATATCTTATTTTTAATTAACGTCCAAAAAAAGAATTCCTATAAAATATTCTTTGCATTTATTTCTAAAAATATTATTCTTTCCATAAAATCAGTGGCTTTTATAGGTCATTAGAATATTAAGCAAAAAATGGCCTGGAAACAGCAACAGTCTAAATTATCAAAGAAATTTGATTTAAAGATCAAAACATTTCTATACTAAAAAAGAAAAAAATATATATTCTTTTCTTAAGAACATTTTTGTTTACCTATTCTTAACATGGAACTAAAGTATGTAGTATGTCTTATCTAACATGTTATTATATATGTTAGAACTATTGAGTATAACTAACATAACTATTAAGTATGTTTCTTATATATGGTTTTTATAACCTTTAGAGAGATTTGAAATCCATAGTAATATTTAAATCATAAAATCAAATTAAAAATATTGTGGTGTACTTGTTAATTTTTTTCCTTGAGTAAACTAATTAAAACCTGCATATTTTTTAATACTCTCAATGGTACCATGAAATATTTTCTGGTACCAACTTGAACCAATTATGTCATTTAATCCTTAGATAATGAACACAAATATGCAAAATTCTCATGCTACATTATCACTTACAAAGTAATAATCTAAAATAAAGCCTATTTTCTCATCTGAAGATAAAAGCAAATATTTAACCTTGGACTTTTTTTCTTTTTCCCTTTCGTATGAGAAAACTTAAATTGAAATATCTGACCTGACTTCAGCATAAGTGGCAGCTAAAAGAAGATAGGTGAAACAAGAGTAATGAAAATAGAAACAGATCGTAAAAGAGAGAAAGAAAAAGTACTTTCACAAGATAGGAAAATAAGAAAAGTGGTTTAATGTAAATGTGATACAGTCATGATGATTTAACTCATACATAAGTACATAGGGCAAAAAAATGGCCACATAAATGTGCTGGGTAAACTTTAAGGATCCAGAAAGGAGCCATTTATTGCTCTGTAACCTCAGCGGGAAGCAAAAATTATTTCCTAAATAACAGATTTCCAGTCTTGCTGAATTATTGTGCAACAGAGGAGCAATAACTTGCACTGAATCTCTCCCTTGGCTATCTGTAAAATGAGCAGCATGAACTAGATCCAGGTAATCTTAGGTGACGTTTTCAGAAAACTCAGTTCATGGAAACTTTCTGTGAATAACAGAGTCACAGTAGTTCAGGTTATGAGAGTTTTAATTAATTATCTAAATGATTAAAATATAAGAATTGAAAGAAAATAACATCACTCTAATTAAAACTTTTTGGTAACACCTTTGTTATTTTCCTTTTTACACTCTGTTATCATGAAGAAGTAAGTTGTTAGGTCAGATATTTTTCAGAACTTCTGCTTCTAGAAAAACTTAACTCAGATGTCATAGTTTCTCTCATGGAATATTGAAATTTCCAAAGAATACATAATTTTCCTAACAATGTCATAAGTCAATTTTAAAATAAGCTTCTATCAGTAATGGGAATGATAAGTGGGAGATGACAAATTTATATTGTTTTTTATATTAATTTATTTATACATATATTTAATAGATATTTCACTGATTCAGACAAATGGGTTTGGCCAATGAAGTCCTTTATTTTTTCTTTTGGTATTTAGCAATTTCAAATTCAATACAACCTACCACTATGGTTTACTGGTTGGTGATTATCTTGCTAAACACTACAATTTTTATTTGAGAATTCTCATGAAAATAAACTATTTATATATAGATTCAGATCATTGCACACATGTTCTTAATTACTGATAAATAGGGTCAAAATTAATCAATTTTTTTTCTGAATGATGTCAACTTAGAGCTTCATATTGGTACATTGTGTTCTTTAAATAAAACTTTAAAAAGCTGGAAAAATAAAAAGAAAAAATTAATCTTACATATATATCTTATAAATGAAAAATTAATTAGTTATTTAACCTGATAAAATGTTACTAGTTAGATGTAACTGTTGATTTAGCCTTTAAAAAAAAAGTGTTAAAACTTTAAACCCCTTCTAGTTCTAGTTCAAGAAGGTAAATTGGTCACACACTGTGGCCAACCATATTCCCTGAGAAAATATTGTAATATAACATAGAAGTTATTTTTTTAAATAAAATAATGGAGAAAAACCATAACTGAGAGCATGCTATCTTCAGAGCTACAGAGGAAGTAAATGATCTGCCTGTCGGAACACTAAATAGACTTTAGGTTCAGAATTAAGAGATTCTGTGGAGGGAAAGAGTTCAAGTGAGGTTAAAACCAGAGATTAATTAGGCAGTTAGCATTTATCCCTGAGCAAGGGAAAAAAAAAAGATGGTAGAGGAAGGGTTTTCCTGTAAATAAATGGCAGAAGATGTTGGTAGAAAGCTTAGAATTCAAATAAGGATATTGGTCCTCCAGAGTAAATACAATTCTGGAATTTGGAAAGTCTCAATACTACCTGGCTTTTTGCCTACTTATTTTACAGTGAAGTCTTCTAAAGGAATTGTCTCACCCCCATTCCACTCCACTTCACAAAAGATTGCTAGTTATGGGAGAGAATTAATGGGAAAATTAACTGTCTTACATATATAACAATAGAGGAAATCCATATCATTCCATGTATAGTCTTTCTTCTTATTAGAGTGGGCAAAACAAGGCATGTTAAAAAATCGGTAGTAGCATCATAGAAGAAAAAGATTAAGATGAACAGAAAACCTTCATAGAGATAATTGAGAGAATAGAAAATTTATAAAATCTAATAAATATTCAGAGATCAGGACAGATGTTAAATCTATGAAATAAAATTGGGTTACAACGAAAAAGCCTCAGTCAGAGACCAGGAAAGAGTCCTCAAAAATTAAAACTAATTGGAGAAATTTAAAAATTCAATAAGGAAACTAAATATGAAAGTCAAAGAAATAGTACAGAATATAGAACAGAAAGACAAAAGGAAAAACTAAACAAGGAGACAAAGAATGAAAAAATATATCTATATACATTTACATGTGTATATATGTATAAATATCAACACAGGAATCCTATAGAGAAAGAATGGAGAATGTAGAGGGGAAAAAATTATCAAAGAAATAATAGAAGAGACTTTCTTAGACTAAATATAGTCATAAGTGTGCAGTTTGAACTTATATATTAAGTGTTCAGCACATTAAATGATGAAAGGCACCTAGACACACCCTTGAGAAATCTGAACACCTCAATGAAAAAGAGAAAATTCTAAAAGCATTCAGAGACAATATGTAACTACAAAGGAAGAAAAATCAGATAAGAATTAGACTTTGTATCAGCAATACAGGAGGCTAAAAGGCAATCGAACAATAACCTTAAAATTCCAAAGGAATATTATTTCCAACCTAGAATTCCATATCTAGCTAAACTATCAATCGGGTATGGGTGGGATTATGACATTTGCATATATGCAAAGACTCAGAAAATATAATCCCCTTCATATTTTTTAGAAACTCAGCTAAAGATATACTCCAATAAATTGAGGAAGTAAACTATAGATCCCGAGAGAAGAGTAGAGCAGTCCCGAAGAATGGCAATACAGCTGACCTTAGTGGGAACCAGCAAAGTAGAGGAGGACAGAGAGTAGACTTCATAAAATATGAAGAGTAGCTGTAGGATAAAAATGATCAAGAGCAAGGACTACCTGTAGGATTCCATAAAAGTAAAATATGCCAAAGAGGTAAATTGAAAACTTCATTGAATATAAAATATTTTACAAGAAACTCTCAGACTAAATATTAAACAAATAAAAATGTGGGCATTAATGGGATATGTAAAAAAGAAAATCCACTTTATTTTGATGCCAGCAAAATTATCTTCCTATTATCTTGGGACAGTGGACTTGACAAGATGTAAATGTGACTTTAACAAATTGGTACAGGAGGAAACAATATTTACAAAGCCACAATAATATACATATAATTATTATATGCACATCTATATATATATAATAATTGGTTCTTAAATTTAAGTCAACACAGAAATTTTGACTATGATTACAGGACAAAATGTAAATGTTAACAACCCTGACAATATAAAAGTAAAAATGTAGTTAACAGACTATGGGACGTGGAAAATAGTGCAAAATTACCCTCAAATTTCAGTTTGGGAAGTGAGGAAATATTGTCAAATGTTGTTAAAACAAAAAAATAGAAGTTTTAGTGTATTTTTAATGTTTTATATATATAAAAACAATAAAACATGTAAATATGTAATAATATATAATTAAAATGTAACTAACAAATATTGGGAATAAGAATGAGAAAATGTACAGTTTTCTAAATATGTGACTTTAACAGGAAGTACTCAATGGATGTGGCATAAAGGTGATAAATCAAGAAATAAAGAAATATTATACAGAGATACAAAGATAAAAATCAATAGAAAATCTAAAGATGAAAATGGTTGACTTTGCCTCTGTGGAATAGGCCTGGTGATGGCTGTGACTATTTCTTTGAATGATATGTCCCTTCTACTATTTGTTATAGTATTCATATGTCACTTTGATAAAACACTTTTTTTCAAAATTAAATAAATAATTTAAAATCATACAGATTTTGCTTAGGCATAAAAAAGAACTGTCAAGACAACACAATTCTGGACTGGTCTATCTGCTGAAGAAAGTGATCATAGCTACTATTTCCTGAGCACCTACTTTGTGCAAGACAGGATACTAAGCACTTGTTTCTAATGATCATCATTAGATAGGAATTATAATGCTCATTTCACAGATGTAGAAACTGAGCTTCAGGGAACTTAAGTAACTCATCCAAGGTAACAAAGGGGTTGAGTAGTAGAGCTGAAACAACTCCAAAGCCAAAATGAAATTTAAAAACAAAATGAAAGAGGTCATGTTAGACCATCCCTGTAAGTATATTTCAAATCCGACAGTCTCTGATTCCAAGAGCAGAACGAGACTTCATTTTTCATGTTAACCTAAAAATCTATGCAGACATCCAAAAGAATGTGGGTACTAGATAAGTTCTTATTTCCAGGGGTTGTGTATAGGGTCAAAAGGTTCATTATCTAGTACAGATGCAGGGATTTTCCTTTGTAGGCCCTTCCAACCTCTGGTGTATCTGCACTGCATTTATATATATTTTATTCAATTAACATTTTCTTGGGCCTACAAATTTCTGCATACAAAAGTATTGCACTGGTATCGTATAACAGTAAATCAAAAAAGAAAAGGGTCCCTTTATCAAAGCTTAGTTTATGTTTATTTTAAGAGTGTTCAAAAATTCACTCAATGTGGTTAGGTTTTACAGCTCTTAAGAACAAGCTCCAAATTTACAGATATTTCATAACATTCTTATCAGCATATAAGAGCTTCTTTCACAGCTGGCACAGAGTGTCCTTTCTTCTCTCTCTTCTAAATCGGTAGGATGCTCCTTAGATCTCCTTTTGTGAACATTTTCTCTCCTGGCAGTGGGGAATCACAAAGGGGATGCTATTGATCTGGCACTGAAGTGAAAATTTCCACATGATGAGATAGCTAACATAAGTACAAGTTCAGGCAGGAAACCAATGATTTTATTAATTATTGCTGGTCGTGTCATTATAAAAAAATACTCAAGTTAAAAGGAAAAATACATCATGTGAGTGTGTGTGTGTATGTGTGTGTGTGTGTGTGTGTGTGTGTGTGTGTGTGTGTGTGTAAGAATAGGAGAGGGAGAGAGAAGAGAAAGGGGACAAGGAATGAGAATGAATGCCATCCTGTAGACACCCCACCAGCACTCACCAGAGGAAATCAAGTTGCCGCCAGTTTGGCTGGGGTTCAGCGCCATCTGCATAGTATTTAAAAGTGAGAGCCAAGCTCTGAGCTATTTTATTGGAGTTAGTAAGGAAACTCTCCAATCTATATCTGAAACTCAACCGTTCCAGCTTTTGAGCATCACTAAAAAGAGCTTATGGAGGTCAAGGAACTTAAAAACAGCATGAGGAGCCTCTTTGCAGTCCTTATAAAACCAGGAATCAGTAGCCCAAGCATTTGATTAGACCATTTGGTCTCTAAGGAATGGTGGGACAATTCTGAGACAGTTCTTGAGGACAAAGGTATGAAATAAATAAAATGGTACTAATAGATAAAGTATACAGAGTACTTAGAGCCAGGTACTCCTTTAAGGTTTTTATATTTACTAATCATTCAATTCTCATAGTAACCTTGTGTGGAATTATTATTATTATTATTTATATTTTGCAGATGAGGAATCTCCCAGGATGAGTTCCTGGGATATAAATTTTCTTTTAATGTTGGTTTTCAATTTTTGATCCTTCAAAATCCAGTACTAGTTTTGTTCCCATGTGACTAAGAAGTTTGCAAATGTGATTCGTATTTTCTGTCAATATCCATGAAGCATTTAGGAAACAAAAAACAAAAAACATAGCTTCTTTGAAAAAGAATAGATTAATAAGATTTGTCTAGATGTGTAGTTAATAGTAATGTTAGTTAACATGTATTGACTGGCTTCTGTCACCAAACTCTGCTTTTCACATAACAAATTATATAAATCCTTGCAATAAACCCATAAGGTAGATGCTATTATGACACCCATTTGCAAATGAGGAAGCTAAGGCCTAAAGCTAGGTAACTTGCTTAAAATCACAAGGCTAGCAAGTAGCTGAGACCAGACTTAACCCAAGACAATTGGCTCTTGAGTCTATGCTGTTGTTCTGGTATCTATTGCTGCCTCAAAAATTAGTGACTAAAACCAACAATTTCATATTATTTCTCTCAGTTCTGTTGGACAACTGGACTAATGAGTGCTCTCAAGCATAACAATCAGATTACAGCTGGAGCTGGAGTTAAATGAAGGCATAACTCGGCTGGACATCTAAAATGACTTTTTACTAACAAAATTGGCACCTCAGTAGGAATGGCTAGTATTGCCGAGGGCTAGCTGTCCCTCTTTCTCTGTGTCTCTGCACAGTCTCTCAGTGTGGTTACCCCAGGCTTCCTCACAGCATCATGGTCTCGAGATAGGCAGATTTCTTACATAGCAGCTGGCTTCTCCCTGTGTGAGCAATCCAAGAGACCTGAGGAGAAGCTGGAAAGTTTCTATTTACCTAGCCTCGAAAGTCAAACAGCATCATTCCTCTACATCTTATTGGTCAAAAGCAAGTCACAGGGCCCACCCAGATCCAAAAGAGGGGCAAACACAAGAGAGTAAATACGGGAAGCATAATTCATTAGGGGTCCGTCTTGGGAGATCAGCACCATAGCTCTTGGCTACAATTATTTGTTGCCTATACTGTAAACTGCAGAGCCGAAGATTTGAGTCCAGTCTGAACAAGGAAAGGAAATTCTACTGAAAATAAGCACTAAGGAAATCCTTTTTAAAAGAACTGTCTCTTTCTACTAGAGAAATCTGCAGAGAAGTCACTGAGTTACCTCCAGATAACATCAGTGAGTGGAATTCCAAAAAATGTCTGGAAAGATTGTAAGCCTCATTAGGTAAGATAAAAATTAGCATTTTTCTTATTCCTTCACTCTTAAGAACAAAGTTTAAAGTTTCCCCAGAATGCAGGCGTTTTCCTGATTCTTACCCCAGCTCTGCTGATAATTAGCTTTGGCCATGTCACAACACTTCTCAGCAACACATTCCCCTTCTTTTAAGTGTGATTATTAGTATTCTGAATCATGGAATTGATGGGGGAATCAAATAAGATGATGAACATGAAGGTACTTTGAAAAATAAAAAGTAAATCTCTGTCATTTGGGTTCTTGCTATTGGTGGATTAATGGTTTGATGTATATTTACTCTTCTGGGCTATAAGTTTCATGATATCAAGGACCATCTTGTGCAATATAACCTCCTTATTATTGAGAATGGTGTTAAGCCCATAGTTAAGAAGACCATATGCTTTATCGTCCAAGCAAGAATATTTTTAAGTATGAAAAGGAATATTTTTAATAATTATGTTATAGACCAACAGATGTAAAAAGGACATATGTTCATTCTATTCTAGTGGGCACTCTAAACATTTGTTCAATATAAATATTATTTACATTACTTATTTTTATTATTTATTTTTGTTCCTTTTTTATATGAATCTTGTCATTCTCTTTTATCCCATCCTTCCTTCAGTATCATCTAGTTTTATCTTTATTTCCAATGTCAAACTCATTCTTTCCCACCTGTAATGACAAACTGACTCTTTCATTAATAGATTATCACCATTTTAAATGTCAAGCTACCTCCCAGGAATTAGAGTTATATTTTATTAATTCCAAATATAACTGTTCAGTGCTGACTACATAGCAAGCTCTGTCTCACATGGGCCTGGCAGCAAAGACCAAGTAAGCAAAATCCCTGTCTTCAGAGAACTTACATCCTTGTAAAATTAGACAATATAAATACAAGTATAACAATTTCAGATTGTGATAAGTACTATGAAGAATATAAAATAGAAAAATTTGGGAGTCAGTGATGTGGGTTTTAGAAAAGACTGTCTAGAGAATGAAGACTTTTAAGCTGAAATCTGAATGAATGAAAAACCCAGGCTATGAAGGGCTGAGGAAAGTGCTGAAAGCAGAGAGACCAGCAGATACAAAGGCTTCAGTGAATGCCCTTACCAGCACATAGAGGAATGGACGTAGGGCCGGAGCCTAGGAAGTATGGGAGAGAGCGGTATGGTCATGGTTGGAGAACACTGGCTTTGAGGTCAGATAGATCCACATTAGAATTGCTGACTCTCCTTATTTCACTGGTATGACATAGGCATGTTATTTAGATTCTCTGAGCCTACTTTTCAGGCTTGATGTGAGGATTAAATAAGATAAATGAATGTGAAGGGTTCCACATGTAGTAAATACCATATAAATGGGAGGTGCTATCAAGCCACAAAATTACTTTAGGTTTCTCAAGTGAATGGTCTTAATATAATCATAAATAACTGTGTTTGTAAAGTACTAGCCCAAAAACTAGACTTAAAATTAAAACTACTATCATCTTTAAATTTTGTTTTCTTTTGTTTTGTTTTTATATTTCCATGATGGTCACTGAAAATCCACGTGTTCAATCTGTATATAGATTGGGCAGAATAAAGACTAAAGTAAGTCACTTATCATTTCTGGAAACTCCTCCAGTACCCCAGCCCTGGTGCCCTTTACCTGTTTCCTAATCTCCTCGTCTCAGTGCCCCTTACATATTGCTATTAATTTCAACTAATACAACCAGTACTCAGTCACCAGTTTCCTTATCCTCTTTTTAACCCTCTCCACATCCTACTTTGTCTCTTTCACAGAATAAAACACTGCTATTCATAAAGAAATCCCAAGCTAGTCAGTCCATGCTGAAAGAGTTTAGGTTTTCTAGTTAGAACTTGCCCCTTTTGTGCTCATCCTGAGCTGCACCTGTTGTGCAGGTGCCATTCCAGCCGCTCTCCACTGAAATGGACAGTGTATGAAGTCTTTTGTGCAGCTCTGCAGGTATATTAATTATAGACTACCTGGATCCATCTAGAACACTTGGCAGTAGCAAGACGGTAGTTAATGTTCTGTTAAACGATGTCTCCAATAGTGTGTATTGTGGAGGATTATTAGAGACAGTCAGATAATGGTTTAGTATGATCAGGAGTCATTTGATCCTGCCCATACTCAATTTTGTTGCAAAATAAATCTTTTTCTTTGATAATAATCCTCCAAAATTGATAATAGGTATCGGCCTTGGAACAAGGAATGAGAGAGTTATATTTACTGCCATGAAAATAATCTCCACTCAGGGAAATTCATTAGCATTACTAAAATGTTGGCTCTTGCATGGATGTGCCCCTAGTTCTCTGAAGCCAGCAATCCCAAAGGCATTTTCTTACTTCTATTTCAAATGTGGAAAAACTCAGTACTGCCAAAGATCGCATTTTTTGAAAAAGACAAATGTGAGCATATATATATTTTTTACCAAATGCATAACAAACTGAAGCAATTTGAATGACCTGTGTTGAAAATGAAAAAGCACTCATACAAAAGAATCGGCATGTGGATCTCTCATTTAAAAAAGAATGAAGGTAATCAAATCATCCTTTTTTAGTGTGTCCAAGGAAAACCCACTAAGATGAAACCAGTTTGCCAGCTCATTAGGTAAAATACATAAAGGTGGTCAGAATTATCTTATCTTCCTTAAAGCTCAGGGTAAGGGAATGGACCAACCAATATAGAAAGACTGGTCAGGTATATGCCACCACTCCTTGAAAAATATCATCTCTAACAGAGAGATAGCCTGTTTTTCTAGTCTTATTTTTATTTTAACTGAGACAGTGTTTTTTAGAGTAGTTCCTTGATTCACGGAGGAAGACAAAGATGATAGCAAGGGCTGGGAGTTTTCTTAGCAGAAGGAAAAGAAAACTAAGGAATCACACTGTTGTCATTACCAGTTCCAGGGAAAACTGGTTTTCCATTATTTAATGTCATTCATCTTGTAATAACAACAAAGAAATATCAAGGAAGGATCTACAAAAGAAAGTTTTTTCTGGCTGAGTTTTAGTAGCTCCTTCAGTTCCCTCATCAGGCCCTTAGTAAGTAATGAAAATAGCAATTTAGATCATGAAAAAGTAGTCTACAGCCATGCTACCCTGTACATGCTCGATCTCATCTAATCTCAGAAGCTAAGCAGGGTCGGACCTGGTTAGTACTTGGATGGGAGACTATCTAGGAATACCAGGTATTGTAGGCTTAAAAATGTAAGCATAAACAAACAAACAAACCAATGAATAAATAAATTTTAAAAATATGAAAAGGGGTAAAGTAGAGAAAACTGGAAAGAAATTCCTTAGGAAGGGAAACAAGCAGACCCCTGCTAATACTTAATTTAATACTCATTGTGAACTAGGTCCTTTTTTTGTTCCTCCATGTTTACTGCTTCCAAAGGACATAGCCCAAGTCTCATGAGAAAAAAAGCTGCCTTTCATCCCTCTCAGTAATTTTATTTAAAATCCCATCACATGACTAGGGAAAATATGCTGACTTAAGGGAAATAGCATAACAGTATTCCATTTACCTCTGGACTCCCAGAATCACGAATGTAAGAAAAGCATTTTTCTTAAAGTTAAATTTTTAAAGTGTTCATCAAAAGCCACAATCATATTCCCTAATCATTAGTACCTATATTGTATCTCAGCTCCAATCTCACTCTTTATTGAGTCCCATGTACACAATTTTCCATAGGATGTTGCCACTGAGATGCCTCTTACGCCTTAGAATTTAAACTAGATCCATAACCTCTTCAGTTTATGGCATAAATAGACTTCCAGATTCTTATCCTTCTACCCTCAGAATTATTTTAGAGCTATTTCTCTTCTTCTTTGTAGAGAATTCAATTCCATTTTTTGCATAAAATATATATTGGACCCTAATAAGTGCATGAGATATAAAGCTAAATAAAAGAACAATCCTACCTTCAAGAGACTCAGAGTGTGGTGTGAAAGAAAGACACATATGCAAGTGACAACACAAGTTGGACTAAGATCAGTTCTAGCATAGACATGTAGAATGAAATGACTGAGGAGTAGAGTTTCAACAGGCAGAATGTGAGGGAAAGCATTCAAAGCAACTGTGACAACATGAGCACAGCAAATATAGTGAATATATTCAAGGAAATGAAAGCAATCAGGACAGGGAAAGGATGGTGGAATGTGGTCAGAGATGAGGCTGGAAAGTTGATTCATTGTCCTCTATCAGCACAGATCAGCAATTGTGATCCTTCCTTTACCCTGCATTGTTTTAAAATATATTTTTATCCTATTTGAATTGCCAAGATATTTTTCAGTCAGTTCACCTCTTCACATTTGAGCTGTTTAATTAGATTATAAATTCTTAAGGGGAAAAAAAAAACATGTCTTCTATGTTTTTTGTATACTCCAAATAAGAACAAGTATTGTACACAAAAAGCAGTCTCCAATTTCTTGGTGATTCTGTTTCACTGCACACATTCCTTCAGTGCCCATGGTTTTACAGGCAATTTTCTTCACAAGTGAGGACGCCATGAGAGAAGTCAACATCCATAGAAAGTATCACTAGTTACCAAGGTGGGAACATGGGCAGGAACACAGATGAATAGGAGGTTTGGAAGATTATGACATTCACAATTCCCTGAATGTGAATGTCAGAAAATGGGAAATATATTAAGATGCTAAGAAACTCCTCCTGCCCAGTCCAACAACCATCTCAAACTGGATACAATGGATTATGAAAGTCCAATTTCAAGATCTACTAAAAATCATCAGCCTGAGACATTTTATTCTTTTTTTATCTCCTCCTACAACAATATTTCACAGTTCAAGTTTTGTCTTTACTTGTCCTTTTTACAATCTTTTTCACAATTTTAAAGAATGCAACATGCATTCTGTGGCAGAAAAAAAAAGACAGGATAGCACCAGATTTACTCTGACCTTTTTAGGGTTCCAAATTTAGTTAGTTAGCCATTTCTATCCTCATAGCTCTTCAGAAGCTCATGTGTTAGAGAGAACTAAAAATGGCAAATCCCTCCAAATTACCAGCATTTAAAAGGTTAAACAGTTTATTTTTATCCCACTAGCAGAGAATTAAAACTCCAATGTGTTCGGGCTTACCATGACAAAGATCACAGCAAAAATCTAGAAATTATCTTTTCTTAACCCTTTCCATTTACAGACCTCAGATCTTACCCTCAGGGGTTTCTTGCCAAATTTTACAAACTGTTGAACTATGGCTTTCAGGATTCATCACAAGGCAGCACAGCTGCTACCTTTCTTCCTCAGAGTTGATCATCTCTGTCCACAGGAGCCCAGAGTGCAGGATTCAAAGACCCTGGAATACGGAACTCTCACCAGCAACAAATAAACTCCACCTTCTCAGCTGCTTCAGCGAGCATAGGATTTTTCTATATAGGCAGTTTAACCTGAAATGAACATCCTTATTCAGGTTGATGGATGGCTTTCTCTGTGACCAGAAATAACTATTTTCAGTGATATCAAGTGAGACAAGAAGCAAACTCACATATCTTTTGTGCAAAGAGGCACAAGAACATACAAAGACAGCCAGAAACTTTGGATATAAATACTTTATCATTTATAAATTATATGCTTTAGTACTCTTTCTTTCCTCTCCTTTCTTTCTCAGAATATTAACACCATAATTTGCTTTTCTAAATACACCACTTTGGGGCACACATGCAAAAAGTGAGAATCCCAAAAGTAGATAGTGGAGGATTTGTCTTATCACCTATGAATTAGGCCTGTGTGAGACTTCTTCTTGTTCAAGAAAAATGGGGTCACCAAGAAACATGGTTTAGCAAAGAAAGGGACCCATCCAGTACTTAACAGCTTTGATCCTTTCTCCCTCTCCTCCAGACTACTCTCAATTTTCTAACAAAAATAGCCATGGCTTGTCTTTTCTTACCCGTTTTAAAACCTGCTTTGATAACACATAAATGGGTGGCATAATTTCCAAGCATGAGAAAAATGAGCTACCCACTCTCACAAAACAAAGAGAGTCCGCTGGGCTGTTAAAAAAAATGAAAGAATTAAAAATGGAGTTTTTTGTTTTTAACATGAGAATGCTTGGTTTGGCCTTTGGAGGGGTAGTTTAGGCTTTTGTGACCTGCGCTCTGAGAGCTAACCTGGAAAGCATAGTTAGAAGGTGTGGTTAAAATACAGGTCTTAGATAAAGAAATTCACTACTTATGTAAAAGTGATATTCTCTGGGGTCCTAAAACTACACTCTATTCTCAGAAAATGAAAATGTAAGTGACACTAATGTGTTACATTCCTTGAATGTATCAGCCTTACAAAACCAGGCTAGCCTAGGTTTTAAAAAATGTATTTGCTCTCTTCAAGGGATTTTCTTGCATAATATAAAAGTTCTCCTTTACGCCATCTTTAGAGCACAAAGGTGATGGGAACACAGGGGAGTCAAATGTTACATGGAGTTAAGTTTCAAATTCAGCATGTAAGATGAAAATTATATAGTCAAAATTACCCTTGAAAATCCTTCAAATTATCTATAAAGTAGAGTATACATATTTTTGTATGTATAACATTATATAGTAATTTTTATTCATGCTAAATTGTGGGAATTTTAATGCTGGATTAATGAAAGGAATAAAAGGAAAGTCTATGAAATCTACAGCTCTGTGGGCATTCAAACTAGGAAAGGCAGGAAAAGATAGAGAATTGTAAGTCTGGTTTGTTCTATTTTTATTCATATTTAGTCTCTATAACCTTAGTACATATTAATAGAATTTTTTTTGGTGGGCATTAAATAAGGTTAATAGAGTCAAAGCACAGCCCCAAAATTGCATATGTAGGCTTGTTGTGACTCTCCTGTAATCAATTGTGATTTTACACTCCTAATCATTTTATAAATGTATTTGCACCTATTATGTTATTGGACTCTTATTAGGTAGGTAACAGGGACAGATATGAGCATTCTCAATTGTAGATGAAAAGATAACCTATAGTTTAAGCCATTTGTTCAAGGTCACTCTGCTCATTAGGGTAGCACAGGGAATTCAAACCAGATCATCTCATTCCCAGTGTAGTGTCTCTTCCACAGGATCCTCCTGTTCAGAAGGCAGTCAACACAGGAAAGTGTTCCTTTATTCAGGAGACTGTAAGGTGTGAAAAAATAAATAAATAAATGGAAAGAGGAAAGAAAGAAAAGCAATACCTGATGTGGTCACCCACTTTGGAAAGAGAATGAGATTTGTGAATAAGCAAGAATAATATGGTTTTTAAAAAGTAATGGTTTCTGAGAATTCTAGGGAAAAAGAGGAAATCAAATCCTTGTAACCTGGCAATATTTGGACGTTCAGTTACCTAGAAAAACTTTCCCTAACACCGACCACAGCTGAAAGACAAATTTTGACCTCACCTTAAATACATCAGAAAATATACAAAGGAGGAAGAAGAAAAAGGAGAAGAATGAATAAAAAAGGAGGAATAGAAGATAAACATAGCAAAATATACTCAGGAGTCATTTCCTCAGACTGGAGCTCACCCAGACCCCTCTTTCCACTCAACTCCTTTATAACTCAACATCCACATTTACATTAAGACATGCGAAGTAAAGGGAACTCTACTTTTGGACTATTGAATAAAAAAAAAATGACATTATGAACTAAGCAGCCAAGGGTATTGTGTTTGATAGGATGGTTTTGTTTTAAAGATGCCAAAATAAAAAAGACCACCATTCGGTATTGAGGAAATCCATTTAGAGTTTAATATCCTGCTTTAATTTAAAGAGAAAACAGTTAGTGTTAGGAGTAACCAAAAGAATTTTTTTTTCCCCAGATTGGGATTAGCTAGCAGCAGATGCTAATTCATTTTATAAATTAGCAGATTTTTTTCATTCTCATTCCCCAAGTAAAATGGAAAAATTAGTTTTTTAAATAACGGAACACAACTATTGATGAAAAAAATAATAAGATACTTTATCACCCAAATAAGCAATTGCATTATAATTCATCTTAACTTGGAGTTGAAGAGAATCTTTCACAAGTCAATGTTAACCAGTTATATTTGTAAGGGGGTAAAGATTGTGTCAACTTTATCAGAGTGCTAGAATTCCTCTGACAAGAAATTGGAGGGCGGGGAGGGGAAACATGGATGAATATGCTGAGAATAGAGGAGGGAAACAGAGGAATTATCAAGAGAAGATCAAGGCAGGGAATTCGTAGGAAAGTGGTCAGTGAAAATACTACTATGGTAAACATTTAAGAGTTTAAAAAATTTCTTAAGATTTTAAAAACATTTTAAGAATGGAATTCTCTAATTTTCAATTTATCATTTCAATTTCTTCTGTAGTGAAGTTCTTCACTCTCTCCCTATCCCAGCATGTGTGTGTGTGTGTGTGTGTGTGTGTGTGTGTGTGTGTGTGTGTTAAAAGTTAAAGTCTATCATCTCTATGAATGTTTTGCATGAAAGAGTTTTTGGTTGAACTCAGTAAGAGTTGAGTTTCTCATCTTAGTTTTCCAAGTGTAGGATAAAGGAAGCCGATTCCCAGAGGCAATAATTAGCATTCATTTCTTCATTTAATCAGGGATTATTAATGGAATACTCACTATGGATTTGCTTTATTCTGGGCAAGGAAGATAGAACAATGAACAAAAACACAAATTCCCTTTTCTCATGGAGCTTAGGTTCTAACATATAAGAAAGATAACAATAAATCAAAATACAAAATAATGTCAGGTAATACTAAAACACATGTTTTGAAAGAAAACCAAAAAAAATGATATATCATGTGCAACAATAAGTATTTACACTAGCTTCTCTTCTGAAAAGGGGATGCAGAAGACAATGGAACAATATCTCTGAAGTGCTAAATGAAAATAATTGAAAAAAATAATCATCATCATCATTTCATAATTTTTATCATAAAAATATCCTTCAAAATGAGGGTGACTAATTTGAGAAGGCTACATAGTGTATGAGTCCAAGTATATGAAGTTCTGGAAAAAGCAAAACTTGGAGACAATACTAAGATCAGTAATATCTGAGGGGCGAGGTATAAGGATGACTAGGAATAACGCGGAAGAATTTTAGGGCAGTTAAAATACTCTGAAACCATAACGATGAATATCTGTTGTTATATATTTGTTCAAACCCATTCAATGCACAACGCCAAGATTGAAACCCTTAGGTAAATATGAACTTTGGGTGACTATGGTGTCTCGATGTAGGTTCAACAATGATTTTTTAAAAAACATGCCGTTCTGATGAATAATGCTGATAATGGGAAAGACTATGCATGTATGGGGGAAAGCATTATATGAAAAAATCTCTGTACCTTTCTACCAATTTTAATATAAAACCTAAAACTGCTCTTAAAAATAAAATCTTTTTTTTTTTTTTTAACAATCAATAGGACTTAGTCTTAAACACCAAATGTGAGGCCACTTTAATGACCAAACTGTGGAATATCGAAACTAGTCCTGATGTTAAAAGACCCAATATCCAATGGGGAAATGGAGTTGACAAAACACAGTTAAAAGCCATGCTTAGGAAAAAAATAATAAAACCACTTCCTGTTTATACTTCTAACCAGTTTTTAAATTCTTCAATACATATATTACATATTCTAAAAGTGAGGATGAAACAAAAACTTTTACAGATAAAAGAAAACTGGAAGAACTCATTGCCAGTAGACCTGCATTAAAAATTTTCAAGCTGAAGGGAAATGATAGCAGATGTAAAGTTAAATCTATATAAAGGAATGAAGAGCATCCAAAATGGTAATTAAGTGTGTAAAATAGGAGATTTTGTTGTTTTCTTACTGAAGTTTTCTTAAATGATGATTGACAGATTAAAAAGAAACTGGAAATAAAAGTCAGAAAATAGTAGTTATATTAAGCAAAGAAGTAATGGTACGAAAGATGAAAAACACATGAGGACACAGAAAGGTTTGAGGTCATGTAATATACAAAGATGTAACAGGAAAATAATAATAAAAGAGTATAGCTACATTAATATTAGTCTAAATAGTTTTAAGAAAAAACATTATAGATAAAAAGTATGTTACATAATAAAAAATCTAATATATCAAGAAAATTTTTAAATATAGCCTCAAAATATAAAGCAAAAATAGAATTACAGGAAAAAAATAGAAAAATCTACCTTCAAGTAGAACATTTCAACATATCTTTCTCAGGAATCAATATTTCAAACAGAAAAAATAAATCAGTAAGGTTATATAATATTTGAATGGTAAGATTAATAAGCTTGATCTAATGGACATAGATAGACCATTCAACACAATTGGAGGTTCACATTCCATTCAAGTACAAAGGGTACATTTACAAAGGCCGACCATGTAAATGGTATTTCCTATCCTATTATATTATTGTATCATGCCACAACTATAGTAAATCTCAACCAATTCCATTTACACCAATAAAATTAAATTTAGAAGTCAATAATCAGAATCCTATAAGTTAAGCAATCTTTAAAAATGCATTTCTAAATGACTCAGTCAAAGAAGAAATAATAATGGAAATAAGGTTATCAGAGGTGGAAGTTTTGCTATCGATCAAAGCAGAGAAATGGTGTGGTTTTGGGAAAAGAATATGGAGTTTAAGGAGGTTTTTTTGTTGTTGTTTTAAGATGAGATATATAACAGCATGTTTGTGCAGCATGATGAGGCAGCTCTTCAGCATAGGGGGGAAATAATGCTGCTGGTTGGGTCAGGGGGTGCATAATTTCAGAGACAGTGTCTTTAGGAAAATGAGACAGATAGAATCTAGTACATAGATGGGAAAGTTTCCTTTATTGTCCATACATTATAACAAGAAGGAAGGCAGAGGCTGCAGAAACTCACATAAGTAAATGGAGAAATTTGGAGGCAGACAGGTTAGAAATTACAATCTGATTGCTTATACCTTCTCAGTAAAATAAGCAACAAAATAATCAACTTATAGTGAGAAGTGAGGATGAGGATTTTGGAAGTTTGAGGAGAAATGACAATGCATATGACCTTTGACTTGGCGAGTGGGTCTGGACAGGGAAAATACAGTGAGGCTGTCATTAGGCCCCCTTCAGATTTCTACTTACAAATTTAAAGAGAGTCCAATCAACCAGCCAATGTGTGTCTTTCTCTAGTCATGATAAATTATTCTCATACCTGGATATACCTAAGGCTTGGGATTTTGCCAAAAGAGGAAGAAGGAAGGATAAACCAGCAAGACGAAGCCAGAAAGGATCACAAACATGGACAGCAGAAGCTAACCTGCTAAGTAAGTGTAACACAAGGCTCAGGGAAGGTAATAAACAAGGTACAGGATTGGTTCAAATATGATCTGAAGATACAAGCCCACCAATCCATTTCAAAAATCTTGAGGATCTTTTTGAATTTTCTAAAATGATCCAACATAGACATATCCAAGAGCAATGGCTTCCAAAACTTTTGGACTGTGATGCACTAATAGATATGCATTGTCTTAACCACCTAGACCATTATAACAAATGTCACAGACCGAGTGGCTTAAACAACAACACTTATTACAGCTTCAATGTTTGAATTTGAGGGGAACATAAACATTCAGTCTATAGCATACATATTACACCACAAACTAGCATTTAGATACACACATACACAACACACATATACACGCACAATGAAAAATGTTTCATGAAGTAATACTTGTCCTGACTTATGGGTACTTGCCCTTACTTACGAGAAATAAACCATGATATTTCCTATTCTATTCTATTATTTTTTAGTGTTGGTAGCAGCTAATTAATTTGATTTCACAACTCTAGCAGGTAGCAATCTAAATTTGCATAAGACTACCATCGAATGACTTCAGTCCTTGCTATTCTTTATCTTCTCCTACTTTCCAAGTTGAAGGACATGGGCTCAACAGTTTTTTACAGGTGGGAGATAACTCACAATCACTGTCCTAATAATACAGCCACCTTCTATTTATAAAATGCTTTAAACTTTTGAATGCTGACTCCTACTTTCTTTCCTATGCAACAGCTTGGTGATTTAAGCAGAGAAATGCATTATCCACATTTTATAGCTTAGGAAACTAAGATTAAAAGACATTAAATAACTTGGCCAAGGTCACAGAATCAATTAGCAGCACAACTGTAACTGGTAGTTGTTCCATCTCCAAATCAGTACACTTATCTGTGCCTCAGTCATCAAAAACCAAAATGCGGAATGAGATCCACTGAATTCTACCACATTTCTGGGAGACCCAAAATAAAGGAAATTGGTAAGGTAACACAAAGGAAAAAGAAAGGATCCTGGTTGGAAGTCAAAGGAGTAGGGAAAAGTCTATGAGAGGAAAAGTAAATGCTAATTGCCCTATAGAAAAATGGATATTAATATGTATGTGTGTATATATACATATAAAGTAGGATAGCTTATCGCCAAGATCATATAAAACAATAAGACCTTATCCTTACTTACCACCTAATTCATATGGGACTAGTACGCAGACCTAAAACAGATGTCTTTATACTAATTATCAAGTTAATCTAGGCCTGGTTTTCAACAATAAAACATGAAAAAAAAAAGGCTATTCACAAACTCTTGCCTTTTTTAAAAAGTATGCCTTCATTCTCCTTGGTATCATGAAAAATATCCCCTCAGGAAATTAAAAATTATACATCATTGTGTGCTTATCTTACAGCCATGTTACTTACAGAAGAACTGAAGACAAAGGCTTAACAGTTTTTAGAGACAAATTTATTACCTGTAAAAACATAGACTATCTCCTGTTATTCATATACACCCTTCAGATCCTAGGCAAAAGAAATGATAACAAAATAAGCCTCTATTTAAACTGAATAACAGTAGAAAGTTAACAAGCACTGGATCCAGATTAAAAGAAAGAGAGAGAGAGAGAGAGAGAAGCACATGTGTTTTCCTTACAGCACTGTCTAATGTTGCTGGAAAACATACACAAAAGTTATCCACCCTAGAAGATTTTTTTTTTTTTTTTTTTGCATTTGCCAGCCTTGGCAAAGCAGTTTCTCTATAAGATTTATTAAGTATAAAGTTGGACCACTTCTATAAGAGATGAACTACTCTGGAGATGCAATAATACTGATCATAAAGTTGTTTCAAGGAAGGTTTTAAGAATGCTTATTGGAAGCCAGTGTATAGGTCAGAATGTGAGAGCTATCTTGAAAAAATCTTGAATTAACAACTTTAGGAAATGCCTTCAAGGTGATTTGAGGACAGTACTTTGGAATCGATTTTAAATAATGAAAATAAATTCACTGTCTCCATATAGAAAACTAAAGATTTAATTGCAAAAGCCCTTACTGTTGTCTGCTATATTACAGATCTTTTGTTGCACAGTGTCTTATTATTTTTAACTACTCTTTTTGTATAATCTTGCTCTGTGTTTACTCTACAGTTCCCTTTTGTTTCTTTGTGAACACACTAACTACAGATAAGAAGATTCTGTTATTTCAGCTTACTCTGTGGCTCTTAGATTGTTCATTCAGAAGATCACATCACATCTCACCACAGCTGTTGGCAACATGTCTCGCTTGAAATAAACAAACAGATTTCATTTCTTTAATATAGAGTTCAGCTAATTGATTTTACCAGTGAACTCAAACGTCATTTTAAAAATTTGAAAGGTTTTAAATATAAAACACATGAGTATGCCAGTCTCTAATGTCTTTTCCTAGGGTTAGGAAAGGAACATAAATAGCCATAATGCCATTTACACATACAAGCTGGATTTTTTAAACTAATGAATATTCTGCATTCCATGAATTACTAAGTTTCCACAACTAAAACTGTTATACCAAGTGGAAACTTGGAAGTGCTTTTATTCGCAATCCACAGGCTTCAGGTCAGGTTACCTGCCTCTGTTTTTGGAGTGACTAGAGTACACCACCCCATTGCCTGATTGGTCCAAAGCTGGACATATGACACTGCAAGGCCAATAGAAGGGATTTTTGCTAAAATGTTAGAAATAGGGCATTTCCCTTGCCCCTTTGTTTTTCTGAAATAAAAGGTACCAAAGACCAAGTAATCCTAGAGCTGACAGACAGGTACCATCTTTACCAATGCATGGGGATAGCCTGTCTGAGAGGAAAGCCAACTTGGAAAACAGCAAAGGGAGAGATGGAAAGAGTCATGCCCCAATAATATGGGTTCACCACTGGATCCAGCTGTGCTTGAGCTGGATATGAACTTTGAGTTCTGTTTTTACATACCTTGGGTTTCTGTCACTTGCAAACAAAATGGCTCTGACAAATGTTACAAATACCAAAAAGATTAAGTGTTGCCATTTATTTTATAGTATATTCACCAAAAGTGACCAAAACAAAAATGTCAAGTTGATTTTTTTTTGCCCTAGCCTCCCATTATGCTCATTCCTCTACCCTAGGTCTCCCCTCAGGCTTATGCCACTGCCCTCCTCAAACTCTCCATGCTGTAGTCTCCCTTATCCTGAATCCAAACCTGCTCACAAGCAGAGTATTGATAGAAATCAGTTATATCTTAATGTAAATATATTCACTTAACAGGTAAATACTAAAAGTATTAGAATCATATTAGAGTTTTTCATGTTATTTTATTTTTGCCAACACCACCATTCAATCTCCAGGGATAGAAATCTCAAGCCATATTTCACTCTATTTCTTCTTCCAACCAATCTTGATTCAAGTCTTATTTTCTTTAATTCTTTTGTATTACTTTAAAATTTGTCCCTTTATCTCATTCAATTTCTTATCGTTTAGCCCTAGATAATTTCAACTGACTCCTAACTAAAATCCCTACCTGGTCCCCTTCATTAGAATATTATTGTTAAAATAATATTTCTCATTTACCATTTCATCAGATCATTTAACAGTGATTTATTTCATCCTCTCAATTATACATGCCTAAAATTAGGATGGAGCATCAATTCTTCTTTCCTTAGTCTTCATATGAAGCTGATCACCAAGTTCTGTCAAATCTACCTCTATAATGTCATCCCTAAATATCTTTTTAGAGGACTAATATACAGGGATATCATTTCAAAAAGAAAGAAATGTAACTGGTCCTTAACCATATGAAATCATACAGTCTCATTAATAATAAAAATTTATACTACATTACAGACCTGCTAAAGAATCTATTATAAAAAGAGAAAGAAAAAAAAAAAGAAGTGGTGAGGATGTGAAAAAATTACAGTGGGACTGCTGTACATGGCTGGTGGGAATGTAAAATGGTGTAGCTGATGTGGAAAACAGTTTGGCAATTCCCCAAAAAGCTAAACATAGAATTTACCATATGACCTAAAAATGTCACTTCTAGGTATATACCCAAAATAATTCAAATGGATTCAAACAGATATTTGTACACTGGGTTCACTGCAGCATTATTCACAATAAGCCAAAATGTAGAAACAATCCAAGTGTCTATCAACAGATGAATAGATAAACAAAATGTAGTATATACATACAATGGAATATTATTGAACCATAAAATACTACAAAATGGATGAACCTTGAAAACATTATGTTAAGTGAAATAAGCCAGTCACAAAATAGGAAATTTTGTACGATTCCACTTATATGAAACATCTAGCACATGCAAATTCCTAGATAGAAAGTAGATTAGATTGTTTATCTGAGAAAAGTCGAACCTCTCCTTAACTTTTGAAGAATAATTTCACAGGATAGAGAATTCTAAATGGGTGGTGTGTTTTTGTTGTTGTTATTTGTTTGTTTTTCTCTCAGCACTTAAAATATTTCACATCATTCTCTTCTTGCTTGCGTGATTTCTTAGGAGAAGTCAGGTGTAATTCTCATCTTTTTTCTTCCATAGGTAAGGTGTACTTTTTGTCCCTGTGGATTTTTTCACCTTTGATTTTCTGAAGTTTGAAAATGTTATGCCTGATGTAGTTCTTGTTTTGTTTTTTGTTTTGTTTTGTTTGTTTGTTTGTTTGTTTGTTTGGTATTTATCTTTCTTAGTGTTCTCTGAATTTCCTGGATCTGTGGTTCGGAGTCTGACATTAACTGGGGAAATTCTGCCACTAGTGTTTCAAATATTTTATCTATTCTTTTCTCTCTTTTCATTCTGATATTTCCAGAATGTATATGTTCTGTCTTTCTAGTTGTCCCACAGTCCTTAGGTTATTCTGTTCTGTTTTTTTTCAATCTTTATTCTCCTTGATTTTTAGTTTTGGAGGTTTCTATTGCTATATCCTCACTCTCAAAGATTCTTTCCTCATTCATGCACACTCTACTAATGATCTCATCAAAGGCATTTTTCATTCCTGTTTTTGATCTCTTTGTAAAAGTTTCATGTCTCTTCTTATGTTGCCCATCTGTTCTTGCATGCTGTCTTCTTTATCCATAGAGCCCTTAGCATATTTTAATAACGGTTGTTTTAAATTACCAGTCTCGTAATTCCACCATCATCACCATATCTGCTTCTGATTCTTGCTCTCTCTTCAAATTGTGTTTTTTGCCTTTTAGTATGCCTAGTAATCTTTTCTTAGTAGCTAGCCATGTTGTACCAGATAAAAGAAACTGCTATAAATAGACCTTAAGTAATGTAATGATAAGGTGTGGGGAAGGGAAACATTTTATAGTACTGTGATTAGGTCTCAGTCTTGTAGTGAGCTTATGCCTCTGGACTGTGAACTTAGCAAGTATTTCTCATTTTTTTTTTCTCCTCTCTTAGGTGGGACAGGATGGCTATAGTTTTCTGGAGTTGGGTATTTCCCTTCTCCTAGGTCAGTTAGACTCTCATAATACTCTATCAAGTTAAGCTCTGGTTAGTTTCTCTTAAGGGCAGGCCTTTTGACTAGTGTCAGGCATATTTGGAAATGGTTCTTTTTCCCTTCTTCTAGCTAGAAGCACAAGGAGATTCTTCTCCAATCTTTACTGTGAGACCCTGGTTAACATCTTAGAGATAAACTCACAAAAGTGTGGAAAGCCCCTGAAGACTGGGTTCCCAGGAGTTTTTCTCTCTCAGACTTGTCCACATCGAGTTTCCAGCAATTCATCAAGTACAATTAAAGTTTTCCTGTCTTGGGATTGGTTCAACCAGTGGTTTCCCCCCGCTGAGTCCCTGCTCTGGTAAGCTTGTCTTTCCGATCTTGGGAACAGTGGTTTGCCCCACATACTTACTTCTTTTACGGACCCAAGAATTGTCGATTGTTCAATCTGTTCAGCTTTTTACTTATTAGATGAAGTGACAATTTCCAAGCTCCTTACACGTGTAACCAGAAACCCATATATTCTCAAGTCGTAACATCTGTAATGAGTCAGTCATTTTTTTATGGCATGCCTAATTCAAAAGAAATACCTATCTGTTCTATTTATTAAGTAGTTAGGCCCAAACAACTTTTTAAATATTTATGTTCTAACATCTTAATAGCCATTTGAAAATAAATAATACAAATCAATTGAGATCAAAGTTAATTTTTTTTATTCTATATCACAATTATTTAGCAAGGAGATGTGTATATCTATTGAGCACTGCACAACTTCTCAAACCTTGAAACAAGATTGAAATACACCTCCTTCATTTTATATTCCACATAGACTTACACATGAAATTTGTTTTCTATTACAGAAATCGACAGAATCCCAATTTTATAAAGACATAACATCAGCAAAAGGAATATAGCATAGTCTAATGTTAAAACAGTGATTTACCTCAAGCTAGTTGTTGGTGCAGTCTGACAAATATAAAACACTACTGTGTTTCTCTCAAGAATTTAAAATACCCCACAATTTCTAAGGGTTGAAAAATGATGTATCCACCCAAAGAGTCATATGCAGCTATAAACAGCTGTGAAGAATATCTCTATATCCTCTCATAACATGATCTTCAATATGTATTGCTAAGTAATTAAGGTGAGTAGAAAAGATGTATAAAGCATATTAACCAAAGGAGGCATAAATATGAGTATAAATATTTTTTTCATATTTAAAAGTAGAAGGAGAAATCATAAAGTTATTTCCAATATTAACCTATAGGCACAGGAAGGTAACAGAGTGTCAGAGTCTGAGATAAAATCTAGACTTTTCTAAATATACCTTGTTCTTTGACTTAATAATCTTATACATGTTTTACATAATTATAAAACAATCTTTGAAAGTAATCTCTAAAAATAGAAAGCTAAGTGAAGCAAATGAATCTAACTGGATATTGATTTTTATGTCACAATCACACAGAGTAACTATTTTGTATAATTTTAAAACACAAAAATTAAAAGCTAGTGAGAAATTCTCCAATTGTATGAAGAACTACAAAACATACTAAGCTGTTGTTAGTTATTATATATTCCTGGTAATAGTGTTGACATTGTTTCTTTGAGACTATTTTTTGTGTACTATTGTTTAAAACAATTATGTTGATGTTGTTGAAAACTGGAATTCTTAAGTTAGTAGATAACTGGGAAAGTAGATAAAGATGTAAGCTACATAAGAGTTAAAGAATCTTAGTCCTATAGTTGAGCTGGAAGAATCAGTATGAGTTCACGATATAGTTTATCTTAAAATATACAAATAGTTCTTAATTCTGCCCCCAAAGCAGCATCCAGCATTAATTCTTTCCTCCAGGAAAAGGCCAGTATAACATCATGACTAGTTCATTCCTTTTCACTTTAGTGAAGAGTGTGTTTTCTGGGTCCTCCTGGGAAATGGTTAACTGATGGGTTCTCTGGTTTTATATTATTAATCCATTCCAGTATACTCACTTCTATTAGCCTTTTTACCTCTTTCTCAATTCTCAGCCATAATAGTTCTGGGATCTCAATTTCATTTACTGTGGGCTGTTTTTCCCCCAAGTTTTAAGTAAGCATCCAGCCTTGCCTTAGGATTGGTTCCTAGTATATTTGTCAGAATATTAAGTTCTGAGTCATGGAAGGATGCTCCATATCAATATACTCCCATTTATCCAGACTTTTTTATTTTTTATTTTTTTATTTATCTCTACAGCACCTGGTCTTCCTAGGTGGTCTCCCATCCATGTACTAACCAGGACCAACCCTATTTAGCTTCTGAGATCAGACATTGGGCTTGTTCAGGGTGGCATGGCCACAGACCATTAACTGTAGCTCCACTGGGGCGTGAACTCAGGACCTACTGCATATAAAGCAGAGGTGCTAACCACTACACTATGGAACTACATCCGCACTTATCCAGCTTTATATTCTGTCTCTGAGATTCAGCACTTTGCAGTCCATTCCAAGATATTTCACCTTGGTTTCTGCCAGTACATATTAGCCAGGTCTTGCAGGTTTTTGTGTGACTAAACCCTTTCCTCCCATACAGGAGCAATCATTTCCAATTGTGCCATGCTAAGACCTGATCTTAGTTATTGGTTTAGAATGATGGGATGTAAGGACTATCAAGCCTTCTCTCATTACCTCAGTTGATAGTAACTCATCTGTTCCCTACCTTACCATAGCACTTTGTTTATATCTCTATCTCAGCACCTTGTACATTTTGCACAGTAATAAATCACTCACTAGATTTGAGTGATTTGAGGGCAAGGACCAAATCATATTAGCATTTCCAAATATCCCAAAACCATAACAATGATTTAAATACAATTTGTTTAATAAGCAACTATTATTCTATTCATTCATTCATCCATTCAACAAATATTTATTGAATGCCTACTAAGTATCAGGCCTAATGCTAACTACTTGGGATATCACAAAAAGCCACAAAGGCATGGAAGCTACTTCCTCCCTCCACTACCCACCAAAAACTTTAATTTTTTTTTCAGTTAACTAATGAATGAGTCCATTTTTCTGCCAAGATGTGTATTGCCTTTTTTTTATTCTTCCCCTGCATCATCCTTTCCCGTGTAGCTATAGTAATAGGTAATACATATTGCACACATACTCCATGTTGCTTATTTCAACTCATTTAAATATTCGGGGTTGAATTAATAATTTAATTTTATAAATTGGTAACTGAAGTAGAAGAGATAAATAATTTACATAAAAGTATAGAGTTCACAAGTGGAGGGTGATGGAAAGAGCTGGGACTCAAAACACTGTTTTATACTACCTATGTGATTTTCATTCTTACCATTCAAAATGCCCTCTCTAAATGTGGTATACCATATCTGCTGATAATAACAAATGGAATGCCCTCTTACTTTTATTCATCCAAACCCTTGAACTAGTAATTGCTATAATTGTATCCCTCTCCACTACTGTGTTTGTTTTCTGTTGACGGTATGTCAAAATTTGGCTTTCTCTATTTTGAGCTATAGAAAAGATTTTTTTACCACTGATAAAATTTTAACATTGTGACATTCATTCTCTTCCTCATTATCTTTCTTTGATATTCTGTACCTCTATGCACTAAACATTTAAACTTCTCTTTGAAATACAGACAGAAGAAAATTATTAGCAGAATTGTAATAAATAGCTCCTTCCTTCTTTTCAGATAAGTTTTGGGTTAGATATTTCATTATTTTCCTTAGGTTAAATAATAGGTATGGGGGAAGGGCGAGGGAGGCTAAAATATTATTGGAATAAAAAGCTAACTCATGAAAACAATAATTTTTACTTCAATGTAAAGTAAAGGGCAATGGGAAAATCAAATGGGAAAAAAAGAAAAGAAATTTTGTTTAATTCTAAAATTAATTTTAAAATCTTAAAATATGTAGCTTAGCAGAGTTATTTATTTTAAAGCCTTTCTAATGTGATTTATATTAATTAATTTTCAAATTCTAAATTGTCTTAGTGATACAGCCTCTAAGCCATGCATATATTGAGACTATGTTAAGTATTTTTAAGATTCTATTGTGATGCCTGATGTAGGATTAGCAGTATTTAAATAATTCTGGCCTGCAGCTTATCATCTCAGGCTGTGAACTTATTAAATTTGAAAAGAGGTAGGCAAAAAATTCATTCTAATGAGAGAAATCCAGTGGAATGAGCAGGTTGGTCCAAGAGGTGCTGATGGGTGTCTTTGAAGAATGGTAGTATACCTTATCCTAAGTAAAAGCTGAGTGTTTCAGCATATGGTGCTTGTAAACACACATGAACTCTCTTGGTAAAATAGAAAACAGCCCTTGATCACCTAAGCTGTCCAAATGGAAATTATCCTATTGTCTCATCCATCATTGCTTGGTTCAAGCACTGTATAATTCACTTCCTACTCTTGGGCCTCTGTATACTGTCACAAGAGCTACTGCAATATTTAGTATTTCAGGTTGGAAATGGAAAGTGATGCATAGACACAGTACTTAGTGTGAGATGATTACAGAACATTGTGACTTGTAAAAGGTTCTCAGAAATAAGTAAGTTCAGGAGTTAACTTGAAACCTTAACATTAAAAATATTACAGACAATGGAATTGTCTGCATTTTCTGAGGATGTGGCTTTCTGGTAAGATAATATTTGATTCTGAAGCTTTTCTTTCTCACTGTGAAGTACACTTGAAACTGGCTTTAAAGACTCATTACGTAGGCTTAAAAATCTACCTTTAGAAAAGTGGGTCTGGCAGTTAACCTAGCATGGAAAGAGAAGCAAATGAAAATATATACTCTTCCTATGGGAATTCCAGACCTAAAAAGTAATGTAAAAAGACAGTTTGCTCTTTTCTTCTTCTTCAAAATTACCATAAAATGATAATGACCTAGAGTCTGTGTGTGGCCCATCTGATGTGATTTGGGCCTAAGGAAAAGCTAAAGGCTAAATGTATTTCAAGTGGGGGAAAATCAAGATAAACACATCCCTGAGGTCATTATTTCCATTAGTTGACAGATTGTATACAATATTAAAAGCATTGTAAAAACAACGTACACTTTTTTAATGTTTGACTTTCAAAGAGCATTTATCTACAGTCAGTTTCTGAACACCAACTCAAAGTAAAAGTAACTTTTATCCTTAGGGGAAGAAATGTTTTAAAAAACAAACAATAAGCAAATTATGGTGTACAGAGTAGAGTAGCTTTAGTTCAGTAAATACTCTAAACACAGAGCTGCATAAAACAAGTCATGGAGGCTAATTATAGTGCATGTTACAAATGTGTGGAAGTATTTAGCAGACAGTTTTTAGCATATTGTATAGTTATTGATCTTTATAAAATATGTCTTACCTATTTCCAAAATCAATTTGAGGAAGCAGGCCCAATGCTCAGTATGAAATGAACCACCATTAAGCTAAGTTTTATTTTCTCCACACCTCAAATTGATTTGGTTTACAACATTTTACTTTGTGATTCTGGTGTGGGCCTTTAAAAATCAACAGATATTGGCTAGTAATATGTAAATACAGTTGTAGAAGCTGATTCTATGAGTCTAAAGGCTATAATCTCATTATACACATAAGATTTATTTGATATCTCTAAATCAACAATAAAGATAGTTCATACAGAAGTATTTATTCCTTTGTGTAGATTTACAGTATTAGGAAATACCCTTTCATGTATCTCTGTATGATACATAAAGTTCTAAAGATTTAGGTGATTCACATGACTCTAAAACATAGCCTAATAATCTTTTCAATCTCTTCTTTCTCCTTGAGCTACTAAAAGTGTGTTTCAACTTGTCTGCTAGGTATTTCCTGTTTGTGTTTTCTAACAGATTTCAGAGAAGATATTAATAAAATTTATTTTATTTCTATGATACTTGGACTAGTTTTATTTGTGACTGAGCATGCCATTTTGCAGAAAATGAAGGATAACTTTTCTCTAAAATGTCCATATGTACATCAGAATAGCTAAAACGATAAAGATAGAAATACTAAATGTTGGAGAGGATATAGAACAACTGACACTTCCATGCATTGCAGATGGGAGTGTAAAATGGTACTACTACTAGAAAAATTATTTGGCAGTTTTCACTAATGGTAAATACATGCCTACACTGTGACCCAGCAATTCTATTCCTAGTTTTATTTCTTTAAAAAAAAAAAGTGCATCTGTCTACAAAATAGTTTACAGTAACACTCTTCTTAATATCCTAAAACTAGAAACAACTCAAATATTCATCAACAGTAGAATGGATAAATAAATTATGATATATTAATCCAATGAAAGACTATACAACAACAAACAAAAGCGAACTAATGGTATATTCATCAATATGGATAAAATTCATAGATATTATGTTTTATAAAACACTCTAGATACAAAAGAACATATCACATAATTCAATTTATATAAATTCCTAATACAGGAAAAACTAACCAATGATAATAGGTTTCAGGATAGTAGTTATCTCTTGGGAGATAGGGCACAGATTGAAAAGGAGCATGAGATGATTTTATGCAGTGATGGAAATGTGTATCTTAATGTGAGTGGTAGTTACATGTGTTTACATAAGTTTAGAAATATCACTGAGCTTCAATACAACTCTTTTCTATGTTTATATGTTATGCTTTAATATAATTAAGACAAAGTGACTTTATTTGTATGTAAAACTTGCAAAGATATGATGACTGTGTATACACAGGCACTGGAGTGCTGTGCTACTATGTCAAATCTCCTTCCACACACCCCCCCCCCCCCGGGAAAATAAAAGAAGTGATGAAAAAAACAGGAAATTGTGCTATTGATAAATAATGACATCTTAATGAACTATGTAAATACAATGGACAGTCTGAATACTCTCAACATCTAAATTCTGTTTGGTGCTGCTTTGGGCCATCAGCTCACATCTACAGGGACACTAGTTTGCACTCCTCTGCTGTTGGGATTTCTTGATAGAAAGTTTGAAAGGGGCTTCTCCACAAAATATCAAGAAAAGAGGTGGGAGAAACTTTTTGAAGAGCAGGAACGTCAACCCACAAGAGAGATAAATAAAATAATTGGATGTGACTAGACTAGAATTCTAAACCTAAGAAGAATCAAGACCAAGAACTAAGAAAGATCAAGTTTATGTTGTGTTAGCATTTTAGAGGGATTAAAAATTTACTGACACTGTAACTTATATGCACAGGAAACATCGCTTTCTAATTTTGTGTTTAACTAACATGGTCTTTCTCATGGTTCCCTAATTGATGGAAAGTGAGATTAAATCTACTACTAGTCATGTTATTTTAAAACTGGTCTAATCCAATAATTTAAAATGTTCTTTTAGGTAAGCCAATATATGGGGATAGTTGCACAATCTTTCTATTTCCACCCATTCTTTTATTCTTTTGTACATGAGAATGTCTCTTGATATTTGAGTATGTTGGAAAGAGAGAGCTCACATGATCTCCTCCTGCCAGCTGAGTGAAAGGGACTTAAGATCTGGGAGTTGGGAGCTGTTCCTCTGGTTCCTTTCTGGTCCCACTTATGGGTACTGGGAGAAAAGTTGCTGGTGCAGATGCTATTGACCAAGGGTCCTATTGACCAAGTCCCAAGGATGGTGTTTCTGCTGACAACTGTGGCCAATGAATGTACAAGTCATTTTAAAAAAATCTGCTAATATTGGTTTATAACATTATATAATTTTTAGGTATACAACTTTGTAATTCAATATCTGTATAGACTATAGCGTGCTCACCACCAGAAGTGTAGTTTCCATCCATCACCATATATTTCATCACCTTTACCCATTTCACTCCACTCCTATCCCCTTCCCCTAGTGTAACCACCAGTCTGTTGTCTGTATCTATGCATCTGTTTTATAGGTCATTCTTAATTAGCTTCCTTAGAGCTGAGTGATCTCTCTTGGCTCCTGTTGGCTGTATAATCTACTGAGTTCCTGCCAAGTCCTCCATTCCAGTTCACTAATCAATCCCCAGTCCCAGAGCCGGCCCAAGGGACCTTGACCAAAGGAAGCTTTCAGTTAGACAGACCTTCATCATGTTCCATAATGCTACTGTTTCATTGTGCTACTACTCCACTATCTTAATTATGCTGTCCATCCCATAGTGTACAGTGATCTCTTGAAAAGTCTCAAATATGAAATGTCAAATGGCATCTGTCCCTGAAACCTTCTCCCTCTCATTAAATCTCTTCCTCTTGACCAAGGTCTAGATGGAGATAATCAAAGCGATGTGTATTTCTACTTCTTTTATCTCTCTGTTCTCAGGATCCCTTAAAACCAGAAGCAGTGCCTTTTTTTTTAACTTCCTATATCATATCTTATTTTTGTCAAATAACAGCAATCTTTGTGTTTCAGTATTAAAAGTGAAATTAAATTCTAGTAAAAACTCTGAAGTTCAGCCCACTAGACCTAGATTTTTATAAATCCAATCAGAGTCAAAGGAAATCCTTTCATTCTTTTTTTTTTTTTTTTTTAACAAAAACCAAATTTCAAGCCTATTGTCTGGATGCAAAATCCTATTTTGAATTTCAGAACCTAAATTTCAACTTTCTCTTTTTGTTCCTGTAACTTATTCCCCATTCGCTCCCACCCACATTGTGCCTATTTTGACCCCAGGCAGATGAAGGGTTGATTTGAAGAAAAACCTTACAGGCAGAACACTCATTTTTAAAAAATAAAAAATTAATCCCATTAAATCTAAGACTCTTCTTAACAGGCTCTAAATCAGGGTGGTTAAGAAAATGGGTTTTAAAATCAAATGGTCCTTAGGTTTTAGATTCTATTCTGTAACTTTTTGGCTCTTTTCCAAATTTCTAAAAGATCTATTGCTGCTGACTAAAAGAAAATAGAACTATAGGAGAAAGGGGAAGTTCCAAAGTTACAATCACCAGCACAACATCATCATCAACTGTCATTCTCCTCCTCACAGCTGCTATTAACTACCCATTGAACTCCTATTATGTGTTATTTGCTTGTGATGAAAAAACTGAAGGTCCTTGAGGTTATGTAACTTGCCAAAATCATGCAACATGAAAGTGGTAGAGCTAGGATTTTAACCTAGGAACATCTGACTCTGAAACCTATGTTTTATCCATTGCCCATTTCACAGACCGTGAAACTAGAGCTCAGAGACTTAAATAACTTGCCTAGGTCAACACCACAAGTAAATTTATACTTAGCCTGTGCTCTTTCCACAAGACCACACTGCCTCTCAGCAGTGTAGAGCAAGCACCATGCTATATGCATTCCTATGCTGCCTCTCAAACACAGAGCATAATGTTCTGAACATAGGAAAACATCAAAGAATATTAGAGCTGGTAGGAATTGAAACTAAGTAGAAATCTCTCATTTTGCACATGTGAATTCTGAAGCAAAGCTACATGGCTAGAGTCAGGTCTAAAACCCAGATCTCTTGACACCATGATCTGCATTCTTTCGCCTTCCTCCCTGCACCCCACTAGATGTTTGTTTATCTTGTCCCATTCCAGAGCCTAAGAGAAGAAAAACATGTGGGGAAGAACAGGTGGTGGCAGTCAGAAGAGAGTGGGTGGACCAATCCCTGCAACTCTTAAAAGAAGAAAGGAGCACTGGGCCAGGTCCAAGAAGTGTCCCTGGGGGCTTATGTCAGCAGGAATCCCCACATCTCTACATGCAGATCCAAGAGAAGTGCCTGGCAGATTCAATCATAGCGACTCAAATGTCACAGCATGACTATAGAGAAAGAATAATAGTGGAAGCATGCTGGCCAATTTTCAACAGAAGGGCTCAGGATAAGGAAGCTTAAGAAAATTGCTGAAGAGAATGATAATGACAATAATAAAAACAAATAGCTACCATTTATTGAGCACTTATGTGTCTGGCACTGTGCAACACACTTTACATATCAACCTGATAAAGTACAGTTATTATCCCCATTTTATGAGGAGGAAACTGAGGCGTGGCAAGGCTGAGGAACTCGCCCAAGGATACACAGCTCATAAGGGATAGAGCTCGGGTATGAACCCAGATCTGCCTAACTTGAAGTCTGGGCACATTAGCCTGTAATCATAATAGCAGCCATTAGATATTCAAAGCTACAGCAAGTGCTCAGAATATATCATCTCTTTTCCTCCTCACAAACACCCTGCCAAGTGTCTCTTCATTTTATAGGTGAGGTAAAAAGCCTGAAGACACTAATTGTTCAAGGTCACATAGCTAGTGACAGAGCGAAGATTCAAACTCTAGTAGGTTTTATTGTGAAGCTCATCATGAGCATGGAAATAACTGCAACAAAAAGTTAACACACCTGGCTAAAAATAATTTTAGTGGGAGTTGTCCGTTTGGCATGGTATTTGTAACTAACTCCTCATGACTCTGATAAGCTGCCTGTAACCCAGGCACTAAAAGAAGAGAAGCATGAGTTTTAGTCATTTTTCCTATGAATGTCAAACCACTTCTCACCACAACCTTCACTATCCTAAGTGAAAACAGCAGACACTTGTGTAATCATCAGCACTCTTAGAATAAAGGTATTCATCCCTTCCCCACAGGCCCTTGATCTAATCCCAAACCACTTTCGATTAAAAAAAAAAAAAAAAGATATAATGAAATATAAAAAATACAGACAGCAAGTACACAGAAAACCTTTCTCTCCTCAGAAAATTATAGAAAGTTTTCCAATGAAAATCCAGTTCTATGATCCCAAAGACTCTTACTCCACTAGTCTTTACATCTACATATGAACAATTCACCAAAAAAGAAATAAATGTGGCTCTCAAACATCTGAACACATGTTCCTCCTCAAAAAATCCTCATAGATAAAGTTAAATTAAAAAAACACATGGTCAATTTTAACCAAAAAGCGTTGGCAAAGTTGTAGAGGGAAACCACTTTCATGCACTGATGGTGGTACTCTCATCATAAATTCCTATGACCCCCCTAGGGAGGGCAATTTTCCCACATCTATCAAATTTATAATTTATGTACCATTTGACCCAGCAATCTACTCCTGAAAGTTTACCCTTCAGATTTACTTACACAGGTACAAAATGATCTATTTATAAAATTATTTATTGCAGCATTGCTTTTAACAGCAAAGATGTGAATCAGTGTCCATCAGTAGGGGAATGTTCCCAAATCATGATTCAGCCATGCAATGGAGCACCACCCGCCATAGAAGGAACGAGAAGCTCTTTACATACAGATAATTCTGAGATCTACTGTTAAGTAAAATATGCAAGGTGCAGGACAGTGAATGCTAGATATGACTACGTGTATAAAAAGTTAGGTAGAGAAATTTTAAAATACGTACTTACATAAAAATAAAACATTTATAAAGACACACAAAAAAGTTCAGGAAGGGAAGTGGATGTCTGAGGAATAAAGGTGGGAGGAAGACACATTTAACTCCTCTTGTACCTTATGAATTTTCATCTATGTGAGTACATATCACCTATTCAAAAAGCATTTTTTTAATAAAATAAAAATATTTTAATTGCTTTCCTCACAATGGGTAAGTTGCAGAACAGACCAAGAGTAAAAAAAAAAAAAAAAAAAAAAAAAAACTAAATATTTTTTCTATATACCTCCAAATTGTCATAAACAGATATACTTTTTAAATTTAAACAACTCAAAAAAATAAATAAATAAATCCAAACAACTCCAATAAAGATTTAAAAGACTTTTTTTTATAATTCCTAACAGTTAATTTTACTATTAATAGAAAACATCAACTATAATGATTTTAAGTGTTCAGAAAAGCTGAACAAGCTGTATCTCTTTTTTCTTTAAGAATTAATTGCCCTATTTTCCATTTGGTAAAGGATTATTTGTTTTGTTTTCTTTTCTAGAGTACCTTAGAAAGATAGTGATACTTGAATCCAAACTTTGTTTCTAAAGGTTTCAACACTCCCAATGGCAATTTTTCTTTGTACATCACAACATTCTGAAATTTGGTCATCCCTGGCCATGCTCTAATCAAGTCTCCTTCTTAGGAAATGCATCAGTGAAAATTCTACATTTTCACTTTCATTTGTGAACATGATCCTAGAAAGCTTTTTAATTCTTTAAATGTTTTCAAATGTTAATTGAAGAGCAGAGCAGCTGTACCAAGTCATAAGCAGCATAACTTCAAGACTCTCAACTCCGTTCTTTATGAAGTGACAGACGTTTCCTACAGTCGCAGGAAAATGTGACTAGAGAGAAACTAAATGGCCACTAAATCAACAAAATCTCTTTTTTTGATGTGTGATTATAATGTACATGAAATATAAGCAGTCTCTTGTTAGAATGAACCTGATAAAATGAAAACTGTGAGTTAGTGGCCAGTAACACTAATACCCCAGCTAAATTCCATTAAACAGGTATATAAGAGAATCAAAGAAGCTTCAGCTTTTGGTAATGTGTGAATACATAGGATAGAACCAAACTTGCACATGATCATATTCTGGCCCCATACATAGACTACATATTCTTTAAGCAAAACACTAGAGGCTGATGAGTGGGACAGGAAGCCAGTACAGAAAGCCTATTCAAAAATACCTCTTGAGCCAGTTTGTATTAAAAGCTACTTAGAACTTCAAAGAGTAACAACAAGGTAAAACCACTTAACAGGAGATGTAATAGAACTTTATCTGAAGCTAGTTAGTGCAGCTAGATTCCTGCCCATCATTAGCATTGCAGCCCTATCCTACTATCCAGATGGCTAGTATGAAATCATATAAAATTTAAAAACTAAATACAGATTTTGTTGCTTCATAGTAGAGATCTTTGCTATTTCAGAGCATGGTCTATAGTCCAGCAGTATCAGAATTACCTGGGAGCATGACAGAAATGTAGAGTCCGAGGGCCCCCTCAGACAATGAAATTAGAATTTGCATTTAACAAGATCCTTGGTTAGTCAAACACCCATTAAAGTTTGAGAAGCACTGGAATAGAGCATGAACACAAAAGGCAGACAGATCTACATTAAAATCATAGCTCTGGCACTTAGCTTAGTGAATGAGCAAATTAAATAATCTCTTGAAGCTCTCATTTCCTCATTTTAAAAATGGAAATTATAATAGCTAGCTTATATGTTTGTTGTGACAATTAAATGAGAGCATATATAGAAAACACCAAGCAGACTACTAGGCACTAAGTATGTGTTCCATGAATATTAATGCTCTCCTACTCTTTTTCCTATTTTAAGAGGAAAGAAAAACATTTAAGTAATAAAAACTAAAGAAACTATACAAAGACTGCAACATTTAGAAATTCTTAAAAATCATCCTACAATATTATTGAGATCTCAGTTAGGACTTCAACCCATATCTAATCTAAGCAAAGTGTCTTTGGCTGATTCCATTAACACAAACTGGAGTTCATGTTCATACATAGCCATCACTGATATACTCCAGGTTGCATTTTAAATAACATAAACCTATCATTAATGTTATGAAAATATTTAAACATTGCATGTCCTGCTGACTCATTTTCCTATACAAAGACAAATAATATGTCAATATTCAGAAATAAATTTATACTTATATTTTTTCTCTTCCAAATCATATAATCAATTAAAAATATTGCAGTTACTTCCTATAAGTTACTTTCTTAGAGTGTTTTGAAGAAATAATAACATTAAAATAATAATAACAGACTAATTGTATTGCATACCTACTCTTGTGCCAAGAACTATGTTAGACTATTTAAATATTTGCAACAAAACTGTGTAAGGAGAAACACTTCAGTGGATTGTATTGTTATAAGAATTACCTTAAAGGAAATAGTGCAAAGATTGAAAAAATTCTTCTTCATGGCAACATAGGGGAGGAAATGTAATTTTTCCTCTATCCTTCTGGGTTCTTAGCTGAGATCCCTGTAACACAAGACAGATTAACCAGAGAAAAACAAATAGAAATTTATTAACATGTATATCTTGTGTATACATGAGAGATCCCCAGGGAAAAATGAGTAACTCCCTGAGGTGGCATAGAATTCAGGGTTAAATACCACATTGATAGGGAAAAGGAAAGAGGAATGTATGCCTCTTAGGGGAAAGTAATTGATTTTCAGGAAAGATGAATGGGCTCTTACATAGATGGGAGGTTTGACAGCTGTGACAAAGTTTGCCTGGGTGCCATGTTGACTATTCTAGTCTCCTCTCCTGTGACAAGAGTCAGTCTTCCCTGGTTGATGAAATTCCAGTAGAGGAGATCTATGACCATCTAATTTCTTTTGGAGGATCTGTCTGTCTTTAGGCAGATAAGGGGAGCACGGAGAAAGCCTCTTCCTACATTTGCTGTTTTCAAGTGCCTACAGCTCAAATAATCAATATACCAAAGCAGCATATATTTGAGTGGCAGTCCTGAACTGCTATAGTCATATTTTGGGGTGGCATATTCTGTGACCCTTTAGTGAAAACAAAACTAGTACAAGTAGCTGGCTCTCTTCCCATCCACCTCTTCTCCTAGCCCACCCTGTAGATGCCACAAAAGTGAAAGGAGGGCAATGCCTTTGGTAAATTAATATAAAGACCAAGAAAGTAGCCTTGGGGTTGGGGTTAGGGAGGAAACAACAGCCTAGAAAAGAAGGTTTGGCACTGCTAACCAGGAGATAGAAATGGGGCGATGCTTTAGCAAGGGTATGAATAAGTCACTATTTAAAGAATTAAAATAGCAGCCAGCCAGCAGTATGCAGAAAATATGAAGAAGCATTGAACATTCAATCAGCAAGGTGGCAGCAATGATCAACAGATTCGCCAGGTTCTGAGGCTTTCTCCTCTCACCCTACCTCTCTCAACCAGAGAGCCAGATAGTTACAACTGACCAATATATCTCTTAAGAAAGAGAAATCCCATCACACTGGCTCTTGATAGTGAGGAAATTCTGCCCAGCCCACAGGCAGGACACAAACTAAGGTGAGGCTTTAGCCCTTTCCCCAACACACACATCATCAAAAGAGGCTAACAGCTCTAAAGAATGTGAGCTCCAAAGAAAATTATGACTTCATCTCAGGAAAATAACACTTTTGAAAGAAAGGCAACAAAGTGAAAACTTATGACAGAGAAAATAAAATGAATGGACAAAACCAAATAATAATTTTAAATAATCTTAATAAAGACTTAGGAAGATAAGGAAGGATAATGCAAACCAGCTGAACTGAGAAGACATAAAGAAAAACCAAAAGGACATACTAGATATGCAAAAGATAATATTTAAGATAAAATGAATTTAATTTCAGTAAAGATACAATGTAACATACTGTTGAGAGAGAAAAAAATAGATTCAGAAGAAATAATCACTGTGAACCTATATCAACCAAACAATATATCCACAAAATACGTGAAACAATCAAAAATCTGAGTAGATCTCAATCTTTGCCTTTTATGATTTCAAGATACCCCACTCAGAAACTGATAGATAAGACTCTGAAGTAAGCAATTGACTGGAAGAGCTAAATAACACGTTGTTAATTTTGAATTTATTAATATATAAAACTTTATAGCCCCCAAAAATACATACATTTTTTTAAGATACATGTGAATATTTACAAAATTACCTAGGTACTCATTTGCAAAGAAGTCTCAATAAATTCCACAGAATCAACATCATAGAGATTATGTTCTCTTATTATGACATAATAAAATTGAAAATCAACTCCAAGGATAGATATTTAAATCTTGTAAATCCAAAGTCAAAATATCATACTACTGAACAATCATTATATTTAAGAAAATTTATTTTAAAAATTATGAAATATTTTGAACTAAATAGGAATAAAACATCAAAAATTTGGTATGCAACTAAAGCAATACTTAAAAGAAAACTTATAGGTTTCCAAGAAACCAAGAAAGCATGAAAACAAATGAGCAAAGCATTCAAATAAAAGTAAAACCAGAAAAACAGCAATAAGTAAACACAAAGAGTCATCCAGAAAAGAAATAATAAAGATAATGACAGAAAATCAACAAAATGAATCATTAGAAAAACAAATAGTGAAGTTTAATAAAATCAAAAACTGGTTCTTTGGAAAAATTAATAAGATTAAAAAAGTTATGCTAAAACTGGAAAAAAGAAAATAAGCAAAATGCAGAATGAAAAAAAGAACTCAAACACAAGTTATTTTCAAAAAATATGATAAGGCTAACAATAATATGATAATGGATTGAGAAAACCTAGACAAAAGGAATAACTTCTGGGCAATTATCAAATCCCAAAAATAGTCCTAGAAAGATAGAAAACTTGAATTTAAGTTCAAAGAAACTCTCTTTAGACAACCCAAAAAAGATATGGCAGATTAAGAGAAAACATTTGCAATATTGAAATCAATGAGGAAGTACTGTTTAGAACACATAAGAAAGCAAAGCTAAACAAGAAAAAGATAGGAAACTCAGTTGAAAAATAGGCAGAGGAAATGAATTGTTGGTAATCCACAGAAGGAGATAAATCTAATGACTCACAATGCTTGACCTTGTGGACAATTTTTTACAATCTTCACACTTTACACTCTTCAGATTGTTAAAAAGGCAGGGAAGAGAGAGAGAGTCATAAATTGGCAAATGTGAACACACAGTAGGGAAAAGGAAACCTTTCTGCACTGCTGCTGCAAGTGTAGATTGGTGAAGTTATTCTGGAAAGAAATCTGGCAATCCTTTCTGAAATCAAGCATCCAGTAATCACACTGAATACATATACTCCTCAAAGAAACCCCAGCATGGCTCTGCAATGGTACCTGTACAAGAATCCTCCATGCAGCTTGTGGAAGTGGGTTGTTGAATATTACTCAGAGGCCCATCTTTGGCACTATGTGTAAGTAACAAGTGGCAGATAAATACTAAGAAGCAGCAAACTAGAAATGCATACAATAACATGGACTGACGATAAAAATATATTGTTGGAAGAAACATATAAGAAAGAAAACCAGATCCATAGTACAAGAGCATTTAAGTAAATTTTAAAACATATTTGCAAAACTAAATACTATGTATATTTTAGGGTACATACATAGATAATTCATATATCACTTCTGCACTTATATATCAAACATATTACACTGGATGCCTTTAAGGGGAAGGAAGGGAGATGGCAGTGAGGAGCAGTAAAGTGGGAGACATGCAAGAGTGTGGAGAGATGGCAATGTATTAATTGGGTTTCCTGATCAATATAAAACCTACTCGTGCTCTGCTTATGATCCATGGATTTAAACTAAGCAAGACAAACTGACTCTGCCCAGCAGACCCTGCTCAGAGACTAGGAGTAGTTTGCAAATTCCAGAAGGATGAACAGCAATGCAAGAATGAATAAGGATGCTGCCTGCTCCTGCAAACCTTGGAGGTGAAGGATGAATACTGGCCACTCTAAGATAGATGATAAGACCAGTGTGATACAATAAAACCTAAAGATTTGGTCTTTTTCCCTGCTTCCTGACAAAATGTTATAAAACTCTTAGAATCTTCTGAAAAATAAGAGTGTCTTTTGTATGCTAATGAGATGACTCCTGGCCAGGCCTTTTGACACCTTTAGACACCAAAAACACCAAGCCATCATTGATGGGTTGGAACTTTCAGCCCATCACCTCTTCCCCCTGAGGGGCTAGAGATTGAGTTCAATCACCAATGGCCAACAATTTAATCAATCATATCCGCATTAAGAAACCTCCATAAAAAACTCTAAATGATGAGGTTTGGAGAGCTTCCAAATTACTGAATACATTGATATGCTAGAAAGCGGCTCACTGGGAAAGAACATGGAGGTGACACTCCACTCCATGTTCATATGATGCCCTATGCATCTCTGTCATTTAATTGTTCCTGAGTTGCATCCTTTATAACAAACCAGAAAATATAATGAAATTATAGTTTCTTGAGTTCTATGAGTTGTTCTAGCAAATTATCAAACTCCTAGTTTATAGCCAGTTTGTCAGAAGTTTTGGTGGCCCAGGACTTGCAATTGGCATCTAAAGTGAGCTCAGTTTTGTAGGACTGAGGGATCTGATGCTAACTCCAAGTCGATAGTGTCAAAACTGAATTGAACTGTTGGACATCCAGTTGGTGTCAGAGAATTGGAGAAGCGATGTCAGAGGGGACCACAGAACTGGCCGGATGAGTAATCAGTAGTTAGGGAATGAAGGATTTGCCAACTTCCTGTGATAATCACCTTAAAATAAAAATAGTTTGGTATTATTTTATGTCAATTAAATGTATTAATGAATCTCTGGGCTGTAAAGCAATGGTGAGTTTTGAAGATCTCTATTAGTCCCCAATGTGTAGCACAAAGGTACAACACACACCAAAGTGAGATCACCTTAAAACTCTAATTCCCTTCCTTTTGTGGCAGCAACAAGAGGCATGAAAGTTACTTATTAAGTAAAATACACTCCCTAGCTCCCAAAATCAGTTTGCACTGGATTGGACAGAATTTTCTTCTGACTGTAAATTTCACTAACATGCTGTTCTATCTGCACTTTCACTGACATACTGTTCTACCTGTATACTCTTCCACTAGATATAGAAACAACAAATATTAATGGGCCTAATGCTGATAGAGTAGTTTTTTGTTTTTGTTTTTTTTCACTTAAGGTGCTTTCATAATAGCAAAATAGCCTCTCCACATCTCACTTTGAAAAACCTGCTCTTGGCCCAGATTTGTACATTTACGTAATGACCACATGGACTAAATCATGCTTATCTAACAATGAACATTTTGGGGGTGCCATTCATTATAACTATAAAGATTCTTTATCTACCTAGAAGTTATGTCCTCTTCTAATTCTATGGGAATTCAGTCATAAGGGAAAAGATATATTTTTACAAGGTATGAAATGCGGGCCATAAACACAAGTATGAAAAATGCAACTTTATTATTCCATAATCATTTAGTTTCTACTTTGGGTTCCCAGTGCTCCAAAGTCAACATGGAGTTGTGTCTAAATTCTGGGAGTTTGAGACAAATTAAAAGAGGGTCATGACCCTCAATGCTGCTTGTGTTCATATGCATCTTCTGAGACGTCAGCATCCCAAGTGGGCTTATGGGATGCACTGGCTTATCTGGGCATGTCAGCCGATGATGAGGAATACCCTGGTGCACGTAGCTCCTTCAGGTCTGGCTGTGCTTATTGCTACTTTCACGCCATTCTTAGAAGGTACAAGTGTCATTCTGCTGGAGCCCAGAGATCTCAGTGCCACTGACTATGATGTCATCTAATCCAAAGATTTGCTCTCCTCCCCAGGGAGTGACAGGAATACTATTTCAGCCAAGGTGATCATGGAAGTTTTCTCTAAGGGAAAAAAGTGAGGTCCTAATTAAAATGATAAGACTTATAGTGAAAGGGTCTCAAGTGGCAGGAACATCTATTGCAGAGACCCAAGAAGAGGGGCTTATGTGGCATGCTAGAGGAATAGGTTGGGGGCTGGTATATAGTTGGAGTCCTCTGAGCAAAAAGGAGAGAATGTGAAATGGGAGAAGCCAAGATACCACGGCAGGGACTTGGTAGGCATACTGAGGATGTGGGATATTAATTAATACAATGGTGACAAGAAGCCATTGGAGGTTTGAGCAGAGGTGTATCTCACTTAAGATTTAAAGGACCACTGCATGATATACAGAATAATCAGTAGGAGTGTTAAGGCAAAATGAAGAGTAGGGAGTGAATTGGGTTGGATAGTGGCTTCTCAAAAGATATGTTTAAATCTTAACCCTAGGAACCTGTGAATGTGAACTTATTAAGAAAAAATGTTTTTGTAGATGTAATTAAGAATCTCAAGATGAGATTATCCTAGATATAGCATGGGTCCTAAGTTCGATGACAGGTATCTCATATGAGAAAGGCAGAGAAAGACTTGACACAGAGAGACAGAAAAGAAGGCCTGTCTGAGGCTCTTTGTATTAACTCTAATACTAAAAAATTGCCATGTAAAGGCTGAGGCAGAAATTGGAGTTATGCTACCACAAACCAAGAAACTCCCGAGACCACTCAAGGCTGGAAGCAGCAAGGAAGGGTTCTCCCCTAGAGTTTTTGAAGGGAACATGGTCCTGCTGACACCTTGATTTCAGACTTCTGGGCTCCAGAACTGTGAGAGAAAAAAATGTTTGTGGTTTGAAGTCATGAAACGTGTGGCAATTTGTTGCAGCAGCCCTAGGAAACAAGTACAGGAGCTATCGCAGTATCCAGACAAGAGGTGCTGGTGGCTCAGACAGAGATAATAGTGATGAGGATGATGAAACGTGGTCAATTGGGCTTACAACTGAGAGTGAAGATGAAAAAGAATAGTTTCCTAGAAATAATAGGATTTGCTACTCTACTCTCTTCCCACAATCATTAAGCCAAAGTTCTGACTTTTATTTTGACTGAACAATTCTATTCATAAGCCCTCCCTTTCAGAAGGATACCATGTAATGAAGGGAACAGGCCTGGGTTATACACCTGGAGTGGACACTGTGTCCTACAGCTATTTCTTCTTTCCTAAAGAACCCAAATTTATCCCAACCATCTATTTCTCTTAAAAGCAGCCCAAAACCTCAGGGAAAATTAACTCCATCTCCAGGTCCAGGATAGATCCATGTCAGTCCCAGATGGAGGTTCCCACTAATGTGCTACAGAAATGATTACTTTCAGTGTTTAGTCACTGACTTCTTCAGCAGTCACAATGGCCAGGTGAACCTGAGTCAGTTACAGCCCCCAGGACCAGTCACTTCTAGCCCCAAGCCTTCTAGCCCCATCTTTGCCCAAGCTACCATGAAATATTCTCATTTCAAATGTGTGTCATGATGAGAAAAAAAAAAAATGGGACTACTAATAATCCCCTACTCTGTCAGTAATTTGTTCAATAGCCTAAACTTAAGCCAATGGGTTCATGAGCTCAAAGCATTCTCTGGGTAACTGCTACTGGTCTGGTGTGAACTTGTTATTAAGTTCCCTCTCTCTCAGAACATGAACAAGGAAGCATGTGCTCCCGCATCTACTAGCAGTCACCTTGTGACTCAAAGTAACCAGCAAGAGGTAAGTGATACATAAAGAAAGGAGAATGATACAGAAATAGACCTGGAGCCCTGATCACATCTTGCCTTCAGCCCATGCTCCCGGTCTGGACTTTCAGCTATGAAAACTAACAACTTTCCTTATTTTAAGCTTTTTTGAATTATATTTCCAGTTACTTGTACCTCAACATATCCTGACAAATCTAGTACCCTATCTAGATGAGTTGAGCCTTTGCAACATAAAGGATTCTTACTGATATACTGAAGAAGAGAGATTCTATGAGCTTCCATGGGGCCTAACATTGGGATGAAGCTTCCATGGTATGTCACTCTAGCGATGTGATAAGGAGAAATCCACCCCAGTCTCAAGAGGAAGCATGTTCTCACTCTCATCGCTTCTGCCCAATACCTGGTGCTGTAGGGGTATGGTTTCCTTTCCTATCACAACACAGATAATACAATAAAAATTAGCACTGTTGACAAGGTAGAAGGAAGGAAAGAATCCAGAAGGACCAAATAGAAGCATCCTATATTCCTTTATTCAAGGAATAAAGTATGTCCTTCCTAATTTTCCATATCAGTTTCCCTTCCCTAACAAATATATGTATCCTTAAACTAACAGATTTGGTTTCTCCTTCTTTTGAGAGCCTACGCTACAGCTTCCACATTTACTCTTTTTACTTTGACATGAAATACTGTAAACGATCTAAGGCAGTGATCATTACCCTTTTGAAAATGAGAACTTTGGAACAGAGCAGTCAATTGGCTCACCCAGGACCCCATTTGTAGCAGGAAAGACTGTATCAGAAGTAAGTTGTATAGAATTCTATTCTATTGCTCTTCCCACTGAATAATGCTATGGCAACTCACTCCACCACCACAAACCCCCTCCAATAGAACTACTATACTGTCATTATTGCTTTGTATTTAAGTAGTGAGACTTAAAAGAAATGTGATTTTTTAAGCAAAGAATGATTATAGTTTGCCTTCCTTCTAAAATTCCCCTGATTCAATAACAAAACACTAAAGTATATGGATGTGCCATCCTTTATATATGAAAGTAATGCTCTTGAAACATTTTATGCAGGCAAGTGCTTTGAGTTACATTTTTATTAGTGATGTCAAATTTGTCTTGATTCTCCATTCTATTCTACCTTATCAGAGGCAATGGAACAGCAGAGCTTAGGAACACTGTTTAAGGTGTAAACTGACAATACCATCCGTTTAACGTAATGGCCTTAATAGACTTGACCAGTCACCCATGTAACAGTGAGCGAATTTCTAAGAAAATATGAGTAGAATAGGGAACAAAAATTAATATTTATTTAAGTCAAGAGAGAAAGTTAAAAGAAAAAAAAAGTAGTCATTCACACAAATGTTTGTTCAGAACTTTGATGCAATTACTACCAACCACTGGAATGATGACTGCATGTACCACAGAAAGAAGAGCGGCCACTGAGAGAGGTCAGAATCTAGGTCTGAGATTTCAATTACATCTCAATAGCACTGTCATTTTATATGGAGTGGAGGGCATTGGCTGGAAATGACTACTCGCTTAAAGATTAATTCTAATACAAAAAGAATTGCCATAGAATTAACAATCTATCCAATTTTAGCAATGATTTCTAAGACAGTTTCCTTCTGTGACACCACATTCAAAGATCCATAAAGCAGCCTTTTTTGGATTTATTTCACATTCCTCTAGCAGATCCCACAGTGTTCAAAGGAGCGACAGCCAGAATTGGCACAGTAGTTTCCCGTATTTTCCTTGTATCCGAGGAGAAACAGGTTGTAAAGTTCTAATCAAATGCTGTCCTTGCAGGAGCAGGAGACAGAGATGCAGGGAAAGAAGGCACTTCCTGCCAGTCTCCTCTCCCCCTCCACCAGCCCTCACACACCTGCAATGACCCCCAAACCCCAGAGGCTGGAACAAACATGGAGAGAATCCAATTAATATTTGTGAGTAGATAAAGTATAATATTCATAAAAATATAAGAGCAACCTGAATTCATGCTTTTTAGTGGGGGGAAAAATCATTAGGATAATTGACTAATATATGACAAGCTGCAGCTGGTTCGCCTCCTGCTGGATCTTGGGTTTGCCCCATGCAGAGAAAACCCCAAGAACTTGTTCAAATATGTCACTCATCCCTCTTGTGACAGCTTTCACTAAATAGTTGGGATAGAGAGGCTCTGAATGGTCTTTTTATTTTTTCTGTCAAATCATTCTTCCTTTGCAAAATCGAGTTATTTTCAAATGAGTAGATTTTAATTTTTTACTAAAAGTCATAGAGCACTAAAACCCAGGACAAATATAACTTCCCTGAATTAGTCTAGCAACCGAAGGAGTGCTATCCAGGCTTTTTCACACCTATTTAGCTATATCGTGATCCCCTGGGAATAGAAAGGCTGAAGGTGCAGAGGCAAGCTCAGAGTTTCCCCATAACCACAGATAAAAATGAAGGCCTGAGGGAGAGGGCAAAACTATTATGGCTTTAAAAGGTATAGTTGACTGTGTACATCAAGATAATGAAGAAAAGAGAAGAAGAGTAATATTGGGGTATTGGGGCTTCTTTGTGAGTTCAGCTAAAATACTGATAATTTCCCATGAGGCCTAAAATTCAGAAGATTAAATGTATTTATGCAAGAAGAGTGAAAAAAACAACCCATTGCACATGACTAGCAGTGAGGGACTGAAGTGTGGAAATAAACCCGGAGTGCTGTAAGTCCAGTGTACTGGCACATGCTGAATTAGAAGAACTGAGCTAGGAGTGTCCTTACAGCAGGAAAAATTTTTTTTTAAATTTGTAATCCCTCACAGACTGATACTTATGTAAAATAAATTTAAAATAAATTATTAGAAAAATAATGGTGTGCTTAGATACTGTGGCAATGCCAGATTTCTATAAAAGTGTAAAATGCTTACTCTTGATTTCTCTGCTGACCTCATCTCCAACCAGTAATGCATAGTTCACAGGTAGACAGTGGTCTATGGATCACACTTTGCATAGCACTGACTTGCTCCACAGACTGATCACAAAAGATTAAACATGAATGTACCCTTCAACTTGGCAGATGTTCACTTCCATGAAGTAACTTTTCAAAGGCAGAAATTCTGGGTCCCAGCTCCCTATAAAAGTCTGAGTACAGGCAACAAAGATAAAGCCTTAAAGTTGGGGGAAGGTGGTGGTAAAGAAGACAAAGGCAGGGATAAAGCTCTTAAAAATGGAAATGATACCACAAAAAATAGTTAAGTGTCCCAAAGATGCCCTTAGAGGAGCAAAGGAGAGCAGGAAAAACCTAACATTTATATGAAACCACCAAAGACCCCAAATTGCCAAAGCATTCTTGAGAAAGAAAAACAAAGTTGAAGGCATCATACTCCCTAATTTCAAACTATACTACAAAGCTATAGTCACCAAAACAGTATGGTACTGGCACAAAAATGGAAACAGATCAATAGAACAGAATAGAGAACCCAGAAATAAACCATGCTTAGATGGTCAATTAATCTATAACAAGGGAGGGAAGACTATACAGTGGGAGAATAAAAATTTCTTAATAAATAGTGTTGGAAAAACTGGATAGATGCATGCAAAAAAAAAAAAATCAATCTGGACCACTCTCTTACACAAATACAAAAATAAATTCAAAATGGATTAAAGACCCAAAATGATAAAAGTCCTAGAAGACAACATAGACAGTAAATTCTCTGACATCAGTCTCATCAATATTTGTTTTTTTTTATTTTTTTATTTTTGGATATGTGTCCCTGGTCAAAGGCAACAAAAGCAAAAATAAACAAATAAAAATACATCAAACTAAAAGCTTTTGCACAGAAAAGAAACCATCAACAAAATGAAAAGACAACCACTGAATGGGAGAAGATATTTGTAAATGACATAAAAAGGGGTTAATATCCAGAATCCATAAATAACATACAACTCAACATCAAAAAAAGCAAAAAATCTAATTAAAAAATGGGTAGATGACCTAAGTAGACATTTCTCCAAAGAAACACTGATGGCCAACAGACATATGAAAGGATGTTCAGCATCACTAATTATCAAAGAAATGCCAATTAAAACCACAATGATTTATTACTTCACACCTGTTATGATGGCCATTAACTAAAAGATAACAAATAACAAGTATTGGAGTGAATGTGGAGAAATGAGAACCCTTATATACTGTTGGTATGAGTGTGGAATGTTGTAGTCACTATAAAAAACAGTATGGAGTTTCCTCAAAAAAATTAAAATAATCATCAGATTTATATTGAAGCACAAAAGACCCCGAATTGCCAAACCATCCTGAGAAAAAAAGAATAAGGCCTAACTTCAGATTATAACACAAAGCCACAACAATCAAAACAGCATGGCATTGGTAGAAAAACAGACCCAGAGACCAATGAAACAGAATCAAGAGTCCAGAAATAAACTCCCATATATATGGGCAAATAATTTTCAACAAAGGAGCCAAAAATATACAACAGAGAAAGGCAAGTCTCTTCAATAAATGGTGCTGGCAAAATTGGAAAGCCACGTGCAAAAGAGCAAAACTAGACTGCTGTCTGTCACTACACACCAAAATTAACTCAGAATGGATAAAGGACCTGAATGTAAAACCTGAAACAATAAATTGCATATAAGAAAACAAAGGTACTGAACTTATGGACCTTGGATTTAGAGAGAATTTTATGAATTTGACTTCAAAGGCAAGAGAAGTAAAGCAAATATAAATAAATGGGATTCTATCAAACTAAAAAGCTTCTGCACAGCAAAAAAGCTATCAACAAAGCAAAGAGGCAACCATTCAAATGGGAGCATATATTTGCTAACAATGCCTCCAATAAGGACCTAATATCCAAAATATATAAAGAACTCATACAACTCAACAATAAAAAAAAATTTCAATTCAAAAATGGGCAGTGGACCTGAACAAACACTTCTCCCAAGAAGACAGATAAATGACCAACAGACATTTAAGAAGATGCTCAAATTCACTTCATTAGGGAAATGTAAACCAAAAGCACAATGAGATGCCATCTCACACCTGTTAGAATAGCTGTTATCAACAGGACAAATAACAAATGTTGGAGAGGATGCGGAGAAAAAGGAACCCTCATGCACTGTTGGTGGGACAGCAAATCGGTACGGACACTATGGAAAACAGTTTGGAGATTCCTCAAAAAATAAGAATTGATCTACCATATGATCCAGCAATCCCTCTACTGGATATTTACCCCAAAGACTTGAAAACCCATATCAGAAAAGATATTTACACACCAATGTTCATAGCAGCATTATTCACAGTGGCCAGGACACGGAAGCAATCAAAGTGTCCTATGATAGATGATTGGCTAAAGAAGCAGTGATACATATATATAATGGAATATTATTCAACCAAAAGAAAAGATGAAATACTGCCATTTGCAATAACATAAATGGATCTTGAGATAATTATGCCAAGGAAAATAAATCAGATGGAAAAAGTTAAAAACCATATGATTTCACTCATATGTGGGATATAAACTAAAAACAACAAACAAACATAACAAACAGAGACCTGAGAGAAGAGGGAAGGGGAAGGTAGATAGGGGTAAAAGGAGTCAAATATTTGGTTGATGGAAGGAAATTTAACTTTGGGTGGTGAACATACAATGCAATAAATATATAACATATTGTTGAACTATACACCTGAAATTTATTTGATTTTATTAACCAATGTCACCCAAATAATTTTTATTTAAAAAAATTAAATAGAACTATCATATGACCCAGCAATCACACTTCGGGACATCTGTCCAAAGAAAACAAAAATACTAATTCGAGAAGATGTAAGCACTACTATGTTCATGGCAGCATTATTTACAACAGCCAAGATATGAGAGCAACCTAGGTGCCCATCAACAGATTAATGGATAAAGAAGATGTGAGATACACACACACACACACACACACACACACACACACACACACACCCCTACAATGGAATATTATTCAACCATAAAAAAAATAATGAAATTTGTCATTTACAACATGAATGGACCTAGAGGATATTATGCTCTATGTAAAATCAGTCAGACTGAAAAAGGCAAATACCATATGATTTTACTTATGTGTGAAATCTAAAACAAACAAACAAACAAAAAAACAAAGCAAGCAAGCAAAATATAAACAGACACATGGCCACAGAGAACAAACTGATGGCTGCCAGAGAAGAGGGCTGTGGGTGATAGAGGGAAAAGGTAAAGGGGAATAAGAAGTACAAACTTCCAGTTATAAAGTAAATAAGTCACAGGGATGTAATGTACAACACAGGAAATACAGTTAATAATATTATAATAACTTCGTATCATGACCTATGATTACTGAATATGTGCTGATCACATCGTAAAGTATATAAATATGGAATCCCTACGCTGTACACTTGAAACTGATATATTGGTATGTCAACTATACTTTATTTTTAAAAATAAGTTAATTAATTTTTTAAAAAGCCTAAATCAGATGAGTAATGAGAAGACTGCCCATAACAGTAACTGTGGGATCAGGAGGCAGATCACTATGGAAATTGTCTGGATGGTGATTTTGTCTAGTATCTGCCCCGAAGCCACAGTCTGAGCCTCCTTGACTCAAAGCAGAGTAGTGTTGCCCAAGGCTCTGTAGAAATGAGGACTTCAGCATCAATACCTGCCAGGAGGCTCAAAAGAGAGCTCAGCTTATTACATTTATGCAAGAAGTTACCCATCATTGCCCTGTATCTATTTTCTTGATATCTTGAGTCACATGTTATCTCTTAATTTTACTTATGTGTTTTGAAAGCTTCGCAGCTTCTCCATTTATTAAATCTTCTTTTTGCTTCTTCCCAGAAGCTCCTCTTTAAAAACACATAAACAGTTCAATGTGAAAATTAGCTGTGGTTGATTTATAATTCATTCTAGAAGAGCAGCTTTTAAAAAGACAGAGGGAATTAAGCTGTGAGTTAGGCTTGAGAGATGTACGTGCCTCCCTCAGCTTTTGAATTAGATGTGTTTAATGCGAACGTGAACATGAGGGCTGTGGGTAGTAGATAAAATCTATCGGCCCTGCTGATACTAAACATTCCAGCTGCGAGTGAAATTCATTTTGGAATACATAAAGTGAATGAGCCTGGACAGGCTTTGAAGCACTGTTAAAAAGACCTGGCCTCTCCCTACCTTCATCAGTCCACCAGGTATCTCTTCTGTTGAAACGCTGCTCTTTCTCAAAGAGAAGCTCAAATTCCAAAGCCCTTCATTGTAGCCATCAGTGGAAAGTAATTTTGAAATTTTCATTGTAGTCTCTATTGAGGACCAACACTCCCTCCAAACACTGACTGGTATTTTCCACCTAGTTAGCAGGTGATGCTCCTGCAGCCCCACATGAGGAAGTTTTAGCCCCAGGTGGAGAACTAACGCATTGAAGGAATCCCAGACTTCAGAGGCTTGAGAGATGGAAAGAGTCTGCATTGTTCCTTCATCTACATTGTTTTAATTGGTGTTAGCAAAGCTATGAAAGCACACAAAGAGGTTTGAGCAGAATTCTGTTAGGAGAAAAATCAGGCTAGAGACAAGAAGGTGAAAGGAATGTCAAAAAAAGTAACTTTAAAGAATCTGCTTCAGTAATTTACCTTTGATTAAAGTAAAAAACACTTCCAACTGCTATGCATGAGGCAGTTTCTGGGAAATTTATTTTATTTTTTAAAAGGTTCAACATTATTTTAGTAGACAAAATCAATATCTATAGGGAAAAAAAAATCCTGCTTCTATAATAAGGCCATGCTTTCATATCTTCAGTTCAGAAGAATTGCCCCAAAGGATGATACCCCTGGTTCATGCAATCCAGGTTTCTAAGTTTGATAGTGACCCTCCGGGACATGCCTGAAAGAGCTTGGATGTGCTGTTTGAGGTCACCCTGAAAGAGTAGACAGGTCCTAGCTTTTCCAAGGAGTGTCTGTCATTGAGAAAAGTGTGAAAACCTTATTGAAGTCCATTACCATCTTTTGGTGTTTTCATATATTTAAAATATTGCTTTCTGCTATGTTATTCTGATTCTTATCTATATACTTTGCTAATATTTTGAGATTTAATAAATAAGTCAATTTTTTACCTTATACATCCCTTTCCAGAATGTATAGATTTAAACCATGTCTCTTTAAAACCTTCAAGTCTCTAGGATTTGAGAAGAAAAAAAAGTGTTTTTAATTTCTCCACACATGGCATCTGTCATCTCATTTTAGTTGCCCTTTTATGGAACCTTTCTGGTTCCAGTACTCAGAAATTAAATACACAATTTAACATTGTGACATAATTCATATTAGCTGCATCATTTGGGGCTGTTTTAATTTTACAGAGTTGAGGTCTCCCTACACTGTACTAAGGTCTTCATTTCCTACGAGCAAGCTAATCTCCCTCCTGAGCACTTTACTTTCCAGAGTAGTAAGAGAACTACACACACACAAACACACACACACACACACACACACACACACACACACCCCAGTTCTGTTCTAGGAAGTTTCACACACAGTATCTCTTTTAATCCTGAAACATTACTATCAAGCATATTTTACCATCTTCATTTTATAGTCACAGAAACTGAAGTTCTAAGAAGCAAAGTAAATCAACCAAAACTATACCACTAGTAAGAGGTATAATCACAATGTTAAACCAAGTATTCTAGTCTCTTCATTTAATTTTATTTTCTTTATTGCATCAAGGAAACATAGACAATATAATAAATAATTAGAGAAAAATGCCATGACACCACTCGCCAGATCAAAAACTAGAATATTGCCAGCAACTCAGTGAAGCACTCCATGAGCCTCTCCAATGATCACCAGCTTTTCTCTCCAGAGGTAATACCATCTCGATTTCTGTATTAATAGTTTTGTTTCTTTATAATTTTATCAACACTGAATGCATCCCTAAACAACATAATTAAGTTTTTGCTTGTTTTTTTTTCAATGTACATGAATGGAACCATATAGTAAAAATTATTTTATACTTGCTTTTCTTTCGAAATTTGCATATACACTGTTCCCAAGTCTATAGTTCACTCATTGACATTGTGTGATAGTCTACTCTTTGCAGGACTAATATTCAGGAACATATCCTTCCCATTGCAATTATTTTCAGTTAATGCAATAATATTCTGATTGGCTCTGCTCTCATTCTGATTGCTTAGTGCCAAAGTCATAACAATTTGGACACCATTCTGACTGTGTGTATATATCATAATACATGCATTCCATTCTACTATTGAGAGATATCTATCTCTCAATCTTATCTGAATATTTACTTTTATTTATTTACATGATTAAAAGAGGCTTAAAAGGAAATACCTTCCTCATCAGAGAACTCATTTTTCTGTCTATATTTAACACACTTTTTCTACCTATATATAATTTACATACATTAAAGTTCACCAGTATGAACTGTATATTTATGGAATTATGCAACAACCACTACCACTAGCTAATTCCAGAATATTTTTATCATTCCCAAGAGAAACCTTCTCATCCACTAGTATTCACTTCTCACTCTTCCTCACCACCCTGGGTAACTAGATATTTGCATTTTGTCTCTGTGAATATGTCTATCTTAGCATACCATATAAATGGGATCATATAATACGTGGCTGGCTTCTTTTGTTTAGCATAATGTTTCAATATTTATCTATGTTGTAGCATGAATTAGTACTTCATTCCTTTTTATGACTGAATAATATTCCATTGTATGAATATACCACACTTGTTTTTACATTTATCAGTTGATAGACATCTGGGTTGTTTCTGCTTTTGGATATTATAAATAATGTTGCTATGATAGAGAATGTAGTCAATAATATTGTAATAACTATGTACTGTGTCAGATGGGTACTAGACTTATTGGAGTGATCACTTCATAAGATACATAAATGTCTAATCATTATGTCGTACACCTGAAACTAATATAATATTGTACGTCAACTATAATTAAAAAATAATTAAAATTCTAAAAATAATGCTGCTATGAGTATTCATATATGAGTTTTTGTGTAGCCATATATTTTAAAATGATAAAATAGATTATACACAGTGAGAAATGTAAAAAATTTTGGCAAATGTGTAAAATGTTTCATTTGAAATTAACATTGTAGATCTAAAATGGTTGAATATCAACAATTATACATGGTTCAACCTAATAGATTAAAAGTATATGATCAAATCTAAATTAAGGTTGCTCAGTATTGGGACTACCGGCATTGTTTTCATACCTTATTGTAGGAGAAGGCTGCTCCCTGAATTGTAGAATGTTTAGAAGCATCTCTGGCTTCTGCCTACCAGGTGACAGTAACACCCTCAATTGTGCAACCAAAAATGTCTCTAGACAGTGCCTAATGTCCCCTAGGGGCAAAATTTCACCCAGTTGAGAACCACTGATCTAGAGAAATATATAAGAATGTATAGATGAAAGGTACTTTTCTTTCAACTTTTCTTTAGGTTAACATTTTTTCAAAAAAAGAGTTAGAAAAATAATAAAATAATATACAGTATGATTTATATATTCATAATATTACGAATTATTATTAATCAACAATTTATAAAACTTGTTCTGGCACCATATTTTGATGATTTATTTTTTTTTACAATTTTAAAACTCCTAAGCCCTTAAAGGATTTAACTTATAGACTTCTCTAATATTTTCACTTGATTCCATACCTGAAGCAGAAACTCTTTACTGTGCTCCATTCACCTGAGCTATAGAGAACACAATAGAACAGAAAGAGAATTAACATTTATTGAATACCTACCAAGAAAATTTGCTTGTCCCTGGCCTTTCTCTGTTACAATAATAACACAAATATCTGTTATGTTCAAACACATTAAAGTTAAATATTGGACATTTTATTTTTAAAATTCTTATGAACTACTCTATATTAGGGTTTAGTCAACTCTTCTTTTTTTTTCTCTGTGCCCCCATCTCTATTGGCTCCTCCTTTTCTGCCATATTCCTTTCTCCCTGACTCCACTCTCTCTTCGGAGTCATGAAGACACTTTACTTCCTTGGATATCACTCACAATTTAATGGAAAGAACACAATAGAACTACATTTTTGTTCCATCTTCACCATGTTCTCACTAGGTGCTATTAGAGAATTCACTGAACCTAAGATTATTTAGGTTCTGAGTAAAATGGAAATAATAAAAAGAATACATATATCAAGACTTGTTGGGAAGCACAAACAAGAGAAAAGCAAAAAAGTGCTTTATAAGCTTTACAATATTATAAATGATAGATTCTCGTAGTATATACACTGCCCATTAAGCTTTAGCACAAGGCAGGTGTTGCTTCTTTTCTGCTCAGGCAGAATTCCTTTATATTTCTGCCTGAGTAAAATTTTCATACTTCAGAGTTATTTTGAACATCATCAAGAAAAAAAATAAAGAAAAAGAGGAAGAAAATCGTTGAATGCCAAGAACATCCCCAAAGTAAACAGTCATTTTGTTTAAACAGGGAGAAAACAGCATTTTACTACTCAAAGCTCTAGATAGTTTCCCTCTTTAGGGAAAGATAGTGAGCTGTAAAGTATCTGTGCTGGCAACTAATTCATGAATCACAACAGTTACTTGTTTCTTTTGGATACTGGCTCCGCAAATTATCCACCAAAGTTTAGATTGGACAGCTGCTACCTAACTTCATTTAGTATCCAATATGGAATGCTTTTGGCAGAGAATTGGTTTCTCTTTTCCCACCAGGAAAATGGAAAATGAATTGGAAGTGTCAAAGGTTCAGAAATAGCCAAGGTAAAACCAGTGAATCACTGAAGTAGTAATTAGTAAAAATTTATTGTGCACACACCAAAAAGACAGTTGTAAATGGGGAGCACTCAAACCAAAATATGGAATGAGGCTCAGGGGTATATGTTATAAAGCAGCTTGTATAGTGAGAAGGCAGTAACTGTTTATTCTGTACAGTGATTGGTTACAATGTTAAAATGTTCAATAGTTACCTCATATGGACCTTGGGAAACAGTTCAAGTTCTGTCTATGATTTTCAGAGGTATAAGTAAGAAATGACCAAGGTCAAGTGAGTCTTGCAAATTAAGCTAAACTAAGTTTTAGTTGTATGACTTAACTGGTTCCGTCTGCTCAGGGAATCTTCAAAGAGGGTCTCTTTGTTTTTTTTGTTTTAATAGAAGACTTTACTACGATTTATTAAAACATAAAAAAAAATTATCTCTAGGTGTTTGAATCTTGGATTGACGTTAAACAGTCACTAGGTCAAGGAAAAGTGCTAATATGTAAGTGGATGATTAGTTGTAGGTGGACTGAAAATGGGAGAACTGCTCAGTGAGGACTAGAAATGCTAGCAGGTTAAAAGAATAACGTGTGTTTTAACAAAATTGTATTTAATTTTGCCTTATACATGAGCAGAGGCATATGGAACTTAGGTGTTGAAATTACCAGTAGTGTCTGTTCATCCTTAGTTTTACCCCTTAAATCAGAAGAAAACTACAGCATATTTCAGAGATCTGGGTAAAACAAATGAAAATATGATATGCTCCTTTTAATATGCAAGTGTAAAATAATACTATAATAATTTCTAATTTTAGTTTTAAGTTCTATTACTAGCCACTAATTAAAATATATGATTGATAAATTCTTTCATTTTCTGTGTAATTTACTATTTGATTGATAGAAGTATCAAATAAAAAAGCTAAGTTTTTATTTATGTTTTTAATTCAAGTAATTAACAAGAGGAAAAACTAAGTAATAGAGATTTGAGTCAGCAAGTGCACAATAAGCTGTGTAAAAATTAGTCTACCTATTTTTTTTAATCCTGGAAATATTTAGCATAATTAAACCAGAAAAACTACCTACAACAAAAGAAGAAAGGAAAGTTTACAAAACAATTACAAGAAAATACTAAAGGTGTGTATCAGTTATAAATTTCACTTATTGTTAGTGGAAAATATTGATTTCCCTTAACAGAAGAAGGTAGTCTTGTCCATGGATGCCAAACAACAAGTTGACTTATATCCTAATAGCAAATCCTTTGCATGAAAAAAGAAACAAATTTTTTATTGCAGTAACTCTAACACCATAAAGACAACTGAATAAAAACAAATAGAATATGCAATGTTAGTGATGTTCCAACAACCGTATAAAAACTAGCAAAACAACAAAAAACATCAAATAAGGATTTTTTCCCTCCCTTTCTCCTTCTCTCCTTTCTTTCTTCCTTCTTTTCTGTCTTTCATCTTCTTCTCATTACTTTATTTTCTGCTTTCTATTTTTTGACATTTTTAAAGTTAGTTTTACAGTTTCTTTTAATTTCATGGAACAATTTTTAACAAATTATAGAATTTTAGTGTTTAGCATGTAATCTCTCTCCATCATTTCATAATTGAAGAAACAGAGCAAGAGAAAGTACTAGTCTTAGCTTATTGCAGAGCAATAATGAGTACAAGTAATAATTATTAGTGTTCACCTGTTTTTTATTTTATATTTAGGAACTTTTTAACTTTTTAAATTTAATATATAATTTTTTAAATTTATATATTATAATATATAACTTTTCAAATTTAATATATAAATTTTAAACTTTTTAAGTTTTTCAGCAAGTTTACACTTTTTCTAACAGATAAACAATACAAGAATGTTTAAACACTAATATAAATAGACATACATAGATATATACAAGTATGTACACATGTAGGATATATATGTATACATATTTATACATATAAATATTAACTTAAATATATATAGAATATTTATTTGTATCTTCTGTTTTTCCCAATATTGAATCAAAATATACATTTTGTACTCTTTTCTCTGCTGTTTGCTTTTTTTACTTGACGGTATATACAGACAGCCCTAAAAGTATGTGTGTATGTGTCCATACATTTTTAAATTTATGAATTTACATAAAAATATAATTTTATATTAAAGGGTAAAATCATATGTTAGGAAGTTTTCAAAGCAGTATTGCTTTCTTTTCTTGTTTGTTTGTGTTTTTGTTTTTCTTCTTTTGTTGTTACTTGCCTCCTAACACATTCTCCTTCCCTCCCTGAAGTCATTCATTTCCCCCCCCCACCCACACACACACACACACACTTCTGTTTTGTAAATTTCTACTTCTTATAATCATATTATATAAACATGCATACACACAAAATGGCAGGCATCCTTTTCTCTCTCCTCCTATCACAGAAACACACACTCACATACACACTCACACATACACTCACACACACACTCTCACACACACATTCAATTTACCAGAAAATCATTGACTTTGATACTCTCCATTGTTAAAGTATAATTTTTAAAAAATTTGAACCAGGACTTTCATACAAATTTGGAATGAGAACACATCAAAGTTTTATTTAATTCATTAATGAGAGAACCAGCAAGATGGTAAAGCTGCTTCAACAAAATTCAAGAAACAGAGGTTCATATCATCAGGCAAGGTTACCTTCCTTGGAAAAGGGTGGTGTCTATAATGCAGATTATCTCACTAGGGCTGACCAGGTAATACCACATTGACTGGCTCACATAGTCAAGGTAAAGGTTGAAACTGCAATTAAGTCTTGGTTTACTGATGTGACATGTGACTCCATTTTGGGTCTGTTGTTTCTTTTTTAACGATAATAAATAAAACAAAAATACATCTCTTTATCTGAACTTATAATGCTTCAGTGTAACATTAAAAAGATGTGCAATCATCCTTTTGCCTTATTTCCTTGTTTTGAATAATATTTCTTCACACCAGGCTGACATCTGTAGACTATGGAAATGTGTCAAGTTTTAGTCACAATGTAAGAAAATTTAGAGATTTTTCCGGATGACGACTTTATGTTTTTTATTTTTCTGATAGTCATGATACAACTCCTAGACTTGTCTTTTGGGCCACTTTATTATATAAAAGCCAAACCCTTGCTGGTACCCAGGAAGACCATGGCTCTTCTGTCATCCTGAGTGAACATGAAAAGTAATTGCTCTAAATCCTTCACATAAAAAGCCTTCATATAACTAATGAGTTTATTATGACTACAAACAAATTTAATAGCTGCGATGATCTAAAAAATTAGTGTTAATTGGCATTCTCACTGACCAACATAAAAGAACTTTTTGGCATGGGTTTATATTTCAAAGTTGGATTAACCCACTTCTTTTTTGTAACAAGGAATGATCAGATTCTTTTAGCGTATAAATTTAATGATTTTGCTTTTCTTCATTTTCTTAGCTACACTAAAAGGGTGGGATCAAATAGTTTCTCCCATTTCCCTGAATCGAAAGAGAAGTTGTTTTTGGTTACTAACAATTTGGCCTTTGCGCTTAATGGGCATTAACAGCCTATTGTGAAAAGATCAGAAGAGATGACAGCTTAAGGTAAGAGGGACAAAGAAGTGCCTCAGGCTGGAAGGGAATTTAGAATCACAGTGCACCTTGTAAGCAGCCAGCCCTCAGACCAGATGATAGCACAGGTATATTCAGAAAGATAAAAATTATGCAGTAAGTTTCCCAGCTTTAGCAAAGCTTTACACAGATACAAAGCTACAAAAGCAGAGAGCTCCCTAACTTTTAGAGACTACTACCCATTTGAACAATTCTGCAGCTACTATGATAGACCGAAAATTAGAGACCCTTTTCCTGGGCTCTAGGTAGTACATAAAAAACCTTCTGATTTCTGATGCAACTCTAAAAGGAAGAAGGGGAAAAAATGGGAAGGAAAGAGGAGAAGAGGGAAAAAGTAGAAGGCTCAAGTCATAGCTGAGATAAAATGTCCTGTCTGCCCTATAGGATGGAGTATCAAATTAATTAAATTGTGTTAGGTTAAGAAGTAATATTTTTGCACACTTGAGTTTACTTGGATTCAAATCTGTTCTTTTTTATCCAGGTGAGGTTGGTGACTACCAATATTGAATTCCCACAGTCATCTATAACCAATCAGAACCAACCTCAGCATTTGGTTCTTTAGTCCCAAATCATATCTTCCAGAAATCTTTCTGTACTGAAGGAAGTAAGTGAGTCTCATTCCTCTGAGGCCTACTATAGGTGGGAGAGGAGAGAAGAAGCATGATTGAGTGGAATAACACCAGATTAGAAATCAGGACATTAGCACCTTTATACTGCAACAAATGCTGTATGCAAATTTGGACAAGTGACAACCTACTTTTTATCAGCAAAATAGCTCTTCTGGCTTTAGAGTTATGTGTGTCTCTCCCTCTCTCACTAATAACTGGACCATCTCTATTAGGCCTAACTTCTCAAGCTTTCCCCAAGATTCTGGATGTTACTATTAGTTGGGGAACTCTGTTGCAGAAACTTAGCTGCTGCTGCTACCCCCAAAGAAGTCGTAGGGTCTTGAATGCTTACCAGAATTGGGGAGAAGTGGTTAAATAGGCTACCCTAGGACTCTAATAGAGTCCCTACTCTCCCACAATCAAAGACATCTCAGTGCACAAGCAGTCTAACATAAAGAGAAAGAAGTTTCAAATACTTCTACATAAAGAGCTATTAAAGTCCATAAATGATTTAAATAAATGAAGAAATATACCATGTTCACGGATAACATGATTTAACAAAATCAAAATTTTAATTCTCCTGAATAAAATCTATCTAAAACCGTACTTATAGAATGGGGTTTTTAATAGAAATTCAGGTTTCTTAGAATTCAACAAATTTTATATTTAAAAATATGGATTAAAAATGTTATAAATAAATAATTCATTTTTTTAAAAAAAATAAGATGTTGTAAGTTTCCCCAACAGATATTAAAACACAAATCCAGAGTAACATAAACAAGGTAGTAATTTATAACAAGAAACAACTACAACAACAAAAACAAATACAGAACAATAGATACAAGAATATATGGCAGTTTGAAATATATTAAGGTGGTGCTACAAAAAAAAAAAACTCACTATATAAAGGAAAATAAAGCTAGACTCCTACTTTGCATCACATGCAAAGGGAATTACAAATTAATTAAAGATCTGAATGAGAAGGTAAATGTAAGAAGCTAACAGAATAAAATGTAGAAAAATATCTCTATGATATATTAATTTTCTATTGTTGCTATAACAAATTACCACAAACTTAGTGACTTAAATAATACAAATTTATTATTATTTTTTTTATCTCTATAGGTCAGAAGTCCATCACAAATCTTAATTTATGTCAAGGTTTTGGCAGGGCTGCATTCCTTTCTGAAGGCTCTAGGAGAAAATTATTTTCTTTACCTTTTCCAGCTTCTAGAGACCATGCATCTTCCTTGGTTTGTGGCACCCTTCCTCTATTTTCAAAGGGAGAAATATAGCATCTCTCCAATCCTGATTCTATTTTTACATCTCTTTCTCTTTGAAAAACTACAGCCAAGAAAAATTTTCCACTATTAACAATTCACATGATTAGAGTAGACCTATCTGGATAAATAACAATAATCTCCCTCATTTTAAGGTCCTAAAATCTTAATTCCATTTGCAAAGTTTCTTTCATCATATAAGGTAACATACTCATGGGATTAGGGCATGGACATCTTAGAAAGGCCATTATTTTACCTGCCATAATGACCTATGAGAACATTTTTATAACTAAAGCAGAAGAGAAATTTTACAAAGCACAAACCATAAGGGTAAAACTTATGGATATAACTACATCAAAATTAAAGATTTCTGTTCAATGAAGAACATCATAAACAAAGTTAACAGACAAATGACATAGTGGAAGTAAATATTTTCAAAGTCAAGCTGGGCAAAGGGTTAGTATCTAGAGTATACAACGGATGCTACCTTATTGGTAATTATTTAAATATAAATTAACTAAAAACTTAAAAAGTCAGAGATAGGCAAAATAAAGTTTTAAAAAGTTCAACTATATGCTACCTATAAGAGACATATTTAGATAAGGAAACAAACACCTGGAAAGTAAATGGATATAAAAAGTTATACCATAAAAACAGTAACCAAAAACAGCTGGAGTGGCTATACCAATGTCAGATGACATAAATTTTAAGGGAAAAAATTTTACTAGAAACAAAGAAAGACATTTTTTAATAATAAAGAGATTTATCCATTAAGAAAATACAGTACTTATAAGCATAAATATACCAAACAACAGAACTCCAAAACACACAAACCAAAACAGACAAAACTGAACCAAGAAATGGACAACTCAATGATAATAGAATTCAATACTCATTATCTAAAACCAGATCTAACAACTAGGAAGATCAATAAGAAAATAGAAGACTTGAAAACATATTAACCAACTAGATTTAAAGAAACTCACTGTCAGCAGGTTACACAGTTTTCTCAAGTGCATATGATGTATTCTCTAGCATAGACCACGTAGTAGACCATAAAACAAGTCTCAATAAATTTAAAGGGTTGAGATCACACAAATATGTTCTTTAAGCACAATGTAATTCAATTAGAAATCAGTAACAAAAGGAAATCTTAGAAATTTATAAATGTGTGAAATTAAACAACACACTTCTAAATAAAAAATTAGTCAAGGAAGAAATCACAAAGGAAATTAGAGAATACATTAAGAAGAACACAAATACCAAACACAATGTATCAAACACAGCACACCAAACATAACATACCATAACTTATGGGATGCAGCTCCAGCAGTACTTAGAGGGAAATTTATAGCTATAGGCAATTATATTATAAAAGAAGAAGAGAATACAGATCAATAGCTGAATCTTCCACCTTAATAAATATAGATATAAAAATCCTTCACAAAATGCTAGAAAACAAAATCTAGAAGCATATAAAAATGTCACGGTGTACACCATCACCAAGTGGGATTTATGCAAAGAATGAAAGATTCATCTAACTAACAAAAATGTGAAAACAAACTAAATATATATCAACTAATGAATGGATAAGCACATGTGGTATATCCACTTATTGGAATATTCTTTTATAATAAAAAAGAAGAAATTACTGACACATACTACAGCATGGATGAATCTCTAAAACATTGTGTTAAGTAAAACAATTCAGAATAAAAGGGCACATATTTATGATTCTATTTATACAAAATGTCTAGAATAGGTAAATCCATAGAGATAGAAAAAAGGTTAGTTGCTGCCAGAGTCTACAATAAGGGAAGAATGGAAAGTGAGTGTTTATAGGCACAGAGTTTATTTTTAAGGTGAGGAAAATGTTCTGGAATTAGACAATTTAACAGTTGCACAACTCTGTTGTTACACTAAAAACTGAATTGTACACTTTAAATGTGCAAATTTAAGGTATGTAAATTATACCACAATAAAGCTTCTATTTAAAAAGTCCATTAGGCAAGAAGTTGCGAAACCTGAATTCTAATCTAGATGCTGCCATATTTTTACCATATGACTTCAGACATCTTACTCCTTCTGGCCTCAGTCTCCTCATTTGTTAAATGAAAAGTAATCCTATGTGCCCTCCCATTTCTGACAATTTATAGTTCAATACCTCTCTCACTTCCTTTATAAAATAGTTCTTTGCCCAGCTATCTAAAGGTGATCTCTCCCTGCTTTGAACTCTCATAATACTAACTGCCTTGTATTGCTACTATTTGTGCTTCACCTTCTCTCTTCTTCTAGAAATGTGAACCACTGGACTCAGGACTATCTTGTACAGGGATATCTTGACAAGAATTCAATCATTTTTTAAGATGACTACAGACATAAAATTTATATTTAGAAGACACCATATGAAATAATCAGTAAAAACAATCAGATTTTTAAAATTTTGTTCAAATTTTGTTTACGTGTCACTAAAAAAGGAGATTAATCAATATCTGTAAATGTGACATTGATTTAAGGTTAAATTTTGGCATAATGGAATCGTAAACTTGATAGTTTGATATACCATGTTAATTCCCTTGTTATCTCATACAGAGGCATTTCTACCCTATTTTCAAATAGATTGCCCGTACTATGGCAGCTTCACTGATGTTGATATTAAACATGATGAAAAAAATCGAAAAATGAAAAGAAATAAAATGCTTGAACCAGTGTTATTTAATTGTAATTAATCAAGTCTTTAGTATTCCAATAGGTGTCCTGAACCACATTTCTGTTTTTAAGAAATGAAATTTTACCAATTAGATACCTCAGTGGAGTACAGTATTATTAAAGCGTTTAAGCCACTGTTTTCCCATAGCCATTATTGAGTTTGCAAATTTTTTTTTAAAAAAAGGAAATTATCTAGGCTTTGCTGCTTTGTATAACTTTCCATAATGTATATTTGACAACCTGAAATTTTTAGACTAAGAAGAAAATTGAGTAAAAATGTATTCACTGCTTTCTTATTTTTTTCTTTAAATACAAAAGACAATTATCCAAAAACTAATCTTTAATTTTACATTTTATTCTTCTACTGATGAACTACATAATTTAACTCAAAAACATTTATCCTTCATTAATAAAAATACAAAAGAAAAAATTATGAAAAATTAGTTCTAGCCTCCTAAGATTTAACTGTAACTTCATAATCCCACCACGTTCCCTTTTTAGTCTGCATAATTACCAGTTCAGAATACCTGAATTCATTCTTACATGTGGAATTTAGAAAAATTCTTTGTAATTGATAAAAACAAACAAAAGCAGCATTGAAACACTTTAAGAACCTATGTAAAATTAAATTTCTGGCACATAATTGGTAACATCTGAGAAAATTTTTGTTCTACACTTTGTTTTGCATATGAGATGTACCTGAAAATCATGTTTTATAATATTGGCGGTAGTTTCACTAAGTACTTGCATCTCTCAAATGTACTGAGTCAAAGCTTCTATATAGTGTTCTTATTCTTCATCTTGGGCATAATAATTCCTATTTGTGCTGTCATTTTAAATTTATATTTAATGAATATTTATTGAATACAAAATATTCTGGTGGTACAGAAAATAACACATACAAAAAAAAAGTAAGATTTATTGAGTGCTTCTTATACTACTCAGCACTATGTTAAATTCCTTATAGTCTTATCTCAATTAGCCCTAACAATAATCCTATAAAGTGGTAGTTTACTCTTACTATTCACATTTTACAAATGGAAAAATTGAAGATTAATGACATGAAGTAATTTGCACAAAGTTACACAGCTAATAAGTGGTTCAGCACTATGCTAGACAATTTAAGGGTACACACATGAGAAAAAAAAAACACTTAGATGTCCTCAAAGTACTTACAATCCTACAAGGCTGTCAGAGAAAGGACCAAAAAACAGACATGAACTAAGTTAAAAGTGATGACTCATGGTTGAATATGCAACTATTCAACTTAAAGATTACAATTTAATACATTAGTGTTACGGTGTGGGGTGTGTATTGAACAAGGTTCTCCAAACAAGAAACACAAGCAATAGAAGATGATGATAGATAGATGATAGCTGGATAGATAGATAGATAGATGATAGATAATACACACACACACACACACACACACACACACACACACATTGAGAGAGAGATTTTTTTTAAATGGCTCATGTGACTACTATGGTGACCAGAGAAGAGCCAATGTTGTAGTTCAAGTCCTAAAGCCATCTGCTAGAAGAATTCTATTTGGTCTTTGTTCTAGTAAGGCCTTTAACTGATTAGATGAGGCCCACCCACATTATGGAGGCCAATCTGCTTTATTCAAAGTTCACTGATTTAAATGTTTATTTTTTCCGAAAAACACTTTCACAGAAACATCCAGAATAAGGTTTGACCGAATATCTGGGCATCATGGCTGAGCCAAGTTGACACATAAAATGAACCATCTTACAGTGCTTTAAAAATATGTAAAAAGTTATAGTCAAAATGTGATGCCCTATGGTAGAGTCCTACAAATCTGTCTTCTCTAACAGAGCTATATCCCTTGAGCTAAGGACTACATTATATTTACTTTTTATTCCCAAAGTCTATCACAGTAAGAGACATATAGAAAATTTTTAGAAACTCTGGTTGAATTAATTTTAGGAGACTTTGCTTGAATTAAATTGAATTAAATTCAGTTTCTGGCCTTTTAAAATGTCTTTAAAAGAAAAGTGTGTTCAGAATAAATAAGTGCCATTGATAAGTTCAACAGTTTGAGAATTTATAACTCTATCAGCTTCCTTGGTTGCCCAATTTGTGGTGAAAGTTATGTATTAGTTATATATTGTTATATAACAAATTACTAGAAACATAGCAATTTAAACCAACACACACTTACTATCTCATAGTTTCTGAGTCAGGAATCCAGTCATGGCATAGCTAGGTGCCCTTCTTCAAGATCTTTCTCAAGGCTGCAAGGAAGGGTTACCAGGCCTGGGATCTCACCTGAGGCTGATTGGAGAAGAATCTTTTTGTAAGTTCATGTGGCCATTCTCACAATCCAGTTCCTCAGCTCCTTACAGGCTATTGGCCAGACGCTGCCCTCAGCTTCTTGCCATGTGGGCCTCTCCCCATGGTGTCTTACTTACTTTATTAAAGCCAGCAAGGGAGAGAGTCAGTGTGGAAAGTCTACCAGTAATACAGATGTTACAATCTTATATAATTATAAAATGATATCCTATCACCTTTGTTATATTCTGTTCATTAGTAGCAAGTCAGAAGTCCTATTCACATTCAAAGCAAGGGGATTACACGACAGCATAAATACTAGAACATAGAGATAATTGGAGGATTTCTTAAAGTTTGTTCCTCATGTAGGGTTAGACTTTGAGTTAAGTTTTCAGAAATCTCAGCCCTATGGCTCAAGGAAATAAGGGTTTCTAACAAGGCAGTCATAAAAAATTTCAAGGGTATCTAACTGAATCACATAGGAGGTATCAATCCAGAGATGAGACAAGGCAAGCCACCCTTCCTCAAAGAGAAATCGACCATATGACCCAGCAACCTCACTCTCATTGTCAGGAGGATTCCTGAGATTGCCCCTACACCCAGACATCAGTTGGGACGAAAGCCTCTAGGGAATTTAACATTCAATTTTCTAAAGACTTAATAGAAAGAAACTGTTTAAACTGGAAGAAAATTATTTCCTATAATCTAGCAAGCTAAAGGTTTCATTCATTGATCTAGGAATGTGTGTGAAGAGTAGATTACCATCCTGAAGAGTAGAATACTCAGGAGGGTAACTAGCTTAGACATAGAAAATAAAGTATTAGTTACTAATCTAAAAGCATAGTACTGGCATAAAAACAGACATGTCAATCAATGGCACAGAATAGAAAGCCCAGAAATAAACCCACACCTGTGTGGTCATTTACTCTATGACAAAGAAGGCAAGAATATACAATGGGGTAAAGACAATCTATTCAATATATAATACTGGAAAAACTGGAGAGATACATGCAAAAAATGAAACTGGATCATCTTTTTACACCATATAGAAGAATAAAAGGATTAAAGACTTAAATGTAAGACCCAAAACAATAAAACTAGAAGAAAACATAGGCAGTAAACTTTCTGACAATGCTCTTAGTAATATTTTTTTCTGATTATATCTTCTTGAACAAGGGAAATAAAAGAAAAAAATAAAGAAATGGTACTACATCAAACTAAAAAGTTTTCGCACAACATAGGAAACCGGCAACAAAATGAAATGGGAAAAGATATTTGCCTGTAATACATCTGATAAGGAGTTAATATCCAAAATTTATAAAGAACTCAAACAACTCAACATCCCCCCCCAATAAAAAAACAATCCAAAAAATGAGCACAGGACTTGAATAGGCAGAACATACAGATGGGCAATAGACATATGAAAAGATGCTCAGCATAACCATCAGATAAATGCAAATTAAAACAACAGTGAGTTATCACCTCACACCTGTCAGAATGACTATCATCAATAAATCAAAAAAAAAAAAACAATTAATGTTGGTCAGGATATGGAGAAAAGGGACACTTGTGCACTATTGGTGGGATTGCAGATTGGTACAGCCATGATGGAACACAGTTTGGAGTTTCCTCAAAAAATTAAAAATAGAACTACCTTATGACCCAGCAATTGCTCTTCTGAGTATTTATCCAAAGAAAACCAAAACACTAATTTGAAAAAATACATGCACCCCTATGTTCACTGCAGCACTATTTACAATAGCCAAGATACAGAAGTAATCTGAGTGGATGATTGGATAAAGAAGTTGTGGTACATATATACAATGGAATAGTACTCAGCCAAAAAAAATGAAATCTTACCATTTGTGACAACATGGATGGACCTAAAGGGAATTATGCTAAGTGAAATAAGCCTGACAGAGAAAGATAAATGCCATATGATTTCACTTACATGTGGAATCTAAAGAACAAAATAAACAACCAAAATATAACAAGCAGACACATAGATACAGAGAACAAACTAATGGTTACTACATAGGAGGGGTGTTGGGGAGTTGAGTGAAAAAGATGAAGAGATTAAGAAGTATAAATTGGTAGTTACAAAATAGTCATAGGGATGTAAATTACAGCATAGGAAACATAGTCAATGATATTGTAATAACTATGTATGGTGCCAGTTGAGAATCTAGACTAATTGTGGGAATCACTTCATAAAGTATATAAATGTCTAACTACTATGCTGTACACTTGAAACTAATACAAAATAATATTGAATGCCAATGTAATTGAAAAACTAAAAAAGAATTAGTTACTGAACTTAATGTGATCATAAGATATATAACTGTTTCAGTTTCAAATCACTATGCTGTACACCTGAAACTAATATGACATCGCATGCTCACTATAATTAAAAAGTATTTTTTAAAGACTTAGTGCAGTGTGAGTGAACTTTTAACTTTCTAAAATTACAACTGGTTGTACCTATGAATAATTAAGCGATCACCTATATATGTTAGGTATACCCTGGCACTCTATACCAGTAGATTGCCACAATACGAAAGTCCCAATTCATCTCTAAAAGAAAGAACACGCAAGGAGAATCATGCTCTTGTCTCTAAGTGTTTAAATTACCTAAGAATGGGTTAGGGAGCCCTCTCCCATAGATATAATACAAGATTAATAAAAATAATAGCTAACATTTATTGAACACTCATTATATACTGGGAAATGCTCTGTTTTATCCGAACTTTTAGTTTGAAATTTTTTACATCTATAGAACACTTGGAAATATGGCACAATGAACATGAATGTATTGCTTGCATTGGTTAGCCAGTTATTAACATCCTTCTACATTACTATATAGATAGATATGTGATAGATAGGTGATAGATGATAATGATGATAGATATAGATAGATGATAGATGATTGATAGACAGATAGATGACAGACAATAAATATGATACATACACAATTCTCTTTTAAATTTATATGAAATTGACACCTTCGGTGTCTCTCGCAATGAGGGACATCTGAAAAGTTTTTAGAAATTTTTAATTAGATTGAATTAAATGCAATTTCCTGCCTTTTAAATCTCTAAAAAGGAAAGAGTATTCAGAATAAATAATTACCATGGATAATTCCAGAATTTTAGGAATGTATGTATATATAGTGGTAGAACTGTAGTGCGAAATATATGCTATGCTATCTAGTCTATAATATATACTAATATACTATATCCAGTTATATATGTGAATATATAAATATATGTATACAAATATATAAACACACACACAGAGAAACCTTTTTATGGTTAAATTATTTGAAAGTAGGTTTCAGACATCATGACACTTTGACACTTTTTATATTTTTTGCAGTAAGTTACCCAAGTTTTCAAAGCTGGACAGGGAAACTGCTGATCTTGGAATACTGACAGTCTAAACTTGGAACGTAGGGTCTTAATAACTGTGCTATTGCTATTCATATTCAGTAGGGAAAGCGAGAGAAGTGCGATAGGTGGGAAAGATGGTGTTCCTACCAACCACAGTCAGGATAAAAGCAACACGAGAGAGCTTGGGGGAAGGATAGGGGAGGGATGCAGGAGAACGCAGATGAATTAAAGGGCAGAGAGATGGGAGGGGAAGAGAGAGAGAACTTTTTATGTAACTGTCAAATGAGAAGTACCAGTAAGAGAAAATCCCCCACTTTTCTCTTTTATCTAGAGCAAAAAAATATATATTATTTTAAACTTGATATTTGAGAGTATAAATCCCAAAAGAGCAGAGTAGGTTCTGCTTGTGAGTACCATACAGTACTGCATGCAGCCAGGTACTTTGTCTGCTTCTGATGTTAATGGGCACAGATTTTTGGGTCACTGACGTATCCAGTCATTAAAATATATTTAACATTATATGAACAATATACCAAAACTCATGAAAACTTTTAAAATTTATCTCTTTGCTAACATGAATATAGCCCTGGGGATCTGTAACGTAGGAACAATTATAGAGGATCCATTCTATAACATGGATATGTATTAACCCTTGCTCATAATAGTTGAAAAAAGAGCACCCAAACAGTTATAAAAATAAAATCCTCGAATTCTCTAAAGGTTATTCGTTATGTTTAACATCAAGAAACTAACTTAATCACTATAATGAATACTCAACATAGTTTTTGTATCTCTATATAAATTGGTATATAACTCAAGAAAAACATATTAGTTGAGGGAAGGAAACAAAGCAATCTTTTAGGTTTACCGAACAATTAACAAATAAAAGATAAATAAAAGTAAATCTTGCTTACATTATACTCGGCTTCTCCTCTCAAGGCTGCCCATTTTATTCATCCACTTGCCTGTGAGGGAAGTTTCAATTCTCTTATTTTTTAAGGCAGGGGTTTGCTACATTTTTTGCACAGTGACTTATGGTGAGAAATAGATTTTGGACATAAAGATATATTTAAAGAAATTTATATTTTTAAGAATTACATTTGTATATATACTTTAAAAATTCTTCATTCTCTCAATAAAGTATGTTTCAATCTGATTAGCAACACTATAAAGATCACATGACTAATTGGGTGAGTTTAATCAACATTTTAGAAAATAAAAAAATATATCAAAAGTGAATCAAAGGGAATATAAATTTTGTTTCATGGAAATTTTCTTTCAAGTTTGCGTATACATAGGTGTGTGTTCTGGACATGAAGTTAAATATATTTCTCACAGTAAGTCTTAGTCAAAGACATTTGACACTTTATCATTTTTTGGCATTGCAGTTTGAAAAAAATTACAATCTAAGAGACCATAATTCGCTGCCATCATCTTCAAAAAATGTTCTATTATAATATTCATAATGTTGAAAGTTTTCATTATGTCACATCTTAGTATCTTATCCTCTGGCCCAGAGAAAATGAGTTTGAGAAATGTGACTCAGCAATGTATAGTTACACAGAGGGCCATTTGGAAGAGCAGAACAAAGAACACACTGAATCATCATCCTCTATTCAGTTTTAGACCCTTGGCACATAAAAAAGATCAAGATAAGTGCAGAAAACATCAAAACAGCAACAAATGGTTCAAATACTAAAAAAAATGCACTTATAAGGAAACATGGAGAATGAAACTGAAATGCTAATAAAATATTAGCTATTTCTATATTTGACTAAAAAGTCATAATTAAACAACATAAATTATTTCAAATTTGACATCAAAAATGTATGGTTCTGGTGCTCTGAAAGAAGATTTCCTTTTTAATTATAGTTTCATCTATTTTTGCCAACAACAAGGTTCTATGATGAGAGCCACTATAAACTTCTAGATGCAAAGATTAGCAGATAATTAAGAACTGAGCATATGGTCCAAGAGATGATAGCATAACAATTTAAAAAACTTAACAGTCAGAGATGAGTAAAACTTTTTATCTTGGTATTAAAGAAGGCATTTGTCATAGTGGGAAGAAGTTTTTAGTGAGGGGAAAGTTTGAGTTGACTCCTAAAGAGCATTTTGTGGTTTTATGTTTTAACACTGGAAATTATTAGAGTAAAAAAAAAAATTTTAATAACCTTCTGAAAAATACCAATTCAAACTGAAATAGTTCACAGCAGCTAAAGCAAGAGATGATATAAGTAGTGCATTGAACCAAAGTGTTAGATAAGATTACCTAACTTTGTTCTCTTCTAATACTAAGGAGTTAAAAATAGTCTTTGATAATGAACATGCTACCTCAGTCAACTGTTGTTGGTAAGCAAAGCAAACCTGAAAATGATCCCTGCCTTTTTGTTTTCAGAGACACAGATGAACTTGGCACTGAGTAGTAAACCAACCTCTGACAGCACCATAAGTCAGCTTTCTGGACAGCTCTGTCACTATGAATGATAGAATGGAATATACATAAACTCTTGAAAGACATTCTCATTTGTGTTTCTACCTAACATCGCCTAACTTTGGACTATATCTCCACTGGAGAAAGAGTGTGTAGAAGGAAGTGTGACGGGGGAAAGGACAAAGGTTTCAAAAAACCATCAGTGCCCTGTGACAGGAGTTTATGTATAGTAAAGTAAGAGATGAAACTTAACAGATGAGCTACTAAGAGAGAATAATGAGATCCATTGCCCAAAATTTATTGCCAATTTTTGCTTTCTGTTTTAAACACAACTACAAAACAGGATATTGGGCTGCCAGGCTTTCTTCCTCAGTATTTACACAGAGAGATAATGAAAAAGAATAGAAATTCCAAAGATGTATCCTTACCATAATTAAAGCATGTTCTTTCTATCTTTCCCAGTATTTCTCATCCAATTAAGTTTTGTATACAACAACCAAAGTCTTACTAGAATCTTCCACATAATTTCCAATTAGTCTTCAGCTAAGGGTGTTCAAATTTTTAATGGCATTTTAGCATTTAAAGCATTTTAGCATTTAAAGATGATGCTTTCTTGCATTAACTGATGTGATCTCGAACGTATAGCAATGGTATGAGAATTTCTCTAAAACCCAGGGGAAGGGCAAGGGAGAAAGCTGCTACCTAGTCATTACTCTCTCCAAATGTCTTGTCTTTTGTAAATAGAATAATAGAAGAGATAGAGGCAGTAATACTGTAGTTATTTTATTTCAATCTAAATAACATTACTTTTCTTATTAGGATTTAATTGATTAAGCATGAAGTTATCAGCAAGTGAGTTCTGTTTTACTCAGATAGGTAATAAACAGCTTGATAATAATTTTAATAGTGACAAGCTGTAGTGTTAACTCATTTGTGAACAAAAATAATATTAGTGTTCAGCCTACTTAAATGGGAGGAGTAAATATCATTTAAATATCTTACATGAAGGGAAAATATTTAATAGAATAATAATCTGTTAATAAGTTAAGTTTAATTATAAAAGTAAAAACTACAAATAAGCATTAATTATGCCCCTACTATATGCCAGGCACTGGGGATTTAAGTATAAAGAAAAGCCACTAACATCAATATTTCATTATTCAGAGACATGTAAACATATAATGTCAATACAGTGAATAATATATGAATATAAGTTATACAAAGCATCATGAGAACATAGAAAATAAACAAACAATTTACTAGAAGACTTCCTGAAAATGGTGATTTAAAGGAGGAGAAATTTACATGGTAATTGTTCCTAGGGAAAAGGTATTTCTGACAGAGGTAAATTATGTCCAAACAAAAACACACTCTGGATAATATGCTGATGCAATAGTAATTTAAAAATATTACCTGTAAAATTAAAATTTAAGCAAAAAATTAAGCAACTATACAGAGCCTAGGATCCGATAGAGTATGCCAGACTTTTGATTTTGGAATTCCCAGCATATATTTCCTCCTTCTTAACTATATCCAGAGTCCTTTTGTGATATTATCCCTCCCACATTGTATAGAACCTTAAGGAGGTGGTAAATCCAGTTCTTCTCTCTTGCTAAGAGAACAAGCATACTCTATGGAACCCCAGCTCAGGAAGAAGGGCAAAAGCATGACCTAAGCTTGCTTAATAAGACAAACTCTTCTGGGATTCCGACACTTGACCAAGAACAGAAGCTGTTGAATATTATTCATCTCAAAGGGAATCAAGACCAGACTATTTTAACTGATGTTTGCCAGATAAGAGTGGGGTTGGGGGGCTGAGTGAAAACAGTGGAGAAATTAAGAAGTACAAATTGGTAGTTATAAAATAGCCATGAGATGTCAAGTACAGCATAGGGAATATAGTTAATAATATTGTAATAACTATGTGTAGTGTCAGGTGGTACTAGACTAACTGAGGGGATCACTTTGTAAATTATATAAATGTCTAATTACTCTGCTGTACCTCTGAAACTAATACAAAATAATATTGATTATCAATTGTAATTGAAAAATAAAAAGTAATAAATATGTAAGTAAATAAATAAATAAATAAATAAATAACCAACCAGACTGTTTCTAAGGTTCTTATATTCTAGCACCCTGTCAGAGACATTAAGTGACCAGAAATCTATAGCTACTAGAGTAAGCAGATACAGACTCTCCCTCAGAGAAATCATGTGCTTTCTCCAAAGCCATAGATGTCTGCTCAGCTCATGCATAGGGACATCTGGAAAGTGCAGAAAAGCTAACATCCTCACGTATCCTTGTATCACAAAACCAAAGCTTTTTGTTATTATGTGTTATAGCAAACAATTGCTATTTTTGTATTTCTCGTCTCCATTCTACCTACCTTTAGTGAATGCATACAAATTTTCCTTGGAAAACTTCTTTCTTATTTTCCATCTATTCAATTTGAGTGGAGTTGTCTCCACTCCACTTTTTAGTTCCAGGGGTAGACATGAGTCCCAAATCTGTCCAATGAGAGCTAATGAGACTCAGTTTCAAATGTTTGTTTGCTTGTGTGTGTGTTTGTTGTAACTGTTAGTAAAGACTGGAACCAAGAGCTAAAATGAGGTGCAGGCCTGGCTGCAAATGAAATCAATTAAGAGGGGAAAAGATTAAAGTCAGTTTAATTGGGTTTTTGTCATTTATAATTAAGAATATCACTAAATAGAGGTGATTTGGTTTATTTCTTATTTTATTCTCTATGATCTGTATTCTAAAATCTCAAGCTTGTAAGTGATTTTAAAAATCACTTGGTAAAGCCAACTAGGTAAATTTTGGATGCTCACTTTGTCCTCCAGCATCTTACTTCCAGTAATAGGCAATCCTCAAAGATAGATTATTCTTAAAGTGCCTGAGATTTTTAAAAATCCTGGTGAAATCTACCTTCTAGACATGAAAGGGACAAAAAATAAATGATATACATAATAAATTGGTTAATTATTGAGCACGTTAAATGTTAATAAGTGGTATAAAAATAAGGAAAACCAGTTAAAGTGAGCGGAGATGGTTAGAACGAGGGAGACAGTTTGTCTTATTAAGCAGGTTGGCCAGAGCAAGTCTCATTGACAAGACGAGATTTGAAGGAAAACTTAAACATTGGTAGGAAGCTATGCAAGAAGATACCTAGAGAACTGAATATTTTTGACACAGAAAGCAACCGGAGCAAAAGCATATTCTAGAAATTACAAGGAAGCCAGTGTGTCTGGAGATGAATGACCAAGGCAGAGAGTTGTAGGAGGTGAGGCCTGAGAGCCAGAGGAGAGATATACATCATGTAAGCTTATAAGGCATGTATTAGTTATCTACTGCTGTGCAACAAATTACTCCACATCTTAGCAGCTTTAAACAATAATAAACACTTATTATTTCACACAATTTCTATGGTTCTAGAATTGAAGAATGACTTACTGGTGGTTCTGGCCCAGGGTCTCTCATGAATTTGCAGTTATAATATTGACTGGGACTGTAATCATCTGAAGGTTTGACTGGGGCTGGAGCATCTGCTCCCAAGATGACCCATTCCCATGGTTGTTGGCAGGAGGCCTCAGTTCCTTGCCATGTGGACATTTCCTCAGGGCTTCCTGAGCATTCCTACAGAATGTACCCATTTCTTCCAAAATAATTTATTCAAGAGAGGGAGGACAAAGTCATAATGTAGAACCTCAGAAGACACATTTCTACAACATCCTCTCATAAACACAAGTCAAGATTATTCAATACAGGAAGGAATTACAATGTTACAAGGAGGCTAGAATTATTTAGTGTCATCTTAGACACTGGTTATCACAGGCCCTAACTAGGAATTTGAGTTTTACTCTTAGAAAAATGAGGAGTCATTACAAGTTTTTTAAAAGAGCAGTGATGTAATCTAATATTTTTAAAGGATTACTCTGGCTACTGTTTTTTGATTAGAGTTAAGGAAGCATGTAGTAGAAGCAGGAATAATATTAGAAGCTGTTTCAGTAATCAAGCTGAGTGATGATATTAGATGGTAGCCATGGAAGAGGAAAGAAGTGATTAGATTACAAATATGCTAAAGGTTTAGTACAGAATTTCTTTACACATTTTATGTGGGATTTGAAGAACTTAGAGAAATCAAACACAAAATTTTGACTAAGCAACTAGATGTATAGAATTGTCAACAACTGAGAAGAAGGCAATTAGTAACATGTAGGCGAGGCAGGAGGGGGCGAGTCTAGAGATTCAGTTTTGAAAAACTGAGTATGATGTGTCTGATAGATATCTGACTACACAGCCTGGAGTTTTAGAGAGACACTTTCCTATAGCACTATAAATACATACATATGATATTTAAAGTTATGAGACTGAATAAGATCACCAAGAGAGTGACTGTGGATAAAGAAAAAAGGAGGTTCAAGGACTGAGCCCTGGGGCTTTCTAGTATAAAAAGATGAAGAAGAGAAGGAGCCAAAAAGTAAACTTAACAAGAGCTTTTAGTCAAGTAGGAAGAAATCCAAGAAAGTGTGGTGTCTGGAATAAAAGTGAAGAATATATATCAAGGAAGATGGATGATTCAGATGCAATTAATGGGCTAACATTAAAGCAGAAATTTGATCATGGGACATAGCAACCTGGATGAACTCCAGAGGAGAAAGTTTGGAGGAGTGGTGAAGGCAAAAGCCTGACTGAAGTGGGTTAAAGAAAGGATAAGCAAAGATAAATTGGAGATATCACTATGGGTAACGTTTTCAAGTTTTGCTGCAAACAGGAGCAATAAAGCGAGGTAATGGTTGTTGGGAAAAGAGGGATAAAAAGAAGGCTTTTAGGTTGAGAGAAGTAACATTATTTACGTATGATGATACAGTGAAAAGGATGGATGATATCATAAAGAAAGAGAATTTCTTAGACAACACAATGAGAACTAAGTTCCAGGGCACAGTGGAAGAGTTGACTTGAAATAGGAGCATGGATAGTTCACTTATGGTGACAGGCAGGATGTCAGAGCATATATGGGCTGGTGGGTTGAAGTGGTAGTGATAATCTCTGTCAGTTTTCTTGTGAATGCTCCAATTTTCTTAGTGCAGAAAAAGGCATGTGAATTTCAAAAGGAAGAGAAATTTCAAATCCTCATCGAGAGTGGGAGAACCATCTAGTATATTCACCTTGCAGAAATACAGATCTAGTTCTAATGTAAAGTCAATGTGGTCATGTGTTTTTCTCCAGACAGTTTTAGCTTCAGGGTTGAAAGCATGGAGTAGTTAGAGAATTAGATTTAACCAGGGTTATGGATAGCCAAGTAAGTGAGACAGAATGAGAGGGAGCAAGGGAAAAGAAAGTATTTACAAGAGTGATTATAATGATTAACCAAAAATTTAATCTCAAAGGATGTGAGGTCAATTAAAAGAAAATAGGATCAAAATATCAGAGACCTCATTAAAGTGAAAGGATAGTTAGGATCCTAATACTAAAAAGAATGGCCCAGAAAGATAAGACATGGTAGTCGGGGAGCAGGATGTTTGAAATCGAGATTATGAAGAGGTCCAGGTATGACCTTGAAAGACTGCCTAAGATAAAGTGAAAGACAAGATCTTTGGAAGAGAGGTGGTCAAGGAACTGATAGGCCAAGTCGTTAGAAGAATCATCTAGATATCTATTGAAATCTCCCATAATCAAGACAGGAGTATTATTAGAAAGAATGAAACAGGCACTTATACCACCAAAAATTCTAGGTAAATAACCTAGGAATCCATAAATGACAGCAACAGTGAGGGGCAGGGCCGGTATCATCTGATGGCATAAGATTCATGGTGGGTTGTTTGTAGGGAGAAGCTAGAGAGAACTCCTACCCCACCTGGTGAGCAGTGGTAGTAGGGCCCTTAGAGAAAAAGCCACTGGACAAGCTACAGGGAAAAGGAGCTTAGGAAAGAGTTGAGATGGTGAAGAGAGTCTGAGGATACAGGGAATTTTGCTACCTACACACTCTGATTTCAGGGACTACAATAAGTGAGTTTCAGAACTCAGGAAAGGTGAAAGGAACAAGGCAGGATTTCTCCACCAGGACTGCAAGCATCTGAATCACTTCAGAACCTGTTAGAAATTTCAGTTCTCAAGCTGGACCCTGTGCCTACTAAAACAAATTCAGGCCCAACAACTCGTCTTTTAGCAAACCCTCTAGATGATTCTCACAGGTAATAAAGTTTGAGAACCATTGGAAAAGTAGTAGCTGGGCTTAAAGTGTAGGACAGAAGAGTAACCTGGATGTCTGGGGATTTGTGGTGGCTGAAGGAAGCATGAACAGAGGTATAATGAGATTATGTCTGGATTCAAAGCAGATAGTGGAGATAATAAGTGTTGGGTGCTAGGGAGAGGGGGAAAACAGACAGGGGCAGGTTTCTGGTACTCTTCACCCCCGAATTCCTTGAGGGTCACAGATACAAAATTTCTTCACCCTTTTGGCTTAAAGGACTTCTTTGATGATCTTGTCACCACCACACTAGAGCTTACATTCACCAGTATCTCTTTCTTCCTCTCTTTTCATTTTGTCTATCTTGATCAAAGATTTTTTGTTGTGGTACTTGTTATTGTTTTGCTGTGATTGTTGTTAAAAGTAACAGAAAGCCACTGTAATTAGCTTAAATGTTTAAAGAAAAATTTATTTTAAGGATATAAGGATTACAGAGCAAAAAGCTTAGTGGTACCTAATAAGGAGTTGCACGTGTGTGTGTGCGCATGAGCACGTGCATGCCTGTGAGTGTGTGTGAATTTCTAGGACAGTCTGGGTTAAGTAAGTACTGTGGTTGACTACAGCTTGAGATGTGATGTCGTAAAATACAAACACTGTTGCCAGGCCCATCTGTATGAGCACAGTCAGGAAAGAAGTCATTTCTCTAAGGTGTGTTGTGGGTGGACTGCCATCTGAAAAGAATCTACAACTGAGACTTCATTCTAAATTAAGGACTTAGTATAATTTAGGTGTATAAATATCTGGTAACTTCCTTGCAAATTAAAGTGGGATAGCACTTTGGCTAAATATTTCTTGTCTAATTGTTTTGAACACTGATTTAATAATTTGAAAAAGCTCTTCTTTGTAAGATAGAAGGTAGCAATTACCCTGAAAGTGCAACATACATATTTATGTATCAATTTAATAGGTTAAATATTTCCTTTCATTAACTTAAATATGATAGACCTGTCATTCTGGATACTTATAAATGTGTGTGTGTGTGTGTGTGTGTACATGTATATATCTTTTGTTGGATATGTATGTTTTACCAACTGTATCTGTACCTTTCATGACTTCTGTAAGGTAAGTTAGAGTATATTTCACACTTTTGGCAATATCACATACCTTTCTTGAGCAAACTCCCCCAAAATAGATTTTAATTCCGTAAGCCTTCTACTTCTCAGGCTCCAAAAATATTTTATGAAATCTAATTTTCTGAAGTTAGTAATACATTTCATTTTTCTACCAGTTATTTCTCAGTATCTATAAAATAAAAGCAAGAAACAGAGGTCTCAATATAGCTAAAGTCAAATGACAAACAGACTCAAAACATGACATAAAAACTAAGTTCAAAAGAGGTTCTCTATGGGATCAATTGCCTGTGCCTATTCCTCTCTCCTCTTTTCTCTCATCCCTCACTTGGTCTGTCCCTATTCCTCTTTTCTCTCATCCGTCACTTGGTCTGTCCCAATACCATACTCCTGTGTGTGTTTTTATTTTCTTATTCACTTTTATTACTTTTGATAACATTTTCTCTTTTATGTCTCTGGGAAATGTTTGAACAACATTTGTAATGCTAGGCCAGCCACCTGTTTTTCTGGGTGAAGGCTTAGAGGCAACAGTCCAATATATTTATCCAGAAAAGATATTGAATGTTTCACAGATTTTTAAAACTATAAGTGTACTGCCGTCATTTTTATCTCAATTTATCCTTTTCGTAAAACATTTAAAGGAAATAAAAGCAGAAATAAAGGGCTTTAAAACACCTGTGTAGCTATATGGTAAAAAAAAGTTCTTAACGCAGTGATCATGTGTCATTGTTTCGGTGATGCTACACAGAATTAAGGTGTAGCTGTTTTAATATATAGTGTTCTGAATTTGAATAACATTTCTCTACCCTATTTATTGGAAAAATTATTTGGCCCCAGTCTATTTACATTCTTTTTGTATAAATGTTATTCAGTGTGGAAAAATTCCATGGAGAATTTCTTAATTCATAGCCATATCATTTTCAGTACTTTTTCATTTTATTCATTATTCTCTTGGAGAAGGGCAGTAAGGTATGATGGAACTTACTAATTTCCTATCATTTCTGCAAAAAGATGAACTTGAAAGTAAGCCCCTTAGATCAAGCATTCTTTATAAACACAAACTTTTGGAATCTAACGTTAAAATAAAGTCTTACTATTTAAGTTTTAAATGAATGTATTTCTTTATAATCCTTTTATTTTTCAATTACAGTTGACATACAATATTATATTAGTTTCAAGTGTACTGAAAATAATTCAGATATAATTATATAAATATCTAATCACTATGTTAGTGATTATCTGTAATTAACAGAGTGATTAGATATTTATATAATTTATAAAGTGATCACCTTGATAAGCCTAGTACCCATCTGATACCATGTATAGTTATTATAATGTTATTGACTGTATTCCATATGCTGTACTTTACATCCTCATGACTGTTATAACTGGCAATTGGTACTTCTTAATCCCTTTACATTTTAAATGAATGTTTTTCTTGACAAGCCCCTCTTCACACACCTAGACACAAACTAAACAGTAAGCTTCTTAAAACACTACTTTTGTTATAGTTAGGTCAGTTGTACAGTCTGCCCTTTCTGGGCACTATAGATCTGCAACCACGGGAGGTTAAAATCAATTAAGACTTATTGTGCTGTCATTTGGTATTTTCTTTATGCTTCATTTGTTTAAAACCACAATACCAGGAATAAATGTTAAATTAATTGTGTGTATTTTGCATAACCACACTATTTGCCACTGACACATGGTCTTCATACAGAAATAATTTACAGGTTGTGAGTCTCCAATATATCAGAATATCTAAATTATAAGAAGGAAACAAACAGGGAAAGAAAGAAAGGGAGGGAGGGAAGGAGGGAGGGAGGGAGGGAGGGAGGGAGGGAGGGAGGGAGGGACAAGGAGAGAGGACAGAGGAAGAAGTACTAAGTCTGAGTGTATATAATGTGCAGCAGTACTTTATATAGGATAAAGATATTATAAATATCAGAAGTATTGTAGCAAAACAAACAAACAAGCAAACAGAAACAGGTAGAATTAGACAGAAGTCAAGTAAATAGAAGTATTCTATTTCCTCAGGGATTTAGCAGTGGGGATGAGGGAGAAGGAGAGGAGGTAAGTAATGTAAAAGAAGGATGTGAAAAAGGGAAAAAGGAAAAACAGACATTCTTCATTTCATGGCTGTGAGGTTGAGGGTCTTCCTGACCTTTTTCCAGTCTTCTGGAAATCGGTGAATGGGTGGCAGGGGGAGGAAAACCCGATGATCCTCCTTTCCCTCATCCTCTATATCCAGCACCAAATCTCATCAAGCTCACTGGGGAAGACTGTTCCTTCCCGCCCCACCCACCACTTTTGCGCCCACAGCTCCGGTTCTCCCTAGCGCGGGCAGCTCTGCCACCTGCTCATTGCCTCCGCCTAGACTACTGCAATCATCGCCCAGCCAGGCGGGCAGCCCAGGCTCCCCCACTACCCCATGTCCATTCTTCACCTAGAAGCTATAGTGATTTTCCAGAAACTAGCAACTAATCTTGTCATCTCCATCCACTGTTTCAAGATAAAATCCACATTCCTTATCCAAGCTTATAAAACTTCTACCAGTCTCTTCCATCTCTAACTCTCCAACCTCATTTCTTGCATTGAGGTAGGAGGCTGCAGGGAAGTTATATATTTGTCAGTAGTCCTGACAGTAGTTGTATCACCTGGATGGCAGAACACTCTCCTCACATTTTGGTTCTTCCCTATTCATTGCTTCTATGGCCAGAATGCCCTCTCCTCTTCCCCTTCACCCATTCCCCTGCCCTTCATTTGGCTCGACAACTCCCTGAAGTCTCAGTTCACAAACTCAGTGTAACATGCCAGAGGAAAAAGAGGCTCCATTGAAGAATATTTTATGAGCAGAACCAAAATGGACTTCCACCCATTTATATAGGCATTCTCTGTGGGATTCTCTTTCCTCACTTTGTATCGACCACATTTTCATTGGAAGACATTAGATTAGACTTTAACCCATGGAAGATGAGCATCCTCATGGTATCCTGACATGCCCCCCACCAGACACCAGCCCATTGCCGAGGGTCCCGTCAGCATTTCCTGACAAGCCAAAGCAATTTACCTCACGGAGCATTGCAGGGGCTAAATGCATAGACCTCCACCCTCAGCCTGACAATCTGTCTCACTGTTGAAAAACAGTTCAAGGTAGCACTTGAGACCAAACGTGTCATTTTCCTTGTCAAAATGAAAGCTATAAATTTTAAACCTAATGCTTAATGTATCCAGATATTGAACACAGGAACTTTTATCCTCCGCTTAATGGTCTGTCTAAAACATCAAAAAAGATTACTTAAAAACTCTGGGCCTCAGAGGTCCCATAAAATTACATGAAGCACCCCCCCTCCAAGTTTTAAAAAATTTATTAGAAAACACTTATGTAATATATGAACTCCTTTTTCCTTAGCCTTAGATACTAAGACTATGTGCTTGATTGCTGGGAGGTGGTTAAAAAAAAGCAATAGAATAAGATGAAATTTTATTAGATTACAATCTAAAATTTTAATAGAATTTCCGCTTCTGGGAATAGATGGGAAACCTTATTCAGCATCTTCTTAAACATGGAAAATATAAAAGCATGACTTTTCTCCTTTAATATAATGTGACAATAAAGAGTGGCAGAGCTTTTTAATTTTTTTTAATTCAGATATTTGTAGACCTGATTAGAACAGCAAGACAGGAGAAGGGAAGTGAAAGCATAGAAAGAGAGTTAGAATATAATCACTATCTCCAATAAAAGGAGACTTGGAGGAGAGCATAATTGCTAAGATTTTAGGGATGGAGAAATTCTAACACTGTACCTTATTAGCTGCATCAATAACTCAACCATAAACATATGTCTTTCTGAGGCCCTAAGAAAACATCCCACAGCCAGAGTATCTGTGAGGCAGTGATGTGGCAAAGTTTGCTTTGAAGGTCATACTGACACAGCCCTAAAAATTCCTTGTTGACACAAACTGAATCATTATTGCCTCTAGGCTATAAAGAGATAAGGGATGTTTTACATACAATCATTATCTTTCTGCCCAGAGAAAATTGCGTACCGGGCAGTTTAGAGGGATCAAGCCTGCTTTCAACTGTTGCATTAAATCTAAGACTTCATACTGTACACTGCTGCCTATTCTAGAAAATAGATTTGCTAATTAGGGGGACAAGATGTTAGGGAAAATGGAAAGCTTCCAAGTTCCTCCGAATTCTAAATTTCCAATATTTTTAAAACACTATAAACTCACAAAATGGTAACCATTTGCTTTACCCTCCTTAAGAGTGATCTCTGATGTACCTGCCTCTGATATAATAGTAACTCCATTATAGACCCCACATTTAAGGTTCTCGTTTTAATGGCCCAACGTTTTGGTACATGCCTGGCATCCCTATAACACAGCAGCCTCATTAAGGATGACTCCTGGGCTAGAGCAGCATCTAATGGGTTAATGAGGTTGGGCCGTTTCTGCCTATTAGTCGCTACTTAAACAGCAGGCTGGGGAAAGCTCTGTTGATTTTCATTCTTCACTGCTGAGTGATGAAGGGCAACCTATATGCTAGAAGTCTAGTCAGGCCACAACCTGTACTCATGTACAAAAAAATTCAATTCAATCCATGCCCCAGGTCAACAATTACTCCATGATATATGATATAAGGGTAAAGTCAATACATTTACAGTACATAAAGAGCTAAAACCAGGGGGCTTGGGAGGTTAGTCACTGTTTTGATTATCCTTTACTGGGAAAATTAAGATTCTATTGGATCTGATCTAGAATCTGAATAGTTCTTTGATTGATGATTATACATATCTTGATTAACGTTATTGATGCTTTCAGCAATAATATTTCTTAGCTGGTCACTTTAGGTCTCTGTACTCATTTTGGGATACACAGCTCAAAACTCTACTACTAAACATAGTATACTATTTTCTAATAAAAATATTATATTTTCAAAAATGAAGTAATTTTAATATAAAAAGAGAATCATCACCTAATGTTCACTTGATAGACATGAAACACCTCCTCTGTTTGGCATCACAGTATAAAAGAATCGCCTGGAGTGCTTGATAAATGATTCCCGAGGCCCATCTCCAGAGATTCCTATTCAGTAGGTCTGGGGTAGGGTCTGAGAATTTATGTTTCTAAAAACTCCCAGGCAATACTGATGTTGCAGGTTCACCAACCACATTTGAGTGACACTGTTCTAGAATACTACTTTCTTAATATTCTTTCTCAGTCTCCTTTCCTGGGTTTTCTCTTCTCCATGACCTCTAACGTGGCATGATCTATGGCTCAGTCTTACACCCTTCAACTTTCCCACCTGAGGCATCTCATTCAGTCCTATAGCTCTATACTAAATTTATTAGCTGTTAAAACTTCATTTGGCCTCAAATTCATGAGCATGTATCTACTTGCCATTCAGCATCTCCTGATTCTCTATTCAACCCCAAAACGGGATTCTCTCCAAAGTTCTCCCACTCAGCAAATGGCACCAACACTTGAGAAACTGCTCAAGCCGAATTCTTCATCATCCTTAACTCATTCCTTCTTCTCATACCCCACTTTAATCCATGAATAAGTCTTGTTGGCTCTCCTTTCAAAATATATCCAAAATCGGGCCATTTCTTATGACCTATCCTGGCCAAACCACCATCATCTCTTGCTTGGATTACTGCTATTATTTCCCAGCTGATCTCCCTACTTGTCCCCTTGTCCCCTTGTCCCCTACCAGCCTCCCTTCATGGAGCAAAAAGAGTGATTCTAAAATACGAATCAGCTCTCACTGTTCTGTTCTAAACGTTCTCCATATAACTGAGAATAAAAAGCTGGAGGTCTGACAGTACCCCCATAAGATTCTACATGATCTGACCACATTCCCCATACCTGTCCTACCTCCTGTGCCTGCAGTTTCCCCCTCATTCACATGCTCTGTCCACACTAGCCTCCTTGCTCTTTCTTTCATATAACAAGCCTATTCCTGCTGCAGTGCCTTTACACGTGCTGTTTCCTCAGCCTGGAATACTTCACCCTGGTTATCTACAGGTCTCAGTCCCTCACTCTGTTCTGGTCTCTGCGCAGAAGTCTACCAAAGGGGCTTCCGCAGTTCCCTCTCTAAAAGAGCACAGAGCCCCAAGACATAGCACTTGCCATCCTTCTAACCCTGTTTCTCTTTCTTTGCCTGGGTGCTTATCACTCCTGATGGCTCCTTATTTATATATTTCGTTATTGCTCTTCTCCCTCCACAAGCTCTAGGAAAGAAATTATTTTCCTATCCACTGCCATATTTCCAGTACCAGAAATATGACCTCTTGTAGGAGCTTGATAACTATTTGTGAACACAAATGAACTGATTGAAAAGTGAACACTTTAGTCTGTCAAAAAGAAATTGACTGATTGTTTTTTCTTCTCTAGAATCAATCAGTTATTTTTCTTACGGCTTTATCACTTTAAGATGCAACATTTTTGCACTATTTACTTCAAAATATGGATACATTACTTAAGTAAAAATTATCCACAAGACTCGTTGTACAAGTTTTCATTTCACATTCCCAATAAAATTCTGCAAAACTTACTCTAGTCCACCTCTGTTCCCCCTACACTCATTTTCCCTTCAGTCCATGGTCCCCAGGAACATTAGCCTGAGAAACATAGCCTTTCAAGTGGACACAGAAAAAACTTCTGAGTCTATATATCAAACTGATTGGTCACAGGTGGTCACAATGTTGGACACAGAATGTAAATTTTTAAACACTGTGGTAACTGCATAGAGTAATACTGCCTGTTTGAAATGCTACCACTGCTAATTAATGCAACCCAAGAGTTCTTACAGCTGATAAATACAAGAGATGGCAAAAGTCTGAGAGTTAGGTAAAGAAACCAGTATGAAAATAGCTTTGGAAAAATACACTGCAGCACACAGCCACCATTCATCCCTAACACTGAAAAATTGTATTAGTGCTTAAAATGACTCCTCTCACTAACTTTCCACCCAACTCAATTTAATTTAATTTAATTTAGACTTAAATGCTTATACTCTGAACTTGACCATCTTTGAGCTTTTTAAAGAGTAATGACATTGATAGTTGAACCTATGGACCATGTTGCGTGTTTTCTAATGTTAATTGTTGGACTGAAGCTTGGAATGAAAAGCAACTATTAAAAAATAAATGCGTGTGGAGATTAGAGTCCACATTTTGAAATGTCAGTAAATACAGTATTTATGTGACAGATCATAATGACTTGTAAAAGGCAGCCATATGTGTATCAAGCTCTCAGTCTTCCTAATGTTTTTTCCTTAAAACTCTTTTATTTTTAAATCTGAAGAAAACGGCACTAAAGAGAGCTATCTTTCAAATTTTTTGAGGAATGAAGACTAAAATCCGACATCCTCAGCCTGCGGATTTCTCCCTTTCAAAGAGAAACCAGGGAATCATTTCCAGTTTGTGCACGACTGTCATATCACAACATTTAGGGCAACAGAAAGATTTAAGAAAAGAAATCAAGGATAGAACATTAGAGTCAGTTCCTCAGTCTTTAATGTACTGTTTCACTACTTAACAGTGCCTAAAGGTAGTCTGCCGGTGTACTTTCACAAATAGGACCATTAACAGAATTTTACATGCCTGGGTCACTTTCCTTTGATCCCAAAGAAGTCTTAAAACATTGTACAAACAACAGACTTGAGGCTACATCCCTGAAAGACAGCCACTTCTGGGGAGTAGAAGTGGTCCCTGAAATAGCAACAGAACATGCAGGACAATTTCAAACAAAGAACAAAGACAAATGATGGTCCTTCTGAAAAACACCAAGGATGTTAAGCGTTTTCAGAGAGTGAAATCAAACACAACAGCATAAGGCCAGTGGAGAATTTTCTGAGGAGACAGAACCTCTGCTTAAAAGTGATTAAGCACTTAATGGTCATCACAGACCTCCAAATTTCATGGTCCTCTATACATAATCCATGTCTCCAAATGCACTGAAATTATATCTCAAGCATAAGCTTTCTTTTGTTCTGAAGCCAATTTGTAAGAGACCTTTACATGAACAAAAGCTTCTGTCTTTACAATAAACATCTTTCTTTAGAAAAGGCAAGCAATATACTTTTGGGATGCCAAATCACACAATGGAGTAAACCAAATAATTCCAGAGAGGTTTGATGAGCCCTCAGCAAATCCTACAACAATTCTAGTCATCTGTCACTCAGGAAGTATCTTATAAAGAATTGTGTGGCATTGCTACTGTCTATTACCTGCGATATTCCTTTTGGTTCACTTGAGATTTTTTAAAAATATATAATAAATGCATTCAATAATTGTTTGAATTGCTGCTGTGCATTCTGCCATAAATGGTTTATGGATAACCATCAATTGGTTCTGCTCATCAGTCTAACAAGTTCAATGTACTACTCAGAGCAAAGGATGACTATTTATTTAACAGCTTTTGGCAGGAAAATTTGCTGCATGCCACAACTTTACAAAGAACATTAAAATCAATGACAATTTATAAACCAAAGGCTGGGAATTATGCTTTGGATTCCCATAATTCATCAGAATAAAGCTGTCAGATACCTTTTATTATAAATTAATAGCATGTTGTCCAAGAGCACGGAGGAACAGATGTTTTGCCAGTTCAGTACTGACATCTAGTGGACAATAAAAGAATATTTCCCCATCTTCTCCCCGCTCTGATTTTCCCTTTCCCAAACGATGTTTGGTTGCTGCTGTGTCACTCAGATTTTTATCATGCAAGCAACTGTATTTGAATTTAAGTTTTGAATATTTTTATTTGAGCTAACATATATGTCACAAGTTTAAACTTTTAATGATAACTACTGGCCACGTGTACTTCACATAATTTAAAACCTACTCAGCTAACTAGACCTTCTTTTTTTCTTTTATTTGTTTCCATAATATATTTTAAACTTTTTTGCTACTTTTCATATTTGGAGAATTAATTATATTTAACTGTATACTTTAAATTAACTATACTATATTAAAGCATCAAACTTCCAACTCTAATGTTCTCATAAAGAAATAGAAATATAGCTTTAAATATAATTCTAAAATAAGCATTTACTTGGTTTGTGTACAATAAAAGTTAATGTTCAAGTTAATTGTGAACTTTTCTTTCCAGTTTAATGTGATTTATTAATGGCCACTATATTGCAGAGAGAGGGGGAAAGGGAGAGGAGAGAAAAGGAGAGGAGAGAATAAGGGAGGAGAGAATAGGGGAGGAGAGAAAAGAGAATAAGGGAGGAGAGAGACAGACAGACAGACAGTACTTAAATGCATTGTTTGTGGGTTTTGCTTCCGTAAGCAGTATTTCCAGGTTCATCTACACAATAACGTTCCATGGTCATTAACATACTTAAAAACTGAAAAAACATCTTAATGTGCACTGGCAACCTCTCAGGCACATGGTCTTGGCAAAGGCACCACCCTGGAGTAGGCTAGGAGTGTTTTAATGCCTTAGATAAGGAACAAATCTGAGGCTTTCCAAGTGTCCAGGTTATCTGATCTGGATCCATGCTGGATTTGACTTTTCAGGGGATTATAAAGATTAAGGAATATATTCTCCTCAGAGTCTTTTGGAATTTAGTTTATCTAAAAGTAAAAAAGAGAAATGAGACTAGTGTTTACTGTGTACCTGCTTTCCTGTCTGGCCCTGTGATAGGTACTTTACATAAGAGATTAATGGAGTACGGGTCAGGGTTGAAAATTATTGGTCCATTTTTATATGCCTTAAAGGAAACATGATTAAAATGCTCTAGGACTGGCATTAAGCTGAAATTTCTGGGAAAGAAGAAATATCTCTTTCTGATTTGGTTGTTATTAGGAGACAACTGGAGAAACTCTACCAAAAGCATCTCTGCCCTATTCTACTTTACTGAACTATAACATGATGAGAATGGTATACGAAACCACCTTATAAATGTGAAGTTTGTAAAATCTATTTTAGGTTACTTTGATAGCAGTGCATTACAATTATTTCAGAAGCCCTATGTGATTACTATGAAGGTGAATAAATAGAACAGGATACAATATCTTCCCATAATAAGGAGAATTCAACTTCAGAAGTTCTTTATACAAAAGTAGGAGATAAACCTGCTTAAAACATAAACCCACAATTTTTTATAAAGTAATGTAAAAGGAACTATTTCATGATTTTCATAGTTCTCTTATTTAAGAAACTCTACGATCCAGTCCCATCCTTTATATGGCTGTTTGAACATCTTCCTAAACAAGTTTTTTGCAAGTCATTAAAATAAAGACATTGTATGAATAAAGACAACTGCATAGCATTTTATCGACTAATGCGACCACTCAGTGGGCAAGTTTTTTATATTACTAAAAGATAAAGTAGGCTGGCTTCTGCTGTTATAAATAACTAATCTTAGCACTTTTAATAAAAGCTCTTTATCACACTTTAGTCTTTAACTAACATTCTCTTATTTTTAAAATGATTTATAACTCTCTAATCATTGTAAATTCTATATTCTAATCTAAGCTATGAACCTAAACAAATTTCTTCTATATAGAGACATTTTAAAGATTTCCATTGATAAAGAAATCCACAAATGCTGATGTTCAACTGTCATATTCAGTGCAAACAAGTTAGGACCAAAAAGCACATCAGGAGAACCAAAGGCAACTTCCTCCTAATTAGCATAGGAACAAGTTCTTACAGTTACAATAACTTTATTAAAGCTGTCCTCTCACCCTTATTATTTTAGGATGTGATTGAAGTAGATAGAATTATTATACATTTGATCTGGGAAAAAATGTCAAAGAACAACTAATCAAATTCTTCAGCCCCAGACAAGGAGAAAAGCTTCAGAGAGGTTATGGATGCTGCAAGCCAATAATACAATAACCAGATACCATTATGCAATGGGATAGGAGGTCACTGGAGACTCTAGGAAGTAGTCAAGCCCAGGAAACATTTGGGGCCATGAGGATGAGGTAAGGCTCAGAGTAAAAACTAAAATATAACAAAAGCAGGGAAGACCTGCATCAGAAATGTGTGGTCAGAGCTGAAATTCCTAAATGAGGGGAGCTGCCAGAAGCAAGGACATATCCAGAAGCAGGCTTAGGGTCAGTACTCAAGTAGGCAAGAGAGAAATCAAGGCAAGCCGCACAAGAAAGGAGAGCAAAGCAAGACAGATGAATAAGAACCTGTAGATCCACAAAAGGAAAAAGGATAGTCAAACTCACAATCCAAAAAGCAAGACTTCAACCTCACTTTCTACTACCTGGATAGGACTTCAAAATCTGAGGTAACTGACTCAGGCTCATTTCATGAAGACAGGGTTCAATCCCAGCCCAGCTAACGTGGCAGTTTTGAATTGGTCATTGGAGCATCTACTTAGGTGATGGTATATGAAGATTAGGTATCCAAGAATGTCATGAGGGCAGATCTTAATAGAACTTATGTTAGTTGAATGTACTGTACATATCTAAAATGGCAAATCAATAAGATTTATACACATGCACAAGTTAGTATGTGTATACCCATGCAGAGACCACAACTTGATAATCTGGAAACATTCCATGTTCACCTCATTATTTCCTCTCCCTTCAACTTTTAGTCATTTTACCATTTGTTAGTAGTCTTTCCACCACAGACTCCCCAATGCATTTTAAAGTCATTTTCCTAGGTAAATTCACATCTCTTATTTATTTTTCAAGTTTGTTTATTAAAATGTCTGCTTTAAAATGTCATTTTCTAAAGAGCCAGGTACATATTCATTTAATAAGTGTTTATGCTTCTTTTGAATCTGCCTTAGCATTCTGTGTCCAACCAGGGGCTCAAGAAAAAGACATACAGTGAATTCAAATTAGTCTGTTTTCCAGTTGAGAATTTTGAATCTAAAGATTTTTAATTTTACCTAAACACACTAGAAACCATCTTTTTACTGTATACGTAAAAAAAAAAACACCTTAATAAATTTTAATTACATGGGCTAGTTTAAATGATAATAAAATTGCATCATTAGGAATTTTAACTGAATAATTTCAGGTTAATTAGACAATAGCAGAAAGGAAGCTGGGTGGTTTATAAATGAAAGTATTTAATTAATGATTTATAGTTAATTTACTTCACTAAGTCCCTTCTTCAATCTGTCACTAAGACTTTCATCTTTGAATCTCAGAATAAAAAAGGCCAAACTATTATTTGGAGAAACGGATGGAGGTGGGGAGCCAATTGAAAACTCTCACAGCTTTCTGTACATTCTTTTTGATATCTTATCAGTAAAATTTTAATAGTTACACAAGAACCACATGTTAATGTTATGCGATAGTCCCAAGCAGAGATATCAATGACTATAACTGATGAAATAACTAAATATCAACAGTAAAAAGACCTCCAAGATGGTAAAAAAGAACATCACAGAGGGGGTAAAATGAGTTGCTGGCCAACATATAAACAAGAATTTGATTCTGTTTATTTCTTCCTTCCTTCAAATATATTGGAGAATTGCTTTGTGCCTTGTACCTCTAATGGTCCAATTTAATATCTTCCTGTTTTTAGAAGGTGGTTTATGCAACTTATTGGAATATTTCCAGGAAAAGAATAAGAGCAAGAGAGAGAAAGAGAGTGCAAGTGCAATCAAGGAGGGTGGGGTGGGGAAGGAAGGGAGAGAAAAAGAGAAACTCACAGGAATATAAGGCTTCGTATATAATATCCTTGGCAGAAGCTTTCCAAGGCCCCCATTCTCATCTCAATTCTATTTATTTTCTTATGTTGTCAGAATGGTGATCCCTGAGAATCAAGATCTTTATTTTGCCCGAATGTGAGTATAACAGAAAGAGCAGTGGTAACTTCCCTGAACTCTTGTGCTTATTTTTAACCCTAACTTGATATTCTTCAGAGACCAGAAAGCTGATCAAGAGAATTTCTGATGCTCAATAACAAAAGACCTATCATGTTGAAGACTGTGAAGACCTCTCCCACGGCACACCATAGCAGTGGCATTGCTCAGATGTGTTCTCACTGACTGTGAAATAGAGGAAAATGACTGAGAGGATGGGGGTCTAAGCCCCATGTATGGTTATCATATGTTGCATTAAACCAAAGATCTGCCAAGACCCTTTCTGCTTCAAGGAGAATTGTCATCTCCTGTTTCAGTCTGCAGTCAGAAGCTAGTGGAGGCTCTCAAACAAGCAGCAATGCAGAGTGAGTAACCATCTCCTCCCCAGGCTCTTCTCAGTTTCCTTTGGAAGAGTGGGAGTGTACCTACTAACTCACTACCTTTTTTAGAAAATAAATTGCCTTTTTCTCCATTTATAATTCTCACCTCTTGATAAAATCCCTAAGGTAGTACTCTCCAATAGAACTTTTTGCCATGATGAAATGTTCTATAGCTGTGTTCTCCGACACGATCACTATAAGCCACATGTTGCTATTGGGCACTTAAAATGTGGTTAGGTGACCGAGGAACTGAATTTTAAATTTTATTTAATTATTTTTAATTTGAATTTGGACAGTGAAGTCTTAAAGAGTAATGAAGACCATCAGACACTATTTTAGGAAGATCTAAAATATTAGAGGGTCTATTCCCTCAAATCACAATGTAGGTACCTACACTGTTATGACTATGACCAGCCCTGGGCATTTCTTAGCATTCTTCTTTTTACAAAATAATATTTTTTAGATAACTCTCTCAGTATAAAAAGTCAAATTTAATTTATAAACTTTGTATTTTTAAATAACTTTTTTGGAAATTCATCAACTGGATTAACTGTGACACCTTTATTTCTCTTTATATAGCATTGTGTTAAACTTGAGTTAACAAATAAATTGCACCTAAAGTTGTAGGAGTTGAGGATTTATCACTGCTTTCAGTATGCTCACTACATATCTTAAAATACAGACATAAAAACAAAGCAGTATAATACAATGTGTTATATTCTCTAATAGAGATATATATTTCACTAACAGAAATATGAACAACTAAATTGCCTGGGAATAGATGAATCAGACTAAAAAGAGTGAGAGATAACTTAGCTGAGCATTGGTTGGGAATAAAGAGGGAAAGTATTTCAGAAAAAGAGAGCAGCATTAGCAGAATCATGTAAGTGGGTAATATATTCTAGTTTTGAGGGATGATAAATAATCTGGTATGACTAGAACATAGGATGCAGTGTAGGAATGGCTAGAGCTAAATTCAGATAAGTAGGCTAGAATGAGATTGAAAAAGCCATAATTTGTTTGGAAAATATCTTTCAGGCACTGAAAAGTTACCATAAGTTTTAAAACTTGGACAGGTGATTTAGTTAAGATCTTTGTTATAATTCTGGCAATAGCATGGAAGACAGTTTACAAAGACTAGAGGCAACGAGAGTGTGCAAATAAAAGCTTTATATTGATTTTTAATGCTGACGATAAAAAAAAAAAAAACTAAGAAGATCATACATCACTGAATTAAAGATCATGAATGTTACCCCCAAATTTGCTAAAACATAGATCAGGTGTCACAAGGTGTAGATCATCAGACCAAATTTAGCCCACAGATGTGTTTTGTTTGTCTTACAGTGTTCTTTTAATATCTTGATTTGGTTGCCAATATTTATATAACAAAGGATTTTACATGAAAATCCAGATTTCTCTTTATAATGGCTATTTCCTTTTTAAAATCATAAGACTGAACAACAGTGGGCCTGCATTTTCTCCTAGCGACAATCAGCAATTTACTAGGCCTCAGCCACTGATCTCTTCCCATTGAGTATTCTCTGGTTTTCCATGGTCCTCACCACTTCCAATTACTTGGTTTCTAACCAGTTTCACTCATTTATAACACTGACCTAGCCCTGAAGTCATTCATGTCATTTACCCCAACTTAAGATGGTTGATTTTGTTAAAAGTTTAAATTTTCATTTGGTTTCAGAAATTTCTTCTATGAATATTATCTTCTATAATATCCACTATATTTTTATTCTAACCACAATGAAACTTAAAAAGGATGCCTTCTTTAAAATATTTAACCTTCCTAACCTTTTCATTAACAGGCATATCCATCCTTCTTGAATAGCTTCATCTCAAAAATTTAGAGGAAAGAAATGATAACCTAAAGAACTGGAAAATAGATATTGGACATTAGCCTTAAGCAGGTATGTTACTTCTACTGGACCTTGTACAGTTGGCAAATCTCAAGCCCAACTGGCTTTCTCAGGATGACTTGTACCATATATCTATATGTGCCATCTTCCCTATGACTTCCTGGCAAGTACAAAAAAGACCATTGCCAAGATTTGGTTAATTCCTGAAGCTTGGGGCTTGGTGCTAGCTGAGAAAAGCCCCCAGTTATTTTAAATACCTGGTAAACTCATCCATTTTGAAATAATCTTTCTAGTTGGAGGTTAGAGGTTTTTATTTGCTTAGTATTAATTAAGATGCAGATAATGAGCAATATTAGTGTTTGTCAAATTGGAATTAATTGTAAACTAGAGCAGTTGTAGTACACCAAGCCTTGACTGAGTAGATGTTGTAGCTCTGATGACCTGCTACTTGCCAAGTAATGGGATTTCCATATATGATAGTCAGTGATTGGTGACATATTTTCTACTTGGTTTTTAAAACCATGAGCATACATATTTGTGTGTTTCTTTAGGACTATTTCTATTGATCATAATATTGAGTGAGAGTGAAATACATTTCTTTTGTGTTAGTATAAAGCCTTTGTGATCTTACACAGCACAGTATAAAACCACATTTGTTTTATAAGAAGTCTGTATTCATTTTAAGTTTCAAAAAGTGGGGAGGAGATGAAGCTGGGGGACCATGAATAATTCTCATTGTGATTATATGACTATAGAGACAGGAGGGCAAGGAAGGTTTATGAGGAACCATTTTCTGTCTGTCTTTTTTACTGAGTTTAGAATGTCCTACTCTTGTAAGTTCTAAAAATGGGAGCTGGGTTGGAGGGCAAAAACTTTCACTGTGTAGATTCCTATCCTGAAATCACAGGTAATTGTAATATTTAAATCTTAGATCCTAACCTCAGGCCAAATTTTGAGAGAGATGATTCTCTCAAGCCCTCATAAAGCACTTAGGGAAACCCCACAGAGCTCCTGAGCCCTGGGAGGCACAGCAAAGAGGCAGATGTCTCCACTCCAGGCTCAGAATTTTCTTTCTATATGGCTCTCCCTGAGCAGCTGATACTGGGCACAGAGTTGGAGGAAGAAGTTAGTTTTGCTCACTGGTGCTAAAAATTGCCCTTCATCAGCTTGACTAAGCTAATGCAGCCAATCGAATGCTTGGGAAAAAATTCTTGCCAAGGCTAAATGACAAGTAGTCAAAGGAAAAAAAAAAATCCAAAAGTTGGAGGTTCAGGGCTGCATCTCTGAGGCACGAGCCTAATTTTACAAGTTGAAGTATACCTAGCAGCCATAGAAGTTTCTAGGGTAATACACAGAACATCTATGTTTCGAAGATATTTCTCCCTTCCATGTTTGATAAGTTCTTTTTTACCCCAAAAGAAAAAAAAACACAAATTTTCCCACTATCCACACTTCTCTTAAGAACTCAACCTTCCCCAACCAAATTAATTTTCCATGTTCTCGGAGAGCCCACACTAGACTTTGCTTTGAGACTATTTTCTAAATCAGAAGAATCCGATGTAGATTTTGACTGAGGGGACATTTGGATACAGGTATCTTCCAACAGCCATTTTGAAACAAACCCTCAAAAAGCCCCCATGCATAATTCTTGATACCAGATAATATGCATCCCTTATTCTGTCTTCAGTCCATCTATTATGGAGGATTTTCCACTTTGTTCAGTTCAGGATTCTATGGATTTCAGCAGAATGTACACTATGAACTCTTTTAACCAATCTCTACTCAGCAAACTGGCTGAATGAGTAAACGTTCTCCATTCCCTCTGCAAGCTTACTGGTTGATGCCCACAACACACTAAATGCTCAGATCAATGGACCTGCAGAGTGCTCCCCAAAAGCCAAATTCATTTGTCCCCCAACCTGTTAGGTTAGTTGTATTTATTTTAGTTATCTAATCTAATAATAATATTTAAAAAAAAAAACATTTTAAAATGAATGTGAAGAGAGTTATTTCTATGAAAACTAAGTTGAACGTTTGGAAATATCTCATAAAGGCAAGTTGCAAAAACCAAACAGTGAAATTAAGTGAGAAGAGACAACTGCAGAAGATTATAGGATGGTGGAAAGTAGTTGATAAAAATTTATGTTTTCATATCGCTTCATGAAAATCATTAATTCCTCTCTCTTCTTTCAATAATCTGAAACTGTATTTTGAAATTAGGGGTGCACTTAAGGAAAGAAATACCATCCGGAACTCGAATCAGCAAATCCACACTCAGTGAAAAACCTTGCCTCTATATCAAAAGATTGGTGAATGAATGTACATCTAGATGTTTTAAGTTAAAATAAAATGTTTAAGGTATGCATGTATCACTTTTATTAGCCTAGTTTCCACCACCTTTTTCAATTCATCAACCAACTACAAGTCTCAGTTACATCAGATAAGAGGAATTTTATAGTAAAAGCTGAAAATTAAGTAATCTACTTCAGAACCTAATTTATGTAACATTTACTGAGCTCTATCAAATGCCAGGCACTGTGGCAGGTAGAAACTGCAGAAATGAATGACCCAAAGTCCCTGCCCTGGGTGAGTCTCATAGGAGAGACAAACACATAAGCTGTCATAATACATTAAGGCAGAGTATTGGTCATTTATATAACACAGTTGATCCACAGAGAAAGGAGCAGATAAAAGTCTAAAGACACCAGTGAACTCTTTCAAGGATTTGATATAAATTGACTCTTCAAGGAAAGAGCTGGTAGAAACTATCAGGAATAACATGCAAAAAAAAGTCTCCATGTATAGGAATGTTGAGGTCATTGTTGTTACTGGGAGGGTGTGTTGGAGGAAGAGATACATTACAGAAATTAAGATATATTTGTTTTCTATTTTTCTTTTTCCTAAAACAGATTTAAGGAGAAATACTTTAGAGTACTTGAGAAGAAAGGACAGATTAAATCTATGATTCAGACAAATCCATTTTGGATAACTGACAAGAGGCTTTAAATTATGTCTATATTTATAGAATATCTATCTCCCAAAGCATTAAATTATTATCATTTTTAAATCAAACTGTAGGTCCCTAAAAGGTATACTTACCTTCCATATAAAACTAATTGTGCTTAATAATGATTTTTTGTAAGAAAGTACTTAAAATATTTACAGTTTTTTCATTTCAAGAATACATATTGCTTTATTTCTTATTGCAAAATCCATATATATTAATTGTATAAAATTTAGAAATATAGATATAAAAGTAAGAAAATTAAATTACTCATAAGTTTAACTCCTCGAAATAGTTACTGTTAACATTTTTGGTATATGTCCTTCTTATATTTTTTCTAAGCATGTAAATTTATAAGAATATTAGGGGTTACTAAATATATGAACACAGTAAGCACATGTTGCAACCTCCTCTCTTCCTTTAGTAATAATATGCCATTAACATCCTTCAATATTGTTATATAGTCTTCTGTAATGATTGCATAGTATTCCATGATAGAAATGTTCTTTATCCAGTTTCCTACTTTGGGAATATTTTGGTGGTTTCCAATTTTTTACTATTAAAACAAGCATACTATTCCCATCCTATAGCCAGATTTTTATTTTAAATCTTGATTATTTCCCTAAAATACATTTCTAGAAGTATATTTGCAGAGTCAAAGAATAGGCAAAAAATTTAAGATTTTGCTAGCTATTGCCAAACTGCTCCAAAAATATTGTGTATGTGTTTCAGTGAACCAGTGGCCTTCTCTCTTCCTGTCTTTATCTGAATCTTTGCGTTTAAATAGGAGAAAAATGCACGTTTTTTTTTTTAATTTTTACTTTTGGATAATCGGTAGATGGTCAAATAGTATCTACCCTCAAAGAGCCCATTTTCTGACAGGAGAGGTGTTTTACATGGTTTTAAGATTAAAACCATAATTTATATAAATATATTTAAATGTGTGTTATATATAAACCCAATTCTCATTTCTTAAAAGTTTGTATCACTTTGTCCAATCATACTAGTCCTGGCTGTTTGTCGCACAGGCCAAACATTCTCCTCCAATCCGCATGCCAAAGCCTTTAAGCTGGCAGTTTTCTCTACCTGGGACACTCTTTCTCCATATTATCACATTCCTGATTCCCTCATTTTATTTTTCAAAAGTGCCCCACACCACTCTGCATCCCTTAACCCAGATTTATTTTCCTTCATAGCATTTATTATTACAGCCATAAAATTAGATATGTATTTGCTTGTTTTTTCATTACCTGGCTTCCCAACTAGTATGTAAGTGCAACAAGAGCAGGGGTTGTGTTTTATTTGCTGCCATATTCTTAGCACCTAAAACAGTAGGTGCTCAACAATAAACATGCACGTCTGTTTAGCACTAAACAGAAGAAGGATTTCAAGGCAGTTATTCTTGCACTAGACTTTTGAAAAAAAAACTTTTTTCCCCTTAGTTGTTTAACCTTGCGTAAGTCATCTAATCTCTCTTTCTTAGCTTCCTTGGCCCAGCAATGTGAATAACAATATATACTACCAGGGTTGCTGTAGAAAGTAGAAGAAATATGTTTCAGCTTTTTCTTTAAAACCTATAGAGTACTAACAAATATTAGGATATCGGTATAGTAATAATAATAATAATAATAATAATGGCTTTTTCTCTCAATTACTCAATTATCGATTGAGAATCCAAACCTTAGTGATTTGCCTTCCACCAAAGAACATATTTTGATTTTTTTTAAAGTAAATGTTTCAAAGTGTATACACTCAGAATGGATTTTTTTTAATGTCCACAAAATTAAATAGAAAATATCTCCTGCGGTATCTCCAAAACACTTTTGAAAGCTACTACTAAAATTGCCACCAAACTAGCAAAGTGACTAATCTAAATTAAAATGTTGATTTAAAATAAAGAAATGTTCATTTTTGAAATCTTAGGAGAAAACGTCACTCGTACAAGTATAATAGAAGATGGTACCTCAAAAGGGAAAAAAATATCAATTTTTACCCTAAAACCACCTAAACTTAGGTACTTATGTACCTGGATAACATCTAGTCCCTCAAACCAAACCATCAATCCCTACTTTATCTTTTATCTCAGCATTATATAGGACAAAATAATGAAAGAAAATATTGCTAAAAGCAGCACATTTACATCCATCACAAAATGACCATACCACTTCCCTTGTAGCCCAGAGTGCATTTAATGTAATTGAAGAGAAAGAGGAAAATGGATTAAAAGGAATAGGGATTTTGTTTTTTCTTTTCAAAAACATAACTGAGGTTGCTTTTCACTTCTGTCTAGGAAGGAACAGGACCAAATTTATCCTCCAACTAGGAAAAACTAAAAAACTATACAAAACATATGAAGCAATGATTTTTATGACATTAGATGTTATTGACAATGAACAGAGATCCCTGAAAGATGAGAAACAAATGAGGTGACCCCAACGATTGTTTCACTATATTTCCTTAAGAGAGTTTCCAGGCCACGATATAGAGAGAGGGAGAATGTGAGGAAAGCTTGGTAGTTTTCCTGAGTTGAGGAGACCTTGGTGACAGTCAAAAGAGGCCAAGACAGCTAGAGTTCCTTGGGCAGAGTACTGGAGAGGAGAGAGCTACACAAAAAGGGGACTTAGGATACCTGCAAAGAATTCTCCTCATGACTTCAGCTGAGTACTGATCAGAATGTGCATGTGAGGTAACTCCTCAAGACTGGGGGTAAAACCACCTGGCAGAATTAAAGGAAATAATCCTGGGAGCTAACTGAGACCTAGAACTAGTCCTGTTCCCACCGGCCAGAATGAAAATACTTATAATTCAGAGGTATCAGATAGAGGCCTCAGAAGATTTTTGCTTCAGTAATGAGTCCAAATTAGCTCTAGATTAAATGCAGCTTTGTTCCCACCTTAAAAAGTCAAGAGCAAGACCAACAAAGATCAAAGTGTTTTCTAGTCACTTAACTATATTTAAGAACAGAGCACAAAAAAAATTGTAGAAATACAAAAAATACAGAAATCAAGATTCTCAACATCCAACTTTCAAATAAAAATAGCTATGCATGTAAAGAAGCAAAATAATATGACCCAAGATAAGGATAAAAATCAATGAATTGAAACAAACCCAGAAATGGCATAGATGACAGACTGCAAATAAGACAATTAAAATAGTTATGACAACTGTATTCCACATGTTTAGGAGGCTAGAAGAGAGATTAAATATATTTAAGCAGAGACATAGAAACATTTTTTTAAAAAGACCCAAATCAGACTTATGAGAATGAAAACTGCAAAATATAAGATGAAAAATACACTGGCTGGGATGAACCTCTGCTTTAAGCATTACAGAAAAAAAGATAGTGGACTTGAAGTCACAGGAATAGAAACTAAAATTAAATTCGGAGAAAAATATATTTTTTTAATTAACAGATCATAAGTCAGCTGTCGAACAACTTCGAGCAGTCTAATAAACTTGTGATTTGCGTCCCCCAACTGAATAATTTAAAAATTTTTTATAAAAATAATGTTTTCTCAAATTATATGAAAATTTAAACTACAGATGAAATTTGAAAATAAGAAACACAAAGGAACATGCACCAAGATACAGTGTAATCAAATTACTTATAAAGTGGTACAAAAGAAAATGTAAAAAGAAACCGATACCAAATAAGACATATTTGGTGCAGAAAAACAATAAGAATGACAGAAGATTACTTGTTGAAAATAATGCAAGCAATAAGAAAGAGGTGCAGCATCTTTAAAGTACAGAAATTAGGAAATTGTCATACTGGAAGTCCTGATCCAGCAAAAATATCTTTTAAGAAGAAGGCAAAATAAAAAATTCTTAGACAATAGATGAAAGAATTAATCAATAGCAGACCTGAAGCAAAATGAACGTTAAAAGAATTTTTTGTTTGTTTTTTTCTCTTGCAGTCCCAGGTGCTTTGGGAACAATGAGCTTCAGAGTAAATATGGCCAAGTCCAAGAACCACATCACATACAACCAGTTCCCAAAATGGCACAGAAACAGCATCAAGAAGCCCTGATCGCAAAGAAATTAATCTCTTAAGGGGGTAGACCTCGAGTTTCTGAAGAACATGCATTTTGCCAACAGGCATAAAAAAGACCTGAAAAAGATTCAGGTCAAAAATGCCAAGGCCATGAGTGCTCGTGACAAGACTATGGAGGCCCACTTAAAGCCAAGGAGGACAATGCTGAGATCCCAAAGAGCATCAGCCATAAACTAAGCAGACTTACCTGCACTGCTCACCTCAAGTTTGGGAAATGTGCTCATGTCACATCATCGAGGATGTCAGGCTTTGCCAGCCAAAGGCCAAGGCCAAGGCCACAGCTACAGCTATAGCTTTGGCTTCAGTTCAGGCTCCTAAAGGTGCCCAGTCTACCACAAAGTCTCCAGAATTGAAGCCTCTGTCTGCCAATGGGAAGAAGGAAGGACTGGTGTGACACTGGCTGCTGTCTGCATAGGGCTGGTCCTCCTTTGAACAAATAAACCTGAGTCAGGAAAAAAATAATAATTTCTTCAGGCAGAAGAAAAATAATACAAGATGGAAATCTGGATCTAGATGAAGGCATCAGAAATGGTAAATATTTGGATAAATAGAAAGTAAATTTTTATCCAAAGCTCTTTCAAAAATTATTCGCTATTTAAAACAGAAATGAAACAACACAGAATGGAATTTAGGACATATGTAGAACTAAATTAAGTGACAACAACAGGACAAAGGGTATGAGGGGAAAACAGAAGTACTCAGTTGTACCTTTCTTATACTGTATATGACAGTGTATATTATCGCTAAACATAGACAGCAGTAAATTAAATATGTGTACTATAAACTCTAAATAAGCACTATAATAACACAACAGTTATAGCTCATACATCGACAAAGAAAAAAATTTTTAATAATTCAAAAGAAGGCAGAAAAATAAGGAAAAAAAAGGAACATAGAAAAGAAAGCAAAAAAAAACAAGAAGCAAAATTTAAACTTAACATTACTAATGATGCAATTAAATATAAATGATCTAAAATCCATAATTAAAGGCAGAGTTTGTTGGATTGGATTAAAAGAAGCAAAACACAACTACATCCTACTTTCAAAAAGCATACTTAAAATATAAAGGAAGAAGTTGGTTAAAAAATAAAAGGATAGGAGAAGATAAACCAATCAAAAAAAGCTAACTGGTTCTAGCCAAGATGATGGGGTAGGTAAATTCTGTACTTGCCTCCTCCCATGACCACATTAAAATTACAACTAAATTATAGAACAGTCAATATGGAAAACCTTCTGAAGACTAGAGCTAAACATAAATCCTATAACTAAGGATATAAAGAGGAGGCCACATTAAGACTGGTAGTAAGCACAGAGATGCAAACCGGATTGGCCCTACAGCTGCATGTGGTGATTAAGCATTGGGAGTGATATCTCAGCCATGGAGTTTCTCCTAGGGGAGCGAAGGGCACCACAGCGCGGCACCCCAGCTCAAGGTTCCAGTGCCAGGAAAAGGAGTTCCCACAAAATCTGGCTGTAAAAATTAGTGGAGAGTCTGACCGTCCAGGTGAGATGGAAGGCTGCTGAAAAACCAGATGTCCCCTTAAGGACTTATGCAGACTCACTTTTGCTTGTAGGCACTCACCCTGGGCTCTGGTGGAGGGACAGCAGCTCAGAAGGTACCAGAGACAGAGAAAGACAGTTGTGCAGCTTCAGGGCAAGGGCTGGAGGGACAACTGCCATTTTCCCTGTGTTGAGCCTTCCTTCTGTGTAGCCTACAGGTGGGCACTATCTTGCCTGTGTTTAGCCCTCCCCTCACATGGCTAAATTTGGAACGGCATTGGCCCTGTGAGTTCTGCTCACTCTACCCTATGACTCCCAGAAACCTTGCTCTAACCAATTCACAAATTGCCACAGGTCTATTCATGGCTGGGCAAACCAGCACTACTCAGCCCTCTCAGTAGGAAGCTCTGTTAGCAGCAATCAACAGGCCTCGGCTCACGGGCCTCCAGAGACAATGCAGGTGGTAGCCAACCTGCCCTGGCCCAAACTACAATATTTCTTGAACAAATCTTGAAGGTCTGTGGACCCAAGGAGGGTGACTGCCAGCCTCAATGTGATCAGAGACTCTTGCAAATGGCCACAGGCTCAGCACTGGCACCAAATCTGAATCAGCACTAACCATGAGAACACCACTCTCCCCACTCTGGTGATTTCCTGGGGCTTCACCTTACCCAACTCGTATACCACCCAAGACTCCTTCAGCTGCTGAGCCTTATGGGCAGCCATCAGTCAACCTCAGGCCTTGAGGTGCCCTGGATCTTTTGCTAAGCTTCCTCAGGCCTGGTACCGGTAGCAGTTAGCCTCAGTTTATACTGTGGGCTCTCCCACATGCCTCCAGGACCAGCACTGGCAGCAACCAACAGCAGATTGCTTTTCAGTTCCTACTAGGTAGCCCTAGGCAGTCACAGGCAGCGGCTGACCTTGACCTACACAGGAACTCCTTCCAAGGGGCCCCAGAACCAACATATTGGAGGCTGGCATCAGACTACAACAGAACACCACCTAATTAACCCCACAAGTGGCACATCCAAAGGGTGGTCCCAACAAGCACATGAGCCCACTGGAGCGAATCCCACTCCATGGGGTCAGCCTTCACACAGCAGCTCATACCTGCGGGCATGATCAATCTTCACAGCCAGTCAGCCTGAGAGTCAATCCCACCCATTGATGTGCCAACAGCAATCAAGTCCCAACTACAATAGGGAGCACACATGATCTAAACTAAACTAAACTAAAGAATACACTATACGGAATCAACAGTAGAATATGTGAAGCAGAGGATCAACTCAGTGGTTTGGAAGACAAGGTAGCAGAAAACACTCAATCATAACAGCAAAAAGAAAAAAGGAATTTTTAAAAAATGAAGAAAGTTTAAGGGACCTCTGGGACAACATCAAACATAACAACATTTGTATCACAGAGGTACCAGAAGAAGTAAGAGAGTAAGGGATTGAGAACCTAGTCAAAGAAAAAATGATGGAGAACTTCCCTAATCTAAGAAAGAAAATAGAGATACAAATCAGGAAGCTCAGAAAGTCCCAAACAAGATGAACTCAAACAGGCCCACACCAAGATACATCATAATTAAAATGCCAAGGTAAAGACAAAGAGAATCCTAAAGCAGCAAGAGAAAGATAGCTAATTACTTTGCAGGGAGCCCCATAAGACTGTCAGCTGATTCTCAACAGAAAATTTGCAGGCCAGAAGGAATTGGCATGAAATATTCAAAGCAATGAAAAGGAAGGACCTACAAACAAGATTACTCTACCTAGCAAGGCTATCAATTAAAACTGTAGGTGAGATAAAGAGTTTCTCAGATAAGAAAAAGCTAAAGGAATGCATCGCCACCAAGCCAGTATTATAAGAAATGTTAAAGGGACTTCTTTAAGAAGATGAGGGGGAGGAAGGTACATAAATATGAATAATAAAATGGCAATAACTATGTAGCTATCAATATCACTTTAAATAATAATAGATTAAATGCTTCAATCAAAAGACATAGGGTAGCTGAAAGAATAAGAAAACAAGCCCCATACATATGCTGTCTACCCACGTCAGCCCAAAAGACACAAATAGACTGAAAACAAAAGGATAGAAAAAGATATTTCAAGCAAATGGAAATGAAAAAAAAAAAAAGCTAGGGTAGAAATAGACAAAAAAGACTTTAAAACAAAGGCTATAATAAGACAAAGAAGGATATTACATTATAATAAAGGGATCAATCCAACAAGAGGCCATAACCCTAGTAAACATTTATGCACCAAACATAGGAGCATCTAAATATATAAAGCAATATTGACTGACATAAAGGGAAAGATTGACAGTAATACAATTATATTAGGAAATTTTAAAACCCCATTGACACCAATGGACAAGTCTTCCAGACAGAAAATCAACAAAGACACAGTGGTCTTAAATGACACACTAGACCAAATGAATTTAATTGATTGATTTAGAGCATTTCACCCCAAAGCAGCAGAATATGCATTCTTCTCAAATGCACATGGATCATTTTTCAAGACAGACCACATTTAGGCCCAAAAACAACTCTCAATAAATTTAAAAAGACTGAAATCATACCAAGTGTCTTCTCCAACCACAATGGTATAAAACTAGAAATTAATTACAGGAAAAAAAACTGAAAAAGACACAAATACATGGAGGCTAAACAGCATGCTACTAAACAATGAATAGGTTAACCATGAGACAAGGAAGAAATCAAAAGTTACCTTTAAATAAATGAAAATGAAAACACAACTTAAAATCTATGGGACATAGCAAAAGCAATCCTGAGAGAGATTTACAGCAGTACAGGACTACCATCAGAAACAAGAAAAATCTGAAATGACAATCTAAACTTACTCTTAAAGGAACTAGGACAAGGAACAGCAAACAAAACCCAAAGTGAGTAGAAGGAAATAAAGATCAGAGCAGAAATAAATAAAACAGAATCATAAAAAAAAGAAAAAAATATATCAATGAAAGCAAGATAAACAAAACTGATAAAACTTTAACCGAGCTCATTAAGAAAAAGAGAGAGTGGAGCCAAATAAGAAAAATCAGAAATAAAAGAGAAGTGACTACTGACACTACAGAAATACAAAGGAATATAACAAAATACTATGAACAATTATATGCCAATGAATTGGACAATCTGGAAGAAATGGATACAGTGATTGAAACATAGACTCTTCAAGACTGAGTCAAAAACAAACCAATAATTACTAACAAAATCAAATCAGTGATCAAAAAACAAAGAACAAAAGTCCTGAAGCAGATAGCTTCACAGGTGAATTTTATCAAACATTCAAAGAAGAATTAACACCTGTTCTTCTCAAACTATTCCAAAAAATTCAAGCTTCTTTTACAAGGCCACCCTATGTTCACTGCAGAGCTATTTACAATGCCAAGATATGGAAGCAATTTAAATGCCTATTAATAGATGATTGTATAAAGAAGTTGTGTTATATATCTACAATGGAATATTACTCAGCCATAGAAAATTAAATCATACCATTTGTGGAATCTAAAGAACAAAATAAAAGAACAAACAAAATGAAAACACACATAGATACAGAGAACAAACTGATGGTTGCTCCGTGGGAGATGGGTTAGGGGACTGGGTGAAAAAGGTGAAAGGATTAAGAAATATAAATTGCCAGTTACGAAATAGTCACAAGGATGTAAAGTACAGTATAGGGATATAGTCAGTAATATTGTCATAACCATCTATAGTGCCAGGTGGATACTAATCAGGGGGATCACTTCATAAATTATATAAATGTCTAACCATTATGCTGTATACCTGAAAGTAATATAAAATAATATTGAATGACAACTCTAATTGAAAAATAAAAATTAGAAAGACTGGGAAAAATGGCATAGATGATAGAGGCTTTAGTCATCTCTTCTTGTGACCAAATCAAAATTGCGATAGAAACACAGAGCAAACAGCAAGCAGAGTTGCCTGTGGTCTAGATGATCAGAAGTCCTACAACTAGGAGAGACGTAAGAAATCACCCCGCAATAATAAGAGTTAAGAGGGGCAAAGACAAGAGGCTGCCCAGTCCGGAGTAGCTAAGTGGGGCAGAAGCTACAGCAGATGCAGTCGATCCTCTTAAAGGGGCCGTGTCCATGACCAGATTTGCGCTATCATGGATTCATTCACTCTGAGCACCAGCACCAGGTCGGCTGCTTGGGGGGCACCGGGAACTTACAGAGGACAATGAGCTGTTGGAGTGAGGGCCAGAGGTGAGGCTTCCTCCCAGGCAGAAGCGCTGGCGGTATCCATTGTTCCTCTGTTGAGCCCTCCTTTATCACAGCGAGGGAACGCAGTGACGCCATAGCTGAGATATCATCAAACCGGATAACAGAGGTCGCTCCACCCACAGGATTCCCTGAAACTCCGCCTCCTCCAACTCATGGCCCTACCCAAGCCACACCCAGTTGTGTCCTCAGCCAATCCTGTGCCCCTTGCTAGCACACTGGTGGCAGGTGGCCTCAATTTCTGGTGTGGCCTCTAGAGGATTGCTTGCTGAATTTTAACAGATGGCCCCAAGGGGAACAGACTGGGGCTAAACTTGTCTCACAGTTGAACCCTTCTCAGGATTGTGCACACTTAATTCACAAACTCACGCTAATAAGACCGGGAGACTTAGGAGCTTTGCTTAGTACATAGAAACAGACACAGAAAGGCAACCAAAATGGGAAGACAAAGATGCCGAATCCATATGAAAGAACAGAACAGAGATCAAGGAAAAATGTAGTCAAGCAATTTAATAGATGCAGAGTTCAAAACACTGGTTATAAAGATGTTCAATGAACTTATGGGAAGTGTAGATGAACCCAGTGAGAACTTTAGCAAAAAGATAAAAAACATAAATATGGAAATGGAAATTATAAAAGGAAATGTAGAATTCCTAGACAGAATGTAGAATGCATTATCTGAGATGAAGAGCTGATCAAGAAAAGAAAGTTTCTGTGGTGAGGCGCCCAGTTGAAAGAACACACAAGGGGCCGACATGAGAATGACATGGCAGGCACCAACTTTATTGTGGGGAATGCATATCTCGGCACTAGGGGGCTACATGGGCTCCACATATGTCAGAGAATAATAGTGGCATTCTGCCACCCATGCATGATACAATAAGCTGAATCATGCTTACATGAGCTAGGCACAGGTGCCTTACTACACTAATGTAACATTCTAGATCTGAAGTCCTATTCCTAGCCGCGAGCCTGGATCACAGCCAGACCTGGGACCAGCCAGGCTTGGAGCCCACAAGTATATTAGAGGGAATCAACAGAGTGGATGAAGAAGAGGATCGAACCACCAATATAGACAATGGGGAAGCCAAGGACACACAAAAAGAATGGCAAGAAAAAAGAAGCCAAGACTATAATAATAATTTAAGGAGCCTATGAGACACAATTAAATGTAAAAATATCCATGTCATTGGGGTACCTAAAGGAAAACAAAAAGTTGAAGAGCTATTTGAAGAAATAATGATAGAAAACTTCCCTAAGCTGGTGAAGGAAATAGACATACAACCCCATGAAGTTTAGAGAGTGCCAAAAAAGATGAACCCAAAGAGGCGCACACCAAGACTCATCATAATTAAATTGCCAAAGGTTAAATACAAGAAAGAATCTTAACAGAAGCAAGAGAAAAGCAGTTAGTTACCTACACAGGAGCACCCATAAGACTGGCAGCTGATTTCTCAAAAGAAACCTTGCAGGACAGAGAGCTTAGCATAAAATAGTCAACATGATGAAAATCCAGGATCTATAATCAAGAATACTTTATCCAGGAAAGCTATCATTTAGAGTTGAAGGACAGATAAAGAGCTTCCCAGACAAAAATAATCTAAAGGAATTTATCAACACCAAGCCAGTATTACGGGAAATGTTGGAGGGACTTCTTTAAGAAAAAACACCATGTATTAAAAACATGAATAAAGAAAGGTAATAACTACATTCCTATCAACAAGTACCTCAAATGGAAAAGAATTAAGTGCTCCAACCAAAAGGTAGTGTGGTTGAATGGATAAGAAAACAAGATCCCTACATATGCTGCCTACGAGAGATTCACTTCAGATTAAAAGACACACACAGACTAAAAGGAAGGAGATGGTAAAGATACTGCCTTGATGGAACTAGAGGGTGTTGTGCTGAATGAAATGGGTCAGATAGAAAAAGACAAATCCCACATGATTTCAGGTATGTGTGGAATCTAAGTAACAAAATAAATGAGAACAACAAAAATGTAAATAAATTTATAGATATGGAGAATATTTTGAGGGCTACTAGATGGGCGGGGGTTGGGGAAGACAGTGAAAAGAGCAAAGGAATTAGGAAGTATACATGGATAGTTACAAAATAGTCATGGAGATATAAAGTGTAGCATGAGGAAAATAGTCAACAATGTTGTAATAAATATGTAAAGGGGAGAGGGATACTAGATTTAGTGGGCTAATCACTTTGTGAGTTATATAGATCTCTAATCACTATGTTGTACAATTGAAACTGATATATTATTATATGCCAATTATAATTTTAAAAACTCATTGAATTGTACAATGTAAATATGAGCAACTAATTGTCTCTTATGTTTCAATAAAGCTGTAAAACAATTTTTAAAAAATCTGAATATTAGTATTGGAAAAAAGTATATTTTAGAACAAATAACCAAGGATAAAGGTAATTTCATAATGAATAGAAGACATTAATTTATCAAGAGGACATAACAACTTTAAATATTTTTTCACATAGTGAAAAAGCTTTAAAATACATGAACCAAAAACTGATAGAACTGCAAGGAGAAATAAGCAAATCTACATTTATAGCTAGAAATTTCAACAACCTCCAATGAATAATTGACAGAAAATCAACAACCATGGAAACCATCTGAGCAACCTTAAGTCATTGAGCTTGACATGACTCACATTTATAGACTGTTCCACCCAACAATACCATAATATAATTTTGATATTATTAACATATTTTATGTTAGATGATAAGCAGATAAAAGAAGAAAACAAAAACATTTGGCATATACACACACATAAAATAAGAAAGGAATGCTCATAAATATTACAGTCCTCCTTTATGCAACTGGTCAGGTGGTTGTGGCTAGTATTTACAACTAACTACTTTCTTTCTCCATCCATTCCACATTTCTTCTTCCCTCAGCAAACACCTCAGCTTGGCTGGTATGTCTGGGCCATTAATAGTCCTGCTTAAATTGTGTCATTATAGTTTTTCACTAACCTAATTACAGGACATGAGAGTACTAAAAGAAACCCTAGGAGATATCTTTTATTTCATGTATACTCCTCTTTGCCTCATGTGTAACAGCAACCTAATTTTCACTTGGTGGTCAGAATCAATCAACCCAACAAATATATTGACCCCCATCTTTGCCTGCTGTTTCATAGGCATGAGAATCCCAAAGTGGTTTGGTGGTAGTTTCAAATTCCAATTCAATTAAATCATTGTTGTGTCCTAGTTGGAAACATTCTTGCCTATGAAACTAAGGCCTCTAAACCAGCAAAGCCTATGGTCACAGAGATAGAAAGCAAAAATTTTATTAGTAGTTCACTAGGAGTAATAGCAAAAAGAGCCATTCCCATTTCCACTCCTTGATTCCTAGATGTGTGAATCCTGACTATGAAGAGAAAGAGTGCCATATACTGAACACTGATTTAGTGCATACGCTGCATCCAGAAGGACACTGCTCTAGCGCTGAAAGATATTATCACCTGGCTGGTACTATAAGTCCATTCCACTATTTCATTAGACAGCTGCTTCAAGATGATGGTGAATGTGCTAAGACCTATGAATTTCACAAACATACACTCATTGTCAGACTCCACTTACTATGAAAATAAGTTTCTTGATTAGAAGTAATGCTGTGTAGAATACCATGCCAGTAGATAAGACACTCTGTGAGTTCATAGATGGTGGATTTGCAGAAGTATTGTGAGAGAGGAAGGAAATTAACATTCAAAGCAAATGTATATTCCAGTAAGAGCAAAGCACTGCCCCTTTCATAATAGAAGTGGTCCAATGTAATCATGACGCCACCATATAACTGGCTAATCACCCAAGTAATAGTGCTATATCAAGGGCTCGGTATTGAGCTCAGCACTGGCAACCATCATCCCTAATGAATCTGAGCCCTTAGGGATCCTGCATGTATGAGATTTTCATAAGTTTCTATTCACCTTTCCCAGCGGTCTGTCTTTTGTTTTATAAAGCTTCAATTAAATGGTAATATTTAATGTTCAGGAGGATATTAAGACACAAAGGACCTCAAGAAAGAGTGGCCAAAAGGGCAGGAAGAAAACTTGAAAAGTGTACTTTCGTAATAAAAGGAAAAAAAGGATATTTTAAGAAGATGGAGCTGATCAAAAGGCAAAATGTTTACTAAAAAAATAACTTTTGGGTTTAGCTACATGAAGGTCCTTGATGACTTAATAAGAGCCGTTTCCATGGAGTAATAGAGGGGATAACTAGAAAAATTTTATGTAATGATATATATCATGGCTTATGAAATATAGTAGTCCCCCTTTATCTGTGGTTTTGCTTTCCACAGTTTCAGTTGCCCACAACCAACTGCAGTCCAAAAACATTAAATGGAAATTCCAGAAACAAACAATTTATAAGTTTTAGTTTGTGCACCATCTGGGTGGTGTGATAAAATCTTGTGCTTTCCCACTCGTCTCGCCCAGTACGTGAATCATCTGTCCAGCATATCCATGCTGTATAGGCTCCCCACCCATCAGTCACTTAGTAGTCCTCTCAGTAGTTATCAGATCAACTGTTGTGATATCTCAATGTTTATGTTCAAGTCACTCTTATTTTACTTAATAATGGCCCCAAAACATAAGAATAGTGTTGCTGGCAATTCAAATACGCCAAAGAGAAGCTGTGAAGTGTTCCCTTTACGTGAAAAGATGAGTATGGTACAATAAGATTTTTGAGAAAACAAGACCATATTCACATAGTTTTTATTGCAGTATATTGTTATAATTTTTCTATTTTATTTTAGTTATTATTAATATCTTACTGTTCCTAATTTATAAATGAAACTTTATTATAAACATATATGTATAAGAAAAAACATAGTACATATGGGTTCAGTACTACCTAGAGTTTCAAGCATCCACTGGGGGTCTTGGAACATATATCATGTGGATAAGAGGGGGCTATTGTAGGTATAAAGAAAAACAAAGAAATGAACCAGCTCTTTTTCTGGCACTGTTCTTCCCACTAGATACACGAGGCTCCCAGTTTGGTATGACAGCTACGGCACACCCCATTGTATCAGTGGACTCTGATGTGCTCAGTTTACCCACCTACCCATAAGCACAAGTGCTCCTATTCTACCTTGTCTCACCAACCCCATGGAGCTAGGAATTCTGGTAGGATTCAGCGACATCTCTGCCACTCATTTCCGTAGCCTGCTGCTTCTTCACATGTAATGGGTTATAGATCATACTACTTCCCTTTCTCCTAGTTTCATCCCTTTCTTGTACACTGTCTTCAAAGTTTGGGCATATGGTTTTCACCTTTCCAATATTTCTAGCATGAATACAATGTGTTTGATGTTTACCTCTTTTTTTTTTTTTTACATTATAGTGGAAATCTAGGAAGAATTTTATTGTTAAATATATTTTATATAAAAAATGTGTATTTAGTGTATATTATTTTATACATATTCAAGTTGCCTTATACCTAGAAATCCTAGAAGTTTAAATTTTTTCAACAGGCAAAAACTAGAGTCCTTTTTGTGATTACTGATGTTTCTTTAAGTTTAGAAACTCTTTCTTAAACAAGAGATGTGTCAAGGAAATGTATTTCCTTCTAGATTTTTTTATTAATATGATGATACTGCTCTTGCAAATAGCTTATGTAAGGTGAGAAGACTAAGTTTATAAATTTGTAGAGAAGGTTACATCTGGGGCAGGGGGTCAGGTTATATAAAAATGTGTAAAAAGTGTTAGTGTTCAAAAATCTAAATGTAGAAAATTTATTCTTACATAAATCTGAACATTTGTGTTCCTTGAGGTCAAAGTATATTCATAAAATTTCTTCAGAAATAATTAAATATAGAAAAATAAATAGGCATTATTCACCTTTAGCTTCTCTGGTTATCTAGCAATTAAAGCTAATGCTTAATTTACAGACTTTGTAGAAAAGATGATCATTAGCTTGCAAACACACAGCTGGCAACATGGACACTCAATCATCACGGTGTGGCTTCAGCACTATTATTATTTCTGAATAAATACTCATACTTTGATCCATCCTTTTAATGTAAGCAAAAATTCTTTTCTTTGAAGAAAGGCAGCATTGATTTATAAGTATAAAAATGACACAGCAAAACCTGAAAAAATAAATATCCTAACTAAATTAATTGTTGTATTCTGCCATTTTCTATTTTAGTGAGAATAAAGCAAGTAGTACATTGGAGTTTTCTATGGGCCAGGCCCTGAAATAAATACTTTTTATAAATTAATTTACCTACTGTTTCTGTGCTACTGAGTCAGGTGCTAGTGGTCCCACTTTGTAGGTTGAGAAAGCAAGGCTAAGATAGGTTGCTTAAGACACTTTTCTTAAATAGCCATGAATCAAATATAACATTGAACTTGCATGACATAGAAAAGGTGCTACATAACTATATACATTTTCTTTACCATAACTCCCAGAATTGTGTCTTCCATAATGCTGTCATATACATATTTTTTGTAAAGGTCTTCAATGTGATTAATACTGAAAAAACATGATTCACTTAAGTGATACTTCTGTGGGTATTTTTATTTTAAACAATATACTTCACTGTGTATGTGATAGTGAGATTCTTACAACATATGTCATAGAATAAGTCCTATCTAATTTTACATCTTAAAATAGAAATTCTTTGACATCTTTTATTAGGAATCATCTTTACACTATACTTCAATGTTCGATTTAAAGAACATTTTTAATCTCAGTATTCTACAATAAGACATCTTTTAAAATGCATATTAATATACTTGCTTCATATAAAGGTAATATCACATACATTCTTGTTTCATTAAAATGAAAAAAGCAGCCTTAAGGATCCTAAGAGATATATTTTAAATGAAATGCATGCTGGTATTCTTCACATTTTATTTTAACATATTCCCTAAACCCTCCTACCACTAACATCACCTAATCAGATATTCTTCATTTTTAGTGTCCTCCCCTATTACTCTCACTTACTGACAGTTTGCCAGATTCTCACAGACTTCCAGAATTGACAAAACACCCTGTGAAAAAATGTCTTAACAATGTGCAAAGTTTTTCATGTATTTTATTGAAATATGTGCATATTACTTACAATACTGCTTAATAAGACATAAAACTGGAAAGTGTTCAAAAGTTAAAGCCCAGGCTGCTGTCATCATCTTCATTCTTGTGAACTTAAGTTACTTTTGTTGAAAAGAAAGAAAAATATAAATAAATTTGGGGTTCACAAAATATTCCTTCTAGATACTTAAAAAACAAAAAGAAGAAGACAGACTTTAAGTTAATCCAAACTACAGATATGGTCATCAAGCAAAAAGGACCAGCCGAGATTACCTACTCCTCCCTCTGTCACACTTAGGCGAGGCACAGTTGCATAATAGTACTGCCACTGAAGAGAGGAAGGAGTAATTCCATTTTATTGCCTACGATCAGAGACTTCAAGCTAAAATGAATTTTGGAGGACATTGAGTCTAACCTGTTTATTTTATAAAGGTGAAAAACACGGTTCAACAGTTTCTAAAGGTTTTTTTTTTTTCAGTTTTTAACATAAAGCTTAAGTTAAGCTAATAATTTACCAATTTCATCAATAAATGAAATAATAGATTTCTTAGCAACCTTCAGTGTTTAAGAAAATAAACTTGTACTCTTTAAAGTCTTCCCTGGCACCATAAAGAATACCAGTTTATTTTTAAAATATATACTATAAAATAAAAATATATAAATAAAAATACAAGATCAACAAAATAAATATAATTAGGTGTCAAGATGTGTCAAGCTGGTGTAGATTAGCTAGGATAGAAGGCAGATATTGAATTCTACATGAAGCCTCAGATTTGGCTCTGAGATTCTGGATGCCCACAGTAAAATAGAAATTTAATAATATGATTTTCACTGTCCTGGAAGAAAACAAAGCTTCTTACAAAACTTAATTAAAAACTAATATTCTGATTTGTAGATTTACTTAGTAAAAGTTGAAAGTATCCTTAGCAACTATGTTAGAAATTATTTGCAAGAAAATGTGATTGTTCCCAGATTAATTCATTTGACTGACCTGAGCCAATTAAACTACATAGGGACTCTGACAGTTGGTCTTCTACTAAATATCTCTTTAAAGTCTGACTTAGTCCTCCTTCTACTTTTCTTTCCTTCCAAAAATGAGAGATTGTTTTTTCTTATTCCTTTTTTAGAGCATCCATTCCCTTTCATGTTCAAAGGCTATTTAGACAATTTTATCTGTAGATATTATAGATAATATATAGAGAGATATAGAGAGATATACAGTATTTACATAATGGAGTCTCAGATTATATATACATACAATATCTTATATACCAGAATCATAGATTTTCTAGTTATATTGAATATATATATTTTTAGTCAAAATCATGTTTCGTCAATATGAAAAAACATATCCAAAAGGTATAATATTTTACCCATTGTTTCAAATTCAATTGGTTTCCCAGCATCTAGAAAATATCTTTTCTCTCTCTTGGTATTACAAAATTTTGGAAGTTCAGGCTTAGACATAATGGCAACTGCCATTTTATTGTTTTCCAAACTGTATTAGAGTAATTGCTGAAGAGTTACCCAAAACTTTGCCAAAGACACAGTGCAGTACTACTATGGATATTTCAATGTATATATTTTTTTCTGAGGGACCAAATGACACCTGATAGTTTGAACATGTGTGTGATTTAATGATCAGTCTTTCCTACCTTAGTATATTCACCAAAAGGTTACTTATTTAATGAAAAATATAACCAATTATAGTATTCCTTCTGTTAATATTGAAATTCTCAAGTCATGTGAACAAAGTGTACTATTTGAGTTTCTCAGCTGCAAGCATGCTCTTTATTTGTTGAAAAGATCTTGAAGAGCTCATAAAACTGCCATGGAACTCAATTCTGGAAGAGGGAAAGGAACAAAGGATTTCCAACTCTACAGCCAGAGGGACATCACAAAAGCAGTCTGATGAGGATATACATGCACCACCCACACAAAAGTCACCCTAGCTTGTACTACCACCACCAGACCTGACACTGATGCTGCCGCTGTGGCTTTGCCACACTGCCCTAGACCCCAGTGTTGCTGCCTTTGCTGTAACCCACCATCAAGATGAATTCTCTGTTGACCCACTTCATTGCATCAGTTGCTCCCAAAATTCAAAGCAAGTGCATCCAAATAACGGTTCAACTTTCTCAAGCCCTTACTAGCAAGGAAGACTAAGAAAACAAGTAAGTGGCCATTTTGAACTCCCTGGTAGGAGGTGGGATACACCTTCCACCAAGATTCTTAAAAGAAATTCCCCTGAATAAAGGAATGGGGTTCAGATGCTTATGACTTGTGATCCTCATAATCAAATCTTTTTCAACGTCCCAATTTTACCAATAGTAACTTCGTTAATAGCATTACTGACAATATCATTAATTGATAATTATTGGCCTTGAAAAAAAAAAGGGTAAATAAATCACTTTGTGACCCACTCTTTAACCTGAAAATAAACTATAGATTCATCCACTTTATCGAGGTTTTAACTCTTTGCTGTAATAACAAATTGTTTTCCACAAAAAAAAAATTCAATTCCAGTTCTAAAATTTCTGACCAGTATCTTCTAGTTGCCAAATTAGCATACATTTATGTCTCAGAGACTATTCCAAAGTTTTTTTGCCATTTCATTACAAAATTTTCCCAGACAATGAAATTCAAATAAGTACAAAGACTTATTTTTTACTGAACACACTGAAAAATATCTTTTTCTGAAGAAAAATATTCTAACTGAACAATTTAGTCACTTCTGGCATAGCAAATGTCCACGGATCTTGGCTGAGCTACCCCTGTTTAAAATTTCCTGAACAACCATCTAGATATGACAATGTCATGATTTTATGGAAAAGACAGGACTCCTTAATAGTACAGACAATTATTTATATAGCATGAGGTGCCCTAAAATAAACTCAGCCTTTGGTCTTGCATAGACACCTTAGATTCACAGTGTACCTAAGAAATTATGGACCTCTCTGTTAGACTTATTTCTGAATTCTGGTCCTGCTAGAATTATTATTTTTTGATCCATTAATAATTTATTTAAATTTTATTTAAATAAAGTTTATTTAAATTCATTTTTCTATTTATTTAAATTTTTTCCTCATTTGTACAATGAGATTAACACAATCAGCCTTCCATATCTACAAGTTCTGCATCCACAGATTCAACCAGCAGTGGATAAAAAATATTCAAAAAAAAAAATGTTATGTTGTTGCTGACATGTACTATGCAGTTACGACTGAAATGGTTGCATCTGTACTAAACGTGCCATTGATTTTTTCCTATCATTTTTTTCTAAACAATACAGAATAACAACTATTCAAATAGCATTTACATTTTATTAGGTATTATAAATAACCTAGGGGTGATTTAAAGTATATGGAAGGATGTGCTTAGGTTATGTGCAAATACTACAGCATTTTATCATACCAGGGACCTGAACATCCACAGATGTTAGTATCTGAAAAGGATGCTAGAACCAGTCCCCTGTGGACACTGAGGGGCGACTGTAATTCCTACCTTAAAAGGTCATGGTAAGATTTAAATAGAACAAGTATTTAAAGCACATGCCACTCACAGCAATAGGTGCTCAATCATGTTAGCACACTTGCCCATTTTAATATAAGTTACTAAAAGTATTGCAGGTCCCTATTAAAATGCAAGTGTTGCCTGGCAAGTAATTAAGTGAGCTTCCAGCAGAACCAGAGAAAATGAGTTAGCAAGGATGGGGTTTAGACAGGCCTGTTTGAGAACCAGAAACACTTTGGCTAACCGAGGGAACAGGAGAGTTGTAAAGACCTAGCAGCAAGTTCTAGCAACTGTTGGCAGATTGAGTCAAGAAGAAAAAAGACACTTAAAATAGGAGAAGGTCCTAAAATAGGGTAATAGGTAAGACCTCACAAAATTTATCAAGTCCCTACACAAGACTGAACAATAATTTAGTTTCATAGGTACAATATATTCCTCAAGATTTAATTCAAATAGCATTTTTATGCTACACCCAGACCATAAAGATATGAAAGTTTGGAGATTTCAGTCAAAACTATTAATTATGCAGACAACAAACTTTGCTAGCAATCCCTAGGACATGATTTCACTCTGCTTGTTTGAATAATTTTCAAGAAGGCTTTTTACATGCTTTGCTCTGAAAACAAATATCATTTTTCTATTCTAAAGAGATTACTTTAAATGCCCTTAAAACAATAGGATCAAATAGCTTATCCTTTGTGGTATAGAACTTTCTGGAATAAAGAAAAGAAATAAAAGTAACATTTGAGTGGTACAATTTAATTAAAAAACTTTAGCATTCATTTTGACAATTTGATCTCTTTTTTAATAAGTGTAATCAGCATTTAAAGACTATCAAAAAATTTAAAAAAATAAAGACATTGTCATAATTGCAAATTATGTAAGTAGGGTTTTTCAGGCAGGGTTTTTCAATTTGAAAATATGAAACTATAAAATAATTTAAATATCATAATAATATTATTGAGCATTCATTTAAATATCTTTTCCGAGACACAAAAGGGGGAGGCAAGAACTCTCCCTGATCAGAGTCAGAGACTGAGAACATTTATTGTAACTTTAATACCTATCTCACTTTTTATGTGTGACTGTGTCCAATTTATTCAATTCATTTGGTGGTTTTATAATATCTTTTGAAATCACCAAATTTTTCTGGGTTACTAAAGATATCTTATTTTTACTAACCCCCCAAAAATGTTACTAGAGTAACAGTTATAAAGTGATTTGAGAACTTTCATTTGAATGCTAAATTTAATTAGAACTTTATTTATGCATTTAGGCTTTTTGATTGAACAAAGCCTTAAACATACTTACCTAGAAAAATGTAGAACTGTAAGGTCTTTTACGTTAACTTGAAGCAATTTTTTTCAATAATATTTAATAGTCTCCATTTCTTCTTGAGGAATAATACTGCCATGAGCATTTTTGTGATATTTTATCCACTAAAGTAAAAACTTATGGCAGTTTAATTCCCCAAATAAAAAAGGGCTGCTATAAACATAACTGAGCTACCAGGAAGCAGATGGTTTTAATTATCTACATAAAAAGCTATTTATATTGGGAATTTGAAAAAACAATCTAGAAACAATACTCATTGTAGAAACATACATTTTAATTAATTTGGGCTTTAAAAAAGAGTAACGAGTGATTATTATGTGTTACCTAAAGTCAAATTGGCATTAAAGGCTAGATATGAGTGCCTCTGTGGTAAGCCTTAGAGAATTGCAGTTGCACATGTAATTGTATATTTGATCTCTTATGAATAAATTGAGAGGAAGAGAATTACTTGAAATCAGCATAAGCCCACTTGCGCAATGATGTACAATAATAGCCTTGTTTGACTAGGGAGGTAAAAAAGTGTATGTTATATACTGTGCAGAGAATCCCAAATTTTGAATACAGGAACATTTATTAAGACTTCAGAGCCAAGGGCAAATCATGCTGGATGATTTTTTTTTTCTCCTTCCCTAAAGATATTTTTTAATCGAATACAGAATAGGGTAGTACTTAACAGCAAACAGTCCCTGGGTGAGGGTTGCCAGATATAGCAATAAAAATACATATTTATACTTCAAAATTATTTGTTGTTTATCTGAAATTCAAATTTAACTGGGTGTCCTGTAGTTAATCTGGCAACCCTATATAAGTGCCAATTTTATCTCAGTCACTTGCTAGCTATGTGAATTTGAGCAAGTTATTTATTGTCTCTGTGCCTCATTTTCTTTATTAGTACACTGAGGATAATAATAGTACCTAACTTACAGGTTTGTTTGACAATTAAATAAATTAATATTTATAGAATGCTTAGATTGTACTTAGTATAGAGTGAGGGCTATATGTTTTGTTAAATAAATGTTATTTCTGCGTAGAAGGAAAAAATAAGTAAAAAAAGATAGCTTTGGAGTCTATGTGGATGGATCTTTTGCCTTATTATTACTGAAAGTACTTGCATGTTAATTATAGGTACACATGCCTCAAATTTTTCTCCACCACCACCTTCCTTTAATCCTCCTTCTACCACCTCCCACACCCACACCTCTCTCTCCTGCTGTTCACTGGCTCCCTCCCTAAGTCACTGCTGAAGCTCTTAGAGCAGTCACTCCTCTCCCAAACACCTGGAGATTAGATAGGCCTTGACAACTCAAATAGTTTCCTATGCAGAACAGCCACGTTTATCCAGAATTAGACAAATGCAAGGGCAAGTATAACTTAAAAGTAAGTGGGCAAAAAAAAAAAAAAAAACAATTTAAGAGTGAAATCCTTAGCTGCAGTAGTCAAGGCGAATATTTAACCATGTTATGTCAGCATATTTTTCCCTCATGGTGATTCTTTTCTGCTCAGTCTCCAAACAGGAAGCTATCTTCCTCTCTCCCCAAAAGAATGGAATTTGGTCAGCTGTTACAACTGAAGCATAAAGGAACACACAAGTAGAACAGCAGTCAATAAGAGTGAGTGCAAATTTGGTGTTTCATAAGGAGCAGAGCCTCCATCTTCACATGGCCTTCTTCCCTGTGTCTCTCTTTTCTTAAAAAGCCACCCATCATTAGATTTATGGCTTACTCTAATCCAAGAGGATCTCCTCTCAAAATCCTTACTTTAAATACGTCTGAATTGGCCCTTATTCCAAATAAGGTTGCATTGTGAAGTTACTGGTAGACATATCATTCTAGAAGTGAGAGAAGAAACACCCTTCAATTCGCTATAGACCCAGAAACAAGCAATTGATGTTTCAGGGTAGACCAGCTTAGAATCAGAGCAAAACAGAGATTTCAGAAGAAAATAAGAAATTGGAAAGTACAGGGTGAGAAGAATTTAGCTTAGACCTGATTGGAGACCTGCCTTTAAGAAATATTAAACTAAGGGTTTTCAACATTTATTTTGTGAAGAATTAGAGGTTGATATTAAAAACTCACTATCAAATACTATTTCTAATAATCTTAAAAAGTTCATCTTTGGTAATTCTCAATAAATCATTTTTATTATCTTTAAAATTTTCCCAATTATCCAGCTTCCCTCAATCTCAGCAGAGATTGTTATAAGATAAATAATAACAAGAATGTGGTGCCCATGGACAGAACTAGGTAAGCAGAAAAACTCAGAGAAATCTGTCTTATTCAAACTTCTTTCTAAATATGGTCCATGCTACCCAGGGACATTCTGGAAACAACCAAAAACCTTCTCTAGCCTAATAATTTTAACTTTCATCTTTAATACTCTATTGTCAGGCACTAAACCAGGAAAGTTTAGTGTTTTGTTTTGTTTTGTTTTGTTTTGTTTTTCATTAAGAGTTTATTTCTTTTAGAGCAGTTTTAGGTTCATAGTAAAATTGAGGGGAAGGTACGGAGATTTCTTTTATACCCCTAACCCCATACATGCATAGCCTCCTCTATTATCAACATCACCCACCTAAGTGGAACATTTGTAACAATTGATGAACCTACACTGACTGACACATCATAATCACCCAAAGTCCATAGTTTACACTACAGTTCACTCTTGATGTTGTACATTCAATGTGTTTGGACAAATATATAATGACATATATCCATCATTTATAGTATCATTTAGAGTATTTTCACTGCCCTAAAATTCCTCTGAGCTACGCCTAGTCATCCCTCCCTCTACCAACCTCCAGTAACCACTGATTTTTTTTTTTTTTACTGTCTCCATGGTTTTGCCTTAAGAGTTTGTTTTTAATATTTTATGTAATTCTCATAGCTGCACTATATGGTATTATATACGTTTTATAAATAACAAAGTCAGAATATAAAGCTAGATCTTTCTGAAATGTAAATCTGTGCTGTTCCCTTGATACATTGCCTCCCAATGCTTCCTACAAATTGAAGACTACATTTTGAATATGGGAACCCCCTCCAGTTATGAGAATTCATCATTCACTTGCCTATCACATTATCCTTCTTTTTATTCTTACAACATGTAGCACAGTGCTACATACTTAGCATGCCTTGTATAAATAGGCAATGATTTATTGAGTGCAAAGTGAAAGGTCCTACAACAAACCTGGGCTGACTAATTTAACTGAGCCCAATTCATTATGTAGCACTAAAAAATGACTACTACTAAAAAAAGTTAAACTTTTGCAAATGTCTGGGAAGTTCAATTAGATAGAATGATGTAATTTTCACAGTAAATACCTACAGTCTGGTCAGACAACCTTCAAGGGCTAAAACTTCTGACTCAGAAAAGTATCTTTTCCTAAAAATGCAAAAGAAGCAACAAGAAGACAGCTGTGTTATTCAGTTTAAGTAACAAGGCCATACTGTTTCGAATACCATTTAAAGGTAGACCATATGAAACTCAGTATTTATACATTGCAATGCAGATTTTGTGGTTATTAAAAAAATACCACAATTCTTTGAATTTAACAAATTATTCTCCACTTATCCCTTGAAATAATGTTTTAAACTAACTCTTGGTTATTCAAAAGTAGTTTAGCCCATTTTCCTAGACCCTTTGCTTCTCTTTCCCCTAATTAGTCTTGATGATAACTATGAATTTCCCATCAAAAAGCAGAGGGACATGGAAATAGAAATGAAATTCAAACCAAAAAATTTGGATACTAAATGGCAGTTCATCTGAAAAGTTTGGTAGGAAAAACAATCACTATCACAAAATAAAAAACTGATCGAAAGTACCCGCAGTCTCCTTCCGTGCCTCAGTACCCTACTCCATCACAAACCGGAAGAGCATTTCATTTTTGTTCTATTAACTACATTGACGAGTAGCCATCAGGGACTTCCATTATTATGTATATCTCAAAATTTTGAAAGTATGTAATAAAATCTAAGGAATATTTTCTGGTTTAGTTGCAAAAGTACAATTATAATATAATAAAATTATTCTATAGAAGAATAGTTAAGGGTTTTGCTTCCTGTAGCTTTCCATGAACTAAATCAGTTATATACATAACCAGGTATTGCTAGAATTTCCCCCATGAAAGATATCCATGTCCTAATCCTGGAAACCTGTGAATAATGTACTCTACATGACAAAAGGAGTTCAGAGACGCGATTAAATTAAGTATCTTGACATTATCCCAATGGGCTCAATGTAATCATGAGGATCTTTGTAAGCCAATACAACATTCTATATGAACTTTATATTTTTTAACAAAATATCAGTTATTTTTAAAAGTACATCCCAAGTGGCTTTAGTTGTCATTTGTCTCATTATTGTCAAAGTAGAGTTTATATACCTCAAAACAAGTTATTCAGAAAGCTCTTAAAACTCCCAACTCTCTCAACCCATCACTGGAACTATGATATATACTAGGTCCCAAGATATAAGCCTCTCCAGCCTGTTCCCCTTACGGCATATTTAACTTATCCATAATGTATTAGATGAAAGGGTACCAAGAGAAACAGAAGCCTTCATATAAAGGAGATCACCAAGAGCCTTGTGCATTTTTTAATGGTATGTCTATTTCCTCTCTGCCACACCACACCCCATTACCACTACTCCCAGTGCCACTAAGTTTTGGTAAATACTTTAACAGTATTTTTCTGCCACTGTGATTGTCCTATTTTTCATTATTGCTGTTATGTTCTGTTTTGTTCTGTTTGGGAGAGGGGAATCATTTTTATAAGTCCAAGTGTCTTTTCTTTGCAGTTAGATCTTACCCTAATCTATGTTGCCTGCTTCCTTATATTTCTGTCTAATACCAATTATTATCCCACAAACCGATACTATCTGCAAATTTTATGTATTTACTGAAGGTAAAATTTTGTCCTTAAGGAGCTTATAATGTATTAGACCCAAAAAGACATAAGATAAGGTAGAGGTCAGCATAGGCTCCAAGTTCGAAACTAATCCTAGGAAATCTGAGAAGGAACACTGGAAAACATAATAACTGAGCTCTACAGAGACTGAGAAGCACCGATAAATCTAAATTTGGTAAAATGTAGTCGGAACAATTCTCAGATATCTGCAGTCACCAATAATAACACAACTAACACTGGCTAAGAACCTCATAGTTAACAAAGCACTGTTTCATCTATCATTCTCTCAAATGCCTTGTAAGATAAGTGGAATCATATCTTTTATTGTTATCCTTATTGAACGCTTAGGAAAAGAGAACAGATAAGTTAAATGAGCTGATCAAGGAAACACAATTGTAGCTAAGTAAAGATCTTTCATCACCAAATTCCCCAACTGCCACACTACTTCCTAAGAAAAACACAGTTTAAATGAATAATTAGAGACTGCATTATGACTTAAGAACAAATATATCATATCCCTAGAAAAATAATTACTGAATAAAATGATATTCGGCTACTTGCCAATAAACATCACAGCCATCTGACAAAACTATCTAAATGTAAGCAATAAAAACTAGATTCAATAATATTATATTTAATTAACTAACAGCAAATTGCAGCAGTTTTCTGAGTGAAATTTACAAAAATGACCAAAAAATTAAAGTTAATTATTATCAATGATTATTTTGAATCACATGCTGTTACTGACACCTCCAACCCTTCTTAATTGCCAATTCCAAGAAAAAAGGTAGGTTTTTTGCAAAGTCATGAGACTTTTCACTTTAACAAAACACAAAATTAGTATCCCCAAAACTAGGTCATAAGTTATTCGGGACAATATTTTAAGATAATGACTATGTGAAGCTATTTCAATGTCAGTTTCAGCTACAAACCTCAACTTTTTCTAAATTCCAAAATGAGGGACAAGATAAGCATGCAAAAATGGTAGCCAAAACTTGTTTTGTAACTTAGTCATATCAAGGTTAAGAAAAATTATCTAAAACTTGGAGTTACAGCAAAAAGATTATTCTGTGCCCTTTCAAAGCTGTAAGAAAGCATGGCCTAACAAGCCTACCTATGGGTTACCTGTTGTTCTAGAGTAGCAGTCAGGAAACTTTCTGTAAAGGGATGTATAGTAAATATTTGGGGGCTCTGTGAATTATATATAGTCTCTATGTCATCTACTACACACTGCCATCGCATAGATAATACACAATGAATGGGTGGTTGTGGTTATGTTTCAATAAAACTTTATATATAAAAATCAGCCTGGTTTCATTGAGCCTGCAAGCTATAGTTTGCCTACCACTGCTCTAGAGAAAGATAATTTTCTTCTTTACTATAGCTTTGGGTCCAGAATCTGTGAAATTAAATATTAACTTGTAGAAAACTGATGTTACAAATTATTTTGTCCAATAGAAACACAAATAATTTCTGCCTGGTAGAAGAAATAACCCCAAAGAGTACCATTTCATTGCTCTGTAGGACATTAGCCAGTTTTATAACTAACTTTGTATCTTTGTGTTCTTTTTTTCACTAACTATACTGTACTTATATACTTCATAGTAAGTATGTATAGGAAAAACACAGTATATATAGAGTTCAGTACTTCTCTCAGTTTCAGACATCCACTGGGGGCCTTGGAAATTATTTCCCAGGAATAAGAGAGGACTACTGTAACATAAATCTTTGGCATGTGCTCACTCCATATCTGTGTAAGAATTATGCTTGTAACTTTTTAAAAGGTATATTTTGACAGGTCTAAAAGAGTCAAGTAGGAAACTGGAGAAGGATTTCTTTGAAGAAAGCTAACTTGTGAGCACAAAACCCACCTCCTTGGAGGAAGGTACATAAGCTTCCTCCTCCCCTCATGCCTAGGAAATGGGCTTAGAGTGCTTGATGTGTATCTTCTGCAGCACAGGGATACAATGCACTGATGTTTGACTAATTCCTATAAATTCTAAAGGGCAAGTGACTATGGTTTGCTGGCTGCTCTGCTGTTGGAGGAAAGAGACTTGGCATATCTGGGGGTGCCCTACACACCCAAGGTTAGTCAGGACAAAAAATACCTGACTGAGTATTTTCTACTTTCCAGATGTGAAGTATGCAAGAGGGCACTAGCCTGGAGTTGTCTTAGATTCAGTTGAAGAGAGTGCCCTGGAAGGCCAAGGTCCCACCATATACCTAGGGGCTAAAGAGAAGGAGTTAACCAGGAACTAGCCAGAGTCAAGTGCTTGGGGGAGGCATCCCCCCAAAAAAAACTCACAAAAAAAAAACCCTAAAAGGAAGAAGCCCAGAAAAGGCAAACACTACTCAACAACATTACCAGTCAAGTAAAACCTTTTCTGCTCCCTTTGTCTCCTCATTTTCCTGTTGCAATTTCAAGTGGGTCCAAAAGTCAGCCTAGTGGAGTGGGGGTGGAGGAGGACAGAAGAGGAGGAATAAAAGCTCTAGGCAGGGAAATGGAAAAGTTGGCCATTCTTTTCAAATTACAGGCAGCCAGCTCTCAGACACAAGCTGGGATAGGGAGGAATGACACATTTTGAATATTACACTGAACTGAATATTACTATTTACTAAACTGGGCATTCAGTGATCAGAACAACCTTTATTACCAACAGCAATCAGAAAGTCTTGAGACTCTCCCTAAAGAACAGATTTGTCAGGCAGTGAGAAAAAGGAATAGGGTGGTTTTCTGATGAAATCCCCCTGCCCCAGTAAGAGGGAAAGGTGAAAATATAGCTTCCCTGTGGGGAAACCAGTAAGTGCTCAAAGGCTTTCTCATTTGAAGGCACTTTGCTATGCCAGGAAATCAGAGAATATAGCCTTTATCAATCAATAAGAAAAAGGAACAGTTGAAAAACAAGACTGGTTTTGAGTGACTACATTTAGTGCTCAAGATTCCACCCGAGGTTTTTCCCTTTGCTTAAGAAAATTTTCTCAACCATATTTTAATTTGTTTTATCATTCACACAGTCCTTACAAATTAATTTTAGACTTAAATGAGGCGGAGTTTTTTTTAATTATGTATATATGCCATTTGAGAATTTTATAAGTTTTAGATCTGCTTAATTCTCTAGTAAGAGATATAGATCAATGACTCTCAGCTAGTGGGGTTTTGTCACTCAGTTGGCAATATGTGGAGACATTGTTGGTTGTCACCACTGGGGTGATACCACTGGCATCTAGGGAATAGAGCCCAGGGATGCTGCTAAACATTCTACATTGGACAGGTCAGCTTTCCACAACAAACCATTTTGTCACAAAAGGTCAATTGTGCCAAAGATGAGAAACCCTAATATAAACTGATCTTTATTTAAAAAGGGTGTGTTTAATTGTTTTAGAGAATAGAAACAAAATGCAGGCATACCTTCTTGTAAGTTACAGATTATAATATGAACTAAAGTGAAATTTTAAAGTCTTAAAATTTTAAGTCTGAACTAATGTTTTTTCATTTTTGTTTCAGGCTGTGTTTCATTTAAGGTATATGCTACATTCCCAGTTTTTGTAAAAAAAAAAAAAAATATATATATATATATATATATATATGTACGTGTGTGTGTGTGTGTGTGTGTGTGTGTGTGTGTGTGTGTGTGTATATATATATATATATATATTACAAACGTCCCATTGTTTATCTGGATCTGATCCTTAATTTTCTTTATCTAACCCATTTTTATCCCCTACTGTTCTGAGAATTTATATGCTGCCAACTGCATAAATGCTTCTCACATATTCATCACATGCTTATTTTTCAAGCAACTTCTCAGAGATGTTCCCGTACAGATACTCTCCTTTCCACTGTTTACTGCCTTTCTACATAAATAACAGATTGCAGTAGTGATATCACTGGAACTGGTAGGGGGAAAAAACACCAATAATAATGTTTTCTTTTTCAGTCAATCTATTAGCAGCACATGTGCCTTTACCATCAGCCATTTTCGCTACCCATTACCAAAGCTACTAACCACTGAAATCATCTTTGCTTTTAAAAATAACTCGTTTCCTTTCAGAGAACTGATTGTCATTTATTAGGTTGGAAAATTAATTTTTGGTTTTGGTATTTGGATTTAGATTTGTCTTTACAATGTTTGCAATAAGAAACACTCCTTATAGTTTCTTGTATGTCATTACATTCTCAAGTTTCATAGAATTGAGAATGAACAATAATATTGAGATATATATATACACATATACATATACATGGGGAGAAGGGAGGGAGAGAGAGAGAAAGAGAGAGAGAGAGAGAGAGAGAGAGAGAGAGCGCTTGATAAATCTCTCAGATTTTAATTCCAGAATTTTGAATACCCTTTATTTTAAAACTTAAATGTATATAAAGAAAATAATTCCTTTTTTCTGACTTATCTACAATTATTTCAAGGCATAAAGTCATGGATATCCAAGAAGTCTGTGGAGCATGTTTTTATCAACCTACATCTATTTCTTGGAATCTAAATGTCATAGTGCCGAGGGGACTTATTTGAAAAGATTCAAGTCCCCTTCTAAAAAGAAGGCCATATGGTCCAATTCCACTGAGCAGCATAAATAATTTCCTAAGGCAAGACTGGCCTTAAAGGTCAACTAGACAATGTCTAGAGTTAACTTTCTCTTTTTTGAGACTGGTTGGCAAGCAGTCATGATCGCCTTTTCCCTCTCCTCACATTTGTAATTACCAACCTCCTTTCTCTCTCCTTCCTCTATCTTCCCTCTGGTCTCGCCAATATTGATTTTATTGATTGATTGAATTATTTTAACTTTTGACTGCATTTATTCAACATTTATTCAGATTAGTTTTGTATTCTAATGATTTTTACCCCAAACTTCAATCATACGGATGATACTATTGTTCATAGTGGAAAGAGTTTAGTCCTTTAGTGAGAGCCATAAAGCCGAGATGAATAGAAAGAAACAGACAAAGATAATGAAACACTTCCACTCACCCAGGATTCATCAACTGCTTCTATTTCTGCTGTTGGCATATGCCTTGCTACTCATCTGCTATAGATTGCAAAGCAAGACGTTGCATTTCTATACTCCAGTTTTTCTTAACATTTAGAGATTTTGAGTCTCGTGTAGAAGGAACGCAGTTTAATTAAATCATTTGTATCTAGTCTCATATGTTGTATGTGAAATCTCTCTCACCCTTCCAACTCCTATTTTCTGTTCAGAGTTACTTATGATTGATTAGTGCTCACTTGCCTTTTTATTTATAGGCATTGGCTTTCCATTTAATATTTCTTAGTGCACTTATTTTTTTTTTAACTGCTGCTGCTCTGATTTTTTGGCATACACACTAGTGCCTTCTGGACTGTGCTAAGCTTTGACAAGACTGAAGAGGAGGCCCGACTGAATTTGTCTAGTACAGCTAGCACTCCACTCAAAATAACTTTTCCTTTAAAAAATCTATTTTTACTGGTTCAAGCCTCATCTAATCTTTCAATCATAAGGTTGAACCTTGCATTTTATTTTAAAGTACAAGAGATAACATTGAAAACATTAATAAATAGGAAATCATTTTTAACTCTGTACATTTAGCATGGATTAATTTGATTAAATCTGTTGTTTGACTCCTCTGAGCTAATCAGCTTTATATGCCAAAAATATCAAACACTTGGCCTTTTCCAGTAAAATATCTTATAGTGAAAATCTTTTTTCCCTTTTCCACTTCTTGAATTTTATATGCGACATAGGGCACTATTTTCAATCATAAGTGAATAATAAAGTAAGAAATTATCTAGCTTGTCATAGATGATTTTATAATAGAACTTGTTCTAACACAACTGCCCCTCAGTGTGCATTTCTACAACTGATGCTAAATTAACAGCATCTGAATTACTTGGTTTTTAAGGAAACAGGATTAACAAAAGGAAATCCAGAGGTCAGGAGAAACATTTTTTAATTGGTCTAAGTTTGTTTGTGGCTGACCAGAGCACTTTGTCACCTCCTGATGGGCTCTGGGTTCATTGTGTTCTTTGAGGCTTTAGGAGAAATTAATAATAAGATGAAATAGGAAGTGGCAAGACAAAATTAATTCAAGAAAAATAACTCATTATTTGTAACTTCCTATGATCATGGAAAGAATGTAACTATTGATCTGAGAGACAGAAAACTTTTATTTTACGTCATTTCATTTTTGAGTAGGTAATAAATATATCTGGTTATAAATTAAAACAATATTACAAACAATGCAGTAAAAGGTCTCACTCCTATTCCTGAGTCTATCTGCCCTGTTCACCACCTGCTACCCAAAAGGTAACCAATTTTATTAGTTTCTTTGTATCTCTTTAGTTTCTTTATGCAATGATAATAAAATATACATTTATTTTTCTATTCTCCCCAGTTTTATACAAAATATAGAATTTATTTATATTGTTCCAGATCTTTTTGTTTTTACTACTCAATATCTCTGGGAGAATTTTCCATTTCAGTACATAGAGAACTTTTTTTTTTCTTTTTTAGAGCTACCTTGTATCATATTGTAGAGACTGGACCACCATATTTAAAAAATCAGTCCTTTATTGATGGACACATAGGTTATTTTCAAATAGGTTACAACAAATAAGCTTATATATAAGTCATTCTGTATGTCTGCAGTTTCATCTGTAAAATAAATTTCCAGAAGTTAAATTGCTAGGTAGGTCCAAGGGAAATGTATTTATAATTTTGATAGATAATGTCAAATTGTACTTCATAGGAATTGTACCATTTCAAATTGTTAGTTAAAAATTTGCTTTTTGGTGTTGATTTAATTATCTTATGATGAGTGAATTGAGGTATAGTCTACATTTTTAAAGGTCCAGTTGTATTTCCTCTCCAGTGAAGTGTCCATTCAAATTATTTGTCCACTTTAAAAAATCAGCTATTCTTTTTCATATCGGTTTCAAGAAGCTTTGTATATATTAGGGAGATTAATCTTTTATCCATAAGAATTACAGATCACCTTTCCCAATGTTATTTTTTTCTGATTAGCTTATTATAGTTTTTACCCTGCAGAAGTTTTTGCCGTATTAATATATTTTTTAATGTGGTCAAGTTATCAGTCTCTTTTTTTATGACTTCTGGATTCTTAGTCATGGGTAGAAACACTTTCCTACTCCAAAGCTAGAAAAAATTCACTCATGCTTTTTATTCTATTACTTTTGATTTTTTGTTTTGTTTCACTTTTAATTATAATTGACATTATATTAGTTTCAGGTGTACAGAGATACCTTACGAAATAATCACCACAGTAATCTAGTAATTATTTGTCACTATACATAGTTATTATATTATTGACTCTATTCCTGATCCTGTAAATTGTATCCTCATGATGTATTTTATAACTAAAAGTCTACACTTCTTAATTTCCTTCCCCCAATTTCCTTTCCACCAATCCTCCTACCCCCACCCCTTCCCTTTAAAAACCATTAGTTTGTTCTCTGTATGAGTTTGTTTCTGATTTTTTTTGTTTCTTTTTTTAGATTCCACATATAAGTGAAATTATACGGTATTTGTCTTTGTCCAACTTATTTCACTACACGTAATATTCTCTAGGTCCATCCATGTCGTCATTCTTTTTTATGGCTGAGTAATATTCCATTGTGTATGTATATGTATGTGTGTGTACATATGTATATGCACATATACATACACATATATATACCACATCTTTACACATCAATGACTTTTATGAATTCATATTTTGTATGTAACTATTTAATATATTTGGAGTTTATCATGGTGCATTGTATGAGCTATGAAACAAACTTAGTTTTTCCCAATAGACTATCTTATTATCCCAATACCAATATCATTTAATAAAATTTATTCCATCTTCTCACCACTGATTAGAGATGCCACATAGTTTTTTAAGGAAACAAATGAATATATTTGTAAACTTTAATAAATAATTTGCTGGGGTTTAGCTAAATATTCAAACCACATTATCATATATTGTATTTTCAATCCTGTCTTCTTTGAAACAAAGATAGAAATGAATAGCTCAATTTTTAAAAAGAATTGATTTTCGCCCAGTCTATATTGTATAAAAGAAATCACTAAATCCATAGGAATATTTTTTAATACTTCTTGGCAATAGCTTTAAACATCATTCTAAAAGAACTGTGATCAGAAATGACCACTAAAAGATATGTAATAATAATAGACAACAGCCATTAAGTGCCTATTAATAACTAGAGAATTGATTAGGCAATAATGTGTATTTTATGTCACAACAATCCTACAAAACTATTATATTCATTGTGCAATTTAAAAACAACTGTGGCTCAGTAAGTACATAAGAGAGCCAGGATTGAAATTTAGGTCTGCCTTTTACCTTTTACCCAAATTTGTGTTCTATAATATATTAACATTTAATATTGATATTTTATATCTACATATATATATGTACACATATATATATATATAAAATTTCACTCTTCCTATAAGCTCTTTTTCTTAGCATCTTGCCCTAGTAAACATAGAATACAGAAAATAATGTGACCTTCCTTTAAAATTAAATATCCTGTGGAAATATTCAGTTATCATCAAAACCATAATAGAATTTTATACATGTCTCCACCTCCTCAGGATTTTCCTAAACTTTCCCTCTTTTGGCCACTGAGCAGCAGCTGCCTTCACCATGCTCCAGCCCAACTTTGAATATACCTTTGTGACAGCTATAGGCAATTAACGTTACCTGCTGATGTCCCGGCTTCTCCCAGATACTACTTCTTACCTCCACTCCCATCCCCACTCCTATTTAAAGGTACTGACTTATTTATACTTATGTCTACACCCAAATCTGGCACATAAGAGTGTTCATGTGTATTTGTTTTATTAAATAATCCCTTAAATGATCTCCTACTTCCTCTTTCTACTAATCACCTTGTTTCCTGGAATGTGTCACTTTCTCCTTTCCACCAGCCACTTGTCCCACCGTTAGCCCTTATGCCTTTTATATTGCCCACCACCAAACCCCTAACTGGGCAGTATCCTCTGATGGGATTTATTCTATGCTTCAAAATTATTCTTCCCTCACTTAATAAGCCTCCTAGCTCCGTAATATTCTGATCTCAGCCAAATGGCCCTAGGGAAAAGTAAATCAACTAAAACTGTTAGTAGATACTAAACAACCCGAAGTGCTAATTATCTAAGTAAAATTTAATTTTAAAACAGGCAATTCTAAACCAAAGAAATGAACTGCTAACATAGCATTATAGGTGTTTTGGCAAGGTAGATGCCTTCCTGAGTTTCCTTAAGTACCACCTACATAACTATCCATTCTTCACACCTCCATTATAGATGTAGATATACATACAACATTTAATAAAAAGGAAACCAAACCCATACCATATTTTTCATATTTGAGTTTTATTTGTCATTGCTACATTACCTGTTTTCTTATTTTCCTCTTTTTATTTTAAAGCCAAGTACAGAAGTTTTTTAGTTAATTCAGGGTTCATATTACAATTTATTTTAGATACAACTATTAATCATTCAATCTCACTGCTTCCTTTTTAGTTTATGAAATCCCACTGAGAATTTTACCAACCTACATAGGCTCATTTGTAACTAAGTTTTTGTTTCATTGATACCATAGAAAGAGCTAAAAAATATCATTAATTCCTGCACATTAGAATTTTATGGCATATTAAATCATTGTTACAATCCATTTGATTCACCATATTAACAAACTAAAAAATAAAAACCATATGATCTCAATAGATTCAAAAAAGCTTTGACAAATCTTACATATATTCCTGATAAAAGCTCTCAGTAATTAGGAATAGAATGGGAATTCCAAAACCTGATAAGGGGTATCCATAAAAATTCTACAGCTAATATCATGCTCAATAGATGTATTAATTTGCTAGGGTTTCCATACAAAATAATATACATAGGATAGTTTAAACAACAGAATTTTTTTTCCCACAATTCAGGAGGTTTGAAGTTCAAGATCAAGGTTTTGGTAGGATTGATTTCATCCTGAAATCTCTTCTTGACTGGTAGATGGTCTTCTCTCTGTCTTCACATGGTCTTTCCTCTGTACTTGTGTCCTGATCTCTTCTTCTAAAGACTCCAGTCATACTGAATTAGGGCCCACCCATATGACCTCATTTTACCTCAGTTGTCCCTTTAAGGACCACATCTCCAAAAACAATCATATTCTGAGGTACTGGTGGCTAGGGGCTTTACCATAGAATTTTAGGAGGACACAATTCCGTCAATAATAATGGTGAAAAACAAAACAAAACAACAACAGCAACAAAACAATGTTTTTCCCTAAAAGCAGGACAAGGCAGAATGCCTGCTCTCACTACTCTATTCAACATTGTACTGGATGTCCTAATAATTTCAGTAAGGCAGAAAAAATAAACAAAAGGTGTCCAGATAGAAAAGGAAGAAATAAAACTCTTTATTCACAGATGACATGACCACCTGTGTAGAAAATCCAATGAAATCTACAGAAATGGCTAATAGAACTAATAAATGAGTTAGCAAACTTTTAAGGTAAATGGTCAAAGTACAAAATTTAAATTAATTTCTGTATGCTGCTAATGAACAATTGAAAATAAAATTTAAAAATACTATTTATAATAGCATCAAAAAACATGAAATACTTAGGGATAAATCTCATAAAATATGTGCAAAGTTTATACAATGAAAACAAGAGGACATTGCTGAGGAATTGAAAAGCTAAATAATGAAGACATATACCTTTTACATTGGTTAAAGACTCAATGCTGTTAAAATGCCAACCCCTGTCCCCTACAATTGATCTATAGATTCAACTCAAACCCAATCAAAACCTCAGCAAGCTTTTCTGCAGAAACTGGAAAACTGATTCTGAAAATGCAAATGGCCTAGAATAGCCAAAATAATTAGAAAAGGAAAAACAGTTGATGAACTAACTCTATCTTCTGTCTATAAAAATATAGAACTATTTTAATTGACTGAAGATAGTCAAATAGACCAATGAAACAGAGCAAAAGAACATAAATATTCCTACCTATATATAAACAGATTTTTGAGGAAGATGCAAAGAAGCTCAGTGGAGAAATGATAATCTTTTCAATAAATGGTACCATTTTTGACAAATAAATATTAGAAAAAAATGAACTTCAATCCATACCTCATGCCATGTACAAAAATGAACTCACAATAGATCATAGACCTAAATGTAAGATAAAAAATTATAGGACTTCTAAAAAATCATAAATTAGAATCTTTGTGACCTTGGGATAGGTAAAGATTTATTAGAAAAGAGGAGAAATATGAATATGACTATCCACAAAAAGAAAAGTTAATAAATAATAATTTATCAAATTAAAAATGTCTGCTCAAAAGCCTATTAAGAGAATAAAAAGACTACTAGTCAAGATGACAGAGTAGGTAAACATTGTGCTTGCCTTCTCCCATGACCACATCAAAATTACAACTAAATTATAGAACAACCACCCTTGAGAACCACCTGAAGGCTAGATGAACAGTATTCATAACCAAGGATATACAGAAGCCATGTGCAGGCTGGTAGGAGAAGCAGAGACATTAAAGGGGCGGGTCCCAAACCCATATGTGGCAGTTAGCATCAGGAGGGATATCTCGGCTACTAAGGTTTCCCCTGAACAGCAAGGGATTCCAGCCCCACACGTGGCTCCTCAGATCAGACCACCAGTGCTAAGAAGAAGAGTCCCTACATCATCTGGCTGTGAAAATCAGTGGGGATTCTGTTTGGGCAAGGGCTCTTGAAGTTCCAGCCATTCCTCTTAAAGGGGCCCCACACTAATTTACTCACTGTCAGACTCATTTATTCTTTAAGGTCCTTTTGAGATCCAGCACTGGACAGCAACTCAGAAAGCACCAGGGACAATATGGGGAGAAACTGAATTGTCTGGCTTCAGGGCTGGAGCTGGAGGAGCAGCGTTCTCTGCCATTTTGTTCCTTTACTGAGTCCTCCCCACATGGAACCAGTGGGCAGATCTTGAATCCGAATTTCCATCAAATTTATCCCAATCTGGTTATTCCCTGAGAACCTGCCCCACCCAATGAGCTCACTGGCTGGAACCTCTTTCAACAGCTGTTACACAGAAACAGCTAGCCTCAGCCCCTGCTATGGACTTCTCTATAAACTCTGAATAATCCATAGACCCCCCCAAACAAGCAGCTGCTGGCCTTGGTATGCCCTATATCTCTTGTTAAGTATCCCCAAGCCCAGCACTAGTGTCAGCCAGCTTCGGTTTGCAGCATAACCAATCCCAGGTGCCTCCAAGCCCAGTACAAGCAGCTACCAACCTCAAATCACCTTGTTGCTGCTACCATGTGGCCCAGGCTGGGCAAGGCAGTGGCTGATCTGGGCCTGCACCGGAGCCCTCCCCAAGAGTCCCCAGAACTAACATACCTGTTGGTGAGCTTCAGACTACACCAAAGCACCACCCAACCACCTCCACAAACAACAAATAGAAACAAAAACAACAAAAAAACTGGAGTAGCAATACTTATATCAGACAAAATAGACTTTAAAACTAAGATTATAAAGAGACAAAAAAGAACCTAGAAATTGCCCAATAATTAATTGTGGTTTTTTTTTTATTGAGTTTTAAAAGTCTGGGTATTTATCTGAAGAAACATAAAACACTAATTCAAAAAGATACATGTATCCCTATGTTCACCACAGCATTATTTACAACAGCTAAGATATGGAAGCAACCTAAGTGCCCATCAATAGACAAATGGATAAAGAAGATATGATACATACATACAATGGAATATTATTCAGCCATAAAAGAGTGAAATTTTGCCATTTGCAACCACATGGATGGACTTGGAAGGTATTATACTTAGTGAAATAAGTCAGACAAAGACAAATACCACATGAACAAACAAAACAGAAACAAACTCATAGATACAGAGAATAAACTGATGGTTGCCAGGTAAGAGGGGGTTTGGAAAGCTAGGTGAAAAAGGTGGAGAAATTAAGAAGTACAAATTAGCAGTTACAAAATAGTCACATGATGTAAAATATATCATGGGAATATAGCCAATAATATTGTAATAACTATGTAAGGTGTCAGGGGGGTACTAGACCGAGGGGAATCACTTCATAAATTATATTAATGTCTAACCATTATGCTGTACACCTAAAGCTAATATATTGAATGTCAACTGTAATTGAAGAATTTTTTAATTTAAAAAAAAATAATAAAAAGACAGCCACAGACTGGAATCAAATATTTTAAATCCCATGGTCAACAAAGAACTTATATCCAAAGGACACTCAAAATTTAATTTAAAAAAAAGGAATCAATAAATGGGCAAAAGATTTAAACAGACACTTCACCAAAGAAGATATACTGCTGGCAAATAAGTATGTGAAAAAAATACACAATATCATTATTCTTTAGAAAAACACAAATTGAAACCATAATTAGGTACTACCACACATCATTTACAATGGCTAAAATTAAAAAGCCTGACCGTACCAAGTGTTGATGAAGATGTGGAAGAACTGAAACTCACATACGTTGCTAATTGGAATGTAAAACAGTACACTTTGGAAAACAGTTTGGCAATATTTTTAAAAGGTTAAATATATACCTACCATACAATCCAGCCATTCTACTGCTAGGTATTTACCCAAGAAGAATGATGGCATTTATCCATGTAAAGACTTTTACACAAATGTTCATACAGCATTATTCGTCACAGCCATAAACTTAAAATAATTCAAATTTCCATTAATAGGTGAATAGATAAAAAAATTATGGGCTATTCATACAACAAAATACAATTCAGCAATAAAAAGGAATGAACTATTGATATAGACAACAACAAATGAATTTCAAAATAATCACGTTAAATCAAAGAAAGGTTAACAAAAAGAAGAGTATATTGTACAATTCCATTTACATAAATGTCTAGAAAATGGAAACTATAGTGATAGAAAGCAGATCAGTGGTTGCCTGCAGGGATGAAAGAAGAAATTATCAAGGGGCACAAGGAAATGATGGAGGGAATGAATATTTCATGATCTTGACTGTGGTGATTATTTCACTGATGTCTACATATAACAAACTCATGTGCAGATCACTGTATATCAATTATACTTCAATAAAGCGTTTGAAAACAATTCATAGGAAACACCTCTTTCTCCGGATATTTCCAAATTCTAGTCTTCATCAAAATTTACTCTGCCTTTGCTTATGCTGCTCTCTGATTAGAAAACTCTCTCCTTTCTTACTCTTATCCCCTATCATTCCTCCTGTCTATTGAAATTTTTTCTTTCTTTTCAAAGTCTAATTCAAGCTCAAATAAAATGCCTTCTCTCCATAAAGCTGTTCTAAGTATTACATGTCAACATGAGCTGCTCCTTATAATCTCACCTGTTTATTTCATTTTGTCTTTGTAGTGTAGTTAATTTTGTATGCTCATCAGATGCACTATACTGCAAGGTCCTTTAAGGAAAGGCTGTTCATTTTTTTTTTTTAATTCTATTTATGGCTTAGCAGAAGTAATGATTATAGAAGTAATCTGGAACTGTTTCAAGGGTGGATGGATACATGGTGGAAGGAAAAGAAAATAACATATTCCATTCCCTTAGCTCAATTTTCTTCTGGAGGCAACTTCTAGTCTAATAATGCAATCAGTGCAGATGTGCTAAATGGCATTCATGTGTTATCTACACATGGAGTTCATTTTAAACATGTCTCCCTAGAGATAACCTCTTAACCCAACGGAGCTATTCTTGTGGTAGACATTTCAGACATTCTGGAAGACTGGTGGGGAAAATAAACATTAAGAAAAACAAGACCTTGCAATGCCCTCATATGATTCCCGGCTGGCAGCCTGCCCTCAGAACAGTGGTGCAGTAAATGACTCTCACCAGCTCAGCCAAGAGATTCCTTCAAGACTCCTCAGTGATCTCTAGGGAGTCACTGTGAGACTGAAAGAATCTGACTTTGTGCATCTATCTTACCTGAAAATGAGAGGTTTCTATTACATTATTTCGTCTTTACAGATGAGGATACTGAGGGACAGAGGGATCCAGAGGTCACAAAATAGTTTAGAGGCAGAAAAAAATGTTAAGTATTTCTCTTAAAACCAGGTCAGAATCCTTTTAGATCATGTTGCTTTAATATTTCATTTACACTGGGAAAATATTTGACATCTTAACCAAAATTGTTGAGCATGAAAAAACATAATATAGCAAAAGCAATACTAACAGTTTGGAGACACAGAGTATTTGTTTGGATAGAGAGGCCAACAGTATTTTCATCAGTGTCTTGGTTAAAGAGCTATTTCTTTTTTATAGGCTGATTTACCTTACTCAGAAAGAAATGACATGTGTGTTTAATGTAGCAGCAACTTCACAGAGGCTGCAAAGACTGTGGGAAGGACCCTTCGGCTTGAAGTTAAGAAATATTAACTCCTTGACCACTCATAAACCCACAGATTATAATAAATTATGTACTTTGTTTGCAAGATTGTAAAATCCATGAGTATAAAAACTGTGTTTTGCTTCTTGATATGTCCCCATTCATTCATTTATTTATCAAATATTTTCTGTGTACCTAATATATGAAAAGTCTCTTTCGCACTGGAGACATAGTAACAAAGAAATAGACAAAGTTCCTTCTCTTATGGAGCTGACATTCTCATGGGAGGAGACAATCAATCAATAAACAATCCACAAAGCAGGAGATATTAATGCTTTTCAGAGAATTAAAATAGGGGAAAGTATTTGAGTTACCAGGCAGCCACTAGATCGAGTAGTCAGGAGAGATCTATCTGAAGAGGCAACATCTAGGCTGAGAACTGAGTGACAAGGAGAAACCAGGCATGCAAAGAACAAAGACATGCAAAGAACCTTCTACCTTCCAGGCAGAAGGACCGCCTGCTAAAGCACAAAGGAGGTTGCCATGTTCCAGAAAAGGAAAGAAGCATAATGTAAATAGAACCTGGGTGTGGAAGAGAGTAATGATGGACAAGAAGGAGGAAGAGGCAGGTAGGACACAAAGAGGACTTTGTGAAAAAGAGGAAGAAGCTCAGATTTTATTCAAAGTATGATAAAATGTCAGCAGAGGGTTTGGGGGATTGTAGTTACATGATAAGATTTACATTTTTAAAAGATCCCTCTGGCTACTGCATGGAGAGTGGGTTTTGGAGCAGGCAAGTATGGAAGAAAGGATACTAGTTAAGATAATATTACAGTAGTCCAGGAAACAATAGTGACTTGGACCGCTGCTGTAGCAGCAGCAATAAAGATAAATGGGTGGATTCAAGATAGTTTAGCAGGTAGAATTGACAAGACTTGATGCTAAACCAGATACGGCATTTGTGAGAAGGGAGTCAAAGATAATGCTTAGCTTTTTAGCTCGGCTAAGTAGGTTCCTATGACTTAATAGTTTCTTTTAAAAAGTCACTTTAATTGAATTTTAATTTACTTAACCTCATTAGACCAAAGTAAACCACCATAAAAATTTTTAACTGGAATTTTAGACACTACGATCCAATATGAGACACATGATAAAAATAAATTCACACCAAGTGGTTAAGAGACTTGTCCAAAGTCATGCTAGTTGGTGACAGACTTCATATTATGACATGGATTTCTTTGACTTCCAAGCCACTGCTCTTTTAGTGATACCATGCTAAGTACAACATAGCCACAGGAGCTATTATTATTCCTACTGCCTAAGGGCAACAGGACATCAGAAAACATCAGCAGTGCTGTGATGAATACTACCTTTCCCCAATTGTACACATTGAGCCAGAAACCTGAGAGACAGTCAATACCCATCTCCCCTCCACCTGTCATGTCCAATCAAGCAATAAGACTTGCTCATTTCACTTTTTACATAATCTCTCTAATCCAACAGCTTTAACTTTAGTCCATTCCCTCTGCCACTTCTCTCGTCCAAACTCCCAGTTCTCCTTCCAACATAGACTTGCCTCTTCCAGTACATTTCCCACCAGCATCAGCTCAACCTTTTTAACAATAAGTTTGCTAGACCTTTTTAAAATTAAGTTTTCTTAAGTGCCTGAGAAGTGTCATGCTCCTTCCTGCTCAGGGTGGTATATGCTAACTTGCTCCCTGAAACCTCTCCCTTCGACCAGCTCACTCCCCTTTACTTGGGCCTGGTTAATATATATCCTCCTTTTAAAGCTTTGCTCAAGTTTTGTTTTCTCAAGTAAGTATTTTTTCCACCACCATTCCACAACTAGGTCACATATCCCTGTTATATCATTTACAGATCACTTTAAATTTTTTGTAGAACTGTGTTTCAATAATTGTGCAATTAGTTGTTTAATATTCATCTTTCCTGGTAGTCGAATAACTGTCACTTACACTAGAATGTAAGGTCAATGAAGATTCAGACGATGCCAGGCTTGTTTATTCTGTATCTGCAATTCTTATAAAGTGCCTGACATACCATAGATAATTAATAATTAGATCATTAATGTATATATTCCTTTTGTCTGTAGACAAGAGATGTCTCATATTTTATATTACTAAAATGTTTTATTAAGTGCTAATTTCATATGACTATATTTGGTAGGAAACTAAATAATTAAAAGATAATAAGGATGCTTAACATATACAGAAGGGGAAAATGTAATGAGATTGAGTTCAAAATTAATCACTGTTACCCGAACATTTACACAAGTACTTACTTTTACTTTTACATTCGTTATGTCACGGAGGCCTTCCCTGATCAACCTATCTAAAATAGTTCACCCCATCACTCCATCACCCTACCACCTGCCACTCATGGCAAACACTCTCTAATTACCATGCTTAATTTTGCTTCATAGTGCTTAATTACTATCCACCATTATATCCTTTATTTGTTTACATCTGCCTTTCTCTCTATAAGTTCCATGAGGGCAAGAACTTTGTTCTGTTTAATGCTACATTCCCACTTAGCATGGTCATTGTATAATAAATATTTGTTAAGTGAATGAATGACAACATTGAGTTTCCTGAACACTAGGTAATGCAAGTTTTAGTATTCTCATTTGGCATGTGACAAAACTATTTTTCTAAGATCATGAGTTACCACATGCTGAAAACTGTACAATTTGTAAGTGACCAAGCCCCAATTCAAACTCAGGGTTTTATGCTCTCCAGAGAAGAGTTCTGCCCACAGAACAGAACCCACACTTGCTAAAAAGGCCTGCAGCAGGAGGGTAATTTGTTAACTCAGAATGAATTTATTCATTTAGAGTAAGATTTCCGATTGCTGGAACCAAGTTATGGGTGAAATACCTGAACAAAGTTTCTAGCTTCACTAAGAAGCTGAGCCTGCATAATCAACCAGCAGGACATTTGCTTCTTCATATCCTAAACAGATCTGATGGTGGTGGGAGAGGAGTCTATTGAGATCTTGAGTTGTAGACGAGAACTGGAGATCTGAGGGGAAACAGGAAATAGGAGGAAAAAAGTATCAAATAAACAAGTTGCCTTATGAATATTCTACCATTACCTGACCCATGGATGACACCCCAGTCATTGCCACTGTCATTTCTTACCTGGGGAGAGGTTCCCAGAAAGTGTATCCAGAACTACCTGCATCAGAAATAACTGTGTTGCTTATTAAAAATGGAAATTGTGGTGCCCTACCCCAGAACTGATGAATTATAAACTCTGGGGTAGGCCCTACAAGTGTACCTTTTTAACAAGCACCTGACTGATTTCTATGCATATGGAAGTTAGATCACTACTGACTTAAAAATTGGGATAATTAACATGTCAACATGATACCTAGACACATTAAAGAGCATTAAAAAGAAGGCTGATATAAACACACCCAGACCAAAGCCAATGTAGTTAAGAAAAGAAAAATTAATGAACAGGTATATCTGGTTATGATTTTGTTTCTGCACTGCTGAACATAATCAAGGTAATACTCCCTGAAACGTTTGCTTTGATTTTTTTCATCTTTGGTCATTATGACATTTCCTATGAAAATACTCAGTATGAATAAATCTTGAAACATCTATGAGCTGATTATCAGCAGTGTTAAGGACAACAAATAAACTTATTTTTTTTATCAATTATTAAGTCATTGGAAGCAAATTTTATTTTAAATTTTTGTGACTTCTTAGTTTTTTTTTTTTTTAATTTGTTTGATTTATGAGCATGAATAGGGACACTAGATAACAGATTCTTGGGCAGGGTCTTCACACTAAATCTATAGAATAATATATAAGAAAAATGTTACCTTCCTTGAGGAGTTTTTCTAAGAACTAAATGAGAACATAGAAAAGTACCCAGCCCACTGCCTGAAGCCCTGTAGAAACTCAACAGATGGCAGCTGTTATTACTATATTTCAATTGCTAAATAAAATGTACTTATGTCCAAATTTAAAGAGAGGAGGCAAAGTTTTTGAGATTTCTATTGTTTTTCTTCTTAAAAAATATCCTTAACTAAGCCTAAACTGGGAACATACTACTATTTTGGATTTAACACTCCCCTTCCCCTCTTTATTATTAACACAGATAATGAAAGCCAACCATTATTCTTAATAAAGACAGTCATAGAAGCTGTTGCCCAAACAACTCATGTTTCAGGAATAAACTGTGGTCTGGAGTTCACAGCCCCCTTTGCTGGCCCTGACTCCAGAACCTTCTTTGACCTCTTCTCTCCAAAATGGTGTGGCTATCGCTTCAAGCATGTGACTTGGTCAGCTTCCTTTTTTAACCAAGAGGTGTCAAACCTGGCTCCCTCTATTTACGTATTGATCTTCGGAAAAGAGCATTTGATTCTTAGCTGTTTTTCAGAAAGTTAATCTCAAACTCTTTATCACAACTTCATTTTCAATAACAATATTTTAAGAAGCTTGCCTAAAGGGCAAGCCATCTACTTCTCAGAACACTCCAAATTTTATCCATAATGAAAACAGCCACTCAAAGAGCTACCCATCTGGATATTTGGGCCCCTTGTAGAGATGCTTCTGTGTCATATTTCTCCAGTGTCACACCACAGTGCATGGCCGCAAGCATGAGCAGCAAGCACCACCATGAGCATGTTCAGGCCCACCACATCCTATGGTGTCACTTGTACAAGGACTCATAGAAAATGATTTTCTCTCAGGCCCTCAGCAACTGTGTGGCAAAAAAAAAAAAAAAAAAAAAAAAGCCCTCTAAAATTTTGGGACTGAAATCTCCAACCTGAAATTTTAACTCCCCAGCCTAAAACTTCTTTCTGAACCTCTAACTGAGCAAGCAGACAAAACAAAATGAAACTTGTTTAACTATACAAGTCACCTTTTCTATCTTTTTCTCCATTTCCTGTGTTAGAACAGAAAATGAGAAATATCCATACCAATATTATCGTACAAATTGAAACATTTGCCTTTTGGAAAGATCATCTTGGTCTACAGAGTAGAAGTTTACCACTAAAAATTTTCTTCAAGATTTTAAAACTGAGAAACTATGTTTCTGCAGGTTATCCAGTAAAACCAAAGAGGTGAATTCCAACCATCATTCCAAGAAAAGTTTCAAAGTATTCGTCAAGCCTACTATTGCATGCATTGAAAATTAACCCTGACTCAGTGAAGCAGAAAGGGGATTTTTAAAAGGATATTGGGCATTCGAAGAAAACTAGAGAATCAAGCCGGGGAAACTATCAATCAGAAATCATTCCCAAAATCATGAAACCATCACTGTCACCCCCCAGTGGCATGCACCCTGCAGATGGCACCACTGTCAGACACCATAACCACCAAGCACTCGACCAGGATACCATTTTAATGCCCCCACTGCCTTTAAGAATGGATGCAATTAATTGCCATCCTGTCAACACTTCCATCAGAATGCAATCTAGAAAGTTCCTCTTCTCTTCACCAGCTTCCCATACCAATTTGGGCAGAAGTGTGTATCTGGCAGAACTTTGAGATCATCTGTCCATGCCCTACCTGCAAGAAACACCAGAAAAATGATTTTCTGACATGTACAGCTTTAGAGTGGGTACCAGTATCTGTCTCATAAAAGGAGAAATTCCTAGACATTGGAAAGAAAGTTCTGTTAGGTAGCCAAAAACAATAAATAAACTTTTTTATAGCAATTGATCTACTTGTCTTTAGTAACTAAATTTGAAATGTCACTCAAATATGGGACATTGTAGTGGACGTATGAAATCTTTTTGAATCAAGGTACACCGAGAGGGTCATTTTTTTTATCATCCCTGCTATGGCCCTTAAAGCTGCAAGTATGGAAATTAAGACAAAACAGATATTTTCAATTTTTCACAAAGAAAGGCACAGCCCTTTGTATATTACAACTTAAGTCACGATTCTTTCATTCTTGCTCCTTCCATTCTGCGTCCATCCAGTGATGTTTTTTCCAGGGAATGTGGCAAATTAACATATCCAGATTCTTGACTATATTCTGGATGTACCACAGTTAAAGAAACTTCAAGAGAATGAAACAGCTCAATGAAGAAGGAATAAACTTAAAACTTTATATCATAATGAATAATTATTTATAACAAAGACTATTTCAAACATTGGGTAATAATATTCATGGTTTCTAAACATAAATCTTAGGTGGTCTTTTTCTCAGCATTATTTAAGCAGGTTCTCCTGGTTACTTGAGAATACGCCCTATGTCTACATAATATTTTCTTTTAACTTCAAATTCCCAATTTTCTATCTTGTATTATAGAGGCAATTGATAAATATCCATTGACTGGATAAGATTGTGTCACTTGGTTTTCAAGAAGTCAAAAAGGAGCCATGAGCAGTCCTGTCTTTCTTTTAGGGATATTTGCCTATCTGGCTTTTTGAAATTTGCCTAGCTATGACAGAGTATATTAGTAACAAATCGATAGGATATTCTATGAATAATACTCATCTGAATATGAATCTGCCCCTCACCTCACCCTTTTTATAAGGAGTGGGTACAGGATTCTTTGAGATCCATGAGACAGGTGAGGGAGGCAGGCAGTAAGAAGCTAGACTGTCAAGGGCACATCAGCAGAAAGCATACAAGAGATGCAAAAGTAGTCAGGATGGGATCAGATATAAAAGGGTCATCAGAAGTGAGAATCAACATGTGAGGATAAAATAAAGTGTCTGGGACCAGGAGATAAGACCAAGAGACAAAACTGTACAGAAACAGGATATATTCAAACATATAAGGCAGAGGGGAGGAAGAAACTCCCACACCATTGCCTAAAGCAGTGGTTCTCAAACTTGGGTGACTATTGGAATCAGTTGGAGACTTAATAAAGGGCAAAAAGTTAGCCCAGACTCCTGGAAACAGGAAAAGGCCTGGCCCTTTGTATTTTTACCAAGTTCCCTAGACATTTCTGATTTCCACCAAAGTTTAATAACTACTGGCCTAGAACCTCAGCTAAGGGATGAGCTAGACTCTGAAATATATTAATAACATGTTACGTACAAAATTATACTCTCCTAAAATAATCTGTGTTGGATTTCCTATTCATAAAATGCATTTTAGGATAGGTAATTACCTCCCCTGGTACAAGTCTTTAGGAGCGAAAAGCAAAAAATACTTCCCTCCAAAATGGGGATAAAAATGTAAGTTAAATGTTGTGAATGATGCCTCACCAGGTTGTCATTAGCCTCAATGTCTGGTGTTTAAAAAAAAAAAAAAAAAACAACCATCAGAAAACTCTTTATCTTTTGCTCATCAATTCATTTGCTCTTTATACTTCAATTAGGTATTTAGCCACTGCAGACTTCATATAGACACGTTATAAAAGCACCAATTTCCACGTGAGCAAGCAGCTACCTCTGCCAGATCTCAGCTCTATGTTGTTTAGGAACTGGACATCTGCAAATAGCCAGCTTGACAAAAGTATTCTTCAAGCAAATATAGCTCTCTCCCCTCACCTGTGCCTCTCTGGCTGAATCATTAATGTGGTCTTCCTTCTGCCTAACTTTTGACTGACTTAATTAAAATAAAAATCAAACAAAACAAAACATTAGAAAAGTTATCTCAAATGCATAATATTTCTATCTAGGAAATATGCTTTATTTCCCTTTATGATCATAATTGGCATGTGGACAGAAGAACGTCCTTAGGGTTTAGTGCCATTTTGCTGGGTAGAGTAGCATTATAGAGGAAAAGAAACCACCCATACTATGATATTTTAACAGCAATTGAGACACGTCTGTGTATGTGGAGGAGGGAAGGGGATGTGTCATCAGGGTGTTTGTGATTGAAGAGTTAGGTTAGGTATTATACCCATAAATTATAGATACTAAATCTGAAATCTCTATCACTCTAGATAAACTGAGGGTCTTGCTCATCATTAACATGGTCACTGACTCTAGCAGACAAAACCTGTTCTGTTTCATGCAAAAAGGAATATTAAAGTTCTGTATCTCCCTAATCTTCAAGACAACTGACCTTTAAACTGATCACATCAAAAGCATCTATTGTATGTTTGATGCCTTCATTCAAGCCTGTTGAGTCACTATGCCAGGGTTTGGGTATTCAAAGATGAAAAAGACATGTCTTATCCCCCAAAAGCTCACAATCTAAAAGAAAAGTCAGACACGATTGAAAAATAGACTGGCTTACTTTTCCAAACAACCTCCAGAGTTGTCTGAGGAATCCCTTGATTATTACGATACTCTTCTGTGAGTCTGTTTTCAAATCTATTTTTACTACCCACTTGTCTTTTTCTTTTCAAGTCAAATTTAATTCCTTTGAGGTTCCTTTCTAAAGCATACCCAAAAGCATTTTAGTTCTATGATCAAAATTCATAAGAGCAATGGCCTTTTTCTTAAAGTGCTAGAGATATCTAGTTCTAGGCTCTTCAAAATCCAAAGAATTCAAAACCTCCCTGGGGATGTAAAATGACTATATTGAAAAAACACACCTATGTGAAACCAAAAGTCTTAACAAGAGCCAGAGCTACACAGCTGTCCATGTTGCAAAGAGAGACAGTATATTAAAGAGAAAAGAAGACGGGCTTTGAAGCAAATAGAACTGAGGTTGAATTTAAACTCTAAACATTCTGTCTATGTGACATTTAGGCAAGTTGTCGAAGCTTCTGAAATTTCTAATGTTTAGGTGCACATAAAAGCTGCCTTGTACTGTGACCATCAGGATTAGAAAAAAGTTTGTGGCATACCTTGTACATAATGGATACTTTAAAATGATAACTCTGACTGCATTATTTCTAGCTCAATTACTTCTAGAAATTGAATTAACTACCACTTGTATAATTACTCACCAATAAAATAACCACTTTAAAAAAAAAATCTGGCTAAATAAGAAAAGCCTGGAACAAAATAGCTTTATTTTGGGGGGGAAGAAAAAGAGATTTTTCTGCCTATATTATTAAAAAAAACACACACACAATTATTGACCTAGCTTGATCACTGTGGGAAGACTCACAGTCAGTTATCTTGAGCCTGTCCTAGAAGCGGGGTGAGCAAAGTGTCTCCCTGGTGACTCACTGGCTTCCACAGCCCCTTGCTTCCCTTCCCCTTCCTCTTCCTCTTGCCACACATGTCTTATGTGTTTCTCTCCTCTTGAGTACTTCCATCATGGAGGTGAACATATGAAAAATATATATTAAGAAATATTAAGTAGTCAGAGCTCCTTGAAATGAGGAGAAAACCAATTGCAAAATTCAAGTTTCTTTGTTACCTAGTTTCAGTTTTATAAATTTTTCTAACATTATCATATGTTGACCAAGATCACTAAAAACCACTGCTTACAGACACACTCTGTGTCATAATGAGAATCTGAGCACCCCATGACCAATGAAAATATAATCTTAGATTATGGCCCTTGAGAGCCCATGAACTAGTTCTAATAATTTATAAATCTAAATCACTTTATGATCAGTTTACTCATAAGAAGGCTGAAAGATTAAATAAAACATCAAATTTAATTGTTTCTCGTGAGAAATACATCAACTGAGTGAGCCGTCATTGGCAATCTCATGCTGCTCAGAACTTTGAATGGGACTTACTGTATGTATATATTATTTAAAATAATAAGGAAACAAATCATCTTAATAACAACAGTGCCAAGAACAATGTTTTAAAATAAAATATCTCTAAGTGAAAAAGAAAGCCTATTATTCGCAGCGGGGAGGGGATTTTGGAAGACATTAATCTATCTTGTTTATCTAGTAGTAAAACTTTTATTAAACCATAACACTTTCTTAGCAGTCCTCTCCACTGCCACCATCGCAGTCTCTAAGGGAGAATCCTGTGGCCTGTGATTTCTTGGTTGATCCCCTTTTTCTGTTCTTGGTTGGTTCAGACAGCTTCTGTGCCTCTCATCATCCACCATTGCTCAATGGATGATCAATAAGGAGAACTAAAAGAATTAATGTATTTTTTAAATTAAATGCATTCTTGTGTTTTCAGAACTGCATAATTTATAACAAAAAAATCAATTAGTAAAACTCATTCATTTCAATATATTCACAGAATACCTCGAGAGCTATAGTTAGAAATAAGATATTGCCCTAAAGCATTCTAAGACCTGTTAACATCCAGATGCCCTATTGTAAAGCAAACTAATTATCACAACAAACCTGTTTTAATTAACTTTATTTATTTATGTGTCTCTCTTAATTGCATTTCCCTTATAAGACTCACACCTTTCTAACACTGTATGGTACAATAAAATATAAGTCCGTCTGCCAAGAACAAATTCTTACTGGACAATTGCTGAGGAATTTCTTTTATCAAGATAAACACTGGAAGCTATTTCCTGTTGGTAAAATGGATTCTTGACTTGTGTGGCCAATCATTTCATCTCTCTGAAGGAGGAAATAATGAAAGAGACAGAAACATTGCGTCTAAGTGCATTTAAGAAATGAAGCTGGCTGGAGAATGGAGAACCCTTGGAAGAATACAATCATTTCACCTAAGGGTATGTTACAGCCAGTGATGAGAAGATCAGCACTCTAAGAAAACAGATTTCAAAAAGATTACTTGAGTAGGATTCCTTAGAAATTCTGAGAAGGGAGATAGCTTAAGAGGGAAGGAAGGCTGATACACATAAAATTCTGACAACACAATGTCAAATAATCCCTCTGAGGAAAAGAGAAGACATGGCAATCAAATGTAGGTGAACCACAGACAAGTGACATGGAACTGAAAGAACAGTGTCTAGCAGGCTAAAAGCTGAGAACAGGAAAAGGCTTTCAAAAATGCTAACGATCAACAAAAAAAAAGGCGCTTTTTTTGCAGCAGATGAAGAGACTAAAAAAAGAGAGAGCGAGAGATACAGGATTTGGGGCCACTGAAAGTGAAGAAATGACAGAAATCTTTTCTTCTGTAAAGAGAAATGGTAATAAGCCCAGAAAAGCAAGAATGAATCTCAGAAGGTGAAATTAAACTACAAGATTGGGCAGAATTATGTTTGAAATGCCAGGCAGTTTTATTAGATGGGCTAAGTGCTTGTGACTAGGTGAATTCCATTTCAGGCTTCAGAAAGAAATTACAAAATGAAATAGCTGAACTGTATTAGAATGTGCACAGAGGAAACCTGGAGAGAAGGAAAGGCACCAGAGAACAGAAATGAACTAATATTGACTTAACATACTTAAAAGATGAGAGTGATTTTCATTAATTGAACTCTTACATTCTGTGTTGATTCTGGGCAAGGAAAGAATTGAGAAAAATCAAATAGGGTCAGTATGGAGCCAACATAGATTTGCGATGAACAATTCAAGCCAGACCTAGCTTATTTTCTTTTTTGATAAAATTACTAGAGCAGGAGACAAGGAGAATCCTGTGGACCTATGTGTCTGAGTTTCAGCAAGGCATTCGACAGGCTCTCTCATTTTACCATTGCAGGGAGTATTTTCAAAATTAGTGTCTGCAAAGAAAACTTCTGTGGGATATTCATATGTATGCAGGGAACAGGGTTTATACACAAGTACATTTGGAAAACAAGAGCAAAACAAAATATAAAATTTAAAGAGTAATATATATGATAATGTGCACTGTGGCTCTCCAGGAAGAGAATGTAGTATGCAGCCCTCCTAAACTTTTTTTAATATGATACCCAATTTTATTTAGGTACATCTATTAACATCTCTTGAAACAAAATTTGGGAACTGCTTTAATGAAGAAATATGCATTGAATAAAATCTGCAATTAGAAGGTATCCTGATCAACTATACCCATACATAGAGTACTGGCCTGAAAAGAGGTCTTCAGTGAGGACACACAAGCCCATCTTTAATGCTTCGCTTCATGTCACCATCAGTGACTTGTTTGAAGAATTGAGTGGCACTTTACAAAACTATAAATACTATAGAATAGGAAGAGATAACCAATATGTCACCTTACAGAATCAAAACCCCAAAAGATTTCAAATGGATGCAACCATGAGTTGATTCTAACAAGATGAAGTTGAATAATAAATATAAAGTCCTACCACTGGTGGAAGAAAATAGGTGTAAGTGCAAAATAGGGGTAGGCTGAAGGAGGAGAAAAGTTAATAGTTGTGTTTATGAAAAAACATTCCAGATTTGGCAAAAAGCTCATTGTAAATCAACAGTTTGATGTGGCTGACCACTTCCTCCCTTCCCCCCAAAAAAATGTCCTTAGACGTTAACAGAATTATAGAATCTAGCCAAGATGTGGAAGCAACTCCAGCATCCATTAATAGATGAATGAATAAAGAAAATACACAAGGATAAATCTGGAGAAAGATGGAGACTATGTAAAAGCAGGGTTCACCTCCTCCCAGGTCCACTTTGAAATTACAACCAAATTATAAAATAATCAATGTGGAGAAATACCTGAAGTCCAGCTCATTGTAACACATAAACCTGATAATATAAAGAAGGAGCCACAATGAAGCCAGTAGTGAATCAGGCTGGACCCACATCTGCAAGTGGGGTGGTGGAGAAACACGAGAAGGGAGAGTGAGGCTGCAGAAGCTCCCCTGAAGGACAGGGGTGTCCTGGCCTCATTCGGGGGCTTCCCAGCCCAGGCAAGAGGAGTTTCCAATAACTCTGACTGTAAAAACTAGAGGGGATTCTGGCCGTCTGGGTGAGACAGGAGACTGAAATCCTAGAAGCCCCTTTGAAAGGCCCACACATAGGCTCTTTCACCTGTGGACACTCACCTGGGGCACCGGTAGTGGGTCAGAGACTCCCGCAAGATTCATACTGGGAAAGTCTGCATTACCTAGCGCTAGAATGCTAGAACGAGGCCTCGACAAGCAGCCACCATTGTGCTTTAGTCTGGACCCCTGTGGGGCAATCTACAGACCTCACCAGCTAGACTGTGCAGACCCCTCCCACAAGGTCATTAGGCAATAGGAAGCACTGGCCTGAGGAGATTAGCCTGCCTCACCCAACCTGCAGATTCCCTGGGGCTTCTGTTGCTGGATGCCTGCCACACCCTGCACCTATTCAGGGCCAGGCATTTGCAGTTGATAGTCAGCACTGTGAGCCTGCATTTCGGAGACAGTTTTAGGCAGATCACTGCTGCCAACATGAACGTGAGTAGATCTCAGGGGTCTATGGGCCAGTCCCAGACAGCAGCTGATCTTGCTGTGATCTGAGATTTTCATGGGACCGCAAGAACGGTTACTGAAGTTGCAGCAAGGCTGAAGTTGTATAGATCCTAAGAGCCATCATCTTCCTGAGACCTTGCCCCACCAACCCACAAATTGCCCCAGGCAGCCCATTAACAGTCAACTGCCACAGCCCTGCCCCTCCCTTCTCCCCATCCCCCATCTTCCAATCTATACAGGCAACAAACTGGCTAGCACAGGGCAGGCACTCTACGAAAATCAGGTGCAAGCAAATGATCTCTGCTGTCTGCAAAAACTGCAATATCACACAGAAGTTACCACAAAACTGAGGCTGTATTGGCCTGACGGCCCTGTGTCCCTGAGATCCCGCTTCACCCAAGCCACACAAAGTGCCTGCAGCCCATTGACAGGCAGCCTCACCCACAACCCTGCTTTTCTCTAGGGTTATGCATTCTGCACAGGCAACAGACCTTGGCTATCACAGTGAGCACCTTTTAGGGAAAACAGCTGTGGGCAGACCACTTCTGCGTAGATGAGCTACAATATCTCTTGAGTGGATTACAGGGGTCTGTGGGACCACCCCAGACAGCAGCTTGTCTCCCTGTGATCTGAGATTACTGCGGGAATGTGCAGACATAGAAATTGCAGAAAACTGAGGCTATTGGCCTGATGGCCCTCGACTCCCTGAGATCCTGCCGCATCTAATACACAAAGTGCCCACTGCATGTTGATAGGCAGCTGCCCCTGCCCTGGGATGGAGCATTCTGCTCAGTCAACAGATCTCAGCCAGCAAGATGAGCAAAGTTCAGGAAATACAGTGACGAGAAGATTATTACTGCCAGCATGAGATACAGTATCTCTTGGGTAAATGTCAGAGGTTTTGTTAGCCCATCACAGAAAACAGTAGGTCATACAGTGATATCTGACTTTGATGGGAGCCTGCAGTGCCAGAACTGGGAGCAAATCTGGTGCTGTGTAGGCCTGATGGCCCTGTACCTCTCTGACAGTACGCCCCACCTAATCCACAAATTACCTGTGGCAAGCCTGCTCCCAGGCAATCCAATCCTATCCTGTGCTTTCCTTGGGTCACAAATTCAACAGCAAACAATAGCATCGGTTTGTGCAGCCCACATAAAGCTGTTCACCCAGGAGAAGCATTAGGTGGTAGGCCGCAAACTCACACTTGTGAGCTTCAGTAAGTCTTAAACAGAGCTTGTGAGTTTGCAGGCCAGAACCGGGCAGCAGCTGACCTTGCTATGATTGGAAGCTTGTACAGGGAACCACAGAGATAGTGATGGCATGTAAATTGACACTCCAGTGGCAGGGAGAAATTTACTCCATAGATCAAAGAGACTCCCAGAGTCCCTACACTACCTAACATGCATACCACTCAGAGGATCCTCCAGTTTCAGAGACTTACTGGCAACTGACAGGCAGTGTCAGACCTAGAAGAGCACTGATCCCTCTGCTAAACTTCCCTAGGTCAGGGATTGGGGATAACCAAGAGCTGCCTACAGAATTGTCTTTTCTACTTACCTGTAGATCCAGCATAGGCAACAACCATCAGCAGATCGCTTTGTAATTCTCACTGTGTAGCCCTGAGCAATCAAAAGCAGCAACTGACCTTGGCCTATGGGGGAGCCCCTCCCAATGGGCCACAAAATCAACGCATCTGGAGGCTGGCACCAGACCACACAGAGCAACTTCTGACTAGTTCCAGTAGTGGTACACACAAAGGGTGGTTGCAACAAGCACATAAGCCTGCTAGAGCAAATCCCACTCGGTGGGGTCAGCCCCCACACAACAACTCTTATCCTGAGGGTGCAGCCAATTCCCACATTTGGTCAGCCTGAACGTTAATCTCACCCACTGATCTACTAACAGTAAAGGCTTGGTGACAACAGAAGATCACACACGACTCACACAAAGGTCACCTCCAGAGCTCCTGGCACAAGGGATCAGGGAGAGTGTGCCACTGTTTCACAGGACACCTTCCACATTAAGCTATCTGGCCAAGGTTGAGAGATAAAACAAATATTCCTGACCTAGAAATGAATACAAAGAGGTTAATAAAATGAGAAAACAAAGAAACATGCCACAAATGAAACAGCAGGAGAAAACTCCAGAAAATAAACTAAATGAAATGGAGGCAAGCAACCTACCAAGAGACAGAGTTCAAAATAATGGTTATAAGGATGATCAATGAACTTAGGGGAAGAATAGATGAGCACAATGAGAACCTCAACAGAGAGACAGTAAGCATTAAAAAAGACATAGAAACCAGAAAAAAGAACCAGACAGAAATGAAGACTACAATAACTGAAACAAAGAATACACTAGAAGGATTCAATAGTAGATTGGATGAAGCAGAAGATCAAATCAGCAAACTGGAAGACAAGGTAGCAGAATACACCCAGTTAGAACAACAACAACAACAAAACAAAAAAAAAAAAAAAAAGAATTTTAAAAAATGAGGATAGTTTAGGAATCCTCTGGAAAATATGAAGCATAACAATATCAGGATCATAGAAATATCCAAAGGAGAGAGAGAGCAAGGGATTGAGAACCTATTTGAAGAAATGATGACAGAAAACTTCCCTAATCTAGTGAAGGAATTAGATATACAAGTTCAGGAAGAATAAAGGATTCCAAACAAGAGGAATTCAAAGAGACTCACACCAAGACACATCATGATTAAAATGCCAAAGGTCAAAGACAAAGAGAGAACCTTAAAAGCAGCAAGAGAAAGTCAGCCAGTTACTTACAGGAATATCCTGAAAAGAACAACTGCTGATTTTTCAATGGAAACTTTGAAAGCCAGCAGGGACTGGAAAGAAATATTCAAAGTTATGAAAAACAAGAATCTACAATTACAAATATTCTACCCAGTAAGGCGTTTGATTAAAATGGAGGTGAGATAAAGAGCTTCCCAGACAGGGTTAAGGTTGAGGAATTTATCACCAACAAGCCAGTATTACAAAAAATGTTAAAGGGACTTCTGTAAAAAAAAAAAAAAAAGAGGGGGTAAAAAAGAAAAAAGAATGAACAAATACAAATAATAAAATAACAGTAACTATGTGTCTATTAGTAATCACTTTAAGTGTAAACGGATTAAATCAAAAGACATAGGGTAGCTGAATGGATAAGAAACAAGACTCATACACATGCTGTCCACAAGAGACCCATTTCAGATCGAATGACACTCACAGACTGAAAGTAAAGAGATGGAAAAAGATATTTCACACAAATGGAAATGAAAAAAAAAAAAGTGAAATAGCAATACTTATATCAAATAAAATATACTTTAAAACAAAGGCTATCGCTTCTTTTCGGCCAGAATTGTCATCTTCCAGTAATTTGCCAAAATGACCAAAACAAAGGGAAATAGGATAGGCACCCAGTTCTCTAGGCCTTTTAGAAAACACAGAGTTGTTACTTTGGGCACATACATGCAAATCTACAAGAAAGGTGATATTGTAGACATCAAGAGAATGGGCACTGTTCAAAAAGAATGCCCCACAAATGGCTAAACTGGTAGAGTTTACAATGTTACCCAGCATATTGTTGGCATTGTTGTAAACAAACAAGTTAAGAGCAAAATTCTTGCCAAGAGAATTAATGTATGTATTGAACACATTAAGCACTCTAAGAGCCAAGATAGCTTCCTGAAACGTGTGAAGGAAAATGATCAAAAAAAAGAAGGAAGCCAAAGAGAAAGTTACTTGGGTTCAACCAAAGTGTCAGCCTGCTCTACCCAGAGAAGCACACTTTGTGAGAATGAATGGAAAGGAACCTGAGTTGCTGGAGCCCAATCCTACAAATGCATGGCATGATAGATTTTAAAAAATGAAAGATTTCTAATTAAATACATAATAATAAATAAATAGAACAAATGCTATAATAAGAGACAAAGGAGGGCATTACAGAATGATAAAGGGGTCAATAAATCAAGAAGAAATAACTCTAGTAAACATATACACACCCAACATAAGAGCACCTACATACATAAAGCAATTATTGACTGACATAAAAAGAGAGATCAACAGTAATACACTCATAGTAGGAGACTTTAATACCCCATTGACACCAATGGACAGATCTTCCAGACAAAAAAATCAACAAGAAAACAATGGGCCTAAAAGACACACTAGACAAGATGGATTTAATAGATATTTTCAGAGCATTTTATTCCAAAGCAACAAAATATATATTCTTCTCAAGTGCATATGGAATATTTTCCAGGATAGACCACATGTTAGGACACAAAACCAGTCTCAGTAAATTTAAGAAGACTAAAATCTTATCAACCATCTTCTCTGATCACAGTGGTATGAATCTAAAAATCAACTACAAGAAAAGAACTGGAAAATACAAAAACACATGGAGGCTGAATAACATATTACTAAACAATAAATGGATTATTAATGAGATCAAAGAAGAAATCAAAAGATACCTAGAGATAAATGAATATGAAAACACAAGAACTCAAAATCTATAGGACATGGCAAAAGCAGCCCTAAGATGGAAATTTATAGCAATACAGGCCTACCTCAAGAAACAAGAAAAAGCTCAGATAAACAATCAAACCTTACATCTAAAAGAACTAGAAAAAGAACAGCAAACAAAGCCCAAAATGTCTAGAAGGAAGGAGATAATAAATATCAGAGCAGAAATAAACAAAATAGAGTCTAGAAAAACAATGCAAAAGATTAATGAAGCCAAGAGCTGGTTCTTTGAAAGGATAAACAAAATTGACAGACCCTTCACCAGACTCTTCAAAGAAAAAAGAGAGAGAACTCAAATAAATAAAATCAGAAATGAAAGAGGAGAAATAACTATGGACTGCAGAGAAATACAAAGTATGATTAAAAAAAATACTACAAGCAATTATATGCTAATAAATTAAACCATCTGGAAGAAATGGACACTTTCCTAGAAACATACAATCTCCCAAGACTGAGTCAAAAAGAAACAGAAAATCTGAACTGACCGATTACCACCAATAAAATAGAATCAGTAATTAAAAACCTCCCAAAAGACAAAAGTCCTGGACCAGATGGCTTCAAAGGCAAATTTTACCAAACATTCAAAGAATTAACACCTATCCTTCTCAAACTATTCCAAAATATCCAAGAAGAGAGAAGCCTCTCTAACTAATTTTATGAGGCCACCATTACCTTAAATCCAAACCCAAACAAAAACATTACAAAAAAAGAAAACTATAGATCGATATCTCTTATGAATGCTAATGCAAAAGTCCTTAACAAAATATTAGAAACCGAATTCAGCAATATATTTAAAAAATCACACACCATGATTTAGTCGGATTTATTCCTGGGATGCAAGGTTGGTTCAATATCCACAAAACAATTAATGTGATATACCACATTAACAAACTAAAAGATAAAAACCATATGATCATATCAAGAGATGTAGAAAAGTGTTTGACAAAATCCAGCATCATTTATGATAAAAACTCTCAGCAAAGTGGGAATAGAGGGAACATACCCCAAAATAATAAAGGCCATATATGACAAACCTATAGCTAACATCATACTCAATGGGGAAAGGCTAAAAGCATTTTCCTTAAGATCAGGAACATGACAAGATGCTGACTTTCACCACTCCTCTTCAACATGTTATTGGAAGTCTTAACCACAGCAATAAGACAAGAAAGAAAAAGAAAAGGTATTCGAATTGGAAAGGAAGAAGAAAAACTCAGTATTTGCCGATGACATACTGTATAGAGAGAACCCTACAGATTCCACCAAAAAAACTGTTAGAACTGACCGATGAATTCAGCAAAGTAGCAGGATACAAAATTAATATTCAGAAGTCAGTGGCAGTTTTACACACCAATGAGGAACTTGTGGAAAGAGAAATTAAGAAAACAATCCTGTTTATAATTGTATCAAAAACAATAAAACACCTGGCAATCAAATTAACCAAGGAAGTAAAAGACCTGTTCTCAGAAAACTATAAGTCATTGAAAAAAAGAAATTGAAGAAGACACAAATAAATGGAAGCATATACCATGTTCAGGAGTAGAAAGAATCGATATCATTAAAATAGCCATACTACTCAAAATAGTCTAGGGATTCAATGTTATCCCTATCAAAATACCAATGGCATTTTTAGAGAGCTAGAACAAATAATCCTAAAATTTATATGGAACCATAAAAGACCCCTAATAGCCATGGCAATCTTGAAAAAGAAGAACAAAGATGAAGGCATCACACTACCTGATATCAAACTATACTACAAGGCTACAGTAATCAAAACAGCTTGGTACTGGCATAAAAACAGATACATTGATCAATGGAACAGAATAGAGAGCCCAGAAATAAATCCATGCCTATACGCTCACTTAATATATGACAAAGGAGGTAAGAACATACAATGGCATAAAGACAGTCTCTTCAATAAATAATGTTGGGGAAATTGGACAGATACATGCAAAAAAAAGAAACTGAACCACCTTCTTACAACGTATACAAGTAAAGACTCAAGATGGATTAAAGACTTAAGAATAAGATCCAAAACCATAAAACCAGAAAACACAGGCAATAAAATCTCTGATATTGCTAACAGTAATTTCTTTTCAGATATATCTCCTTGGACAAGGGAAACAAAAGAAAAAAAACAAACAATGGGACAACATCAGACTAAAAGTATTTACACAGCAAAGGAAACCATCAACAAAACAAAAAGACAACCAACTGATTGGGAGAAGATATTCGCTTACAATACATCTGATAAGAGGTTAATATCCAAAATATATAAAGAACTCATACAACTCAACAACAAAAACAAGCAATTCAATTTAGAAATAGGCAGAAGACCTGAACAGATATTTCTCCAAAGAGGAAATACAGATGGCCAATAGACGTATGAAAAGATGCTCAAGAGTACTAATCATCAGAGAAATGCAAATTAAAACCACAATGAAATATCATCTCACACCTGTCAGAATAGCTTTTTTGATCAATAAATAGTTTTTTGATCAATAAATCAAAAAACAAGTGTTGGTGAGTATGTGGAGAAAAGGAAACTCTTGCACTGTTGGTGAGATTGCAAATTGGTAGAGCCATTATGGAAAACAGTCTGGAGGTTTCTCAAAAAAATTAAAAAGGATATACCTTTTGACCCAGCAACTACACTTCTGGGTATTTGTCCAAAGAAAACCAAAACAATAATTTGTAAAGATCTATGCACATGTTCATGGCACTACAATTTACAATAGCCAAAATATGGAAGCAACTTAAATGCCCATCAACAGATGATTGGATAAAGAAGTTATGGTTGATATATACAATGGAATATTACTCAGTCATTAAAAAATAAAATCCTACCATTTGCAACAACATAGATGGACCTACAGGTTGTTATGCTGAGTGAAATAAGACAGAGAAAGATAAATACCATATGATTTTATTTATGTGTTGAATCTAAGGAACAAAAAAGAACAAACTAATTAAAAACAGACTCACAAATATAGAGGACAACCTGGTGACCACCAGAGGGGAGAGGGGTGGAGGGGCTGGAAGAATGGGGTGAAGCATTAAAGAAATACAAATTCATAGTTTTTGGATGGTCACGGGGATAGGGAGCATAGCATAGGGAATGCATTTAACATTAATGTAAAGGCTAGTTGGAGAGCCAGAGGAGACAAAGAGCAATCAGGAGGATTGTTTTATAAACTATATAAATGTCTAACCATATACTTGAAACTGATAAAATAAATTTTAAAAAAAGAAGATATACATACACATGCACACGCATGAAATATTAGTCAGCCATAAAAAAGAATGAAATCTTGCCATTTTTAACAACATGAATGAACTTAGAGGGTATTATGCTAAGTGAAATAAGTCAGATAGAAAAGTCAAATACATTTGATTTCACTTATATGTGGAATCTAAAGAAATAAAACAAAGTAAAAATAGACTCATAGGTACAGAGAATAAACTCATTTTTGCCAGAGGGCAGGAACATAGAGGGATGGATAAAAAAGGTAAAGATAAATAAAAGGTACAAACCTCCAGTTTAAAAAAAAATAAAAATAAATGACAAAGATATATTGTATACCATGGGGGAAATAGTTAATATTATAGTAATAACTTTATATGGTTACGCATAGTCAGTGGACTTTTTGTGGTAAATTATAAGGAATATAAATGTTGAATCACTGTGTTTTACACTGAAAACTAACATAATATTGTATGTCAACTACACATTAATTTTTTAAAAAGAATTATAGAACCAAGGACAATAGAAGCAGTAGGCTACATCTACTCTCCGCTGGTCCCACCATATATAGGGAATCCTGTTATGTTTTAGGGGTCCATGCTTCAAAAACACAATACTAAGCTGAATAGGGACCAAAGGAGTTACCAGTAGGGTAAAGGGCATGAAATCATTCCACGAAGCATTAAAAAATGAAGCAGAGGCTAGGAATGCTTCATCTACAGATGGAGGACTAAGGGGGCCCAACAGTTGTCTCCAAATATTTGGAGAACTGTCCTTTGGATGGAACAATAAACTTCTACAGGACAGAACTACGTTGAGTGAAGGCTCCATGGTTTTGCCTGAACCTATACTCGTAATTGAGGTTGTTTAAAGATGAGCTTACTCTGAAATTTGTGAGTTCCCTGTCATTGATGTGTTCAAACAAAGGTTTGACAAATGGTTAATGAAAATGTAGTAGAGGGAAGTCACATGGACTATGATTCTTAGGATGTTATTTAAATCTTAAGGTTCATGCTTTAAGTTAGGGACACAGCATGGTGGCCCTCAATTGATGGCCTAGAGTTGTAGAGAATAAAGAAGTCAGAACTGAGAACAGAACCTGTGCACTAGGACAAAACTAGGACACCTTAGGTCCTAAGGTCTTAATCTTTTGATTTAAGTCTTGGGCTTGAGAACAGCCAGGTCACTCTTGAGGTAAGATGGAGCGTCACAGTCTTTATGACAGAGTCACCAGATCTTAAACCTTACCAAAGAGTTTGAGTTTGAGGATGTTGACTTGCTTCAAGATATCCATTCCCACAGCCAGAACTAGCCCAGCAACTGAAACACAAACTGTGTCTCATGGTGGGGTGCAGGTTGGGGGAAGTAACCAATCCTTCCAACCATGAGATGGTAGAGTAGCAGACACTGGGGAATAAGTCCATTACTTTATGACTCTTGGACCTATAATTTTCATCTGTAAAGAATATTATCACCAATGTTGCAATTTCAGATTAAACAACAATAAATACTTTGTATTTCAACTTTAAGATAGAAAAGAATGGTTCCCTATTTAAGTACAAAAATGAATTTGCATATGAATATCTGAAAAAAATCATGGGATATATAACTAAAAGAAAATAAGGGATTGATCTTGACATGACTACATTGTGGAGAACACATTAAATTTTAAAATAACCAAGAAAAATCGTATTATCTAACACATAAAAATAAGAAAAAAATAGAAAAAGCAATAAATAACAAGGATAGCAAATACTATGTGCCAAGCACTCTTCTATGCAATTTAAATATATGAAAAAACTTTATTCCCTGATGTAGCTACTATTATTATGTGATTTTTACAGAGCAAAACTGAGGAATAGAAGAATAAAGTAATAGAGGTGAATACAACTGAAGAATAATATATTTAAGCAGAAAACAAAAAAGGCAGAAATTCACATTGGGCCACAATAGAGAAAAAAGAAAAAGAATGCTCAGGGTATAGGAAAGCAGACATCTCATCTGCTGATGGTGGAAGTATAAACTGATATTGCATTTCTAGAAGGGAATTTGGTAATGGGTATAAGAAGTCTTAAAAATATCCATTCTCTTCTTCAATCCAGTAACCCCACTTCTGGAATGTTTCCTAAAGAAAGATAAATATGTGAACAAAGGTTTCTCCACAAGATTATCCATAGTGTCATTGCTTATAATAGGAAACAAACTATTTCAGTAAATATGATAGCTAAAAATACTAAAATGTCATGAGATTTCTAAAAATGACACCATAAATATATTGATACTCATGTAAAGATACTCCTAATATCTTCTGAGTGAAACAAATAGTAAATTTGTTCTGGAAAAAATATCTGGAAATGTATGTACCAAAATAAAACAGGTAGTTTATCTGAATAGTGGGATTATCAGTCCACATTATTTTCTTCCTTTGGAGTTTTCTGTATTTTCAGGTATTGTGACAAGGAGACCATTACATGAGAAGTAGTTAAGAGTTTACTTAAGAGTGCACTTTGTAGCCAAAATACCAGGATTCAAATTCCAGCTCTACTGTTACTCACTTGGGTAAATTACTTACTTTCCTCATCTGTAAAATGGGAATAAAAATGATACCTATGTCATAGGGTTAATATGAGAATTAAATTAATATACATAAATACTTAGAACAGTGCCTGGGCCCTGGTAAACATCAAAAGAACTATTATTCATAATAACAATAATTATGCTTAAAACATTAAATATTCTCAACGAAAACAAAAATAATATTACCAATCAAACAGTTTATCAGAATAGGAAATCCTCTACTTTCAACCTATATATTTATGACTTTTCATAGCTAAGAATAAAGCAACATACTATCTCAAATAAGAAAAAACAGTCAACTTTGTCTGTAACCAAGAGTTGGTATAGGTGGTCACACACTTATTTTAGTCTCAGAGAGCACCTGTTTGTTGTGTCTGTCTGGGTTTTGAGATATTTTATAGTTTTACAGCTATTATTAGTCACACCATGTCCAGTTAAAAAAGTGGTAAGTTTAAAGGATAGTATAGTAAGAAGAGGCATGTGATTATAATGGGGGAAAAAAGGAGAGAAAAATAAACTGAAAATAGTGGGAAAATGATGAGATGTTATACATACAGGTGAGACGAATCACTGGTCCATAAGAAAAATTCATTAGAGAAACAGAAAACATGTGACATTTGAAAAATGCCAGGTCTGTTTGATCTATGGTGATCAACATCAGATGAGGAAAAGTGAATAAGGATAATAAATGACTTTGAGGATGTGGCCAGATGATGAGCATCGAAGCTGGACATCTGGAAACCTAATGGTAATTCATTGTGACTGGTTATTTGTTTGAGAACTTAAATGCTAAGCAAGGTAGTATGCTACAAATGAAACCCACGTTACACACCATGGATAGGTCTATCGGTAAAGGTCCTAGTTGAATCTGCCCAATTCCCTTATGGAACTGGGAGGTGGTAAGAGTTTTATCTGAAGGACTAAGGAGTTCTCCCACTCTAGTTATGGAGAGAATCAGGCAGGGAGCTTTCAACGGCCTCAATAGACTTGCAATGTAGACAAAAACCAATATTTTGGACAAAGGTCTCTGATAGACTGCATATTAATTGGAAGAATTGCATGCCTTGTTTCAACTTTTCAAATTTATATTTCATGGGAATACACTTGAAAAATGAAGGCTTAAACCCTTCTTAGGAATATTGTTGTGGCTTTATTATTCATTTAATAGCTAATCCTAAAGTCTATATTCTTTTCACATTTAAAGTAGTGTAGTGTTATTTCTATGTATGTGCAAATAGACTTAGAAACAACTTTTTTTATAAGTAAAAGTGCCCAGAAAACTTAGAAAGAGGGGGAAAAAAACAGCTGGTGAATACATGTTGCATAGATATGCAAACTCACCTGAATGAGGCAGAATGCTTCCTCAGCCATGACTCAATTATAACTACACTAAATATTTTAATATTTTAAAACAATAAATTAGGCAAAAAGGATGTTCAGCCTAGAAATAGAAGAATCATTGAGCCAGAGTCCATCCTAGCATTGTCCAGGAAAGAGGAGATGAGACTAATGGATTCTGAGTATTCCAGCCTTGTTGGTAAGGCAAATGATAGTAGAAAGATGACAAGTTGGCAAGTAACCAACAACAACATCTTATTATGTTAGGCTAGATCCAATAAACATGAGAGTATCTCTTTCCATTTTGTTTACTTGATCAACAAGCAACCATCAAATTATGATCTGGCTTCCAAGTAGATATCCCTACAGAAACATAATACTGCCTTGACAAAGCCCATAATAAACACTGAAATTTTTTAAATTGGTGTTATTTTATACATCAGTCTTTCTAAAGTTGGTTAATGTGAGTCAGCCCTTAAGAACTGGATCCACTCTTCTTATAGAGAAAATGCAAGACTGAGGAGCCTGACTCTGGGCATAAGTAACTAAGGCCATCCTGTGCAATTTCCGCTAAGCTTCCCTGGTAGTGATACCCTGATGTTGCTGTTAGTTGCAAGCAAGCATTCTACATTTCTACAAGGAACAAATCAAAAATTCTGTCTGTACTCAATGGTTCCTTTCAGGCTCCACTGAAAGACTCATAAATTGGAAAGGAACCAGGGAAAAGCAACAAACATGATGTTTTAATCCTGGAAAATACAAGGCTGAGAGAAAGAGAAGTGGTCAGAGCCATAGGACTTCAGAAAAGAATGACCCTCGCCATGCCTAAGTAGACTGTGGACTCCAATTACCACCACTTTGTAAACATGGTGCACTCCTTGACACTGTTTTAGGAACACTGAGAATCTCATTAAATGTATTATCATTTCCTACCTAATATATTACAGTACTACTTGTTGTCCATGATTGCTATTGATCATATGGAAACTACTGTGCCAAGTTATAAAATGCTATCATTCACTTTGAATTTACTGCAGAAACTTTACAATAAGTATCTGTCCCACAGTGATTTGAACTTAATCTACCCATAGAGATCTTTTATCCTGTCCTCTGCTTCCTTGAGACATCATTTCTGATGTTAACTAACAAGAACATCTGACCCTCTTATTAAGTCAGATTTCTTCACTGCAAGAATGCAAGTAACCAACAAAAGCTCCTCGTGAGGCTCAGAGAAAGGAAGTAGTTAAATGATAAAAATGTGAAATGTTATGCAGCAAGCTGTGTACAATTAACTAGAATTCAAATATACACCTTGTTCCAATCCAAGCCATTTATCAGATAAAAATAGTCTGCTACAAGAATGTCATGATTAATGAGGTGAGACTCCAGCTAATTACTGTTTCCTCCAGAAGTAATTAGGTTGGCATTGCTAATCAAGATGAATGAACACTCTGACCTGCTTTTTTAAATGTAAAACTATGAGCCGCTACTGCAATAACATCATTTAGTTCAGGCAATGTAGTCTTTATTAGGCTTGTAGTTTGATTAAATTCTTTTGTTACACCAGGCTTTCCACACATGAACAGATGAATGCCATGATGTTCAAAGAGTTTTTCACCCTTAATTAAAGACTGAAAAGGCTTGTTCAATTCACAGGGCAATACATAGGACAGCTCTAAATTGATAGCTTTTAAGTAGAGAATAACAGAAAGAGTCTTAGGGCTTGTCCAGCTGTGAGAGGTTTCCTCCTCCTACTGTAATTCCACTTATTACAGTTGAGAAATGAATGTGAAATACTTTTATTATATTTTATTAAACAGCTTTTTCATTTCATCGCAGCCTCTTTTAAGGAACACAATGCATATATCTGTACTTACTTATTTTTTTAATGCAATTAATAAGGGGGGGGGCGAGTATAGCAGATTCAATGCCATTTATAGAACAAACTGCAGTGAGAAACGGAGGTCTGTAAAAGCAGGCAGGGTCCAACCTCTGATTCCGGCGGTTTATGTTAGAGTGACTAACATCTCATATAACAGTGATGGTGACATGAAACAATATTTTCTTGAGGTGATTATATTTCATTTCCTTTCAAGCAAAGAGGCTAACTCCTTGATTAGCAAGCTAAGTTTATATCAGATAAACTCTGAAGATGATCTCTTATTAATTTTTTACCAAAATGTCAATAACTTTGCCTCCAAATTAGTTTGCTAGAAGCTTGTCTCTGATCTTCATGATCTTATCAATTCCTCACACTTAATAGATTTTCATCTGCCTCCTCTACATTTACTTTTTCACAAATTTCCATTTTCTGATTCCTAATGTTTTTCTATAGTTACTCCAAAAGGGTGGGAATATCCTCTCCACTCTTCCTCCGCCAGTTGGTTTATATTTCCACTTGCCAGGTTGGGAAATCCTATTTTTATATCTTCTACTTAATTATATTCCCAGTCTAGAATGTGCTGTCTCCACTTTGATTGACATGTTTGGACCTCCTGCTGCTTTGTTTTTCTCTGTAATTTTGTATACAGGAGGATAAAATAATCTTAAATTTTGACACCTTGTCTAGGCCTAAGAGTCAGTTTCTTTTTCAGGGTTTTTCCTTGTTGTAGAATTTTATAAACGGCTTTTAGGATTAGTCATTTCCATTTTTAAAAAATTCTGTCTTCATTTAGAAAGATATGAATACGGCTGACCTGCAGGTCCTACAGTGTCTGTTCTCCTGAACGCCTTTTGACAAGCAACAGAAGACAGCCATTCTAAGCCCCACGCCTGACAGAGACACAGAGATGGAAAATGGGCCACAGTGGTGCACAAAGCCTCATTGTGCAAACAGAAAGCCTAGACACCAATGCCTGCAGCACCAGGATAGGTAAATGTGTCAGGACATGCCCCGCTGCTTGAGGGTAATTGTCAGGGTGTCATTATACACGACACTTCATTCTCTTTCCTAATTTTCCAGTTGGGTTTTGAATTTGTCATAGTTCCGTGTCATTTACTTTACTCCATCATTATTCTACACCAGGCTGCCTTTCTTAAATGTGGCTCCCCTCACATCTACGGGCAGCGTTAGATTTCATCCTAGGATGTTGTATTAAATAGCTCCCAAGCTTTTTTAGACTTGTCTCTCGGGTTCTCTCTTTTCCTTGGTGCCTGTCTGTTTAGCACAAGGATAGCTCCTGTTCTGCCTGATAAACCCAAGCTGGTATCTTGTGCTTTCTGCCATGTGTTATTTAATTAAAACATGTAGTTCTTTCTTGGTCTTCTAAATAGTGCTGGCACCATGGTAGTTGCTGAGACTCAGGGCAGAAGTAGGACTTAACACAGGGCTCTTGACCTTGATTTAGCCTTTTACAGCTTCATAATTTTTGTTGTTTTTTTATGTAGTCTTAACTCCCTGATGAGAATTAAAATAAACTTCTGAGTTCAGGTATAGTGCCAAGGACTTTCAATATATATTCCTAAGGATACAATACATATGAGAAATTCTTATTGACTAAATTATACATTTTAAAAAAAAAACTTCAGAAGAAATTTTCTATGAAAAAATAATGTCTTTAAGCTGGGATCCATCATCTATCTATGGGTCAAATTTATATAGCAAAAATGAAGTTAAATATTAAACATGTAACAATATCCATCAATAAAGTAATTTATAATATTACCCCTTCTTTTATTTTTTTTTAAATATCATCATATTTAATTGGGTTATTTAGATTTTTCCCAACTCTGCACTTCACCAGTCAGTTTTGAAAATATTATAAGGGAAATAAAAGTTAATCTAATCCTTCTCAGGATCCCTGTTCAACACAGAGTTCCTGTGTTTCCAACCCAAGACTAAGTTTTGTGATTCAATTTCTTAATTAGAAGGCAAGGCTTTTTTAACTGACTTTTACTGAATTCATAAAAAGGTATAAATATTTACTAAATAATAGCAGTTGAACCTGAGAGTCATAATTTCTTAGAGTGAGCAAAAATAAAATTCTATTAAGGCAGCAGTGATGAGTTTAGAAAGTTTGGTTCTCTTTTCTCATATTATTATTTTATGAGTGGACTAAGGATAGACAAACAGTGGTTTCTTGATTCAAATAGGAGAGTGAGAAAGCCAGGAACTTGTACAACACCAGCTTACCAGGGCCAAGACATGAACCTAGCCAACAGCAGGGGTTTCAGCAGGTAAGTAAGGCAAATACACAGAAAGAATGAATTATGTCTCGGTTTAGCCAACTGTCAGCACTCGGGTTGCAAGATATGGTAGAAGGTCCTAGTACAGTGGATAGAATCTAGGGGACAATTGATATTTGGAAGTTTTAAGATCAATCATTTCTAATCTAAGTCTATCTATCCATTTAAATTACAGCCACTGGGAAACAGAAAAGAAGACTAAGAAGAGCAAGGGCCCTATCACCTTGCTAAGGTTTAAGAGCAGGGCCCCAGAACCTTGGGAGGAGACTATAAGACAAAATCAAAGACATCACAGCATCAACCCAGTGCCTGCTGCTAGAGCACACAGAGGAAAAGTGGTGACTTGCCAGAGCAACCTAGAAGCCTGCAGAGGTTTAGTCATCTGTTCAACAATTTTTAAATAAATGTCCACAATGTGTACTGCAAAAATGAGGCCTCTAACCATCATACAGTTTACAAATGAGTGGAGAGATCAATAAAAGTCCCTAGCAATAATAAACTATGAAAATGCTATAGGGGAATAGCAAGGGTCCCTAACACACTCTGAGATAGGGAGAAACGGGTATCAGAAAACTTCCCTGAAGGAACTTGTGTTTAAGCTTGTAATTGATCCAGAGTCTGATATGCTGCAAAGAAGAACCAGGGAGCAGCTCCAGAGACTCACATTCAACCACAGCTACTAGATTCATAAAAGAAAGTGTGATAGAGGAAGTTGGGGAAATATACATTATTTATTATCAGCTAGGGATCTGACCATAAACAATTATGTGGAGACCTTGATCCTAGCGAACTCATGTAAGCAGAGACTAATACTTTCTTCTTGGACTATAAGCAGTTTAAGCAATCCAGACTCGAATTCATCAAAGGATGTTCTATGTGTCACCAGCCCCATAGATTACTCCATGTCAAAGGGATTATATGCTCAACTGCTTTTGGAAAACTTTGAAAACTCTATTGCCATCTCTTTAATAATCACAAATCAAAACATATATTTAATTAAATGTATTTTATCTAATTTATTAAGTTATTAGTTATATATACCTATATAGTTACATTTATATTATTTATATATTTATATTAATTTATTTAAATATATAAATAAGAATGTAATAATTAAATACATACATATTTAAGGCACTAAAAAGATTTACTATTGAAAAATGTGCTTGAATTATATAACCATGATAATTCACAAATTTATTTAACCATGGAGCTCATTTTCAAGTAAAAACTATTAATAGTTCTAGAATTAGTTTTCTATACATCATACTTCAAGAAACAGTATTCTAAACTAGGCATCAGCAAACTTTTTCTGTAAAGGGCCAGATATCAAATATTTTAGTTTTGGGGGACTGTAAAATCTCTGTAGCAACTAATCAATTCTACCATTGTAGTGCAAAAGCAGTCACAGATAACATGTAAATAAATGGACATGGCTGTTTTCTAATCAAACTTTAGTTATAAAAACAGGCATTAGGCCAGATTTGGCTCACAGCCCATAGTTTGCTGTGCCTTGTTACAGACAATTACTCATTACCATAGGCCCCACACAAGAATTTTCTCTTAGCTATCCAGTGACTGGTACGCTAGTGAGGAAAGAGTGATAGCCAGCCTTGGTAGAGACGATCTGAGGCATGCATTACCTAGAGAGAAGAATCCAAAAAGAACTCAATGGGTAGAAGGAGAAAGCCCAAGAGATTACACAAGTGAAAACAAAATATTTTAATGTATTTGCTGAATACACGATAGCTCTATCACTTAGTGCTATGCACTAATCATGTCCTTGGCCAGATCCCTTATCAGAATTTTCCTGGGTAGAGTGAGTGAGTGGGCAAGAAAGCAAAGACTGGGGAGTAAGAGCACAGGATATTAACATTAATACAGTCAAAATACAGATCATTTCCTTTATCATGAGAATCCCTCTTGTTGCCCACTTATAATCGCACCCACTTGCCTCCTGCCCACACCTCCTCCTTAAGCCCTGGCAACCACTAATCTGTTCTCCATTTCCATAATTTTGTCATTTTAAGAATGTTATATAAATGGAATTGTACAATATGTAATTCTTTGGATACTAGTTGTTTTCACTCAACATAACTCGAGATTCATCCAGGCTTTTGGATGTATCGATATTCTGTTCTTTTTTATTGTTGAATAATATTCCATGGCATAAATGTACCACAATTTGTTCAACCACTAACCTGTTGGAAGATATTTTAGTATTTCAGTTTCTGGCTACTGCTAATAAAGCTGCTATGGACATTCACACAGAGGTTTTTGTATGAACATGTCACATAGTCTAACTTAAAGCAAGGTGAAAATTCCTTCCAGTCCACCTTGAGCCCTGGCAAGGGGGCGGATGTATTTATTACCTTGCTACAGAAGAATGAAGTTTAGGGACCAATAATTCAATCTACCACAGAGGAGATACCTCCAGCTCTTGGCTACCAAAAATAATGGAGCAAAACCTTTCTTGAAACACGTCCCTTTGTAAATCTTTGTAGAGTTCCCAAGGAATATGAACCTAAAAGTGGGACAGTAGGTTATAGGGCATGGGCATGTTTCTCCAAACATTGCTCGGCTGCTGTCTTCAATGACTATGCCTGTTAACGCTCCCAGAAGCAATACAAGGGAGTTCCTCTCTCGTCACAATCTTGCTAACACTCAATATTTACCTACCCTTTTCACTTTTTATTTTCTGATATGTGTAAAGTGGTATTTTATTGTTGTTTTAATTTGCATATCTTAGATTATAGATAAATTCATAAACCTGCTACCATTTAATCTGTACAATCTAAATTGACTATTCATAAATGTTGCTCTTTTTTTCTGTTTGCTCTTTATTTTTTGTAAGTTTTTGAGAATTCTTTCCATTTTCATATGTCAAACCTTCATCAATTTAACATGCTAGAATGTTTTTTCCCATTCCACCACTTGCCTGTTAATATTGTCTGCAATGTCCTTTATTGAACGGAAATCCATAATTTTTATGTAATTGAGTTTATTAAATTTTTACTTGAATTCATGTAGAATCCACTTTTATAAGTGGTGAAAGATAAGAATCTAGTAATATTCTCTCCCATTTTAGTACGCTTTTTTTTTACAGCATTTTGTACCAAATTGTTCATATTTTCCACCATTAATTCGTGATGCTGCATTTATTGTATGTTGAGTTTTCATATTTAAATAATCTATTTCTGAGAACTTTATACTCCATTCATCAATTTGCTTATTCATGAGTCAGACCAAACTATTTTATTTCCAATAGCTATAAAGTATGACAGTATCTTATAGGACAAGAATCTCAGTTTTCTCCTTTTTCAAGTTTGATGTAGCTATTTATTAACATTACTATATATTTTATAATGCATTTGGCAAGTTTCTCAAAAGTCCAGTTGGAATTCATCATTAAGTTTGTAGATTAACTAGGGAAGAATTAACATATTTTCTTAGAGGAGTCATCTCATCTATCAATAAGGAATATTGTTTCATTTAGTGTAATCTTTTATGTCCTTTAATAGGATTATAAATTATCTTACTAAGTTCTTATACATTCTTTGATAGTTTGATTCATAAATATAGCATGGTCTTTATTGTGATGTGTATATTATCTTACATTTTATTAAATTTATAGTTGATTATTGCTGATTAGAACACTACTGATTTTTGTTAAATTTTTTGTCTAGAAAATTTACTGAACTCTTATTAACATTATTCCCAATAGCTTTTTTTTGTTGATTCTGTTGGGTTTTCTATGAAGATCATATCATTTGCAAATGACAACTTTCTTTCAAACCCTATTCATATACATTTTTCTTATCTTACAGCATTGAACATGACTTCCAAAATTATGTTAAACAGTTGTATTGATAATGGTTATCTTGTCTTGTTCTTAATGGACATGTAGCTAAATTTTCTCCAGGATGTATAATATATTCTAAAAGTTTTCAGTACATATCCTTTATCAAAATTAAAAAATCTCTTCCATTCCTGATTTTACAAGATTTTTTAAAATGTGTATTAATATTGAACTTAGTCAAATGCTTTTTCTGCATCTATTGAGATGATAGTTTTTTTAGTCCACATATGTGGAAAATTATACTGTCTTTTCTGATTGTATGCCATTCTGGCACTCCTGGGATTAAAATAATAATGATGTAGTTTTTGATGCATTGTTGTGTTAAATTCAACTAGCTAATACGTTACTTAGGATTTTTACATCTATGTTCCTACACTAAGTTGTGCGTATCAAGTATATAGATATAGATATATATTATTACATTATGCAATTTTGAAATGAAAGTTCTTCTAGTTGTATAAGTTAAGCAGCTCTAAATTGTTTTTTTATTATAGAACAGTAAGATAAGGATTATCATATTCTTAAAATTTTGGTAAAATGTCTCTGAAAAATTGTCTAGACCTGAAGATTTTGGAATAGAAATATGATTTCTATTTCCATTTTCTTCAATAGTTATTTATTTTTCTCTTTCTTCTCACCTCATTTTTGTCATTTTATTTTTCATTTGTTATCAAACTTATTTGCATGCAGTTGTTCATATTTTTAAACCTCATATCTATAGTCAGGTCATATTATTTTTTACTTTATTTGTACCTCTTTTACCTTATTAACCCTGTCATAAAAACATCTTTAAATTTTGTTAATCTCAATTTTTTTGTCATCTATTTCATTGATTTCTGCCTTTATGCTTTTTATTTTCTTGACTCTTAGAAAGGTCTCCTCTATTTGTATTTGTCAAACTTCTTGAACTAAGTGTTTACTCATTTATTTTTAATAAAACTTCCTCCAAACTACTGTTTTACTGTTTTATACATATTTCATCATGGAAATTTTTATTATTCATCAAGTCTAATTATTTTTCTATTTTCTTAAGATTTTATATTTTATTATAAGGATGTTTGTAGTAATATTGATTTCTGATATATAGACATTTAAAAGCTACTGTTTTATTATTGACTGGTAGACTGAAGATATGGTCAGTGTGATTCCTTGGAACCTACTAAATTTCCTCTATGAGTCACAGTTCTTGTGTATGTCTCTTGCATTCTTTACAAGAATACATATTTACTGATTTTTGAATAAATCTATGTAAATATGTAGAATTATAATACAAAAATAATACATATGACATCTATAAAATTGTATACCTAATAATACATTTCATATATGTTTAAGCAAATTAATTATCCTATTCCACATAATTTTTATTATCTCTGATTTATCAGTCGCTGAGAAGTTAATTAAAAACTCCAACTATGATTATTGAGTCATCTGTCTCACCTCATAAATCTATCACTTGTTGCTTTGTATACTTTTAACCTAAATTGTTAAGTACATATGTTTTTTTATTATTATCGTATCTTTTTATCTATTTTTCTTTTATGTCATGTACAATATCTCTCTTTATCTTTTATGACTTTGGCTTTGAATTCTATTTGTCCAAAATTAAAGTTGTTTCCTCAGAGTACTCATTTTAGTTTATATTAACCTGGAAATATTTTTGCTGCTTTAAAACTTCTATGTCTTTAGACAATATACTGCTCTATTTTTATCATAATATGAGATACTTCTGCCATCTAATTTCATGTTTTCTGATCAGTATATTTTTATACTTCATCCCTACCTTTCTGTCTTCTGTTAAGTAAGTCAAAATTTCTTCTACTACATACAATTTTAGACATTTTATTTGTAATTTCTGGTGGATACCCCTATCTTACTGAGACCTATATTCATGTTCACTTATTCACATCAATTTTCTGAACTTTCAATACTTAAGAATATTTTCCTACAGAAATCTCTTTTAGAAGAACTTTTTCTCAGCAATCACTTTTGGGGTATGACACCAAAATCACAAGCGACAAAAGCAAAAATAAAGTAGTCATAATACAGCAAATTAAAAAGCTCTACACAGCAAAAGAAACAATAAAATGAAAAGGAATCTTACCAAATTGGAGAAGATACTGGCAAATCATATACTTGATAAGTCATTAACATCCAAAATATATAAGGAACTGATATAACTCAATAGCAAAAAGACAAATAATCTGATTAAAAGATGGACCAAGGACCTGAACAGACATTTTTCCAAAGAAGACAAACAAATGGGCCAACAGGTAAATAAAAGGTGCTCAGCATCATTCACCATCAGGGAAATGCAAATTAAAACCACAGTGTGATATCATCTCACACTTTTAGATTGTCTATTATCAAAAAGACAGGAGATAAAAAATGCTGGCAAGATATGGAGAAAAGGGAATCTTATGTACTATTGGTGGGAATGTAAATTGGTATAGCCACTATGGAAAACAGTATGAAGTTTCCTCAAAAAAATAAAAATAAAAATAGAATACCATATGATCCAGCAATCTCACTTCTGGGTATATATCTGAAGGTAATGAAATTACCATTTCAAAAGCTATCTCTACCCCTATGTTCACTGCAGCATTATTTGCAATAGCCAAGACATGGAAACAAACTAAGTGTATATCAACAGATGAATAAATAAAGAAGTTGTGGTATATAAGTACAATGTTATTCAGCCATAAAAAAAAAATAGAATTCTGCCATTTGCAACAACATGATGGACCTTGAAGACATTATGCTAAGTGAAATAAGTCAGGCAGAGAAAAACAGATACTGTATAATCTCATTTATATGTAGAAAATGGAAAAAGAAAGAAAGATAAAGGAACTCACAGAACCAGAGAGTAGTAGATTGGTGGTTGTCAGGAGCAGGGTCCTAGGGAATGGCTGAAGGTGATCAAAAGATACAAATTTTCAGTTATAAGATGAATAAGTCCTGCAGATCCAATGTACAGTATGGTGCAATGGTTAACAACACTGTATTGTATATTTGTGAGTTGCTGAGAGTAAATCTTAAAAGTTCTCACCATAAAAAAAAAAATGGCAACTAAGTGCAGTGATGGATGTTTTAAATAAACTTATTGTGGTAACCATTTTATGATATATATGTATATCAAAACATTACACTGTATATAAATGTGATAAACTTACACAATGTTATATATCATTTATATCTCAATAAAGCTGGAGTTGGGGGAGAATATTTTCTCACAAATTGAAAAAGTATTTTATCATATTCTCCCTCAGGTTGCTGTACCCTATTTATTCCTAGCCATGTTAATATATCCTAGAATTTAGTTCTGAATTATAATAAAATTATAATTTGTTTCATTATGAGGAAACTTTTCTTGTTTGGATCATAATAAACTTTCCTAAGTTATTTATAACTCATACTTCATATGTCAATCAAAGCATCCTCCTGGACTTATTTCTTTTCCTCTTGGAGTATTTTTCCAAAAGAATTTTAAAATTTGGTCTTTATGTGTCAAAATTTCTAAGGATATGTCATGAACAAAACCATCTTTATCATGATCTTGCATTTAAAAGATAGTTTAGCTGAATATAAAATTATACTTGGAACAGACTTTGGAATTAGACAGATCTGGACTTACATCCATATTCTGCCACTATCCATATGACCTTTAATAAATTGTTTAACATCATCTGTGAACCTCACTTTCCTCATGTTTAATGAATGAATGCTAATGTCTAATACATTAGCATTATCAAGGCAATTGATGATGCACATAAGGTAATTGAAATGTTATATTAACCAGGGACTTAATAAATGGTAATTGATTTTTTAAAAACACTATAGTTTGGAAGGAAAAGAAATTTTCTAAATGATAAAGGCTCTGTTCATCCCTCTGGCAACCAAATCAAAGTTGTGACAGAAATAAGGAGCAGCAGCAAGGAAAAATCGCCTGGGATGAACAAGCCACACAATTAGGAAGAAATCCAAGAAATCACCTTGCATCAGCAGAAGGTAGGATGGGGCAAGGACGCGAGGCTACCCGGTCTCGAGCAACTGAGTGAGACAAACGCTGCAGCAGTGGCAGACTCCTCTTAAAGGGTCCGCGTCCACAAGTGTGTTTTCACAGTAACAGACCTGCTCACTCTGAGCACAAGTTCTAATTTGGCTGTGTGCAGAGGGCACTAGGGACTTACAGGGAGACATTGTTGGAGTGAGGGCCAAGGAGAGACTCACTCTGTACAGAAGTGCCAGTGGTATCCATTGTTCCCTGTTGAGATCTCCCCTCTACCAGTGCACCAGACACAGCACCACCATAGCCATGACATCATCAAACTGAATAACAGAGGTCGCTCTGCCCAGAGGATTCCCTGAAACCCCACCTCCCCCAGCTCGCAGACCCATTCAAGCCATATCCAGGTGTATCCTCAGTGAGTCAGGAGCTTCTTCCCTAGCAGCACCTAGACCCACACTGGAGGCAGCTGGCCTCAGTTTCCGGTGTGGCTTTTTGAGGCAACTATAAGCACAGTATCTGTGGATTGGTTACTGAATCTTAACAGGTGGTCCAAGAGGGGTACAAGCTGGGATGAAATTTGGCCTGCAACTGAACCCCTCTCAGGACTGTGCTGCTAAACACCTACTTCACAAATCCACACTAATAAGACCGGGAGACTTAGGAGCTTTGCTTAGTACAGAGAAACAGGCATGAAAAGACAGCCAAAATGGAAGACAAAGAAGCAGAAGCCATAGAAGAGAACAGAACAGAGATCCAGATATAATGGAGTCAAGTAATCTAACAGATACAGAGTTCAAAACACTGGTTATAAATATGTTCAGTGAACTTTGGGGAAGTGTAGAGAACTTCAACAAAGTGATAAAAAACATAAAAATGGAAATGGAAATTATAAAAGGGAACCAGTCTGAAATGAAGAACACATTATCTGAGGTTAAAAGTATATTAAATGGAATAAACAAAGGAATAAGCAAAGTGAATACAGAAGAGGGTCAAATGCCTTATCTAGAGAATGAGAAAGCCAAGGACATGCAATCAGAACAGCAAGAGATAAGATGCCAAGACTATAAAAATAATTTAAGGAGAATATAGGACAAATATTAAGGATACAAATATTCATCTGATCAGAGTAACTGAAGAAAATCAAGATGTCGAACAGCTGTTTGAAGAAATAATGATGGAAAACTTCCCTAATCTGATGAAGGCAATGGACATAAAACCCCAGGAAGCTCAGAGAATTCCAAAAATCAGGGATCCAAAGAACTTCACACCAAGACACATCATAATTAAAATGCCAAAGGTTAAATACAAAGAAAGAATATTAAAAGCAGCAAGAGAAAAACAGATATTTACTTATAAGGGAACACCCATAAGACTAGCAGCTGATTTCTCAAAAGAAAGTATGCAGGACAGAAGGGCTTGGCAAAAAATATTCAACAGGATGAAGACCCAAGATCTACAACCAAGAATAATTTATCCAGTAATGCTATCATTTAGAGTTGGAGCACAGATAAAGAGCTTCCCAAACAAAAATAAGCTAAAGGAATTTATCACCACCAAGCCACTATTACAGGAAATGTCGGAGAGACTTCTTTAAGAAGAAAAAACATATATCAAAAAACAGGAATAAAAAATGGTAACAACTACATTTCCATCTATAAGTACCTTAAATGGAAAAGAATTAAGTGCTCCAACCAAAAGATAGAGTGGCTGAAAGGGTAAGAAAACAAGACCCCTACATATGAAAAGGAAGGGGATGAAAAAAGATATTGCTCTGATGGAACTAGAAGGTATTTAAGTCAGACAGAGAAAGATAAACACTATATGATTTCACTTATATGCAGAATCTAAAGAATAAAAAGAACAAATTAATCAAAAACAGACTCACAAATATAATGGACAATTTAGTATTAGACAGAGGGGAGGGGTATTTGGAGGGCTGAGAGAATGGGGTGAAGGGTTAAAGAAGTACAAGTTAGTAGCTGATGGATGGTCACAGTGATGGGGAGCATGGCATAGGGAATGCAGTTAGCATTAATACAATGGCTAGGTGGAGGTTCAGGGGAGGGAGGAAGCAATTGGAGGGATCGTTGTATGAGCTATATAGATGTCTAACCAATGTACTGTATGCTCGAAACTAATTTAAATTAAAAAAAATAAAAACACTATAGTTTGAGGTTATTTTCCTTCAACACATTGACAGTATTATTCCATTGTCTTCTTGCTTCCAGTATTTCTACTGAGAAGTTTAATTCTAATCTGATATTTTTAATTTTGTGAATTCTCTTTATATCTAGAACCTTTTAGAATTTTAAAATTTTTCTCTTTGAATTTGATGTTCTTAAATTTCACACCTCTCAGTGTGAGTTTTTTCTTATTTATCCTATTTGGTACTCCATAAACTCTTTCATATAACAATTGTTCATAGTTTCTTAATTCTGGAAAATCCATTGCCATTATTTCTCCATGGTTTCCTCACCTCTCCTGACTTTGTATACTGGCACTTCTCACTTATTTTTTTTATTCTTTTCTGTCACTTCTGGAAGATACTCTTAGACCAAGTTTTCAGTTTACTGATTTATTCTTTGTCTATAACCTTCAAGCTATTTATCTCTCATTGAAATTATTTTATTTGTTATAATTTTTATACCCATTGTTTCTACTTGGCTCTTTATAACTGCTCCTTAATGCTTCATGTAACCAACATTCTTTCATCTCTTTAAGAACATTTATATTTATTTTAAATTCTTAATCTGTCTGTTTCATTAATTCTGATTTGCCTATGATAAATAGTATCATTTGTTGTCACTATTTAGGCATGTTGTGTTTCTCAGCCATCTGGCTATTATTGTGTTTTTCAGCTACCTGCTAATTGAAGCATATTTTATTCTAGAGGAATTGCCTTTCTTAGCTAAAATGTGAGAAGGGTGAAGTTCAGCCCTCAGCTTGTGCTCTCTTTACAGGTTTATGAAGAAGGGGTGATCTCACCACAGGCCAGGGAACTCACTGTCTTGACCTGTTCCATTTACTGCCCTCTTTCCTATGACCCAGACTCTCAGGGGATATTTCTACTCTTCTGACCTTGAAATTGTTCTCTTCTGAAGGCTTTTCATCCTTGAAATATTGACCTAATTTGGGATATGCAGGAGTAGGAAAATGAGAAGGAAGGACTATCTAGGGGATAACAAGTCATTGTTTATCTGTTAGCTGATCCTCACTCAAGCCAGTCTCTGGCATTGCCCTGATGATGCCCTACAAACCTTTGAGATATGAAGCTGGCACTACCATATTTTCTTTTCCATAGTTACATGGGAGCAAACAATCTTTCCAGGGCAATATATCCAGAGGGAAAAGTCCACAACTCAAAAGCTCTCTGCTAACAAATTACCCAACACACAAACACATATACACTAAAATCTTGCTAAGAACTTGTCTTTATTTTTCTACTGCATTAAATAAAAGAGTTTTTCCAGTCTAAGAAATGAGAAAACTGAACCTATTTTCATAATTTCCCCAAAATGTATTTCTACAAGTGTAAACATGTCACATTTAATAAATGGATACATATTCCAGTCTATTAACCACGAGTAACGGAGGTAGAGAAGCTACCCAAAAGGACATATGGCCCATCTTTCAGACAAGGTAATCAAACCCAGCTTTAGTGTCCAGGTTATGTTTCATGACATAAGAGGTAACCACTATAGGGGACTTTCTCTGGAAGAGCATAGTTTTCAACTTCTTGTCCTATATGCTCTAGTTGTAGACTCAGAAGTCCATCTTAAACAAACTTTGAGCAATGCCCAGTGAGCAAGTTATAGCCAAGAGGCCACCATACTCACTGTCACCTGAGAACCAAGCAGTGAGTAGGTCACACAGATATTCTAAGCTACTCACCTCTAGTGCTTGAGGAAATTGGCTTATTATTAACTGGGAAAAATTCTACTTTTCTAGCTTCCAAAGGAGAGCAAAATTTTTACCAAGGTCTATTTCAAATATCAATTGCTGTGTAACAAATTACTTCAAAATCCAGCGGCTTAAAACAATCGACATTTATCATTTCATAGTTTCTGTGAGTCAGGAATTCAATACCAGCTTAACTGATTGGTATGGCTCAAAGACTCTCAGGAAGTTCTAGCAAAGATGCCAGTAAGAATGCAATTATCTGAAAGCTTGCCTGGAGCTGGAGGATCTGCTTCACTCACACTGTTGTTGGCCAGAGGCCTCAGCTTTGTGCTGGCTGTTGGCAAAAGGCTTCAGTTCTTCACCACATGGGCCGCTTGAGTGTCCTCACAACATGGTTGCTAGTTTTCCCTCGGGTAAGTCATTTGAGAAGAGAGTAAAGAAGAAGCCAAATACCTTTTATAACCTAGTCTTTGTTCCACACCATCACTTCCACCATATTCAATATGTTAAAAGCAAGTACTAAGTCCAGGCCACACAGAAGATGAGAGAACTTAATCTCTACCTCTCAAAGAAAAAGGAGTATAAAAGAATTTGTAGACATTTTTTTTTTTAAATCACCACTGAAACATTGAATAGTACAAATAAATGATGTGTCTCCTTTGACCAATATAGGTTTAACAGGTTTGAGATTATTTTTGTAAATTAATTTAACAAAGAATTTGAGTCATAAAAGCACCATGTCATAACATAACAAATGAATATTATTCAATCATTTCTCTAAGCCTTTACAATGCTGAAAAATGCTGAGCAATGTTAAAGACTCTAAGACATTAGAACTGCTCAGAAAAATTATCCAAAACTTTGAAATAAGGGAAAAGATGCCAGAATTTCTTTTCAGTGTCATACTGAAGCATTGTCTGGTAGATCTGCCCAAGGTTTATTTAATTTTCTAATGGAATATATCTTTGTTTAACACATTATTTACTGTTCATTAATAGCCCCAGATTCTGAAGATACATATTAATTTGTGAATTTTTGTCTGATAAGTGATGATTTCTCCCCAATAGAAAAAATACCCTTAATGCTTACGGGTCTATTGTTCTGTAAGACATAACCTGTTTTGTCTCTATTTAACAAGCTCATTTTATCATGCCTTTCATGAATGACTATATAAATACTTATTCCTTGAATTCTTCTTTAAACCAGCTTTACCTTCCAGCTAGATCCTTCATTTATGAGTTAAATAAATCTTTAACACATTCTTACTTTATATTTGTACGAGTCATGTTTTTAATTTTCTGAAAAGTATGCTTTATTAATCTGTGAGATTTTTCTCACTGAGATAGACTCATCTGCTGAAGTCTATTAAACTGTATTGTCCAAGAAACATACCTTATGAGCTCTTTTCTCCCAGGAATATCTCTTCATGAGTCCTGGAGTGAATCCCAAGGACAATATAATTTTTCCTTCATTGATTCAGTTTTTTATGCTTCTGACTTTATGTCTCTATTTTTGTTTCTGGCTATCATTCTGTCTATATTTTGTCCATTTTGTGGTTTGGGCCATGTCTTTTTCTACCATCCAGCCCAGGAAATAGTAAATGATGGATCATTAGGCCAATTCCAACCCAGGTAATCTAGAGATCACTCTGTGCATCCAAATATAAAGTCCATATAGATTATATCCATTGATTCTCTATATAAATGACTTCTTTGACACATCTTCACGTTATATGTATGCAGGTCATATTTTTAATTTTTTGAAATATTTAGACAGAATAAAATTACTGAAATTCCATTTTTGAAAAGTCAAATGATCACATTGAAATTTTGATTGTAAGCAGAGACTAACAGAGAATCTTCTCCAAAAAGTTATTGTGTGTGTTTGTTTTTAGGGGATGACAAATGTAGCCTTAGACAATTTCATGTAGCAGCTGATTTCATGAGGCAAACAAAACATAGATGTATAGGATTAAATGCTACTTTATAAATCATTAAAACCATCCTAAAATCAATTTAAAAAATGGACTAGAAGCCACTGCATTTTGCTCTGAAGAGAAATAACATGCTGAGTAAGCAAGACAAATGTTACTCACTCTTTTCCAAAGTGAAATAACCTGCTGGGTCAGCATGGTGACAACTAAAACTCTAGAATACAACAGCAGTAAAAGTTAAAACCAGCAAAACCTACTGAATAAAAGCCAAAATATTGGCAATTTTATTATCTTTGTTATTAGTAATTATATTAACATAAGTTTTTAAGAAAAGCATAATGGCAGCATATGGCATAAATCATATACAAAAAAACTATTTTGAAATATGCACTAGAAATCTATCTCAAAAATAAGAGAAATGCCATAAATTCTCATATATCACCTGGTATCGATCAAGAGACCAAAACTTAAACTGATTAGAGATTTGACCTCAGAGGACTGCAGCAGCCCTGGCAACAGAGCCAGCAGCTGTTTTACCATAGATGATTTGGCTTCTTTACACTACTCTTCCCAAGAGTTCTCCTGAAGTCACCAGAATTAGTTCTTCTAAGTTCATGTAGACACACTAAGGTCCTGCTATAATGATATTCTCATGGCTCTCAACCTGATATTACTGTAGACAATATTTTCTTAAAGTGTCATTCTTGTATCTCCAAAAATTAAGCAGGTTTGGCTGGGTTCAATAAATAAGTACAATCTTTTCCCGCCCTCCTCCCATGGGAAAATAAATAAATAAATAAAATTCCACATTATGCCATTTCATAATGGGAGAAGCCTTGCTAAATGAAGACGAAATGCATATATAGAAAATAATCTGAGAAAATGGAACAGCAAATACTCTCAAAATTAATTTTTTTAATTGCTTACCTACTTTATTTTTTATTGTTATTTATTATTATCTACTTACAAAAGCTTATGCTGGCAATGTGGTATCACTTATAAAGTAGGAAAAAATAGAGTAACATTTAAGTTTGATTTTTTTTCTCACAAAGTCTATGAATTATAGGAGAGAAGTGAAAGACATAAAGAGAAACATATAGTATTAATCAGAGGACGTAGCTTTCAACGAACTTGTGAAAAAATTATGTTTTTGTTTTGGTGTTTTGTTTTTATAAGCCTGCTATGCTGTGAGTTCTGTGGTATAGGGATGAGCTATTAAAAAGTCCTGTGATGATTACCATTATATATAAATCAGATTTCAGTTAAAGCTAGATATGAAGAAGTGTTCCAGTCAAGAGTTTTTCAAACTTTAATATTCATATAAATCACTTAGATAATTTGTTAAAATGCAGATTCTGACTCAGTAATCTATAAGGGGACTGAAGAATCTGCATTTCTAAAATCCAGGTGATGATAATGCTGCTGGTTCATAGACCATATTTTGAGAATCCAGATTCTGGGCAATGTAATGCTTCATGTCAATAAGGATGCTCTAGAGTGGGTGTCATCAAGAAATGTTGGGGCAGAGGACTAGCAAGGAAAGAGGAAGTCTTGGGCTAAAAATGCATGGCAATAGTGGCAGAGTTGGTGGCCACCCAGGGAGTATGTCCACTATTTCTTTCCCTTTCACTCTGTTAAATAAAAACTTGTATCCTCTGTTTAAAAACAAAACAAAACAAAACAAAAAGAACAACAAAAAACAAAACTGTTTCAAGAATCAGTGAGCAAGTGGAAAGCAGGAACAGATTATCTCCTTGCCCTTGAAATCATATTATGGCCATCCACATGATTTTATGAGGCTGTGTGAGAAGGGATATAAAAGACCCGTCTCCTCTCCTATGGTGCCTTCCAAGGGTCTTCATATCCTGGAGGAGAGATCTTGAGATCTTTAGTACAACCACAATAGTCTTATTTCCCAAGAACTTCGAAGTTTAAAGGAGAATATTCTGGCACTACTAGCTTCTCCAGCAGATTTCACCAATTAGCTTCCTCATTTCCTCCCTCTTTCTAGCCACTCCTTAACTGTAAACCTTCCCCTTCTGCTCCAAGACTCCCAAATACTGAAGATAACAAAATGATTCACACTACGCCTGCGCCCTCCCCTAGGCCTGGTTAGCCATCATTTCCTTCATGGTTATCATACTAATGGAGACTAAAATGCACTCAAAGAGGTTGCCCCTTGTTTGGGAATATTATTTAAAGGTCAAAGAGAGTGAACCTATTCACTTAGGATACTAACCTAGAGGTTCCATGAACCTCTCATTTTAGCTCCTGAAGTTATCTTTTGAACTCAAGTTTGATACAAACACAAAACAATAATTGAGAACAGAAGTCAAGGTATGGGGGGAGGGGCAGAAATCCCACAGGATTATTTCCTGCTTCTCACTGTTCACCAAAGGTGTGATGTATAATAGTTTCCTACCTCTCCTATTATTATAGTAACTTCTCTTCCCAGTACTAGAACCCTGGGCTGGAGAGCCTGGTGTGGGGCTGGGACCCTTGCACCTCAGAGGGAGCTCCATAGCTGAGATATCTTTCCCATTTCTTAACAGCCACACCATGAGTGTGGAACCTGCCTGGTCCAAGTCTCCACCACTCTTAACAGGCTTCTTCTTTATATCCTTAGTTATAGGAATTCTGCTCGGCTAATCTCCAGGCGATTCTCAATGATATTGTTCTGTAATTTAGTTGTTATTTTGATGTGGTTGTGTGAGAAGGTGAGCACAGTGTTTATCTACTCTGTCATCTTGACTAGGAATTACCATTGATTAATAGCAAAAATTATTCATGTTCTCAGCAATAGAAGTTGAATAGAAATATAAACTGAAGTCTGACACAGTCAAGGCTAAATAAAAGCCTTAAAAAAAGTCAGAGTTCTTTGGTCTAATCTTAATTTCCGGAAAATGTTTTACAAATGGTCAGGCAACTGAGCATCTGAGATCTAATTGTGTCATGTCTAACAAACTGATTTGATGATCTCCTTTTAGAAAAGCAGATGGAGTAGTCCAAAGACTATAAGAAACCCCTGAAAATGTGACAATCTGAGGGACAGACTAAAACTAATGTTTTAGTTCATGAATTAGCAAGGATTTTGCAACACAGATCTAAATAAAATTTTCATCATTCTTTAAACAAGGCAAAGTAATTCTGGTTTTAAAGAAGAAAAAAATGACAAGAATTTTTAAAAAGTTAAATAAAAAGCAATTGATGAGAAAGAGTTCAACATGAATGTAACATCAAGGAAAATGGTTATAGTTTTTCTTCTATTAAATTTTTTTAAATACAGGGAAATGCAAGAGATAATATAATAAGCACTTATGTATCTACTATACAATCTTAATAAATGTTTATATTTTGTAATATTTGCTTCACATTACTTTTGAGAGGAATAAAACTTTACATATATAGTTAAAGTTTCCTATATTATTCTCCACTCTTTTTCCCTAGAGCAAATATTATAACGAGTTTTGATATGTATTATATCTACTATATACATAAGTAGTATAAAAGTAAATAATACTATATATACATAGTATATATATGAAGTATGTGTAGTATTAAAATATGGATTGGAAAAACAGCAAACTTGTATATCTCATATAACTCATATATGTCATATATCTTTTAAAATATATTTTTAAAATTGTTTTTAATCTGAGAAATTTTAGAGGATAAATTTCAGAGTTAGTTGATATGGCTAAAAACCAGTGGCTATTTCTTCTTGGAAAATATGAAGATTTTATTATAGTAGTTCTGAAAGTATTTTGTAAATTTTATAAATTTGGAATTAGGAATGAAACAAGTCCAAAATAGATTTCAAAGGTAAACCCAGGCACTCTAAAAGATCATGGTGGTTCATTGAACTTTCTTCCAAACATGCTTAGCAGCTCTCCGGTAGTAACTTGCACACCTTCAGAAGTTGCATTAACTCTTCAAACCTCCAGGGTGCTGTTTAATAAGTTATTATCTGATGTACTAAATTTTCTTAGCACTTAAATTATCCTCACATGAGCTATTCCCTAGGATTAAGTTATGGCCTCCATAAGCCATATAGTTTTCTGATCATTTAAGAGTTTATGTGACTCCCAAACGTGCTCAACTCATTCACAAAAGTAATTTAGGCCACCAAGAAAATTCAACTAAACAAGTGAAATTCACTCTGATGCCACTATGTCCATATGCTTGAAGACAACAGAATGGAAAAGGTCAATCTGATATATGCAAGCCTATTAAAGATAGAATCTATTAACTGTACAGTCAATCCAAATGGCCATTATGATTGAGAAGCAAAGCCAATTAAATAAAGAATGCTTTACTTATTGGTTTTATGTAGTCAGAGCTTTAGTAAGTTATAAATGCTCCAGAAGTCTGGCTTTCGGTCAGGCTTCCTGGGATCATTAGCAGTCCCTTGGTAATTTTATCACAGAGAGAAGTATTGATCCAGTATTCCAGCCAAATTCTAATTTACAGAATTATTGTCTACCCTCTCCAGATCTCCTCAGATTAAGTGATATATTCTGAGAAGACAACCACCCCAGCCTCTAATGTGCTTCTCCCAACCCCAAGCCTCTCTCGGATGGCTAAAAGAAACTCTCTTTGGCCCAGTTTAGTAACACAGAAGCCTCAATGTGATTACAGAAGCGTCTTCACCCACTAAACGCTTAACAAAAAATGTACTTATTCTAGTTCTTTTTTATCAAGCAGTATGTTTTTGGTCATTCCATTGTTAGGATAAACTGAACAGGACATGGACAGATATTTATTTACAACTATCTAATTTCTCTATAGATTATCCCAGGAGCGACAGAGAGAAGGTAAAGTGTGAGAAGCAAAGTGTGAGCTTCTAATCCAGCTGGAAGAAGAGGAAGTAAATAATTAACCTTACTGTTATTCCCCTTGGAAGTAAACATTAGCCTTCCTGGTTCAGAAATGGAAGTTGGAAAACACCAACCTTTATTATTTTAGCCAATTCAGAAATATGTTTACCTTTTCCCTCAGAACAACTAGGGAAGATGCTCTTTAAAGGGGCGTAAACTAAATGAAGTAAAGTGCCTGGGCAGGTAAAGTAAAAAGTGTGGTGGCCTACCAGTCTGCAGGATAACTTGGGATGAGAAACCACAGACTAGATGATTTTTAAAATCATCAGCAATCTTACAGTTTTATCAATAAGAAGCTAAATAATAGGGTATTTATTTATTTGACTTCTTTGAAAAATCAGTTGATTCAGTGAGAAAAAAAATGGAATTACTATGATTCGGTATCACATAGGCTTTAATAGGCAACATATTAATAGGTTGATAGAGTTTTAGTTTTCATATGTTTGTTTTGCATCATATGTGTATAGCTCAAGCTACCTATAAACTCTAGGAAGAGATTTCTTTGATAATAAGAGTTAGGGACATTGTTATCACGGCAATTAATAAAAATGACCATAGCTCAGAAAGCATTAGTGCCATTTCTATGCATTTAAACTATAGTGTATTTGGCTGTGAAACATAAATACATTTAGTTAATACCTAAGTACATACTGAGTTTCTAAACACTCATCATTTCTCTTTATAAGAAATACTGACACTCATTAACATTTTTTAATATAATTTCATGCAATTTAATTTTTTATTCATAAAGCTGTTTCCAGGTGTTATTATTATTCATCCATCAAAAGATATATTTTTAAAAATAAAAACTGACAACATTCGCTTTTAAAATTTACATATGCTGGCAGAATACTTAATTATACAACAAAGGAATTTCGTTAATGTAATTTTTTGGTATTAGGTTATACACCCTAAAGATGTTTGCAAAGTTAAAAAAAAATTAATTCCAAAGTCCAAGTATTTTCCATTAACACTATTCACTATCTTCTTGTGGATTATAACTATGTAATGCAAGGAGATGATTGGTAATTCTCTATTTGGGACAGAGAGAAACAGCATCTTATAACTGCAAACTTATTGTTACCAGAGCAAACTGTGACAACAGAGTATGAAAGAATTACTTCAGAAAGAAGGTCCTAAAAGTGAGAAAACTCAGGAAAATTTCAGACAAACTTCATCTATTTGTGATTCCAGGCAACAAAATTCTGACGAATTACCCCCTGTACTAAAGAACTCCAGAAAAGTACTGCACTTTACAGAATTTGGGTTTTCCACTGCAGAGATAGATCCAATATTTATTGAGCACCTACTAGATGACAGGTAATGCACATGAGTTGGTGGGGATCCAGTCTAGTTGGGGAGAGGGATACATAAGAGATTTGCCTGTGGTGATTCACATTGAATGTGGCGGATGAGGGTTATTCAGGAGAAACATCCATCTGGCCTGCTCTGTACCAAGACAGTTACATTCAAGAACAACAGAGAGCAAAAGGTACTGGCCTCAGTCAGGGTTCCTCCTCTAACTGGGCATCAGAATCTGCCGGAAGAGACCCCGTGGTCTACTTAGAAGGTCCCTCTTGCACCTACAAGTGCCTACAGACCCTGTCCTTTGGGACACTCCCTGACAGTAGGAAGTGGTAGTACTTTCTGTCTACTGCATTGTTTATTTTTCCTTTCTCATAATTAAGCCTTCTCCTAATCCTACAAGGTAATAATATTTGCAAATGGAGAACACCTGGCCTTCCAACATGATGAATTTTCCAGGCTTCTGGGAAAAGAGTTGTTCAAGCCAAAAGAAATCTAACATACTCCCCAGAAAAGAAATCTAACACACCCCCAGAAAGTAATCTGAGCCTTTCATAACATGAATACACAGGCACAGGGGTTAAATGTATATTAAGCACAGAGAAATCATGAATATTGTGTCTCTGTATGTGTGCGTGTGTGTGTGTGTGTGTGTGTGTGTAACCATAGAATTCAAAGTTTGTAGGGTGTGCTTTATATCTATATCATATGTTATCCAGATACCAGTTGTATATTATAAGCTGCATATGCAATACCATATGGACACCATAAAATATCACATGTGTTGTCAGGATAATTTTACATTTAGTGAATGATTAAAATGTCTTATATTATATACCTATCTTTTCTGCGTATACATGGATTTGTCTAACAAATTGTTTTCATTATCAGATTCAGATATAAATCAAAGTTAAAGTCTCTTTGCTTAAATTTAATAAAAAGCAATATAGAAACATGAATACAGTTTGCTTTTCTTCACTAGATTTTTCTGCCATACAGCATTTAACACTGGTGCAGCTGTCAATACCCATTCATCTGCTATCGGGCAGCTTTTCCCTTTCACTCACTGTGACATTTTTAAAGTGGCAAAAAAAAAAAAAAAAAAAAAAAAGCTTAAAACAGCATATTTGTCACTTTTTTCTTTCTAGTGACCTTTTAAGCACTAAGGAAAATTACTCTATATGTACTAAACCCTTTAATCATTACACATACATTTCACAATAGTGCTTATATAGGGGTATCATTTAATTAAATTTAAGAAATTTACATTGTATGACCTGCTGTTCATTTAATTATTCAAAAATTCAAACATAAGAAAAACCCATAGCTCTTAGCTATGGCAACCATGAATGCAACTTATATTTACATTTTATATTAAGAATCATTCTTATAAGTAGAATTTCAGAAATAACTTGTATACACCCTCAGTTTCCGACTTTTAAGTTCCAATAAATAGCTACACGAAATGAAATACTTTTCTTCAGTAAATAAAAAAAGATATGTGGATGGTAAGGCATCACAGGGAAGGATTTGAGAAGGAAGATGTAAGATTGAGTTTCAACTCTATTTGGATCAGTTGTGCGACTTTGATGGAGTCACTGTGTATCTCTGATTTGCACTTGGTATCTCACGTGCAAAATAAGATGCTAACAGCCACTTCTGTCTATTACAGAGTAATCGTGAGGACCAAATTGGCAAATACTTGTGAATATGCTCTGAAGTCTATAAAAATGAAGAGTAATATGATTTGTAGGTCAAAAACAAATATTCTCTGTTTTCTGGAAGTGGAGAAATTTAAAATTCTTATAACACACCAGAAAGAAATCAAACGTTTAAAATGAGCTAAAATATCAACATTAGCAATACATTTTTTAAAGTTAGTGTCTCTTATAAAAATAGAAACAGAAATACTGCTGCACCTGCTATAAAATGGCATTAAAATTATAAAAAATAATTATGAGTTGCCCATTTAGTCTCACTTTTATTCTTTTCACTTTCACTATAATTGGCATATCTTTAGAAGGTCTTTTTCTTCCTACCCTCTCTACTTTGGGGCCTTGAATAATAAAAAATGAATGGATTGCACACGCTAGGACAGAATATCTACTTCACTACTTATTAATTAGTCACCAAGAATAACAGCTTCTCAAAGCATCAGCTTCTTTGTCTTTACAAAAGAGAACATAATACCTATCACATAAGGTTATTTTGTGGATCATAAATGGTATATATTCAGGGCTTGGTGCATATGCTCTTTGTAAATAGTATTCATCATTGTTCTGGCAAGAAATCTCTTACCACATTTTGTTCTAACAGCAAGGGGAAGAACTTACTAACTCTGCAGTTCAGCAAGAATTCAGCCAGGAATCAAAATGTAGGTCTCCCCAGCCTTCAAGTAGTCCTCTTGGAGTGTTCCCCATTTGGTTTTAGCACCCTGTTGAAACAAGGGCTGAAAAGGACAGTCCTCCCTCAAAGCCAAGGATTCTTGCCTGTTTGTAATCCCACGAGTTTGGTTTGTAACCTGGGTGAAATTTGAAATTGGCCCCATACATAGAGGGCAAAAGAGACCAAAGAAAGGGACAGACCACTCCAGATTGGCAGGCAACAGGTTTACTGAGCAAGGGTACTTACTTGCATAGAAGCCTTGACTTGAGGAACTGCAAGACAAAAATCTCTGCTCATGCCCAGCCAGAATCTTAAAAGTTTATATAGAGGCCCTGACTGGGTTCAGTCCCATATACTGTCCGAATGATCTCAACACCTTTCTCTCTCAAGGCTATGTCCTTGAAATACAGTAATTTCCCACATAACAACATTTCAGTCAACAACAGAACGTGTGTGTGTGTGTGTGTGTGTGTGTGTGTGTGTGTGTGTGTGTGTGTGTTATAGTGGTTTCATAAGATTATAGTGGAGCTGAAAAATTTCTATCACTTGGTAACGTCTAGCTGTTATGATGTATGTATGATGTCATGACGTCATGGCATCATGACATCATGAAATCTAGCAGTCATAATGTTTAGTCATGAGTGTATTACATGTTTGTGATGATGATGGTGTAAACAAACCTACTGCACTGCTAATCATATAAAAGTATAGTACATTAAATTATGTATAGTATATAATACTTGATAATGATAATAAATTACTGCTACTGGTTTAGGTATTTACTATACTATACTATACTATACTATACTATACTATACTATACTATACTATACTTTTTATCATTTTAAAGTGTACTCTTTCTATTCATAAAAAAGTTTGCTACAACAGTGGTCCCCAACCTTTTGGCACCAGGGATTGACGCTCCTACAAGAATCTAATGCCTGATGATTTGAAGTGGAGCTAAGGCGGTGATACAAGCACTGGAGATTGGCTGCAAATATAGGTGAAACTTCTCTCACTCACTTGAACTTACCTCCTGCTGTGCATCTCGGTTCCTAATAGGCCACGGACCAGTACTGGTCTGCAGCCCAAGGGTTAGGGATCCCTGCGCTATAAAACAGTTTGCAGTGTTACTTTGGCAGCAGCCTTGTACATCTCTTGTTTACTGTGTCTCTTGGTTGTCTATATTCTCTTGTGCTTATTCAATCTTGTGCTGTTTTGTATAATAACATGCTGTATACAGGCTTGTAACCTAGGAGCAATAGACTATACCATATAGCCTAGGGGTGAAATAGACTATACCATCCAGGTTCGTGTAAGTGCACTCTATGATGTTCACGCAACAATGAAATAGCCTAAGGATGCATTTCTCAGAATATAATTTCATCATTAAGTGGTACACGACTGTAGCTTCTAGTGCGGGAATGGTGAGCAGAGTGTATATTCCAAGGACAGAGGAGTGGGTGAGGCGCCTCTGATTTCCTGCATCTAGTTTGCAAGTCAACTGGCAGCCACATCTTCTCAATGATCTCCTCCAACAATCATAGTGTCATTCTCCTCTCCTCACCAGTTTTCTCATAGAGACAAGGATGTGCTTGGTAATAATGCTAATGTTGTTATTTGCTGACCTCAATGCTTTTCTCTGAAGGATCCCTTCAAGTGTCTCACAGGTGTACAGTTCTGCACTGGGCACTGATATAGATAGCTAAATGGCTCACTCTAAGCAGACACTCCTGGGAAATTCTAGCACTTCTATATATCAAGGGGTGCATTCTAGTCCTCCCTTAATCCTTTTACAGCAGCTAAATTTTGCTCAATGCAGCAAGGGTATAAAAACAGACTCACTCATGCTTCACTCAACCTGCTGACCGTACAAGGCCAAGCTTGAGGAAAAGACACGGTAGCCTCAAAAGAAACTTAAAGCTGACAAATCCCCAAGCTTCAGTTTCTGGGCCAAAAAGAGTTAAGAGTTTTGTCAGCTTCAGAGTCACCAGAGGCTTCAGAAGTCAGTCAAATCTGCCGACTCAATGCATTTTGCTTTAAATAGAAAGGATGCCAACTGAAGTTGAATGGCAGAAGAGATTTCCGGAGAGTGGTAAAACTAAGAAGGCAGGAGAAGGGAATATATAGTAATAGTAATGATTCCTACTTCAAACAATCTGACAGCACTTTCACTAGCTATTCTGTCTTCTTTCTCACTATGTCTTCTGAGTTAAGTATTGTTTTAGCCATTTTACAAGTACAAAATTAGAATGGTCAGATAAATAAGCTAGTTTCAGGACATTTGGAGAAAACAGAAATTAATCCTGGTCTTCTGCTTTTGTCCCGATTGCCTGACTCTAAGTTCATGTTGTCCATTTGGTAACATGAAAATAACATAACTAATATGTTCCTTGAACCCTATCTGTGCTTATGTTTTTACACCCATGAACTTCTTTTAAAATAATTGAAAACAAACATCCATTTAATTCAATTAAATTCTATCATGTTTTTAAAAAAATCAAGATACAAATAATTCCATATGCTATTTGCTTCTTATAACTTTTTCTTTTTTCCTTTTTTTAAACAATTTTATTGAGATATAATAAGCATACAATAAACACAAAGTACATAATGTGATGTTTTGATATATGTATAAATCCATGAGCTCATAACCACATTCAAGATAATCAATATTCCATCACCCCCAGAACTTCGTAGTGCCTTTTGTAATCTCTGTCATCTACCCATCCCACCTACTCCCACCCCTAGGCAACACCTGATCTACTCTGTCGGTATAGATAAGTTTTCATTTTCAAAGTTTTATAAAAATTAACTCAGACAATATATAGTCTGCATCTGACCTCTTTCACTTAGCATAATAATTTCGAGATGTATCTATTTTGCTTTATATATCAATATTTCCTTCTATTTTGTTACTGAGTAGCAAACCATATGCCACAATTTGTTTAATCATTCACCTATTGAAGAACATTCAGGTATTTTCCAGTTTGGGGCTATTACAAATCAAGCTGCTATGAATATTCATGTAAAAGTCTTTGTAACAGATATATTCTTTCTTTTCTCTTAGGTTAATACCTTAGAATATAATGGCTGAGTCATATATGTATATGTTTAACTTTTGAAGTAACTGCCACACTTTACCAAAGTGGCTGTATCATTTTATATTCTCAATAGCATAGTTTGAGAATTTTAGTTCCTCCATATCTTGGCCAAGACTTGGTTAATCTTTTTAATTTTATCCATTCTAATAGGTATGTAGTGGTATCTTATTGTGGTTTTAATTTGAATTTTCCTATTAAATAATGACATTAAGCATCTGCTCATGTGCTTATTTACCATCCACATAGCTTCTTTAGTGAAATCTGTTTAAATCTGTTGCCCATGTTTTAATTCAGTTGTTTTCACATTATTGAGCTTAGAGAGCTCATTACATATGAGCATACAATCCTTTAGCAGATATATGCTTTGCAAATATTTTCTCCTCGTCTGTGGTTTGCCTTTTTATATTCTTAACAGTATCCCTTGGAGAAGAAAAATTTTTTAATTTTAACGAGGTCTAATTTACCAATGTTATATTTTTTTATAGATCATGCTTTTGATGTCATATCTAAGAAATCTTTGTCTAATCTAATGTTACAAAGATCTTTACTTATTTTTTTTCTAGACATTTTATAGTTTTAGTTTTTACATTTAGGTCTATGATGCATTTTTAGATTTTGAGTTAATTTTTATATGTGGTTGAAGGCTTGGAGTTTGTTTTGTTTTCTTTTACATGTAGATATCTGATTATTCCAGTACCATTTGTTGAAAAGATTATTCTTTTTCTGCTGAACTATCTCTGCACCTTTGTCAAAAATCAGTTGTCCATATATGTGTAGGTCTATTTCTATACTATGTTTCATTGATCTATTTGTCTATCCTTATCCCATTGCTATTGCTTAGTGATTACCACAGTTTTACAATAGGTCTTGAAATCAAGTGGTACTATCCTTCTAATTTTGTTCTTTAATTTCAAAGTCATTTTGGTTATTCTAGGTCCTTGACGTCTCCATGTGAATTTTAGAATCAGCTTGTCGATATCACAGACACACACATACATATAGCCTGCTAGGATTTTAATCAGATTTGTATTAAATCTGTAGATTAATTTGTAAAGAACTGACAATTGTATTTCTATATATATGAAACACTCAAAAATTAAAAATAGTGCCACCTACAATAGCATCAAAATATGAAATACTTAAAAATAAATCTGATAAAAGATGTGAAAGACCTGTTCACTGAAAACTATGAAACATTTCTGAGAGAATACAGACCTAAATAACTGGAGCAATATATCTTGTTCACAATTCAGAAGACTCAATATTGGAACGATTTCTTCTTCCTTTTAATAATAGAAGCCATCATATTTTAGCTTCTCTTGTTGGTAGGTGTGGCCTTTTAACGATGATCTGCCTTAAAAAAAATCTAAGCAGAAGAAATACGGGTAACTTCTGGGTCATATCTTTTCCACTTTCTGTTTTTTCCTTCCCCTGGGCCAATGAGGATGAAGACAGCACTCTAGGGCAGTGCCTCTTCAAGTGCAGACCCCTGATCAGCAGCAGAAGCATCACCTGGAAACTTGTTAGAAATACAAATTCTTGATCTCCGTCTCAGACCTATTGAATCAGAAAGCCTGGAGTTGGGGCCCAGCACTCTGAGTTTTAAAAAGCCCTCCAGGTGGTTCTGATGCATGCTAACATTTGAGAACAGCTGCCCTTGGGACTGCAAAGCATCAGTTCGGGCCTGGTTGGCTGACACTGTAACTGAGCAGAGTCACCCACTCTTCCTGGACTGTCAGCCTCCTTCCACCCTCTTATATAATAGATAAATAAACTCTTACTTGAGACTTTTTATAATTTTTTGTCTCATTTTTATGCCAGCTTAATCAATCCCAAACTATACCTTCTTTCTACTTCTATATGATATTATCCTTCCCTTTTATCAGGGAAGATTTTCTTTTAGGATATACTATTGATCTCTAAAATAGTATCAAGAGCATCACTTCATGTCATTCGTTGTATTTGCAAGGACTGAACCTTGAAGGGTATACTTAATAATAATAAGTAGTATTTTTTCTATATAAATTTTAACATTTTGAAAAGTTGGAGAATAATAAAGTTATATATAATATGCTGTATTCAAATAGACATAATTTATAAATTGTGATATATAAATCACTCTTAAAATATGAACTATGTATTTTCTGCCATTTTCCCTTTTTTATAATTTCTTTTCTTTTTTTCAAACTTTGAAGAGGAACTATAGGGTTTTTCTTTTTCCTCCAAAGTACTCACTTTTTTTAATCCATTCCCATCATGTAGACACTTTGATTGTCGATAGCAGCAAGAATTACCCTGAGAAGGTATACATAGTCCTAGTAGCTGAAAGTTAGATAAATAATATTTTCAATAATATTTGTACTTGATTATCCTAATAAAATCTTCAAGCAGAAAAAAAAAGAGAATTATGACCTGAAAAATATTATTGCTGTAATCAGAGAGATAAATAAAAGCTTTGAATCTAATACATTTTAGATGATAGATAGATAATAGATAGATGATAGATAGATAGATGATAGATAGATAGATAGATAGATAGATAGATAGATAGATAGATAGATAGATAGATAGCTTTCTGAAATATAGTAGCAGTACGGTCCAATAATTTTCTGGAAATTTTTCAATGGTTCATCATGAAACACTTATGATGCTTGAATAAGCTTGTCAAACAACTTCAGTACTTGCTAGTGACAGGAAATTCAAGTGTTCACCACTCATTCAATATTCTACTTATTTGTTAAGCACCTACTCTGTATCAGGTAGCCTCTTTAATTTTCGAAGAGTTATAATTACTTAAAAGTTCCAACTCATATTGAGGTGAAATCCTCTTTTAAATAGCTTCAACACAGGTCCATTGCAGAAACACAATGCTAGGAGCTGGAGATGTAGACAAACTGCCTTCAGGGAGCTCACAGTATAATGAGAATAGGGACAAAGAGTCTGAAAATGAAATTAACAAATGCCGATACACAGATGTACAAAGCGCTTTGAGAAACTGGAGGAAAAAGCCACTAACTCTGCTAAGGGACTAATCAAAGAAGGCTTCAGAGAGAACACGGCGTTAGAGAGAGTTCTAAAAAATGAATGGAAATCAAAAGAGAAGGGATATCATGGATATAAGCATGGAAGCATAAAAGAACAGGACATATTTAGGAAACTTCAGTTAGTTCATGTCCAGAATAAAAGGTTGTTGGGTAGAAGAGGATAAGACTAGCAAAAATCTACAAGAGGCAAATTAGGGAGAGATTTGTATAGCATAAGAGGTTTGGACATTATTCTCCAAGCAATGGGGAATCACTAAAGAGTGTTAAATTAGGCAGTAATGTGATTAGCTTTCTAATTTGAACAATTACTCTGTCTGAAGTATAGAGAATGAACCAAAGAAAGAAAAAAACATAAAGAATAGATAGGAAATTTGCAAACAGTTTATAAGTTTCTTCCCCTTTCTTCTCCTACCCTCTGTCTGTTCTTTCCTCCTGCATCATAAAGTATGTCTAACCTACAGTAGTAGAAGTGAGGATACAGATGAATCAACAAACTTGAGAGGTAAGGAAATAAGATCATCATTAGTTTTTAATGACCAATTCAATACAGGGATTGAGGGAGAAGGCTTTAATTCTGTCCCCTGTTGCATCACAAAATTCTTTCCTATAATAACTCTTCTGTCATTTGAGAATAATTATCACATTCTTTCCCTCACCACTTAAACAAACCAATCTTCGCCTCTTCAACCTGAGAACAACTAAATGTCATTCCCCAGTCCTACTGCCCTCCAGTGTTTAAATTAGGTAAAAAAGTTTCCTTATCTAAAATTTCCCAACTCAATAATACACTCAAATCTCAGTAAGTAGATAAATGCATTTCTCGTCAGCCTATAGGTATTTTCTCCAGCCAGAACATCTCTCTCACTGTTCAGTTGTCGAGAAAATATATTAATGCTTCTAAATCAAGAACAAAAATAAAATCACTCAGAAATAAAGTTTAACATTTCATATTTTTGGCACTTAAAATAGTCTTCTATTTGTGCTATCCTAACATGAGCATATGACTTGCAAAGTGAAGTAGCCGTAAATCAGGCTACTATAACACCCCTCCTCGCAGACATTTGTCAGGAAAAATAATTAGTATACTGGCTAAGAGAACACTAATAAAGCAGTACATTTCATTTCATTTGGTCCCTATTCAACAATGGCAAAGAATTCCAAAGCAAAAGACAAAGAAATTTAAAATGATCATTATCCTATACCCAGCCACACTGATGCAGCACATTTCTTGATGCTGGCAAAACTCCTGGACCTAATCTTTATTTTTTAACCTATTGATCCTTTTCCATCAGTGACAGACTTGTTCTGCCACAAGAGATGGGTTTCCAAATTGGCCTGAGGGAGGCATGTGGGTTAGAAACAATATTGTCATTGGCCTAGTTTTGGCAGGATTGGTGGAAAATCAGACACCTGTTATGTTTTGGAGTTGTGGGCTAATAGTGCCCTCTGTTTTCCATTTTTGTTACCATCAACAGAATTACCAGATGGCCAAGAAGCCACTAGAATGGAAGTAATGTTCCAATATAGTGGAAAAAGACCAATCCAGTAAACATTTTAATATCTATCTAGTGGCTTAAAAAAGTAATCTAAATGTTTAAAGATGATGGAGTGGGGGGAAGAATACATAGCAGAAACTCTCAAAGCCTCACACTTTTACCAGTATACCTGGTCTTTTTAGAGAAATAAATTCATTGCAGATTCCAGCACCCTCAAAATATCTCACCCATCTTCCCAAATGTCAAACCTTATAACCCAGCAGATTACAGTTACCTGAAAGATTTGTAAGATTCTTCCTAAGCCCCCCAGAGATTCTGAGTTGGTGGGTCCATATGCAGCATAAGAATCTATCATTTTAAAAAATTTTTCCAGATGATTCTGATAGTTACATTGGGGAACCATTTAGAGGAGTCTGAGGTCTACCTATGGGAGGAATTTTTAAATGAGGGTACTGGACAGGGTGGTAATCAGTTGGATAGCTTTTCAGTTTACATGTCCTCTGCTCCCACACATGTTTCTTCTGTGCCTCCTAGTGGACAGAGGGTATACTACACAGTATATGAGTTCCATCCCCAAGTTGAAAACCAATGCTCTTTAGAATGAAAAATCGAAAAACTGCTTGGGAGGGCGGAGGGAGGAGGGAGTACTTTCTCCCTGAAAGTGTGAACACACAAAACTAGTAAGGTGCAATCATAAAACCACCATTTGTTTTTTTGTTTGTTTGTTTGTTCGTTTGTTTGTTTTTTCACCACTGCCCTCAATCTCATTTCATTCTATGTGACCAGGTCTTCCTCTGCTCCTGAAAAAAATTCTGGGAAGATGGAACTGGTTTTTCTAGGCAATCTCAGATAATAAAGTCATTTTTTAACAGTGTCTCATTTTATAATTAAAATTTAAAACTACAGAGTTTAAAGTTAAAATTTACTTTCTCCCCCATTTGGACATGCACATTCAACTTTTTCTCAATTTTCTCCCTTGCTCCTCCCCCACCCTCACCTCAATCAGTTTCCTCTCTCCAGTGCAAGATTGAAGGTGGGACTGGGGTCAGGAGAGGGAAGAGAGAAAAGATAACAGGGAGAAAGGTCTTACCTGACAAAAACTGATGCAGTCTGACACTGATTCTCTCTGGCTGGCTGGTGTACAAAGCTTACCCTCACTCATGAGGTTCATTAAGAGTTCTCTGAAGAGCTCCTGCCCTCAGAGACCTCGTGAGACCTGTAGAACTAGGAGAATTCATTTGCTCTGGCTCCTGACTCACAATTTCTCTGTCAGCTCCTGACTTCCACCATGTTTTGCAGCCTTTCTCTGATGATCTCTCTTTGCCCTCTCTACCCCGGGTACGTGGGCAGGGTCTAAAGTAGTTCAAGGCCAGCTTTTTTTCTCACATGTGGCCCAAGATTGATCTGTGGAAAAGACTCACATGTGATTTCCTCTCCCCCAGTCAAAGCAAGACGCTCTAAACAGAGCATCTTGCTTTTAGGTGCTTCAAGCCTGTCTCAGACACCTGTCAACTGTGTCCTACAAAAAGCAGAGAATCATAACGGAATCTCCATTGTATCCCTTTGAAGCCCATTTTATTTGATTTGAGGTAAAGAAGATACCTCTCTTCCACAACATTCCCATGAAGGAAGGGAATGAGTAGCATACCAAAAACTTTCTCTTTTTAAAATATCCTCTCATGTCTCCAACCCACCCCCCGCCCAGATCTCTCCAATTTTCTCCATAGCTTGGAGGTTAGCGGTCTGCAAAATCAGTTCATAGTTAACACTTTCTCAAAATGTGTTTAAATGATCTTGTACCCCGCTTTGCATCCTTCTATTGTCGTTAGGCCTTAGATGAAACAGGGATTTAAAGAGTCCCATTTTGCAATTGGGTGGCTAAAATCCTAGTCATTTAAACTGCCAAACTGAGAAGGGCAGTGGATTTCCATTAGAAGATCTGAACATGCCCTGCATTCAGTTGGCTCTTTGACATTTGAAGTTTGGGCAGATTGGCAGGTCTCATTTGCCAACAAGCAATTACTTCTGTAGTAATTAGGTCTGAAATCACATTCCCTCTTTGAATCAAAAGCAGTTATATGCACAAGATAACATTCAACTGGTGCAGATACAGAAGAGTAAATAAACAACCAATGTTTCTTCAACCAGAGACAGCACTGAATTTCATAACAGATAGATTCTGAGACTATTAAATATTATAAGACTGTAATCATAAAGATTTTAAATAGATTTATTACTTAAAGACAAAATTTGGAAACCTGAACTGTTTATTATTATTTATAATAAATAGACAACGGGGGAAAAAAGAAAAATCTTAAATGGCAAACTGAAAAGTAAAATAAAAATAGAGATATAGCAAGGATTCTAAAGATCAACTACTTTAATCCCTGTTTTATATAAAATAATAACAATGGTAAGAGGCAACCTTATTGAGCATTTACTATGTTTTAAGCTCTTTCTATATGTTATTTTATTCAATCATCATGTATGAAAGATTATTGTTCTTGGGTCTTCCTTCACTCACTCCCTCTCTCTACTATATAGAAGAGAGAGTATATTTCTCCACCCTATTGATGTTGAATTTGGCCACATGACTTGCTTTGACTAATGTGTTGTTAGCACAGGTAACACAGGTAGAGGAACTAAGTGTGTTTGTGTAATCTGACTTATCTCACATTCTTGAGATTGTTGCTTGTCCAAATAGAATTTAAAAAAAAATACATGGAGCAGACCTAATCTCAATCTGAAACCTAGAGCCAAGGTCAACCAATGAACATTCTGAATCAGATATGCCCCAACAAACTTGCAGACCCACAAGCTAGGAAAATTAACACTGTGATAAGCCACTGAGTTCAGGGCAGACTCGTATGTGACATTATTTTGGCAACTGCTGATGAATTTGGAGGCCTCAGCAAAGAGAAAGAATTTCTACTCATCACCAGGACTGAAATAAAGTTCAAAATAGTCATATTCCCAGTTTTCCCCATACTTAGCTATTTGTCTCTATTTAGATACTGTGACTCCAATCTGTAGTCACTGCTGGAAGTTAAAGATTTTATTTGGAAAATTTCTACAAGAAACTCACAGAAATTCTGAATTACTAAAAGAACTAAAAATTTTGCCCACCTTCCTTGTTTTTTTCCCTTGGTGTTTTCTTTGTGTGAGATGTAAAGACAACCAGATGTCTACAGCTTGACTCAAGCAACATATCAGCTTTAGGGTGAACAAGAATAAAGCAGATAAGCAAAAGTTCATATAAAATGAACCATCAATTCCCAGGACCAGAAGCATATAAATCCTTAGCATTAATCAATGGGTATTTCTTGAATGCTTATGCAATATTAGGGTGAGAGCAAAGGTGGCAGTGGAGAGCGGATGCTTAGGGTGTGGCTAAAAATAAAACCATGAGAAAAAAATTGGGGGAAATTCTGAGAAAGAAAAATTGGTGAATTTTATCATCTTTAAAAAGAAACTCCCAGAAGTTAAAATTCATTGCTTTGAACCCTAAAGCATTCAGAACTGCATGAAAAGTCATAATCTGCTTTTTAAAAATGTTTCCAATATGCTAACAAACTGAAACATCTACTCCCCACCAGATAAAACCTATAGCAAACATTAACACAATAGTAAAAAGTTTATAGCATTAACTTTAAAATTAGAAATAAGATAAAAATAGCTGATATCACAACTTTTATTCATAATACACCGGACATCTTAACCAGTTAAAAAAGAAAAAAAAAGAAATCAAAGCATGAGATTGGAAAGGAAAAATCAACAACCATCATTATTTACAGAATATATGATTGTATATAGAAAAAATTCAAAAAGATTATATTAAGTATTAGAACTATGGAAATATTTTAACAGATAACTGTATATAAGATTTAGTTTTAAAATCAATATTAAAAAGTCAATTTATGTACCAGAAACAGACATTTAGAATATATAACTTTTAAAAATACCACTTAAAAATCAACAATAAAAAAGCATGTGAATAGATTTAACAAAAACTTTGCAAGATCTTCTAAGAAGAAAAATATAATACTTTAGTGGAAGGCCTGAAATATGAATTATGTGAACGTGTTTATATTATAACCATGTCAGTTATCACTAGTTGTTCTATATACCCAGTTTAGTTCCAGTCACAATCCCATAAACTTTTGTGTGACATTAAAAGCTAATTTAAAAAAAAATCATATGTAGATTAATAGATGGATAAAGAGATAAATACTTATGTTTCAGTATAGTAAAAAGTTAATTGTAGAATCTAAGTAGTAGGTTCATGGGTGTTTGCTATGAAATTTTGACTTCTTTTAATTTTTGAAATGTTTCATAATAAATTGTTGAGGACAAATCATATAAAAAGAATAGGCCAGACACTCCTGAAAAGGAAGAATCAGGTGCTTTACCAAACAGAAAAAGTTTGAATAAAAGTTATAATAATTAAGAGTGTGTGGTATTGGTGTGAGACCAGAAAAGTGAATCAATGGAATATAACAGAGAGCAGGCATTTATGAAAACTTGATTTACATCATATTTGACATTATAGATCTTGGATAAAAGATGGGCCATTCGATAAATAGTACAGGAAAATTGGTTATGCACATGGAAAATAATAAAAATATTAAGGACAAAAAGAGTAAGAGAATATCTTCTACGTATCTTTACAAAGGATATTTTTTTAATGTCAAATAAGCATAACCCATAAGGGAAAAGACTATAAATTTTATTACATTAAAATTAAAAACTGATGGTCAACAAAAGAAGACATTAAGAGAGTAAAAGATTATTCCACAATCTGGAAGCATCTATTTGCAATTCATATAACTGAGAAAATATTTATATCTGTGTTTTATGAATAACTCTTATAAAGCTTTGAGAAAAAGACAACCATATAGAAAACATAGGCAAATATCGCAAATAGGCATCTCACAGAAAATGAAACACAGATAGACCACACATATATTAAAACATATTCAAATCATTAGTTACAGAGAGTATACAAATTAAAACCACAATGAAATTTTTTAATTGGGTGATGTGTATATAAATGTTCATTTTATTAACATTATTAACCTGGATACATATATACATATATGATTTAATTTATCATATGTCTTTTAAAACGCTACATAATATGTGTGTGTGTGTGTGTGTGTGTGTGTGTGTGTGTGTATGTTTTAACTAAACATAAGTTTTAAATCAAGTGCAGAAAAATGCTGAAAAGCCTAATAGGAAGTAAAAATTTTAAAGGCTCATCAAGAAGGAAAGGCATAATCAAGTTCCCTTAGATATCTTAACATTTTAATGCCTTTTAACTTTAAAAGAAATAAGCTAAAACAAAAGTGGCACTGGCTTATAATGTACTTTAGTAAGTATGCTAAATCTTCTATAAAGTTTAATCTAGAAGCTTAAAAACCACAGAGGACTTCATGAAACTTATTTATTACTCTCCTCAAAATTTATGAATTGTAGCTAAGTCTATCTTTCTGTCCTAGGAAAAAGAGAAAGGAAGTGGAGTTGTAACCAAATATTCTATTTTCCTTCCTTCCTTCCTCTCTCCCTTCCTACCTTCTCCTTTCTCTCTCCTTTCTTCCTTTTTCCTTCTCTCCCCCTTCCTTCCATTTTTTTCCTACCCTTGTATATTAGCTTTCTATTACTACATCACAAATTACCAAAAAAAAAAAAAAAAAGCAGCTTAAGACAAAACAAATTTATTATTTCACCATCTCATGAGTTAGGAGTTTAGTCGCATATTATCTGGGTCCCCTGTTCGGGGTCTCTCCAGCCTGAAAGCAAGGTGTGGGCAAAGCCGTGATCTCAGCTGTGACTCATGGTTCCTTTCCAAGCTCACTTTGGTTGTTGGCTGAATTTAGTTTCATGTGGTTGTAGTATTCTTACTACTGGCTGGGTCGCTTTCAGGCTGTCTCGGTCCTCCTTACATGGCAGTCCTACAACATGCTGTGTACTTCTTCGAAGCCAGCAGGTGAATCTCTCTCATGCTTCAAATCTCTCTAACTTCTTTGAAGGGTTCACTTGATTAAGTCAGGCTCTCATAAAATAACCTCTCTTTCGATTAACACAAATTCAACTGACTAGGGACCTTAATTATAGCTGGAAACCATAAATTATTTAAGATGTCTGAAACATAGAGTGACAGGTGACATTAAATGGGAGAAAGCTAAAGAAATAAAGGCTAAGTCATAGAGGATTTTGTAAGCCATATGTGTGGCCATTGTCCTAACAGTTAGAAACCACTGAAGGAATGAAGAATGAAAGAATGTTAGAATGAAGTAGTCAGATCTTTGTTTTAGAATGATGGATCTAGAGGGCAGTATGAAAGATAAAGAGGGCAATTCAATTGAGCACATATTTGTGGGATGAAAAGAGAAATACTATGGCATACTCTCAGAAACTCTTTAATTTGAAAAACAATTACTGAATGTCTATTCTCTGCCCAGGAACAGAGCTTATAACCAGAAAAATGAGTCATAGGCTCCTTCTCTTCCACAAATATAAATATATGGCTTTTGATAAAAGTTTAGAGAGAACAAAAGTCAAATGCAAAAGAGAATAAAATTTAGGGGAGAAGATTAGCACACCACCATCCATACCATATCTTCATCCATTGCTGCCAGGTAGGGTAAAATTTCATTCTTAATTGTCCTTGAAGTCAACGGGTAAAAGAAACTTGCTCCAGGGAACAAACATGCCTGCTGGTGAGATCGAAGGAAACTTTTCCCATGGATTCTCTGTTATTTTAAGCAGTACCCAGAGTGTTGAAAGAGGTCAAAATGGAGTGACCAATGCACAGATGGGTATGCCAGAAAAGGTCTCCTGGTGAAGACTGCAGAGAGAAGGGGCAAATCCTAGTAACAAATTTATCTTTGTACCGGCATTCGATCACTTCCCATTTGATTTGTCAAAGGGCTTATCTTGTGATGGGTGCACCCCATGTGTATAATAAATTGCTAACTTTATCTCTTGACTGACTTGTAAATCTTGGTCATTTTCAGGGATTAACTACTTGCTAAATTCATTTATCAAAATTAAAACTAGGTCTTCAGAATGCTGCTCTCCAAATCCCAAGAAACCATGAAAGATTAACCTTTTGCAGATCCTTCCAGGCTGAACGCCAGTGGGTGACATCAATACAAGTGATTAATAGGCCCTATCTAAGGTCTGCAGGAGATGCTGACAGATATTTCCCCATGTGATAGCACAAGTCATCTAATCAGCCTAAGAAAACACACATCCTGATGCTCTCCATACTAATGGAACATTGCCAATTAGTATTTAGAAGATGCATAGGAACTGTTTTTGCACTAGTACCACAGGTTTTTATACATGTATCAGATCTCCTTAATCTTGTAAAACAAATTTGATTAACTCGGGCTTTTAAAATCATTCTAGAAGCAGCAGCAGCAGCTACAGAATGGAACATCAAATCCAGAATGATTAGTCATAGCTTTTCTGTGATGCTGTTTTGAAAAAGAAGACATTAAGTAACTATTTTATCTCACAGACCCCTGCATCATTCGAATCGTAGGCAGCCTGTGTCCTCATCGCAGAGAAGCATATTCCTCTTCTGTCTTTTTTCTCCCTTGTCTATTTACAGCATGTGGTGCTATCTTGGGGCTTTAGAGGCATTTCATCCAAATATCCACATTCACACGAAATGTTCCAACATCTTCCCAGTACGATCCTTGACATTTCCTCCTCCCTCCCTTCCTCCTTGCCTGTGAAATGGCAGCTGGGTTCGTTAATGTTGCCTCAGATCCTCTACCTCTTTTATTCCTCAAAATAAACTCTCTGCCTCAGTTCATAACAGGTCAGAAGATGCTCTAAAGTGCCACCGAGACCATGTTTCTTATTAAGGGGTACAGGTTAGACAGATGGAGGTATAAATGTGCCCTATCAAAGTGGACACCGATTCCTTTAGTTAATTATGCTTTATCGAATTTAAAGAGGATCCCTTTGAATCATCTAAACCAGTGGTAAGTAATCTTTTCTTTTTCCCTTGGGGGCTACTAGCTTATAATATAATCATTTAACTATGGATCTTACATGTATTGTAATTCCTTTCATTTTATAAGCTCCTGAGAAGGCTAGTATTACTGATCATGTATGGTTACCATGTACCATGTGGAGAAATTTATATTCATTATTTCCACCAATCTTTATGACAATTCTGTGAGATATGTTCCATTGTCAGTATCCATTTACACATGAAGAAACTGAGGCACTGAGAGTATATGTAATTTATCTAAAGTCACACAAGTAGTGAATGGCCAAACCAGCAGTCAGACCCTGGTCTGTTTGGCCCCAGAGCCTAAGCTCTGCTCACATATGACTGCCTTCTCCTTCACCCTGGGAGAAGCTGTACAGGGGGTCCTAAAGTCCCTGGATGGATGAGTCACATGAATGCATTTATTTCTGCCATACCTCCACATAGAGCTTAAATTCCAAGGGGAAAACAAACAAACAAACAAACAAACAAACAAGCAAACATGTTAAAGCTTTTACAGAGCTAAGAACAGCATAGTGGTGCAGAATGGAGGATGGGAAAACTAACTCAGCCTAGAGGAGTGAAGAAAGCTTCCTCATAAGAGTAACATTCAAGTCATAAACGTGATAAAGAATATTCTTGGCCGAAGAACAGGCGAAGTACTAAAGTTATAGTGTTAGAAAAGGGCACATACCAGGAAAGGCAAGAAGCTCGACATTATAGCAATAGAGACGGGGTAGTGGAGAGAGGAAGCAAGCAGAAGAGAGGGACAGGAGACTAGAAAGACCAAGTTATGCCTTCATTGCAATGCTAAAAAGTCTGAATATTATTTTTCAGGTATTAACGTTGACTTTTGGTTTCTGTTTGTTTGTCTGTTTGTTGCAGAATATTAGCCAAGTGGAAATATAGATAATGGAGTGCAGTATGAAGAAAGACTAGAAGCAAAGGCAACTATTTGGAGGCCAGAAAAACAGTGAAAGCAAGACAGAGAGAGGGCTTGAGCTAGACCCACTGGCAGCACAAGAGGAAAGGAAAGGCCAGACAAGATACATTTAAAATTTCTCAAGACTACTTACCACCATCTTTTACATGACTTACTGACTTAAGGATTTATTTATTTTCTCTCTCACACTAGATTGTAAGTTTTATGAGAAGAGGGATTTTTGTTAAATCCCTAATACTTAGCACGCAGCAGGCAGCACGCAGCCCGCAGACCCTCCATAAGTATATCTAGAGTAAATGAAGTGAATTCAAAGAAATTTAAGGATTGATTGGATTGAATAGATAGGATTGTTAGATGACTAAAATTTCTAGTGTGGGAAACTGAATGGATGGTGACAGAGATAAAGAATTCACCAGACAGGACAGTTTTAAGTGTCTATAGAATTCCAGATTGATCAATGTTGAAGGTTGTTTCAAGTTTGGGACTGGCACGCGAGAGAAAAGTTGAGACTGGTTTTAGAGATTTAGAGTACAGATTTAGAAATGATGCTGATGCCGCAGAAAGGGATAAAACCAGGCAGAGCTGACGAAAGGGAGAAAGGAGAGGAGCAGAGAACCATGAGCAACCACAAAATTTAAGAGATTGGAGAAGCCAGCAAAAGAAATAAGAGAAACATTGAAAAAGCTAAGAGGAGAACTTGGCAAGGTGTTCCTGGAAACGCCGGAGGGAAGAGCCTTGAAAAGTAGAGCCTGGCACAGTTAGGGGTGATCAGTTGTGCCATTATCTATATCAGGGTAAAACAGAAGATAAAAGAGAAGCCATTTGTATCTGGAAACTAGATAATTATTAGAATCTTTAGAGAGAACACCTTGGGGTGTGGAGATTAAGACTGAATGCAAATCATTAAAATGGTTGAAGGAGGTAGGAATAGGCTACCACTAGCTCCCTGACCCACTTTTAATTAGAGAAAGGCCCCTCTTTGGGCAGAGGCACTTGCACCAAGGCACGCAGACTGTCAGGCAGATCGCCCCCTCCCCTTGAGCTGAGTATCTTTGTGTGGTGCCAAACTTGCGTGACATCATGAGGTGTCCCTTGCTAGGAATTAGGCGAGGAATTATTTTAGGATAGGGAGACCAGAATGCAAAGACCAATGAAGAGGCCAGTCTAAGATAAAGGCAAAAAGGGAGCCAATGAATACTGTGCAGAAGGTGAAAGGAATACACCTCAGAGTTTAAAAGCAAGTAAAGGTTTGAAACAGGAAAATAAAACTTATTAGATGTAAAAAAAAAAAAAATGATGACCTGATCTGTATTGATAGTTCACCTAAGCTTGGATACTGCTGCCACAAATTATAAAGGTGTGTAATTTTTTTCCATCAGTGTTCAGAAGCTCACCAATATATAAAATAAGCAGTTCACTTCTTAAATTTTTTTTAGAAAATTACTAAATGCTCCACTATTCATTTTTAAAATTGAAAGCAATCATAAAAATCTAGATTGTAAGAAACTACAGGAAAAATAACTTAGTTTCTTCAAAAAATAAATTGCAAGTTGAAAAAAAAGAGAAAGAAACCAGAAGTCTGTATAGTAAAAAAATGTGAAGAGAAAAAAAAACAACTAATTGTGATGTGTAAATTTTATTTGAATTCTGATTTCACAGACAAATTATTAAACAATTTTTAACTGATATTAAGGTGCAATTGGACATTTGAACATTAAATGGATTTTGTAATATTAAGGAATTATTAACATTTTAAGAGTAACAAATGTGGCTATATTTGAGTCCCCGTTGTATGAGAGATACATATTGCATTGTGGTTATGTGTGAGTCCCCATGTATGAGAGATACACACAGACATATTTACAGATGTACTTGTTACAGAACTAAACTTGCTTCAGAATAAAATCAGAAGCAGGGACGTGAGTGGGGATAAAGGTAAAATAAGATTGACCATGAATTGATAACTTTGCAGTGGGAAGATATGTACACAGGGACTCATTAAACTATTCTGCATACTTTCATATGTTTCAATTTTTCTATAATAAATTTTCTTTATGTTAATGACAAAATTCTATTCAGTGAATAATGGAAAAATTATATTAGTTTTAATGATGGCCAGTTAAGGCGATAACATGAGAAATAAAAGAGGGGAAAAATTTTGAAGAAAGGATACATAAGTCCAAATAAAGGCAGAAAAATTTAAAGGACTGAAACGCAGAAATAAGGGCATAAATACAAGCAGAAATAGAGGAAGCAACCAGAGTGAGACAGACTTGTGAAATGACATTACCACCTTGTGGTCTTTTAGGATATTGCCCCTGAAGACTCAAACCATGATGTTTTTTTCACACCTGTAGGCATTTGTGGGAACATTGTGCCTACATTTGTGCCAAGTGTAACTGAGTTAAAGGCCATACATAAGCTTCGGTCTGGCAGGTTCTTAATTTGCAATAAACTTACTTGACTCGCCTAATATTTTCAGACTATACTTCCACTCATTGTCACAAGATCCCTACATTTACTAAGCTTTATTGTCCTAAATTTCCCACTTTATACATCTATGGTTAGCTTCTAATTTGCTATTTTAGGGCTTTATTAACAAATCTTTGTTCATATTTCTCCATACTCTTAATGGATTTCTTTTTTATTAAACAGCTTTATTGAGGTCTAATTGATATACAAAAAATAAAAACAACATATTTGATGTATAGAATTTGATGATTATGGAGATAAGTGTGCACCCAGGAAACCACCACCACGATCAAGTTAATAAACATATTCATCATCTCCATTCATCGTATCCTCTTTTCACCATTATAGCTCCAGCCTAACTAATTCTAATGTCTAACTGCTCCATCTCCTTGAGCATTACACTCACCTTTCTCTTATCTTTCCCAGCTCCATAGAAATTACTTTTCTTGCCATATATGACAAAGCGGCACAATGTATTCATACAGTGTGGAAGTAGCACCGTAAGACAAAGGAGAGGATTGGGAATGTGGAACCAAAATGATTCTATAGCTAAAATGGCCCCACTATTCAACCAGAACATTCCATCTCTCTCATAGTCAACAATCTAAACAGTTCAAATGCTATTACTATCACCTGTATTATCTTTGAAATTCACCCTCCTCTCCATCCATATTCCTCCTGTGTGAGTTCTCGCTGCCTCTCTGGTGTGGACTAAAGCACTAAACTCCTAGCTAGCCTCCCATCACCTAGCCCCTCCAACTGAACCCCCACACAGCACCCAGTTACTTCTCGAAACACAGATCTAATCATGTGACTTTCTACCTAACACCTTCCAATGCTTCTCACCACCCCCATGAAAGGAATCGTAAATGCTGAGAGCCAATGTCTTTATAACATAATTCTGTTGTCATTCACTGCAGTTCCCCCACCTTATACACTCTGCTCTACTCACGCCAGCCTTCTTGCTGTTTCTGAAAAAGCCACTATATGCTTCACACAGATTATACCCCTGTCTAAAAACTCATTTTTATGCCTGGTTAACTCCTAATCTTGGTTTGTCTTCACTCGGACACTGAGTTAGCACTCAGACTTAACACTCACTTCCCCACTCGGTGCTCCTGTAACACTTTCACACTATTACTCTTAACATACAGTATTGTAATGACGTGTTTACAGGTCTCTCTAAACCCTTACCTCCAGCCCCCTTAAACTCAAACGTCAGGTAACTGGAACTGTGTTGTACTTACTTATGCATTTTCAGAACTGAGCACAATACCCGGCCTGGTATACGTGTACAATCAAGATTGGCTGCCTTCTACACTGCAGCTATTTGTGGGAATTTGATCTCCAGAAGATAAGGTGGATGGCCAGAGCTTTAATAAAGAAAAAGAGATACATTTGGGGCTTATCAGATTGAGTATCTTTTAATGATAATTAAATAGGTTAGCAAGGATTCTCTCTTAAACTTCAAGTAGGAGTAAGAATTGTTTTAAGTCTTCTTAAAGTAAATACAACTAAATATATCAAAAATATACATATTATTAGACCTGGAATTTCACTTGTAGAACTTGAAATTAACAATATACACAAAGATTTAGATATAAGAATGTTTGTCACCACATTATTAATATAGTTCAAAGATATCTAGGAATTCCCCTAAAAAAATCTGGGAATCCAAAATGTCCAGAATAGATGCATAACAAGTTGTGGTACAGTAATTATCCCTTATCCATGGTTTTAATTTCACAGTTTTTTGCCCATAGTTGACCACAGTCTAAAATTATTAAATGGAAAATTCCAGAAATAAACAATTCATAAGTTTTAAATTGTACACCATCCTATGCTCTATGATTAAATCTTTTTTTGTTACAATAGTGAGTGAACTCATTTTTTATTATATTTTTAATTTTTTTTATTTTTTATAAATTTTTTTGGTGACATTGGTTATGTGTGATTAAATCTTACTCCATCTTGCTCCCTATATCCACAATGTATACTCTCTCCATCTGTTAGTCACTTAGTAGCCATCTCATTTATGAGATCAGCTGTCTCCGCATTGCAGTGCTTTTGTTCATGTAACCCTCATTTTACTTAATAGTGGTCCCCAAGTGCAAGAGTGGTGATGCTGGCAATTCAGATAGACCAAAAAGCTACAAAGTGCTTCCCTTTAGATAAATAGGTGAAAGTTCTTGAGTCAATAGGAAAAAATTGTATGCTGAGGTTGCTAAAATTGACAGCAAGAACGAATATCCTGTGAAATTGTGAAGGAAAAAGAAATTCGTGCTCATTTGCTGAGAGAGCACATTCACATAATTTTTATTATAGTGTATTGTTATAATTTTTCTATTTTGTTATTAGTTATTGTTAATCTCTTACTGTCTAGTTTATAAAATAAATTTAATCATATGTATGTAGGTATATATAGGAAAAAACATAGTCTATATAGGGATTGGTACTATCTGTGGCTTCAGGCATCCACTGGGGATCTTGGAACGTGTCCCCTGTGGATAAAGTGTGATGACTATATAACCATATAATGGAATTCTAGGCAGCCATTAAAAATGACATAATATGAAATTGAAAATTATTCTTTTGAAAGGCAAAAAACGATGCTGGTTATAAATGCTATAGTGTGTGTGTGTGTGTGTGTGTGTGTGTGTGTGTTTATTTCTCTCATGGACTAATGCAATAGATTTCTGTACATATATCCACTTACACACAAACATAAGATACTCATGCATAATGAAAGTTTAGAAAATATGTACACCAAAATGAAAATAGGTTTATAAATACTTTAATTTTTGGTTTATCTATATTTTCTGATTTTACTCCAGTGAACAGGTATTGTGTTTATAATAATAAGGGGGAAAAAATAAGGTTGTTGTTTTTTTTTTTTTAAGAGAAAAAGAAGAAAGGAAAGGAAGCTGAGTCCCTGAGGCCATCAAAAGGGAAACATAGGTAGTTGGCCTGAATTTAAAAGAGCATCTGAATCTCAATAACAGAAAAAAGTATGGAATTTTACAGAAGGTTAAGCCAATTGGTCATATGTGCCTTAGTGTCAAGTACTCAGATCAATATGTACTTGAGGTCAGTGCCAGTGAATGAAAATAATTTGGAGAGGAGGGAGCTAGGAGGAAGAGGTGATGTCAGTCAATATTATGGGTCAGAGTATTCACATAACCCTCTCCTTGGTTGTCCCACTCCCACCCCCTCCACTACGCCTCCATCCTTACTACAGGAACTTGGAGAATAGTAGAAACTTCCTTCCTTTACAGAATACAGGAAAAATATCTGTGGAAGTAGTGCACAAAGAATATCTAGGCCATATGCCTGCCCCATCTACCAGGATCTGCTTCATTAAACTTGGGCTTCTCTCCCCTAGCCAGAGTTCAGTGGATAGATTGATCCTTTCCAAATGCTTGGAAATGTATTTAAGTTAGGTTTCATTAAAAATTACACTGATTGATTTACAAAGAAAAGCAATTTTAAAAATCTCTGCTTTCATTAGAATGGATATCAAATATTCATTTTGAAAATTGTTTCGACAAAACAAAACAACCCCACTAAAACCATAATAGATGGAAGAAGTTGTTAAAGGTTGTGATGGTTAACCATCTCTACCAGGGATAATCCTTAGGTGTGTAGGGCTCTGAGTAAATGTCTTAGGGAATCTGGTTGACTCCACATGCAGGGTATAGGGCCAAAGAGCTCTCAAAGGGGAGAAACGGGAACTGGAGCCCAGAGGGTCCCAGGTCACTCACCTGGATGGCAGTCCCCGCCAAGCTAGGCATAGGCACAAGTGGAAGACTTTAAAAAATTACCAGGAAGGTACTCCGAAGCTTGTAGCCCACAGCAAGGCCTCTGCTGCTCACATCTAAAGGTGGTAAGGATCCCTATAATTCTGAACTAGTCAAGATGCCTTGGCTACTATCCCATGTTTGTTGGTTACTTTGAGAATCATGACCCCCTAGTTTCCAGCAATAAGCACCACCATTTGGTCTGTGTACTTTAGGAGTGCTATCATCCCTGCTACGAGAGACACGTTCTGTGATAATGTCTATCAATTTCTACTATTAATCCCAGCTTCCAGAGGAGAACCATCACTGACCTCCTTGGTGATGCTGGGACCCCTTTCACCTGCTCATTCTTGATATTCATGGTAAATGATATGTCCTCCAAGCCTGTCTTTGAAACATAATCCTCTGATGAGTCCTCTGACCTCAAATATGTTATTTCAGTATGTCCATTTTCCTGATCCATTAGTATCTTTTTCTAATGCCTGTCATGGCAATATAGGCATATCAACCTCACCCATGTGGGCCACTACATTTGCCGACTTCTAGGAACCACCCTAGTAGCAAGTTTGCATCATCCCCTGGAGCCCTTACTAGGATGTCAAATTGCATATCCCAAGAGAGTTCCTCCAAGTCAATTAACCAGTAAGCAACAAAAGAGATGAGCTCTATTACTTAGGTTTCGATCATCTGCTAATTGACCTGTTTTTCATTATTCAACTGCAGGGTGTCAACACAATTTACTAACAAGAATCCAATTCTGTTACCTTACTTATGATTCCTCCTGTTATTTTAAACTTATGAATAATCACACTGACCAATGTATTCCATCCATCAGCACACTATCCCAGTTCACCATCAGTGAAAGTATTACCAATTAATCAGCCATGTTAGTGCCAGGATCTGTCTGTGCACCACCTACTAGGGTGGTGAGTGAACCAATTCCAAATCTAATGTTTCTGTCTTACTGCTGCTTCCTTGGACCACTCCTGACATCAATTGTTGCACATTGGGTTTTCCAGGAAAAAGATGCCAAGAGTTTGAAATGTAAAAGGTTTATTGGGGAATAGCACCTGTGAAAGAAAAGGGGAAGAAGCAGGATATGTCAGGTGGAAATTCCAGACCATTTGGCAGACCCGATGATGTCTCTGCCAGATCAATAGGGAGCTCCAAAGCAAAGACTCCCCACTAGGGGCAGAAATTGCTAGGTCTTTATACCATTGGATGGGTAGCAGCCCTGAAAAGAGTGTGATGTCAGTTTGAATGATGCAGCAGAACTTGAAAATGATAAAAGCTGTGTCAACGAATCATGCTCCACACAAACCAAGTTCTTTCTTGGAGATCAGAACAGCATATTTACAAATCTGCCATAGATACTGATAGGTATGCAATATTGATAAGTTCGATAAGTTAAATAAATATGAGCATGGTTTGTAAATCAAGGTCAACCACCAAAAGAATAAAATAATATGTATTAACTTTTAACCCAGCAATGGCAAATTTTATATGTACAATAGAAAGGAGTAAAAGGAAAGAGTAGAATACAATAAAATTCTTAGAATTGGTTTTAATATAATTGCACTAAAAGTAAATGTATTAACTCACCAATTGAAAGACAGAGGCTCTCAGATTGAATTAAAAAATATATGATGTGCTGTTTACAATAGACATTCAGAGCAAAAAAAACACACAGAAGGGCTGAACATAAACAATGGGGATAAAAAGATATACCAGGCAAATATGAACGAAAATAAAATTAAGAAACCTGTAGTAGCAGGTGACTTGATCACTTGAACAACAGAAATTAGTTCTGGAGGCTAGAAGTCCATGATCAAGGTGCCAGGTGTTTACGTTTCTGATGAGAACTCTCTTCTGGGATTATAAATGCTGTGTGCTCACATGTCCTTTCCTATGAGTGCTCACTTACAGAAAGAGCACTCTAGCGTCTCTTTTCATAAGGACACTAATTTCCGAATATATCCACACTGGAAGTTAGGTCTACAACATAATGAATTTTGGAACATACTCCGTCATAACATCATCTAAAACCTATGTGAAAATGGCCCCTACTCAAGAACCTCCTACATAATATTTCAGAGATAAAAGACAAGAAAAAGTAAAACTCAAAGCCTGAGGCCTCCAAAGACCAAGCACCTTTCTGTGGTAGCTAGTGTTCAGGTTAAGGCGGAGCTACAGGGGTTGTCAGCTCATGTATCTTCTGAGCTGGAATTTTAAATAGGGGAGCATAACAAAGAAAAAAATAAGTAATGTACCAAAATGACAGAATAATATCAGAGTCCCAATTTTTATATGAAATTTTTTCAAAAAGTATTTTAGTTACTGTATTCTAGCATTTTAAAACTAGCAGAAACTCTTATTTAATTTGATCATTTTACAAATGAAGAAATGAAGCCCACAAGACCCATGGTCATTCTTGGAAGTTCCTGCCACTTGAATAGGGTCTTTCCACTACACACTTTATCTCTAGATTATGGTGTCTCTAGAGAGATATTCTGAGTTGACAAGAAAAAGTAGATCAGAAACTAAACTCCAATCAACCTTTACAAAGACAGGTGCTATTGGGAGCAGTACCTCCCCTTTCTCAGCTTTCATTTCTTATTGCAAAAGATAAATCAGCTAATGTTGTCAACACAATATGAGGGAACATAAGACAAAGAACTCTGCTCCTATAACCAAGAAAGAACACTCATTGGCAAATGTGGTCAAGTGGTTACAATTCCTTTTTGTTAATTTTTCTTTTTAGAGTATTTCAAAGCTGGAGCTCAGAAATAATTTTTAGGATTACTTTAGGTTCTTGTTAGGGATATCACAAAGACAGTCTTTTACAAGGCACCTACACAGCCTTCTGCTTATATGTGAAAAAAGAAAAAACAGAAAAAAAACTGTAAGAGGCACAATAAAACTTTAAAATTTTCCCTAAGTGTTACAAAACTGGGAAAAAAAAGAGACAGTTTGAGTTCGATTCTTAAAATGTGAGATTAAAATGGCAATCTTTTATCAACTAATTACTAAATATATAGTTTTTATAAGACTAAATAATTTTTCAACTACTAAGATTCACAATATAGTTGAGAAAACGAGAAATTGCAGTAGATACTAGTATGTTTGATTCACAATCTTGTGTTGAATTAAAATAACAGTAAAATGCCTGATATGTCTGTCACAAGATAGGTTTAGGTTGATTTCTCTTTTGGGATATTCTGGTTAAGGGGGAGAAGAGCAGGTAATCCAATGCAACTGACAAATCTTTAGAAAGAAAAGTAGGTTGTATCCTGCATGATGAATTATTAGTAATGCCATTTCAAAGTTCTGATATGTCAATGATGCACAGCTTGGGTTTTATTGACATTTATGCAATATTATGAGAAAAACAATTACAGATTTTGACTGAAACTCATCTAGAGAGAAAATTTTTTTCATTGCTATTCCAATGTTATGGACTTACATTTAAAAAACATCCACTGTGTGGGACCTGAAAAGCTGCTGGGATGCTAGATCCTGAGAACACTAAATTCTGGTCGCCTCTAAGAAATTAAAGGTAGTTAATAAGTATCTACATATGTCTACAAGTTGGGGCTTGACTTAATAAATTAAAAGGAGGAAGGGGAGGTAGGTGGGGAAAAGGGGGTCAAATATGGGGTGACAGAGAGAAATCTAACTATGGGAGGTGAACAGTGTAAATACATATATGCCTTACCGTTAAAATGTACAGATGAAACATTGGATTTCATTAACCAATGTCACCATAAAAAAAAAATTCTAAAAAAAATAAATAAAATGAATTTCTAACTTCTGAAGTAGTGAAGTACAGCTTCCTCAATGAAGTAGCTTTTCAGGTATCATATTAATTCAGAAAAGTTATTCTGGATAGCTATTTCCAGAGTTCATCTCTCTTCAAGATTAAATTCTGTGTTCTTACTTTTCACTTAATCGGAAATAATTAACTAATTCAATCTTTTCATTTAACAAAGTGAAGTCTCATTACATAGCACTATGTAAGTCTCTATAATACTATACAGCAAGCTCAGGCCCTTAAGAAACACAAAATCTACTCAGGGAGGCAAATTCATAAACAGAGAATTGTAGTTCACCGGTGTGAGGTACAACGGTCTACATGTCACTTGAAACTCAGAAGAGAATGGGCCTTGTATATATACTTCAGGAAATAATGGCTGAAATTTCTCCCAAATTTAGTAAAAGACATTAATTTACACAATCAAAAAGGTCAAAACTCAGGCAGGATAATAAATACAAAGGAAATCACACCTAAATATATCATAATCAAATTTCCAAAAAATAATTTATGAAGAAAATCTTGAAATCAGTCAGAAAAAAAATAACAGTACATACAGAGGAACATTCATTTGATCACCAACTCTTCATCAAGTCAAAGGACAGCGTTCTTAGGAAATATAACTACTGAGGGGTAAAGGAGATGTACGTGTGCAAACAATTCACAAAAATAGAGAAAATGATAAAGCAAAATATGTAAAATATTAAATTGGGGAACTTTGGAACAAAGGATATATTGAAGTGCACTAACTATTCTCACGACT
>CM053503.1:26753058-26872634 GCA_028627145.1 Eidolon dupreanum | reverse complement strand
GGGAGGGGAGGGGAGGGGAGGGAAAGGGAAGGAAAAAGAGGAAAGGGGAAATGGGAATGGGGAAAGGAAAAGGAAAAGGGAAAGGGAAAGGAAAGGAAAAGAAAAAAGAAAAGGTCAGGGTTCCTTAAAGAAATAGTTGAATTGAGGGCTGTTGAGGCAGAGAAGGTACAAGTCTAGCCTGGAATGTCTTATCTTGCAAGAAAAAGAAATACTCAAAAAAAAAAAGATGCATGCAAGGATATAGCAGCCAATTTGAAGCCACTCTCAATCACTAAACTGGAACAAATTGAGCACCAAAATGACTGTCATGGATTATACCCCATAGAATTAAATATCTTTGTCCTGACATAAACAGTAGAATAAACATAGGGAAAGCACAGCACTTCCTTACAGTAAAATTCCAATTTATGAATGGAGAAGAAAAGCAGGCAATAGAAAATCAACATTTGGTAAACATTACAGTTGTTGCAGGCAAAATCTGCCAATGGGTGCTCAAATAGCAAAAAAATAAATAAATAAAAAAAAAATCATTTTCAAAAAGTTTCTCCTCTCACATTAAAAGGATAAAATGGGGAGAAACCTGGCAAAACCCACTTTAATGAAGTGATTTAAGGTTGGAACCACTAGTAATATGCATATTATCGTATCCCCATATGATACACTGAAAAGGGCCCATCAATTCTACAGTTCTTAACAAATGTACGTATCTATATTATCAAAGTAAAAAAAAAAAAAAAAAAAAAAAAAAAGGAAAAACAAATGCAGAACAGTAAAGGAAAATCTCTGTAAAGTTCAATTAGAAATTGGGAAGTGTCAGTATGGACTCATAATTTCTAAAACCTATTTGTGTATTTTCTTCACTTTGCCAGATCAAAGGGTGTGGGATCAGTGATATCCAAGAAGCAATGAGCATATGTAGTCTTCAGATCTAAGTTTCTAAGTATCCTTCCCCATAAAAGGAACCAGACTCCTTGGGGAAATAACTGACTCCAGGGCTCAGGAAGAGAAGGTACAAAGTTGAGTCTGAACATCTTATTTTACTAGAAAAGAAGTGTTCAAAAAACGTTGGGGCACAAAAATGACACAGGGATCAGATTTGATGGGGCTCCCCAAGCCAAATCTTAATTTTAATAATATATACAGTAACAAATTATAATCCACTGAATAAAATAGAAACTTGAGTCTATACTTAAAAATCATCTTAAAATGTAGATGATCAATGAAGCATGTAGCAGAACTGAAAAATGACTGTTTTGCAGCCATCATAATAAAGATTGGTTTAGACAATTGTCAAGTGTTGCTAAATCAAGGGACGGGGAGAGGAGATGTTTGAAAAGCAGAGAAATACTTACATGATCTTAAAGTATCTTCCAGCAGATTGATTATTATTTACAAAGGGGAAAATATTCAGTAAAGACACTGAATTATACTTTGACCAGGTGATCAAAATAACGAGGATATGAAATATAATTCCCTAACAAGGACACATCACTTTTCTAGTATTTTAGCTGGATACATAACCTCAATCTAATCATTAAAAAACACCACATAAACCCAAATTAGAAACATTCTATAAAACAATTTTTTGTTATACAGAATTGATCTTGTGATAAACATTACCTGAAGGTGAAGATAATCTTTGAATCTCCACCACCTATCACATTAACTGATAATTAGAAAGAGCTTAATAAAAGCTAGTTGAATGGATACTCCCTGCCTAGACTGTAGTCCCAGTGTCTTGATTCACTCATTTCCAGCCCCAACCGCAGTGAAGACACAAAGTTTAATAGAAGAATAAACTAGGTAAACAGAATTTTTTTCTTAAGTTATATAATATTCTGCACTCAACAAATTTTCCAAAACTTTTTCAAAACTTAACACTATATTACTATATTACCCAAATAATTAGAAATTAAAGAATCACTTCAAATATACAAAGTTCTACATTAACTTTGAAAAGTCTTGTTTTCCCACAAAAGGAAAACCATAAAAATTAGTTGAAGTATATATAACAAGATTTATGGATACACTCAGAACCCAACTTTATTGTTACAACCAATTTTTATTTACAGACTATAAATCTCTTCAAAAAGATACATTCCTTCATTTAATCAATGGTAAAAGGCCCTATTAAACAAAAATAAAGCCTGAACATCACTTATATTTAAACAGAAGTACAGCTTCATTAAATGTTTATGAACATACAGCAAAAATGTATTTTTACTTAAGCAGTTACATGAATGAGGCTGTTTTTCATTTTCTTCACTGGCAACCCCATTTTATCCACAGAACATATTTTACTTAAATTAACAGTAGTAAAAATGTAAAAATTAAATTTTAAACATGAAAATATGCAACAAAAAACAGGAAGTATCTTCATTACCAAACAGATTAACAGATTCTCAGACACTCAGATACTTTCTGAGGCATATTAAAACACCTATGTCAAAAGTTGCATTCATTTGAGAGGTATCAATACATTTTCAGTGCTGAGACTATTTGTAGCACTTACAGTATATATACAAAGCAGCATTATACTACTATGGTTCACATTTGATAAACACAAATTTAAACTTTATGCCCACAATTTCCCAATTCAACATACAACACAATGACAATTATTCATTTTGTTTTTTCTTCTGAAACTGAGTAAGAAAATTATCATTTCAGAACATGGAATAATGCCATGTCTTCCTTCTTATAATAGTAGTATATTTTTAAATTGAAATAGTTCAAATCATGGAAACTTCACCCAGCTGTACAAAGGCTCCTAAATACAGTACACTTAAAAAGTTCTCTCTTTGCAGATTCCACCAATTAATAGTTACCTTACTACAGAGATAACAGGAAACTTCCTCAGATTATTGGAAAATAAAAATTTCAGCATGTCACTACATAAATTGGAGTAGCAGCACACCACAACCATGACAAGTAAACACTCTCATTTCTTCCACTGCTTTCAGGGGGTCTTTTTCAGGTCATAGGAGATGGTTTACATGAATATCATCGAGTCTCAATCTACTTCTGAAAGTTTCTTAAGAGTTTTTAAATTTAACTAATGGAACAACTTAAATCAGTCAGTTTTTTCTTACTCTCCACTAACTAGTTCAAATACAATCTGTGATGTTTTCAATTTTTATAAACATCTAAGTGTTCTCTTAAAATGATTAATGGTACTTATACCATTAATGAGTAAGATGTAAACAAAAATATGCCTACATTTAAGGATTAGAGTATTTTACAACAGCAATTTTTCTTAAGTAGAAAAGCTATTGGATTCATAATTAACAGATTCTATTTTAACCTGCTGTTTGATAACATCAGTAGCATAGTAAGTGCATAGGGGGGAAAAAGGCAAATTTCAGGACAGAAAACCTACTAAAAACTTTAATTTTGGATGCCTCTAACACAAAAGGGTATTTTCTATAATTATCATTTTTCCCATTCAAATAGTTGAAACCTGTTTCAACTTATTTCAAATTATTATCCAGTTAGTGTAAAAACTGTATTCAGAAAAATCTAATTACTCACGTAATGTATCTTATTAATTTCAGTTTTCAAGTATTTAAGTAATGCAAACCCAAACAATTTTTTTTATATTAAAACATTTTACAGACTATGCTTCAAAGTCAGGGGGCAAATTCATTTAAAATAATTGATACACTTTTCTGCTCAAAAATCTCAAACCCAAGACATAACACTGTAATCACACAGGTGGTATATAAGAGGAGGAAAAAAAGCAGTTCAATATAACTAACGTCTTTAAAACAAGAAACAAAAACAAAACAGATTGCCTTAATATGTAACTAAGTTTCCAGTCAAAGGACAGTCTCAAATCCAATGCATTAAAGAAAAAACATCAGAGCAAATCAATTTTGAAATAAAGCTGCTTTATCACATACTTATTAGAATTCCATTTTCCTCTGTACACAAAAACTAAGCGTTTGCCTCTTGTGTAAAGTAGTGCAAGTTGCTGCCAGTAACAAAACTCTCCTCCTAGCATAAAGCTCTATTAACTTTGTCTATCAACTGAATGACTAATTAACATTATAAGCTTATGTCGATATCACTTTGGAATGCAGTATAAAATGATTAAAGGCAATTTAAAGCAGAAAATCAAACTGATAGTATTCCCATGTATTTTATGAAAGATTTAAAAATGGTACAGAAGGCTTTTAGTAATGTAAAAAAGAAATACCTATATAATTTTTAAAGCGGAGGTTTTTAACTTGTAATTCAAAGTGTCTGTTGCTCTGTGGTATCAAAAAAAAAAAAGGAAGTGGAGGAACTTTTTTTCTTTACATCTGGAAGCTTTTGTAATATTTATGGCTAAAATAAATATTTCTAGTACAGCAAAAACGGAAACAGCAGTCATTAAAAGATTGCTTAAGTCTTATCTCTTTTACAATTCCATAATGAACAACTTTATACTTAGAGATATGTTTAAATTAAACTAAGAGCTATATTTATATCACTTGTGTATATGGGATTTAGATTCACACTGAGATATCTAAAATTTCGAGGGATTTTTTTTTTTTTGTAGAAAAAGGTTAACAGCCTTGAAAATAGGAAAGAATACTTCAGTTTGTAATCATTAATTATATTTTTAATTTGCTTTAGCTTAGAATCATGACTCAAAGAATGGAGCTTTAGCAATAATATTAACTGACTGCTTGCAGGAATCTAACCTCACAAAAACTAATGGACAACCAAAGAATGAAGTAAAGTTCTATTAGGCACTGAGAGGCTAAATAAATAAGTACTGACATAAACAAAAACTGATAAACCCTATTTCCAGTTCCTCTTGTTACCCCACTGTGCAGCCAGAATGGCTGGCTATTTCCAGTCTAAAACCAAAGAACTGGATCATTTCCTTACAGAAAAATTTCTACAAAAGGGAAGAGAATGCAAAACAATACACAATCTCATATGCAAGATACAATCCACATTAATTTACAAATTTTATTTACACTGTTTTATGTACATTCCAGGCAGACCTAGTTGAAGAGTTTTGTGCTCATACTGATCTCAAATAATCATGTGAACAGCAAGATTTACTACCACATCTCTTTGATTTCCAGAAAACGGTGGTAGCATGGGGTTAGGAGAGGAAAAAGAATCAAATATTACTGGTCAGGTAAGATCTTACAAGTATGTAAGAAACAAAAAGGGAAAAAACTGTGGAATTTTGCTTGTTAAAGCATCCAGGCCACTATGGTCTATTGACTAACAATGAGTACACATGAATGCCACTTCTCTAACAACCATTTTCATATTTACAAAATGAGCTTACGAGTTATTAGGTAAGGCATTCATTCAAGTTCTTTAGCTTAACATAAAAAGGCAACAACAGACAACAAGTTACAGGATAAATTTTAGATGAATGTTTTTCCTTGAGAATCCCTTAAATGGTCAATAAAAAGAAAAGCAATTTTAAACCATATTATTAGCCTGCAGTATGATCCCAAAAACCTGTGGGAACATCACAACACCCAAAATCTAGCCAAAGAGTGGGGGAAATATCTGATTTTGTCCCCAGGATAAACTGCACACTCCTAGGGCTAAAGTGAGAGCCTTATTCCCTTTACATTCACTTCCATATGAAACTCTCTGAAATGTTTATAATAGTGTCACAGCCAGCAGCTATGCACAGTCTACCAGCAATGGCTCAGTGAATCTCTATTCAAAATAGTTGAGAGAATATGGAGTAAACCTCCCATAGTTCTCTAAGATGCATACTGTCGCACTTTAAGAAGTCAGAAACAAACAAACAACAACAAAAGAGTATTACAGTCTTCATCATTCTAAGAAAATATTCCAACCACAGATGAAAATTTCCCAAAAACCAATTTTTCAAGTTCACTCTAAATTACATAAAAAGCTATTAATTGTTATAATTGTTTCCATTCATTTAGTCAATTAGGTAAAATTCTATTGATCCTACAGTAATGTGGTTTATAAAAACAGAAATGAACATTTGTAACTTTGGGGAGGTAGAAAACAATCTTGGTCTAACACTGTTATAGATACAAACAGGTTTAAAGATTCTATTTATGTAACTAGAATTTACCATTTAAAATGGCCTTTAAGTGTTTCTACTTAATTAGCTTTAAACATCTTGAGATAATCCAAGTATTTTAAAGCACTTACTTGAGAACATAAGTCATTTGGAATAATACATCAGACTCCCCAGAAGATTTCTCAGAGGATAAATTCGTAGTTGCATATTTTGAATATGCAGATCCATTAAGCCAACTTTGTACATGGGCACTTATGTGACCAAAGTGCAAAGCTTGTCAGACTAATTTTCTAAGTAAAGACAACCATGACTACTCAACTCCACACAATAGTCTTCAAAACTTGAAGCCTACTTATCCAAAGATCTAACTTCCTTCCAAATAATTACCATCCTCTCACTCCCAAGCAAAATTAAAAATACACTTAAAACAAAATGAAGAGAAATCAAAACAGAAGCCTTCCTACCATGAGCATTTCTGCCTAATTCACATTGTTACATCAGATTTTAAGTGTACAAGGATCAAGCTGTAAATGTTCCTTATTTAATTCTTTTAACCACCTCAACTTATTTCTCTGAACTACATGTATTAAGTAATCACTTGCTATAATTCTAAAGACATGGAGCTAAACTAAAACAGGAAACCAAAAATGTAAGAAATGAATCTGGAGGGGTAAAAAAAATTAATCTAAAAGATATTTGCTTGTTGCCAAGTATGATAAACATTCTATCTTTGTTTCCAAAACTAGCAATTATTCTACTAGCTACTATTTATTTAATAACAAACAAATACATAGAACATCTGTCAGAAAGTAAAACAAAACTTTTGGTTAGAAACAATTTGATATACTAAAATCTTAAACTAGTAACCTAAATGAGCACATTTAGTATATGAGAACATTATTGAATGCAGATTTTGGTAATATAAAATCATTATATCTATTCCAGGGTTATACATTAACATTAATATTTATACTGCCAGACTATGCAGAGAGAGGGCAATTTAAGATGTACTCTCCCAAAAGAAACATCTTTCAATATTCAATTTAAAAAGATGTACACTAGCATAGATAGAGAATGTATTTCACTCTCCTAACAAGATTTTTCAATGAACCACCTAAGTTATCTAAACTAGTATCTGGCATTTCAAGAGTAAATGATCCATTTTACTTACAGTGCATCAAGGTAAAAAGGTTACACTGAACACCTAAATGTTTACTAAAAGTAATCCTATTAAAGTAAAACAAAAAAACATTTTCTCTGGAACATTTTCATTGCTTACACTTAAACAGATGAAATGGATGAAAGCAGTCACAGATTCGTGTTACAATTATAATAAATAATTCACATATAACAGATTAAATTATCAAAGAAAAGATTAAACTGACATCTTTATACTTTTTTGCAGATTTAACAAATTTCTAATCGACCACATACTGATAGCAGTAGGTATATTTTTTGACATCATTCAGTCTATTTAAAAATTAGATTGGTTGTTTAGAGGCATAATTTATAAAGCAAGATAACCAAATTAAATAACAGAATTTTAACAAGCATTGGCTTTTCTGAATTTCTTAAGATTCATAAACACTGTTCAGCTTCTTGAGAATAATTAAATCTCTTCTTTACTCAGGCATTTTTAATGCAGTAACCTCAGGCTTCATTTTAAAGTATTGGTTAAAACGAACAATTGCATACCTAGTGAGAAAAGAGAATAATGACAGAATTAGTCAAAGCTGAAATACTTAATACTTCCTATATTTCCACTCATCTTTCTAAGCTGATTTTTTTTTTAAGTTTTAAGATTTTCAAAGAATGTTATTTTTAATTTATTGCACCACCTACTGGACACTTTTCTAATACTGGACACATTTAACAGATTATACGAGATATCCTCTCAGATCAATACTAAATATATGCAACCTTTATAACATTTGACTGAAATAATAACTGCAATGTCCCCTATGAGCTCTAAATGTTAATTCAAAAGGAAGTAGAGACAAATGTAATGCACAGAGTAAAATGAAACTTACCCAAGGAAATCAAATTCAATAGTAGAATATTTGGCTTGAATCAAAGCCCACAATCCCCAAAAGAAATGAGAAGCCTAAAAAGGAAGGAAGAAAAATCAAGAATTATAATAATGCATTTTTTTCCAAACAAATATCAAATTGTTAATTTTTTCCCTTTTCATCAACTACATAAATACTTTCTTGATGCATTTTTTATATTGATATCTAAAACACAGACAATATTTATACATATAGTTATCTAGATGGCTATACATCACTTTTGTCTACATCAAAAGAGGTTATAAGAAATTAGTCATTTAAAAACAGAACTCAATTCCTATAACCTGTTTTGTGTAGGCAAAGTTCAACATCAATACTGATCATTGCTGGCTAAGTGTTTTTAATGTTATTAATTACTAACAGGCTCTCCTATAAAATACACTATCAAAGGATTTGATTTCTTGACATAAAAATATAAACGAAATGGAAAATCCAAATATATTTAAATGTGGAAAATGTTCTCGGGGTGACAAACATCTGAAAATAATTTTTATTGAGCCCAAAATTCTGCAAAACCAACCACAACATAAAGTTAACACAACTTTACTTATGTCAAAGGAAAATGGGTCTTAGGACTTAACAGAGAAAACAGATGATTGTGTAATTAGAAGCTGTAAAATAATTGTGTGTGTGTACTTTACAATCTATTTGCAGTTAAACATGATTTTAAGATTCCGATAACACTAATAAGTCTTCACTTCCCAAGGTATACAATAACTAGAAATACTATTAAAAACTTTTACCCTCAAAAGACCTATGTAGAAAGTATGTTGCTAGAAAAATTTCTATTTAAAATACACTATTGCACTTTGTTATCTTCCTCAAAAAATATCACTAGAAAGATATAGAACCTTTCACTGAATACAGGTTTAAGAATAAAAAAATGTAGTAAAGAGTAAACAGCTAAAGTTACATGCAGCATGTGAAGCCTACTGGTTTAAAAAAAAGACTGGGCTATGGAGTCAAACTGTAAAAATTACTAGCTGTGTGGCTTTGAGCAATTTAACTCCTCTGTACATTTGTTTCCTCATCTATAAAATACCAAGTGTGATATTATGCTTTATAATAAGAAATATACACTTGGTCATCATCCATTGTTCCTGGCTCATAGCTCCCAAAATTCTTGGAATTTCCTAAACATGGCAGTCTTGTGGGACTGAACTCTCAACCTGTGGGATCTGACACTGTCAGAATTATCAAAACTGAGTTAAATTTGTAAAGACACCCAGTCACTGTATGCTAAGAACAGAAAAACTGTTTGATGGTGTAGAAAAAACAGACACCAGAGGAGGTAATAAATAGTACCTACACCTGGCTTATACCGAACATTCAATAAAATGTTAATTATTATTACATAAAATTAGAATGATAAAAATTTTAAAAATTAGAATTTTTAAAAATGGTCTTCTTCCTACCTAGAGAATTATCTCAGATATTGAGAAGTGAATGAAATGAGGTGCCTTTTTTCTTTTAAAAGTCTAAATCAGTCACTCTCTAAGTATTTCATGAATTCATGGGAGGTTCCTAAGGCCCAAAACTATTTTCATAACAATGCCAATATGTTACACTTGCCTTTTTGAATATGTTAACATTGGCACTGATGGTTCAAAAACAACGATGGATGAAGCTACTGGCACCTTAACATAAGTCAAGGCAGTAACAGCAAACTGTATTAGCAATGTATCCTATTCTTCTATCACCACACACAATAAAAAGTCAGTTTCACTAAAGAATGCCCTTTAGGAAGCCTTTAAAACTATTCATTTTATTAAACCTCTACCCTTAAGTGCTAATATTTTGTGGGATGATATAGGAAGTACACATAAAGCACATCTACTACATACCCAAAGCAAGAAGACTGGCTAAAAGAAAAACACTTATATAACTGAATTGTGAGCTGAACTTCCACATTTATTTTTATAGAATGCCAAATTTTTATTTAAAAGAATAACTGACATACAAACTAGAGTTATTAGACTTGGGTATTCAGCAGACAATTCTCAAATACAAAAAAAGAGAACTTATAATTTCAATGAAAATAATTGATAGTATGTTGCCAATGACAGACTTCAAGTATTCAATCTAAAATATGAACTCTGGAAAATTTGTATTTGATTTTATGAGCTTATCAGATTTGCAATATAGTACTTAAAACTTTTATGATGATACTGGTAGTGACGTTAATGAATGTGCTTTTGTGATAACACACAAGATATATCGACATTTGGAAGATCTATACAACTCAATGGATCGATATTTTTCAAAGACTAATGAATGGTGTTAAAATTACAAAACCATGCACTGGGAGAAGAGTCACTCGAAGTACAAGATAAACCAATAGATTTTAATGTAATAGAGTACGAAGAGTCAACTGATGTATTGAGATTGCACACTGCAACTATCACTTACTGAGTTTTGGTGAAGTATCAAAAAGAATGCCCACAATTATCTGAAAAGGTAAAACACTTCTCTCTTTTCTAATAATATATGTGTGTGAAACAGGACTTTATTCATATACTTCAACCAAAACAATATACTGCAACATATGAAATGCAGAAGCAGATATGCAATTCCAGCATTTATTGAGTCAGACATTACAGAGATTTGCAAAAGAGCAGAATAATGCTGCTCTTCTCACTAAATTGTTTTACTTCATAAAAATTGTTTTTCATTTAAAATGTGCTGTTTGAGTTTATTATTTAAAAAAAAATGCATTTAATAAATATTGAGTATGTTGTAATGTCCAGTATGGTAAATACTGATAACCTATATCAACAAAATCTCATAGAGTTCTTAAAAAAATTTTTGAAGTATAAAAGAGGGTTCTGAGACCCCCCCAAAAAAGTTTGAGAAATACTAAATTACCTCAGCATATTTTAAGTGATATAAAAATCATTTATGGATGGTTATCATAACCTCTTCCTATTATGCTGGTTCTGTAGTGGAAAAGACTAAAATCATGGGAAAGGATACACCTAAAAATAACATCAAACGAGTTCCCCCCACCTTTTTAAGCAGCTCTAGTTAACTGTATTTCTCAATTCATTTTCATTCATATAGTAAATATAGTATAAATGTAGAAAACAGCCCATTCATTTTCCCCAAAATGGTAGAGACTACTTAAGTCCAAATAAAATAATATTCTGTGACTCCATGATTTATTTAAACTATTCCTCTCAGATTTGGAAGTTCTAAATATGTAAGTCTCTCTATCAAAGGGCATTTTAATTTCCAGGCTACCCACTTCTGTTGCAAAGAAAAATTCAAAGCTTTATATGGTGAACAAATAACTAAAATGAATCCTCAAACTGTTTTCTGAAAAACCCCTATATAACTCTAACGTTTTACTTAGAAGGAATCCGAAGTCTGTAAACAATATGTCTAAAAACTCCTCAAAGCTTAAAGAACCCATATGTGTATCTATTTGGTCTTATAATGCAAATACTTCCTTTTTTTGCCATCTCCTCAACGTTAACTATTTATCATAGTAGTAAATAATAAGTGAAAATGCAAATACTTCCTTTTTTTGCCATCTCCTCAATGTTAACTATTTATCATAGTAGTAAATAATAAGTGAAGTCTTTTAATTTTTAGAAGTCTAATCATGCCCTGAGCAATGAACATTTACCAAGCATTTATTTAAAACATCAACACTTGGTCTTATTCAAACATTTCTCCCCCCATATGGCCCCCTATCAAAACAGTTTTTAATGTATGTCTGCAGCCTTATTTGTGACAAAGTGAACAAGGAAGGAACTATCTCAAAGGAGGAAATAGTTATTGAAGACATGTCCATAAGGAACTAGAGGAATTTGCCAGAGGATCCAGAGTAAAGGGAATTCTAGGTAAAAAGGAACAGCCTGTACAAAAACATACAGGCTTGAAACACCATGGAATGTGCAGAAAACCAAGATATGACTCTGCTACAGCAGAAGTGGGATGTAGGAAACAGTTGGTAATGAGACAAAATTTGTAGATGCTATCATTCAGAATTCATTCTGTAGGTCACGAAGAGCTATAAAGTAGAAAAGCAACAAACCAGATTCATTAGAGTTTAGTTATTAGAAAAATCACTTAATTTAAATGTAGAGAATGGATTATAGTCAGAAAAACTTGGAGTCAGAGACCAGTAAAGGTAAGATATTAAGGCCTTAATGAAAGGTTATAAAACAAGGAAAAAGGATAGAACTGAGAGAATTTTAGGACCCAAGAATGAGAACTTGGAAATAGAAAAAATGTGAGAAAGAAGAAGAGAAATACATGAAAGAAAAATTCTTTCTAGGTTTCAGAGGACAGCACCTGAATGGATGGTATTTTAATTAAGTCAATATAGTAGAATAATGGGATAGAGGACAGAGGCATGAAATAAAATCCATGTTCAGACATACTGTGGTCAAATATAAAAGGGGCTTGGGACAGAGATATGTGGTATTGACGTGGACAGAGGGAAGAAACTCAACTTGGATTAATAAAAAGAGCATTAAAGCCGTAAGACTAGATCATCCAAAAAATATATATATATAAAGTGAAAGGAGGAGGGAGAGCCCAAAATCAGAATACTACCATGTAAGAGGGTTGGGAGAAGAGGAAGAAAAAAAGAGCTGGAGGAGACTGAGCAGAAAAACACAAAAAGAGGAGAACCAAGGAAGAATGTTATCACAAAAGTTAATGAGACAAAGTTGTAAAAATCAATAGTAAATATTATTAATGCTATGGACAGATCAAGTTAAGATAAGGACAGAAAAGTTTAAACTCAACTTAACAATTATGTCACTATTGGTAACCCTGACCTGAATTATTTTTTTTATAATAGTAAGACAGATTGCAGTGGCTTGAGGAGTGCATGAAAGATGAAAAAGGAGAGAAACTGAGGTATTGCTTTTATGTTGCCCTACCTTTCCAATTATTTATCCATTCAAACACTTGAGATTATAATAGGTATTTACTTAATGATTTGTGGGATAAAATTAGGAGTTGGTAAGAGAGGTAAACAGGCTAGCTTAAGAGAAAAAAAAGAAAGCTACAAAAAAACAAGCAGCCTTGAAATAGAAAGAAAAATGCCTCAAAGTAAGAATTAGTAATCACAATGAGAGGGGCTGGTGAAGCCAAGTGTCAGTTCTCTGCTATATTCTATCTGAGGATAGCAACAGAGAAAGAAACCCACCTCAGAATAAAAAAGTCAAGAAGAGAAAGAACAAGAAAAGCACATGACAGAGGAGCAGTAGAATTTAGATAGAGGAATTCAAACCAAAACTGGTTTAATAAATGGTTTTCAATGGTATTTTAATGAGAAAGAACTCAGCATAACAGATTTACCATATAAAGTTTATATGAAATCTAAAATATGTAAATTCTGAGGACATACTAGGTGAGAAATAAGTATATTTTAAAAAGTGTTAAAGTTGTATGTCTCTATAAGACCTTCTACTGAACACAGAACATTTCATGAATGTTTGCTGAACGTATTATGGCTATACATTCCTTTTTTAAAAAATTCAGGTTGAGTTTCCTTCTAATTGTAATTTGCTAAGAATTTTAAATAGAAATGCGCATTATATTTCAGCCAAAAAGAGGCATTTTGTACATTTTATTTGCTATTTTAAATTATAAGCAATTTGAAGGAATGTACTCTTTTATTCCTTTTTAAGCCTACGATCTATCAGACCTAGAGTAACAATAAGTACTTGATACCTGATTAATGAATATTTATAAATAATCAGCTCAAGCCAGAAGTAATTGTATTTTTCAATACCGTGTGTGTGTGTGTGTGTGTGTGTGTGTGTGTGTGTGTGTAAAACAACAATATCCAAACAAAGATGTTAAATATCAATAAATATCAAAAGTTTACAAGGGAACCCAAGTTAGAGATCTAATAGTAAACAGTGGGATTGCTGACTAATAATTTATAAGCTATGTGTACTTTAAGTAGAAATTAATAAACTGAATGCCTTAGCAATAATTTAATTTCTTTAAATGCATACATGGAAAAAATAAAAAATATAGCAGTAATAACACTCCTCATGTTAATACAGAAACTGGTAAATAAAAGTACTAGGTTGATTCTGAAGTTCATTAAATGACCTTGTGAGAAAGAAACCCTACATTCTCTACTTTAAGATCATGTTTAAAAATAATAAATAGAAAGAGCAGGCATCCTAAGGCCAGCTGGAGAGTAGGCTATTAATATAACCAACAGTTCTACCCGAATAGCAACAGGTAAAGTCACATTTCAGCACACCCTTTTACTCGAAATGTTTTCTGAATGGTTCTGGGGAAAAGTACACCTGTGAGCCACCAACAGCATCTATCTATCTGTAAAGAATATACAGAATATTCCCCATGTCAACTGTACAGAATTACATTAAAACTAAGAAAGAAAAAAAAAGGTAGCCAATATAACTTCGACCTAGTATTCAATTTAATTGTGTAACAATCCTAGTTGAAAGCTCATTCTAATGCATCACATAATTCTCAAAAGATTAATTTAAATCAACTATTTTTAAAAAAATAAATGCATTTAGAGTACAGAGAAATGGGTCTTCAAAATAATAAGATATTAACACATCAAAGAAGCTAGAAGTAACTGCTTATCAAAAGAAGGTCAAGAAGACAAAATACTGGGTAAGTTTTGAAAATTCTTCTGGTTCTTTCAATATACTTTTGGCATGTGGACACATTAAGATAATTAAATGTATTGTAGAAAACCTCATTTCCCATAAATCTGTCCTTGATTTTATGTTTTTCATAATGTAAAGAGAATACAAAGTAATATAAAAAACCGCTTCACAATTAATCCTAACTCTAACTAGAATCCATTCATTGAACAAATAATTACTGAGCACTTACCATGTTGCCAGGCATTGTTGTTCTAGGGGTTGGGATTATAATTTTGAATGAAATAAAAAATATTTGTCCTCAACTGCATTACAATGAGAGAACTGTAAACAATTTTATTTTGTCATTATTTTGAACATAAATTCACAAAACTCAAAATAGGAAACTGGTTTACAAGGTAATGAAAATTTTAAAGATTTTTAAATCACATTAAGAATATTTCGCTAATTGTTTACATTTAAACGTACCAATGCAAACTGATTGACTTGAATGAAGAGTATTTCTACTTCCTTTTCAGTAACTTCAGTCCCAAAGCCCTTATATTCTTTGTAGGCTTCAAGGTAAGAACGCAGCCACTGGCTCTGAAGTTCTCTATCTGGATAGAGACTATAGTCTACATCACTCACACCTACAATGGGAAAAAAAAAGTATACTAAAGATTTTAAAAATACATTACTTCTGCATATTTTATAATCCTTATCATCTACATAATTTTTCAGAAAAAAAGTATAAGACATTTGGCTGAAATACTAGAAGTTAAATATAGCATTTATTAAAATAATAAACCAATGATAATGCATTCCAACTTAAATTCTATACATTTGATCAGCAAGCTAAATCAACTCTTACTGCTTCAATTTTTCACAATACATTTGATCAGCAAGCTAAATCAACTCTTACTGCTTCAATTTTTCCTCAAAGTGTGAAGATTGAGCTACCCCAGAAGCACCATATCTTCATTTTAATAAGTACTCCGCCAGGAGATTATTGAGTACAATAATATTTAGAGTTTCCCTAGAACTGTAGCTCTAAAACTTTTCTGATCATTACTCACAGGATAAGAAATACATTTATATTTATTCTGAAACCTTATACGCACACCTAATCTTAAGATTGACAAACAATATTCACCCTAACTATATCTTCCAACTCTGATATTTCTTTATTTCCTATTCCTTTTCCATTCCTTGCTTTAAAATATTATCCCATAAATTTGATTTTGCAATCTACAATTTGAAAAGACTAATCTAGAAAATATAGTTCATACTATTTTGTCTAGCACTCAAGGTTCTTAAGTTGGTCAAACTTCCTTCTCAACTCTTATCATCTTCTATTCTCGTTCATGAATTTTACAACCTACAAAAATAAATACACTCACCATAAAGTTTTCTTCTTCCTTCCTGAAGTACTCTCCTTTCTCTTCTACTTGCACATGCAAATGCTACCTAACTTTCAAGTTTTAGCTTAATGTTTTGTATACAAAATCATATTAAGTTCAGTAGTATCTCCTTTCAAATCCACAGCAGTGACTATCCTTACTAGTAACAGGGTGATAGCTCATTATATGAACAACTGTTTTCCCTTCATTCAGATATGTGGAAATATGTACAGTATATGTAAGGATATGGATTGTATATGATAAACGCGGTGGAGATAAATAACTAAAAATTTGTAAACTGAAACTTTCCCCCCAACTTTTTTTCTACATTGGTAACCTAAAGTATGTGAAAATGCATGAACGTATACAGATATAAATTTAGCAATGAAAAACTAGATGTAAACCATTCAGAAGAATTTCTTAATCTTTAGTTTTAGAGCATTTCATGTTTCTAAATATAATCATGAAATTTATTTTAAATCAATTCCATTTACATTAAAAAACTAAAACTTTAATATTTGATGGTGATAACAAATTAATTTTCAGGGGAAAAACAACCAGCTTTTCAATTATTCACAGTCAATGATAAAAAAAAATTCTTAAGTTTTTTAATCAACATTCCAAAAGCCCAAGTACACAACGGAAATAGCAAAGGCTATTAAATGATAACTCGCTTCAAATCTTAGTTCTCTGTATTTTTACTGTGATATAGGTAAGTTACTTTCCTCATCTATGTACTGGGAATATTACCTAACTTTTCAAATCGTTGTGGAGAAAAAAATAAGGTGAGATGAGATTTATAAAGCACCTTGCAATATGTCAGGTCTTAAGAGAAGCCACAGTATTTTTTTCTTGTTTTCCTTAAGAAATTAAGGAAATCATCTCCTCTGTCCTCCAGTAATAAAGACAAAACACAAAGATCAGTAAGAAGTTAAAATTATGCTATTCCAAGCTTATCTTCTCTAAAGAAAAAAAAAATCTAAAAGTATCACTTTAAAGTTATACATGCTACTCTATTAATTAAGCCCTAAATTTTACCTGCAAATTCATTGAAATGATTTCCAATATCATATGCCAGGTAGTTGTATCCAGAATATTCATAATCAATGAACTGTACATCACCTATGTGAGACACAAAACCAAAGACATAAGAAATCATATATAAGATCAGAAAATCCCTATGCTATTTGTAATTAAATAGCTTCCAATATTTTGTCTCATTGTACGTGCTTGGTTAACATGCACTTCTGAGACAATACAGGGTAAGGCTGTGAATTTTATGGCAATGAGCTTTACAAATTTCTATCTTGGTCAACAGCTTCTTTGTGAACATTTACGTCCATTATATTAAAGAAAGTTAAAATATTGTATAGCCATTCTCCAAGTTCAAATATAAGCAAAATATGTCTTTCACCACATGGGGGCACCAGTTACTTAAAAATTCAAGTTTAATTAGAAATAAATGCTATTTTTCTAAGTTGTTAATAATCTAAGCAATTTTAACAAAAATTTAATCTATGATACTCCAAAAATGAACTGACAAACTAATCTACAAACAGGAATCATATATAAACTTTAAAAGACTTGAATTCTGTGAACCCTGAAGTTATGCTATAATACTTGCTGATCAACTTAACAATATCCCTAATTTAAGAATACCATTGCAATCAAACTCTTACACTTTCCTGGAATACTACATAATTAGGGTTTCCAAGAGCAGACCTGAGCAGCATTAAGGTGATTGTTTTATCTTTAAAAATAAAAAGCAAAGTTATAGTATACTGAGTATTATAGAGGATTTGACTCAACAAAGATATCTGTTCAAATTTTTAAGAGAGACAATAGAAACTTGCGAGGGGAAAGGGAGAGAGAGAAGGGCTGTGAATTAAAATGAGTGACTACACCAGAAATCACAAACTCAAAGGCTTGTGGAGCAAACAGTTAAAATGGATACATCAATGGAGATGGCTGTAAGTATAGTTTCTAAGCTGCTTACATTGTGAAAATGAATAGCATATGCCCAGTTACACTGTCTTTTAAAGATCACCCTTAGGTTACAAAACAAACTCCTGATCTATATACACTGGAATTTCTCCAAAAAGGAGCTTTTGAACTCTAATGTCTTGATATAGATATATATGTTTAATTTGGGGATGTATGTTGATCATATTCAAACTCAGAAAAACAATTATATGACAAAAAATGTCATAGTAAATGAAGTATTTTACATAAAAGCAAATTTCAGTGTAATTGCATTTAATAAATAATTCTAAACTTGTATAAACAATAAAGTCTAAAATAAAATTAGTGAGAATCATCAGTAAAATAAATGAGAAAGTGTCAAAGTCCAGTTATCAAAATCTATATGTATACTGACAAAATATAAGGTTATAAATGTTGGTGACTATAATAAATTACTGCGATTCAACCATCAAAAGTATTATATTCTTGAATTCACAAAAAATATCCCATAGAAAGTCTTAAAGTTAACCAACCCACTTTACTAAAAGTGTAGAATCAGAAGATAGTGTAGAATGGGAATGTTTCAACCAAATTAACTAAATTGCAGAATGGGAAGTCAGAACATGTTTTAATTTTTCTTCCAGGTATCACTGGGAATGAGCAGGTGAAGACCACTATCATAACAAAACATTTTGCAGCCATGAAAAAAAACATTTCATTTTCAAAAATGATTTAATGATGAGAGTTACAAATGTTATGCGAAAAAAGATACAAAAAAAGTAAATGTAGTAATCCAAATTAATAAAATATGCCTGAAGAGGGAAAAAAGGACAAATAATGTATAACGAAAAAAAGGTGAACAGAAATAACCAAAATAAAATGTTTCAACTGGTTTCATTACAGATGACAGACAAGTGACCTTTTTTCCCTTATATTTTAAATTCTTTTCAATGAACATTACTTTTAGGAGGAAAAAAATTATAGTTTAAATCAATTAAGAGGAATTCTCTAAACAAAACTGTCAATAGATAAGATACTAAATAAACACAATGATTTGGGAGATAACTACCCACCAAGCCTTCAAGAAATCAGGATTCAAGATTTACCAAGTTGCACGACTGAACCAGTTTTGACATACAAATTTTTAAATTGCAGCTGTTGATTGTTTTAGCCCTTCAAACACAAACACTTGTAGAGCTCATATTAACTGTTACATGCCAATAAAAATACACAGCCCAGTCCTGAAGCTTACTTTTGCCACATAAACAAAAGCTTCAATTTCAATTTCCAAAATTATATTTAGAATTTGGCAAATAGAGTTAAAATGACAGGTAGAACATGCCTGCTTGTAAATACAATTTAAACACAGGTCATTCACTTTAACAAAAGTTAAAATCCATTTCAGTATGAAAATTTTAGCAATGACTTTTTGTAGTAGCATTAATTCATTAAAACTAGCCTTTATTTTTATATGCTATGTTGAGTTTATAAATAATGAAATTTAAAAAATAAGAAAATGAAGCTAACAAGATACAGATGAGGCTGTTACCAGGCTCCGTGCATGTGAACAAGTGATGCGATAAACCTCCAGTCAGTGCGTTTAAGAAGCACGGGGTGCGCCGCCACATGGCAGCAACAATGGCATACCTAATCTGTAGCAGATGAAGAAAATTTGGCAAACTCACATTTTACAAGACACAAAGCTTAAAAGGAAAAAATTAAAAGAAAAATCTGCATTAACTATTCTTTTTTTAAACTAATGCAAACAAAGTGGAACTCAACCTTAAATTTAATCTTCTGCAACAAAGTAAAATTAAAGATGCCTACTTCCCTTATTTTGGGTGCCAGAAAAATCAAATTACTGAAAAATGCTTTCCTACCCACAGAAAGTATACTGAACTTTTTTTTTTCCCTACAAATTTAACTTCTGACTTCTAAAATTTCCACATCACTATTAATAATTAATAGCTTATATGGCATGATTATCTTGTTAAATTTTTAAGACAGAATTTTTAATTGGGGTCCTAAGGGTAGGGAAATATGAGACTACTCAAAGTTTTATATAAAATTTTATGTGTATGTGTATTTTCTGAGGGGATCTCAATTCTCCAAATTCTCAAAGTATCCCTGACCTCTAAAAAGTAGTGCTTAAGAGCTAAGATTATACATTATTTATCTTTATATAATTAGCACACTGACTAGCACATAATGGGTAAAGCATAAGAATGAATAAAACTACAATCTGAATTTTCAAAAGCTACATTTTTCTTTTTATTACTGTATCTCTTGTGTATCTTCACAGTAATAAAACCCATACACTACTGAGTTAAATTATTGTTCAAATCCCAGGACAGCTGAAAACAGTCAGTCAATTTTTAAAGTACTTTAAAACCAAAAAAATTATCTTATCGACTAAGTCTATACATCATTCATATGACACATTCTTTTGGATTCCTTTATTTTGCTGTTAAGGAGAAAGGGATAAAGATAAAAAGCAAAATAATACCGAAAACCTGAAATCCTTCTAACTCACTCAACTTTCTCTGTAGCATTAGGTAAGGCAGAGAGAGAACAGAGAGAAAGTGTAACAATGATTACACTAACGTTAGCAAAATGCTCTCTTATACATATTCTGCTCTGGGAAACTTTCCCTTCATCCTTCACTCTGGTGTCCAATAGTAGTACCCTGTGTATACCCTTCACCACAACACTCATAGTTTTGAATATAAGTATCTGTTTAATGATGATGACTCTACTACGTAGCATATATATGGCTTCTTGGAAAGGGCAGTAGGTCCTTTCATCTTTCCTCATGCAAGCCACAGAGCAATACCTTGCACATAGCAAGTCTTAAAATGCTAGTGGAACAAATGAAGGTTTTTCAGAGAATGCTGAGACACAATGATAACATGTAAGTTTAAATGGAGATTGGAGGGAATAAGCATAAAATACTAATGAACTAAGCGTGGCATTTTTGACCTTCTTCAAGTGTATGACTGAACATACAGTGAGACTGAATGTGGGAGTAAAGAAAAAACACTAAACTAATAACTATTTTTGGTAGCTACTCCTTAACAGTAAAGGTTTTTACAGTCCATTCAAGTTTTTTATTATTTAATTTAGGGATATTTTATTTTATGCTAGATATAATCTGGAATACATGTTAAAACAAAGTTAAGGCTATCTTTCATAAAAACTCCCCCTTGGAAAATATAGGTTAGTAAACACACAATAAATTTGTATTTACTTAAATTTTAAACTAAAACCAACAACAAAAATACTTAAAAAGTCTTAAGTCATTAAAAGGCCAAAAAAACAACAATGCCTTTTCATAAATAATAAGAGTGGATAAGATTTAGAGCCAATCAAGTGACTAAGAATGGTGACTCACCCATTTTCTATTTAAATTGTGCAAAACAAACCTGATTACGCTATAATTCTCAGGAAAAGCTATATTTTTCTTCCACTCATCTGCATTTCCTTAAATAGCTGTAACAGCTTCTTGTATTTTGCTGACACAGAAAACAATCAATGATTGCCATTACTGAAATTTAAAGTTATATATTTGATCTTTATATGAACTTTTATGAAGACATGGTGGAGGGAGAAAAAAAAACCACACGGCCACCAATAAACATAACAGCATCAAGACATGAGACAACCGACCAAAAAGCTTTAGCAATTACTTCTAACATGACAGCGGCTTAAGGATTAGTCAAAATTTAAATATCATATTTGAAGTCAGTAAGCAGTACTACAATTTGTTCTACTTAGTATAAATTCTATTTAAAATTAATTGTTAAGAGATGACTGGTAAGTCTTTCTTACAGTTCAGAAGCAAAAATCACTGCTTTGGGTTTTCTGATAATGTAACAAATCCTATCATCATATCATGAAGTGTTCTTTTATCTTTTTAAGATATTTCACTGAAGGCAAGGAATGGGCCACTGTTTAGCAACTTATCTAACTTTTCAAAAATCCTGAGAGCTGCCACCAACTTCAGAAAGGAAGCTCACTCTTCTCCCATATTTCTGAGTTCTGTGACGTGACATGGCGAGGAGAGGCACTGGCAGTATTTCTCCCTCTGATGTCTACCATTCTTAATATTCAAAGGTGAAAATGCCTATAAACCACAAGGTGCTCATAATCTTCGTGTGTGTCTATGTGAATATGTACTTATGTATACATACACACATACATATATACATTTTTATTTTACATTAATCATTCAAGATACAGTTATTAAGATACAATATGTAAACTTCACTTAAAGAAAAACTGAATTGTCATCTCATACTCAAGAGCCATAATTTCCCTCGTTATAGAACATAGTAACCTTCTGGCTTTATAATAACTATTTTCACTTTTTCAGAATCAGAATCATTTTGTAAAATATATCCTATAAACAAAATACAGGGGTTGGAAACACAGCCACATGTATTTATTAGCTATGGCTGTGTTTATACACTACCACCAAGTTAAACGGTTGCAACAGAGACTATAATATGACATGCAAAGCCTAAAATATGTACTATCTAGCTCCTTACAGAAAAAGTTTGCCAACTCCTATCATGGTATAAATAGCTGTAACTGAAAACTGCTAAGTACCTACTCCAGTGCTATCTGCACATTCTAAAATCTTCTCAGGAATCATCTGAAGCAGATATTATCTAAGTTAAAAATAAAACAAACTAAAGTTCTAGGCTATCAACAATATAAGCACTGCATGGAAATCTGTTAAACATTAAAATTCCTAAGCCCATCTATAGAAATTCTTGTTCAGTTTGTCTTGAATGAGACCCAAAACCTGCATTTTTTTTTTTTTTCAAGTAACCTAAGTGATTCTGGTACAGATAGTGAAGGATCAAATATAAACACTTAATATAAAAGAGATAAAATGACTTGTCTAATACCATTCCGTACATGACTGAGCAAGAATCTGAACCCAAGGGTGCTTGGTTCAAAATCTACACTCTTTCTGACTTCTCTCTTGGTTGTAACTAAGCTTAATACATCTGCTTTTAAGAGCTAACTTAGAAATTTTTATTCTAGTTACAGTACACAAAATCTAAGTTATTGTGGTTGAAAAATACATGCGGGGACTTCAAGATGATCCAGTATAAATTTATGAAGTTTAACTAAACTTGCAGTTCTGAGAAATTAAAGGTCTGAAACACACTACACAGACACTGAAGTTGATAATACCAAGGTGAGTCTCTTGGCTTTCATTTTATTACTTTTATATGTATTTATATCTCATAGGTAGGTACAAAATGGTGAAGCTGAGCCCAAATCACATGAATTGACTTAAAAAGTGATAACAAATCAAACACATTTGTGAATGTAACATGCAGCTTAATCATTTGTTCTCTGTAGAAATTATTTTAACCCAAAAAGACTTAACACTTGGCTTTAGAGACTATACAAAGTAACTAATTAAGAAAGTCAAGAACTTTGTAGTACATATTTCTAATTTGAAGTCTCCACATTGAAACTGCTGCTGTAAGTACTAATGCTATGCTAAAAGTCTTTTATTTTTTTGCTTAGTAAATTCACTAAATTTATAGAATTTACACTTTTTAAAGTATGAAGTATGGTATCTTCTATATAATTAAATGCAAATATGTCATATAGTTATATTACTTCAAAACCATTAGCACCTAATTTGAAAGAGTAAGATAACAATAAACAGAACAAGCTTCTTGCCACATTTTCATGAGTTTCAGATTTTACCTGACAAAATTCCAACCATATTTTCTTAATGCTTATGTATCAACTAATCACATAAGAACAGATTTTCTTTTTTTAAGTAGATGTCATGGAATCCGAACTAGCCTTTTTAACGAACACTATAAATTCACTGGTAAGGAAAAATAACAGAACATCTCCATAACCCACACACAAACATAACCACAAAGACAAGAAACAAATGGTACATAACAGACTTCTAAGAAAAAGGGCAAACTCTAAACTATATATCAAAGTAATTATATTTGTTGAACTGTGAAATTTATTCTTCTGTGTAAGGAAAAAAATTAGACACAAAAGTATGATTTAGGTAACTCTTGGTAATATAAACAAATGATGACTTTGAATTCTTAAAGCCAAACTGAAGCATAAAGATTTTATTTTAAAATATGAGGACTTTTCTTATCACTAATCAATAGTTTAGACAGGCAAGTGGTTAAAATGTAAAAATGCATTTTTTAATACCTATAACAAAGTAATCTGATTTTTTTGGTCCCTTCTATTTTAATTGTATAAACAAGTTTGTTCTGTGAAATGAATATGCAAAAGAAACATAAAAGTATGAAAAATTAAAATTATATTCCAAAGGAAATAGACTCTCTTTGATTAACTTGCAGTTAAAAATAAAGCTGAGTGTCCACTTCAAACATAAGATGAAGTCCCTCACTCGAAATTCCATTATACAAAATAATGTGCTATTAGGTCTTGCACTAAATTAAAAGCTAAAACACTGCTTTAAATGCATAACTAATAATCTTGTCTCACAAATGGCATTGAGATTTGGTTACCAGTATATAATGTAGTACATATATACTATGACAATTATATATAATAAATGGACAATTTAAAAAATTAAAGGACACTGTCAAGCACTTGTTTTAGAGTACATCTAATATTTTTTAAAAAAAAGACTCCACACAAAAACTTCAAGACATTAAAAAAAAAAAGATGTTAGCTCAGCATATTTTTAAATAATACAATCTCCAATCCACATTAAAATATCAAATATAAAAGTTATTCAAATATGTTTTTAAAAACAGGTGCTTCAGTTACCGCCCCTGACAGTGTCCTTTGGTTGGTTTTCTTCAAATTAAAGGAAGTTACAAATATTAACAACTTTTGCATTAGAGTAGTCTCGACTTATCACCCAGTAAGATTGGTCATAAATAGTACTTTAATATAATTATGATCATTTAATCAGAATTCTTTGGCTTTAGTGTCTTCACAACACACAACACTTTGGATTCAAAATAATCTTCCAACTATAATGATTATCTTCAAAACTGATATCCTATAAAGTGCAGCAGCTTCATAGTTTCAAATATACTTTTTGAATTGATACTAATCCTTCAACCAAAATTGTATTTTTAAATTTCAATTTAGTAATGAAGGTCATCTACTATAGCAACCAAACCTCAAACCACTTTATCTAATAATTTATTCAAGTATTTCTAAAATATGAAAACGTAAGAGAATTTGAATACAGAAAGATATAAACAATCACAGAAAACATTTCACCAAAAATTATCACTATCTACCTCAAAATGTTAAAACTTATTACCAGAGCTCCTTGATTATTACTTTAGTACATATAAATTTCAACAACTACAAGTAACATTTCCTCCATCTGTGGCTCTCTCCTTAGCATCAAAATTTCTAATAAATCAGTATAATAAATGGGTAATAAAAAACCTGGATACATATTTGTTTCTAATAACTATTGTCCTTGCTAACCCTGAGAAAATTTCTCCATTTATAAAGCAATACAAGTTCACTGTTTTTCAATAACCCCCATTACAAGCAGGTGTATTTACAAACCATGAATTACCAAATAGGTTTTACAGTTAAATTTGTAAACAAAGTCATTTTATCATTTTTCATTTAAAATTCGCTTAACAGGAACCAAACTGTTTCTATTAAACCAAATCTAAAAAACATATTTTATACAAATATAGAGAACATATATTCCTAATTTAGCATAGTTACCATAACTTTATAACCTAAAAGAAAATCTTTAAAGACTTCAATGCATGTTTTCAATCCTTGCATTTGAATTAAATTTCAGTCAAAGAACAAAGGACCATTAAGAACATCAAAGAAATCATCTCTACCTAACTGCTAAAGTCATACCTACCTTGTTTCTCATTGTAGATTATATTCTTACACAATAGGTCATTATGGCAAAGCACAACAGGTGAGCCCAGGTTGGAAAGAATCTCCTTCATCCAAGTCATCTCTTCCTGAAGAATCTGAGAACTTGGGATATCACTTAGGAATCTTTTAGTTCAAAAAAAAAAAAGTTATATCTTATTTATATTAATTTTTATATTTATATTAATTTTTTCAAGTTTAAGGATTAGTATCTACTAGTATCTATTAAGGATTATTATCTATTAGTATCTATTAATAAGTTCTTTCCACTTAATTTCACAGACTCCTGAATTAAAACAAGCCAATTATTCCAAAAGCTAGAATAAGGGGAAATCTTTACAATGAACTTAAACATGAAGAAAAAGAAACTGAGCAACAGTTAAAATGAAGGGCAGAAAAGTAAGAAGTATATCAACTATATAGCACCTATTCAGGTGCTTGCTACCTATATTTTTCCCACTACTGCATTCTTCTCTATACAGCTTCCAAAAGTAATCCTTCTATGTTTTCAAAATGATGTAACTTCATGAATTTATTTAAAAGTACAGAAAGCAATGTAAAATATCATTTAAAGTGTAAAAAGTAATTTTACCTTTCATTAAGGTCTTCATCTGCAAATCCTATGGGAATGAGAGAGAAATATTTCCCCATTTTTAGCCAAAGATTAGACTTGGGAATCCAGCCATTGTGTGCATGGATAGCGTGGATTTTAGCAAGCTGACGTGCTATTAGCCTATTTAAAAACAAAACACCACAAAAAAAAATATTCAGCATCATACAGTTGTCTACCCACACATAAACTAAAACTACTATGCATTTTCTTAATAACATAATTTCATTTTTACCATCTATGTGTTTAGGATTCAAAATAATTGGCCAATTCAACTTTCATGAAGGAGAGTCAAATGCTTAAAGCATCAAAACAAAGAAACCTATAATTAATACATCAATTAAATACTGTGTCCAAAAGGGGCTGAGGGCCTGGAAGTAGGTGGCCTATTTTAATTGCACTAGGTCTGGGACCAGCAGAACAATACACAATTACAAATGATTTCATGGTATGTATTAGACATGAATCAGAGATACATTTAAACTGTACTGAGTCATTTTAATTTTGAGCCTTTGAAATTAATGAGGTTAAAGGGCAAAAAGGAACTAAAGTAAAAAGGTAACTGGGGAGATAAATGGGTTCTATGAGTTAATTTATATAGCTGTGTTAAAGGTAAATTCTCTGAACATTAGGATTTTATGATGTTAGAAGCAATCTTCTTAATGTAACCATAAAATAATTTGAAGCTACATATACTTGTGTCCATGCTACCTTTGTTATCTATAGAACCTAGTATAACAAATGCTAATAGAGGAATAAGCATACCAAACAGCCTATAGACTTAGTCAGTGGACAAATGACTTAACAGTAATCCACAAATTACTTAAAACTGGCAAATTTTTAAGATGCTAACAATCTAACGTAACGTTCCTCAAAGTACGGTTCTAGGACCTTCAATATAGCACCACCTAGGCCTATCCGAGGTCCTACCTCAATCACAATCTCTGGGGGTAGGCTCTAGCACTCTGCATTTTAAACAAGATCTCCAAGTGATCCTAATCCACTGTAAAGTTTGAAGGGCACTAATATAATGCTCTGCATCTTGGCTATATACTGAAATCAAACCCTGGAAGCCCAGAACTTGTGATTTATTTGGTCTGGGGTACTGACAGGACATCAAGATATTCAAAAGCTTCTCAGATAACTTTAATGTGTAAAAACATTTGAGAACCACTCAACTGAGGCACACAGGGAAGCTAATAGTATAGCAATCCTTTACCAATCTGAGATTAAATAACAGTTTTGTTATATTTTTACACTGTAGTGAATACTCCTATCTACCTAGTTTGTAATAACAAAAAAAGTCCCTATTTTCCTTTGGAGAAACTTCCATTTCCCTCATTTTAGTTCACGTGGTTCATACAGAGTTTATCTCAATCCTTACTCCCACCCCATTTGCAACACTAACTTTAGGAGTGAAGATATGACACAGACTTGCCCAAAGCATTCTATCCTTCAGGCCACAAAAACTGATTCAGAGCATATTAACCAAGCTAGGCCAAAAGGATTTGATCCCAGAACTTTTGCTGAAGCTACTGACTTTGGTTGAAACTATTAAAAAAAGAGGAACCATTTCCACCCCGCCCCTATCTGGGCTGGGGATACTGATTAGATGACCCTGCAACTGCTGATCATTGTAACTGCCACTTTTGTCTCAGTTATACGCACCAATAAATTCTTTCTTGTCAGACAGAATTTGCAAATTATCATCCTCAATCAAGAGTCCTAATGCATTACAAAACATCGAAATCTGTAGCCTTTTTTAATATGTGTGCTTTGATTCATAATCTCAAACAAACCAGTAAAAAAACATTTCTGTATATAAATTAAATTACTGCTTGACCAGCCTTTCCCAAGACCACAAATTCATGTCTAACAAGAATACAGAAAAAAGAAATTTATTTTATGCCAATCTCTCATATACATATAAGCCCAAATGAATGCATGATACTTTAAACAGCAGGAAAAAGCCAGGTGGTAACAAAGCCAAAACAAAGGAGAATGCAAATACATCACACACACACATGCATATATGTACATATACATGAATAAGAACATACATGTTTGCATGCATGAGAAGAGACACGTATATATTTTAAGCCAGTAAAAACAGGTTTATAACTTTAGGGATAGTTGGGACAACAGGCTTAAAGAAAGATATGATCTTTCTTTATATGTTACATAAAATTCAAGAGGCAATCTCTGTCGCCAGGACATTATGTTCTAGAAATGCTTACTAAACAAATGAGACTGGTGATTCAGGAGAAGGTTCACATACTAAAATAGGTATTTAACATCAATAAATTTTATTTGCTATGATCTTAAAATATGAATAATGATACCATTTTTATAGTTTTACCCCAGTTTGCAAAATTTTCCAAATGAGTGATTTTTATCAAAAATTTATCAAATATTATTTTCTCCTTTGAATAAATTTGATATTACAGATGAAAATGAGAATTACTTTTATATGACAGTTTAAAAACATTTCTGCATAAGGTTACATCTACTCAAATGGAAAACAAACTAAAATATTAATGATCATTACACTATAGTAAAATTAATACCTACAAAAAATCTATATCGAAACTTAAGAGCTAATTATTAATATCTTCTAAATTAAGTTACAGATACATCTGCCCTATCTACAGGTGCATTATTAAAATTAGATTATTTAAGGGGCAAAATATTAAATGACAGTATCATATTTATATAATAGGTAAAAATACATTGTTACTTAAAATATTTTGTAGCATTTTCTTATAAAATTCAAAATAACATAGCAGCACATAATCATAACAATAATAGTTGAGATTGCTTTATCAATACTATTGATAAATACTACCAATAAGTCCTCCTACAAAGGACAAAAAACATACCTTATTCTTCTATCTATTCTAAAGCGCAGCACTTATGAAAAGGTACTTCACAGATACTTGATGAAAACCGATACTTGACAAACAGACTCAGTATACTTAGAAATTTACCATAAAACCAAGTACTCCCCAGACACAGACACACTATTAGGTTTATTGTCAGGTGGATCAAAATCTATCTTGGATTTTTAAAAAGTTCATATAATAAAAACTGTGACAAAATCAAAAATAAAGTGACCATCCATTTGAAATATTGCCTTTTCTTTTACAAGAAAGACACATCTTGTAAAAGCCTCTTCTCAAAGTACAGAATTCAAGTCAACTACTACCTGGTCTATCTTTTCTGTATGAAAATTAACAACAAAAAAATCTACTTATAAAACAAACATCCTTATGGAAATAACAAGTATAGTTCAACTGCGATTGTAGCACCTATATACTTAAAAACTAGGCTTTGCTAAGAAAATTAAATAAGTCCTAATTACAAGTTCTATATTCATCTAAAATTTTTGATAAACTGGGCTTGAACAAAACAAGGAATTTGTGCAGAATGGCTCTGTTAAGAAAATTAAGTTTTACTAATAAATGAATTCAATAAAGATGCAGAACACAAAAACTACATATAAAAATCAGTTACAGTTCTAATAGCAATCATCCCAATAGGAGTGTAATACTTATTAGTGCTGGCGCACCTTAGTTATATCTGAATATAAGAGTTGTCATGACAAAAACATAGTGTATAACTTTCTTTTATGTTACTATATATTGCCTTTTTGATTTCCAAAAGAGAACAACTACCAATTTTACTTGCAACCCACAATATACCAGGTTTACTACAATACCCTCAGCACTGGAAGTCAGTATTCTTGTTACATATCTTGAAAATGTGCAATAATTCATTTTAAACTGCCTTTCTCATATTATGTCTGTTGCTGGGTCATTTTTAATTAAACTTCAGCAAGGATCCCCAGCTGAGAGGCAAGTTTTAAAGAAATACTTAATGAAAAAATTCCTAAACACCTTAGAATTTTTTTAAAAAATGTCTAATAGTCTCTGCAATACTTATTTGGTTGCTACAGAAGAGTCCAAATAGAACAGATCATGATAAATTTCCATAAGCTGAATTATGACTTAAGCATTAACTGGGTCCAACTCATGTTAACCTATTATCCCATTTTCTCAGCCTCCTCAGTGCTCTGTCTCATCCTTTAAAGCCCAGTTCAAATGTGAAACACTGCTTCATTTCCCAAATATAGCACAGTAAACTATCTGTACTTTTTTTGAAAAGTTTTTCTCTTCTTCCGTGTATATCATTTCACTTATTTTTTTCTCCAAGATTGTCTGCCACAGATTGTAAATTACCAGGAGAGCAGGGACTGTTTGAATTATTTTTCCTCCCCTAGACTAGATCAAACATAAACATATATTCTAATGCCTTTTATATTCAAAGTAGATACTCTTTATTATCATCTTAAGTTAGGCAAATAGGTATGTCCCAATGAGTCAAAGTAAGTACTGTGGACTTTGATCTAAGGCTCAATCAATATTTACTGAAGCTGTGATTAATCAAACCAGACTGCTGGCTCCATATTAGGCTGACCTAATAACAATGGCTTAAAATGTGATATCTAACGAAACCCAACTGGCAATGAGTCTTTACTAAATAAATCAAATATACAAAATTCATTTTTAAAAAAAGAAAAGCTAAAAAGCGCATCATACCAAATTTACATCCCTAACCTCAACTTGGGCTCCAGAATCATTTACTAATTGCTTACTTGAGTTTTTAAAAAGTATCTCACTGCACATATTTGAAAACAATAAAACCATGTTCTTTTTTTAAATAATTTATAATTCCATTATTTTATTAATTCAAATATGCCTTTCTCTCAATTAGCTTTTTTCTATTTTGTTGTTTACAGGAATTAACAAAACCTGCTGAACATTTAAATATACCATTAGAAAATTACAAAATAATCTAAAATAAACAGCCAATTAAGTTAAATAACACATGTTTACTAGTCATACTAAGCATATTCTATTATTACTGAGTTCCTGTCATCTTTCTTTACTTCCTTTCTCAGGTTCCACTCTGCTTCTCTTTTTCTAAATTTTGAGTCAATTCAAAATATCACTTATTGCAAGTCGAATATCAGAATTTAATTGAAAGTACTGATGTTTGCTTTCTAACAGTTATGTATTCTTTTTTTACGGAATGTGTATATGCCTATATTAGTATCATTTACATATTTTAAATAAGTAGTAGATCCAAATGAAAATACTGAAAAAGCTATTTTTAATAATACTTTTTTTAGTTCACAGCAAAAATGCAGGGAAGGTTTAGAGATTTTCCATACATCCCCTGAGCCCACACATATATTGCCTCCTCTATTATCATCATCTAATACCAAAGTAGCACATTTGTTACAAATGATAAACTCACCATGACACATTATCACCCAAAGTCCATAGTTTACATTACAGTTCACTCTTGGTGTTTTACATTCTAATAGTTTGGAAAATTTATGATAGGTATCCACCACTGAAGTATTATACATATATTTTCACTACCCTAAAAATCCTCCCTATTTATCCCTCCCTTCCCCACTAACCCTTGGCAACCACTGTCCTTTCTACTGTCTCCATAGTTTTTACATTTCCAGAACATCATACAGTTGATTTAATGTAAACACGTTTGTGATATTGTATCAAATAGCAAACTGAGCTTTGACAAAATTTCAGTGTTCTTGATCAAAAAACTATAACTCATGAAAAGCTTTCATATTAAAACTGAAATTCTATAGTAAGCTTAATGATTAATTTTATAGTTATCAGAAATCAACAAATAGAAGTCTACATTCATTTTCTTGAGTCTATTCACTTCAATTCTACAAATTTTCATAAGTTATTTTTCATAAGTGGTATAAAAAAGACTTTACTATTTTCCTTTACTTTTTATAGTCTTTTCTCAGTAAGAAGAAAGGTTAAGTTACTCATTATTAGTATTCTTTTGGGATGTACTTTTACTAGCCATGTGATCTTGGGCAAAATACTTAAGATCTCTGCACTTTTTTCATCTATTAAAATGGAATTATAATATTAGCTATCCCCTAGGATTGTTGAGTTTATTAATATACATCTGGTATTTAGAACAGTATCTAGAGCATATTAAGTGCTAAATCAGTATCAGTCACCACCATCACATTAACATATCTCTTCTCCAATAATAGAATATATCTGTTACTACGTTTTAGCATTGGTTAAATAAAATCTTGAATTTTTAATATAAAATAGTCTTTTCAAGGAAGTTAAAAATGAAACCCAAAACAAGGGTGAACTAATGGGCAGTAATTAACTAAAACTGTTTAGTTCAGAAGGATTCTGAGGTCTCATCTAGGTTCAGGAGGAGAGTTCCAAGACTGTTTAGTACTCTGTCACAAACAAGATAGTGGGTATGTTTGTGGGAATAAATATTTGCTATGCCCCATCCATATGGTTCTTTAACACACTTCAAGGAATACCATGTAATATGCCATATTAAATAGTACTGAAGAGCAAAAAGTATATGTTTAAATTTTAAAATCCAAAAGTATGTTTTTAAAAGCATAATGAAGCCAACAGATTAGTAATATCAATGACAATTTGCCTAAGTAGTATTATAATACTTCTTTAGTTAACAACCAAGTTGTCAGAAGCTCTGCAGTAGTTGCATAAAGTGTGATGAGTTTTAAGAGAAAAAAAATACAATTATAAAACCTAACACTTACATAGTGCTTACATATGCCAGGCATTGTTTTAACCTTTTTACTTATACTGACCATTTTAATCCTTACAAAAATCACAGAGATAGGTACTATTATTATTCTCACTTTTTAGATGAGGAAATTGAGGCACAAACCACTTAAGTAAGATGCCCAAATTTATACAGCTCACAAAGCTGAAGCAACCTGGCTTCACAGAATACTTTTAGTGACAAAGCCATACTGCCTAATATAGAATTTCACATGGCTTCTGAGTCCAAACTTTCCACTATCACTGAAAGAAAAAAAAACCTGCTCCAGATGTCCAGTTTCCATCATGTGACTAGAGTAAAACGAGGTGAGAATGTCCTAAGTATGAACTTCTAACAGGAAGACAGTTACCCACTGCCAGCAATGCAACTGAAAGTTTAAATTGTTGTATTAAAGACACTTCAGGAATGTCACTGTAAAATCTATTAATCTGTGGATTTTACAAAGGCATTTGAGACTGCTACACCAGTAAAAATAGTATTAGCCTTAAGCAACTTTTTCTTAAATCTTTTGTACACTGACTCTAAAACTAATATTTTCCTCCCTGCTTTGGTTACTAGAAAGCTCATATGGCCCTTCTCTAACAATCTTAAGAAACATATTTGTTGTATGTGAATTTAACTCCAGCTTTTCCTTTGGCCTAATTTCTGCATCTATTCGTTTTTAATCCTGTTATATATATATTTCTCAACCACTGTGAATAAGATTGAGGTTTTAGAAGTAAATTACATATATATGTACACAAGCCTCAAAATCACAAAAAAATTTTACACCAAAGAACAAAAACAAATCTATTCATCAGGATCCCTCAATACATTTTAGACAATATACTCATGTAAGAAAAGAGACTATATCTGATGGTTAAAAACCAGGGTTTGAGTAGATTTCTATCAAAATATTATTTGAAATTGTGCTTAAAATAAATGATATTGGACAATTCCATTTTTATCAGTGTGTTTACTTAGCAATTCTTAAAATATGATCCAGGATCCCTGGAGACCCAAGACCCTTCTAAGGAGGTTTTTGTGAAGTTAAAACTATTTTCATAAGATATTATTTACCTTTTTCACTCTCATTCTCATGAGTGTGCAGTGTAGCATTAAGAAGCTACATGGAGTAAGAATATCAACACGCTTACAGCTAACAGAATGTTCACTTGATAACTCTGTATTCTAAAAAACGTTTCACTTTCTAACATGATAAAGACTGATAAATAAAACTCATAAACAAAAGGCCTTTGGGTCCTCAATGAACATTAGGAGTTGTAAAGGGGTCTTGAGACCAAAATATTTGAGAACTTCTGGTTTAAATAATGAATGAACTTGCTGTTTTCAATTCAAGCTCATTTGCTAGTAGTTTTTAAGAGTAGAAAGAGAATTTTAAAAGATAGCAGTTTTAGGAAAATGATCAAGCAAATTCAAGACATTCTTACAAAAATAATTAAATAATGAAAAATTTGAAGAGTACAGAGAAGTGTTAACAAAATTAAAAAGAATCTTAAGAACTTTGAAAATATGAGCAACTGAGTAACTAAACTTAGTGATAAGGTATAACACTTTCATTCAAGTGCTGCTTTAAAAATTTAAGGGGAAGCTTTGTTCCTCTGCAGCAGACTAATCCAAAACCTCCTGTAGTCCTTTCTTTAGCAAAGAGTCAACAATTAGGATGGATGGCAGATAGAAAATGTTTTTCTTTAGCAAAAACAAAACAAAACACAACCTAACTAAAGAAAGTTTCTCAGTTAACTAAACAGTTGCTAAAAGAAAGAAAAGGCAGTTTGAAAATATATTTCCTTAGTACACTTCATACTCTTATTTTTCAAAAGGATAAATCATTTAGCAAAAGAAATGTACCTGAAAATGGCAGGGTTGCGGACATGCTTTGGATCCAATGCTTCTCCCTGTATAAATTCATAGCACAGTCCATTATTGAAGGTACAGTAGAGTTGTGGTGCACAGCCATGAGCCTGTAACACTCGGAAACTCTTCACTTCCTCATCTCGATCAACTAACAACTCAGTTTTATTGCCATAAATTCGCACCAGGACTACATCTTCCATTGTATTACCCACATAACAGCCAATAAGTTTATTTGTGATTCCATCCGTGAAAAGCTGCCCAAAAAGAAAGAAAAAATAGGAAAAAGGCAATTACATACTTTTAAGAAATTATGAGATAACTTGAAAATTACTAAATACTAATTAAAAGAAAATATCTACTTTTTAACATAAAAGAACTTTAAACACAATTTTTCCTAACATGTTTATAATTTTAATTCTAGATTTAAACAAAAAGGAATTCCACTCATTACTGTCTTGCCTTTAATTCCCACAACATTATCTTTCTTGATCCTGAAGTGTTAGTCAATCTCCAATAGTCCTATATATTTTTAAAATAACTTACTACATCTCAGTCTGCCTTGTACTGCAATTAGTATGTGAGTGTGTGTTTGTGTAGAGTCTCTGAAGACAGGGACACTCTCCTCTTCCTAGCATGGTATATGACATAAGAAAAGGTTTTTAATAATGTTCATGAGTTTAAACATACAAATATCTACCATAATTTAGAGTATGATAAATCTCCAATTTTAAAAAAATGAATTTTAAGTACTAATTTTAAAGGTCACTTAACACTCATTAGAAATTGTTTTAAGTATTCAGGTTGTAATTTAAACTTGACTGCCAAGCTAAAAAAAAAAAGGGGGCAACCTTAATTAAAGGAAAATAAATAAGTAGAGATTTCTACAATATTTTCTAAAAGAAACTTCTGGGACTTTTCAAGAGCATTAAGTCAAGTACTTCAAGTGTCCGTTTTTAGCACTGAACACAAATGGCACATTAAAAAGCAAACAGATGACCACTAATATTAGTTCTCTATGTCTGTTCAAAAATTCTAACTTTCATTTTCCTCTTTATTAATTAGAAACCAAAACTAACTCTTTTGTTTACCCAATTATAATTAAGAGCTTTTGGAATAAAAGGACAAGTGGTAAAAGTGAAAGTAAGAGTTAAAGACATTTTTTCTAAGACAATTGGAAAGAACAGGAAAAAAGGACAGAGGATAACTTTTAAATGTATACACATATAACTTATGCCTGAAAAACAGAGTAAATGTTTCTATTTCAATAAGACTGTCATAATGATAAATGAGACCTGAAAAAGCTTTAGATCTTCAGATGAAATTTTGAAATAAAGTATTTACTAAAGTTATTATACAGTTGACAAGTTTTTATATAATGGTTTTTTATTATATGCAAGGCTTGACTATTATCTTTATTCACCTAAAGGAAGTAAACAGAATGAGCTAACGTAAAGAGACTTATTCAGAATATCTGTATTTTTAATTATAGATATTTTAAGCAGAGACATAAAATATTGCTCTCTACCTAGATTTCGAAAAGACTGTACGTAGGAAGACACTGACAAGAAGCATATGCATTTATGCCAATCATCATTTTATTAAAATCTGTGTTCAAAAGCATGTTGTTTCTTATTACAAAGCCATATAAATTCAATTACTGTAATAAAGAGTAAAAAACATTCTGAAATCCTTATAAATAACACTATACTCTTCAAATGCCAGGACTCAAATTTATGTTTTCTGTATCCTCATAGCAAATAATAGGTGATTAATACTTAAACACTAGAACCTATATAGTTACCAACATTGTTTTCTTGATCTAATTTATAACAAATGCACCCTCTCTCTTGCCTATAGTAATAAACTCCATTAATTGTTCATGCTATATTGTACATTTATGTGTACAGAAATATATATAAAGACATGCACTTAAAAGAGCTAGAGATAAGATTACTGAATACAAATTACTGAACATCAGACACTGATAAACATAACGCATAATCAAAACTCCAATGACACTGTTCCTAACTTCTCTATCACATAATAGGCACACACTTGCAATGAAATGATAGTCACCATACATTCCTAGAGAAAATATATATAAACATATATATAAATAATATAACTTATTTATAAAAACATTTTATGCATAAATAAGCATAAAAATGTCTACAAAGATATTTAATAAAAATGAGGTAGTTTAAATCTTCATTTCTTGTTTTCCTATTTCTAATCAGCTTAAACTTTTTTCTATTGGCTTATGTATGTTTTCTCACTTTTTTTCTGCAATGAACCTAGTTTACAAGTGAAAAAGTGAAATTAGCAAAAAGGCATCCAACAGCTAGGAACCAATCTGGCACACATAATAAGATCTTGAGGTTCTACTGAACGTAAGTAATTTCAAAGTACACCTACATCAGATGAGACCACTCTGTGACCATAATGGATCAAGACAAAAAAAAAAACAAAATCACTGTAATCGTGTCTGAATGCACACAAAATTATGAAATTTTTCTAACCACAAAAATGACCTAACATCCCCCTATTCTGGCTAGTATGAGTGACTACTGTTCCTTTTCTAGTCACACCTCGGGCCTGGCTTCAATCCTCCAGTTCTATACGTAGGATTAAGATACCCACACAGTCATAGACTTACCCCACTTCCTTCCTCACATCACCTAATACTGAAGAAAGCCTTGCTTCTTTAAACTCTCCCCCAAATCACCAGATAAACCCAAATCCAACATTAAGTCCTTTCTAACAGCTTCTTACTGAGAGCCCCACCATTCCCCACGGTGCAAGTTTTCCCTTACTGCATTGAGTAATAATCAAACTTGTTCTGCTATAGATGTGTTCCTGATGGTCTCTCAATGGAGAAAACTAACTTTAAAGATGTATGCATAATGCTCTTTGCTCTTGAATAGTTCCCACCTCATATATAAATTTGCAAGTAATTCAATATGCTAAATGTTCCTGAATACACAATTAAAATATACTACATCATATACTAGGTAAGTATACTATCTATACTAGATATATACTAGAAATACAAAATTTCATCTTGATGGAAGAACAAAACTAATACAAATTTCATGGAGCTCCTTTTCATTGGGTTTATCCGGCACTGTTCATTAAGTATTTAGGATATTACCATTTCAGAAAATGAACTACAGAGCAATACTGCTTGAGCTAGAATTCTAGCTGTAATTTACAAGTTCAATAACCTTAGGCAAGTCACTTAACCTCTACATGCTTCGTGTCCTCACATATATCAGCATATTAAAATCTACTTTATAGCATTGTTATAAGGATTAATGAGTTTAATATACATAAATGCACTGAGAACAGTGCCTGTACACACTAAGCTCTCAAGTATATAGATAACTACACATTTAAATTTTAATACAAGACAAAATAATTCATGATAAAATCATAAAAGTGAATTACTAAAAAAATCCATGTTACAGATTTATAGATTAGCCCTAGATTGCATGCTGCACCGGTCCCACCTAACAAATCTTAAAATACACCCGAAATTCAAATTATTCCCAAATAACTGGGAAAACTATCCAGTGCCTAACAAGGTAAAATTCATAGCTGACATCCAATCAGATTATCAGTCATGCAAAAAAGGCAGAAAAATACAACCCTTAGTGAGATGGGGAAAATCAATTAATTCACACCAACCAGAACTGACACAGATGCTAGAATTAGCAGATGTTAAAACAGTAGTCCATAAAAATGTTTTGGTTTCTATAACAAAAAGTTAAGCAGAGACATTGAAGATATGAAAAAGACCCAATCCAAACTTCTCAAGATTTCTGAAGTGAAAAATACACTAGATGGGATTTAACAGTAGCCTACATAGTGACCCCTCCAAAAGGCATAGCAACAGTAACTATCCAAAACAAAACACTAAAAAAAAATTGAGAGGGAGAGAGGGAAAAAGAGAGGGGAGGAAAGAGAAGAGAGGAGAGAGGGAGAAAGCGCATGCACACAAGAGCATCTGTGAGCCGAGACTGGACTATATAAAATTTGAGTCCCCAAAGAGAAGAAAAAAGAGAACAGAAAAATTTGTTAAAGATATCATGGCCAGAAGTTTTCAAAATCTGTTAGAAAACCAGAACTCAAAGATGCAAGAAGCTCAACCAGCCTAAACCCAAGAAACAAGAAAACTACACCAAGGCACAGCTAAATAAAACAGCTAATTGGTATCTAATGATCTCAATTCATTTTGTCTTCTACCCACTCAGGCAAATTTCAGGAAGTCATCTTTGAACCCTCCTCTCGCCTCTCCATCCCCTACATAAAATTTTCTTCCTGGATAATTCTTAAATCTGCTCCTGTTTTTCCATCCCCACTTCCAAAACCTGAATCTAAGACCTTGTCAATCTACTGGCAGTATTTTAATAGTCTCATTGGTCTCTCTTATGCCAGTTTAAACATCTTTCTGCCTCCTAAAAAATTACACTCTTAATACTGCCAAATGAATAAGCTTTCTAAAATACAAATATGAACATGATGATTGGCAATCTTCGAAATGGTCCACACTGCTTAGAAAATGAAGGTCAAGCTCCTTAGGACATTCAAGTTCCCTTGATACTTCACTTCTCAAGTTATCTAGTAATCTACCTGACAAATTCACCCTTTCTTCCTTCTCCTCAAACTTCTAACTTCCTTTAAAATTCCAACATGAGTGATCTCTTCTAGGAGAAAATCTCTAAATTCAGGTAAGGCACAAATACTTCTCAAAGATTGCTAGTATCCTAAACACAGAATTCACCAAAATGCACTGTAAATGCTCAATTATATTTCCCACTCCATATTACACTTTGAATTTTTCTGACACTTGGAACATATTGAAACAAGGAAAAAAATAAAGGCGAAAAAACAAGAATACAAAACACATGGTTCAAAAAGAAGGTAATAGATGGTAGAAAATCTCAACTACCTAAGTAGTTACATTAAATGTAAAAAAAAACCTAACCCGATTAAAAGACTAAGTATGAAAAAAACTACACATGCTGCCTTCACAAGAGTCATACAAGAGAAAGCTGATGTAACTACATCATATCAGACAATACAGAGCTTAAGGATATATTCCTGAAGATAAAGGGGGGCATTTTATAATAATAAAAGGATTGATCCAACAAGATATAACTATTTTAAATCTACATGCATCCAATAACACAACTTCAAAATAAATATACAGTGAAACTGACAGACTAACTATATCCCACAGTAATTGTTCAAAACTTGAGCACATCTCTAAAATGCTAATTTTTTTAAAACAGGGAAAAATCATTACATGTACAAAAGATCTGAACAACAGAATTTAAGATCCCACTTAACTGGCACACACAACACTGTACCCAAAAAGTCATTATGCATCCTTTTCAAGGCTACATGAAATGTTACCCAAATTACTATAGGTTTGTTTATAAAGCAAGCCTCAAAAAATACCAAAGGATTAAAATCATTCAGATAGTTCCTCAAACTTCAATGGATATGAGCTAGACATCAATAACACACATCACACATACACACCCCCCAAAAAATTACTACGATGGTAATTTTTATGTTACTTTTTTACCACAATAAGCTATTTTTTACCAAATAACAAGTTATTTTTTACCAAAACAAATTCTCCTATCAATCTGAACCAATAAACATTGAAATCCATGATGTGGAGAAAAAAACAAAGATAGATAGTGTTCGGAACTTAATGATAATAAAGACATCAAAACTTGGGGGTGCTTATAGGAACAAGTAAATAAAAATATTAAAAATGAAAAAGGCAGAAAATTAATAATCTAAGCTTCCAGCTCAAAAAGCTGAAACAGCCACTTAACCTTCAAAAAAAGGTATCAGGAAGAAAATAAAAGGCCAAAATTATCAATAAAACAGAAAATCTCAACTGCCAAAATATCGTTCTTTAAAAAAATAAAAATAACTTCCAAGCAAAATTTTCCAGAAAAAACACAAATTAACAATAAAGTGGACTTCACTACAGACACATAATATAAATAACTCTTCCAAAAATAGAAAAAGAGACATGTCCCAACTTGAAACCAAACAGATTAAGGACATTACAAGAAAGAAAAATTGTTATAGACCACTCTCTCATGAACGCAGTTGAAAAAAATCCTAATCAAAATATCAGCAACTGATACAAACAATATATGAAAAAGAGAACACATCACAAACAAACGGAATTTTACTCTAGAATGCAAAGATTTTTAACGTTCAAATAAAAAGTCAATGTAATTCAGCTCAATAATAGAAAAATAAAGGAAAATTATACAATCACAATACAGAAAAAAACACAAAAATTTCAATACTCTTTCATGATAAAAATACTTAGCAAACTAAGAATAAAATGAAACTTCCTTAATCTGATATTATGTCCAAAGAAAACCTACGACAAACATCACCCTAATAAAGTACTGAAAATGTTCTCCCTGAGATTGGGAACAAGACAAGGATGCCCACTACCACCTTCTATTTAAATATTGTGTTGGATGTCCTAGCCAGTGCAGTAAGACCAACGACAACAAAAGGGGGACTAGGAAAAAACAAAACTGTCATCATTTATAGATGAGATCATTTTTTTAATCTAAATAAAAAAAATAGAATGTGTGAAAGTCAATATACAACAATCAACTGAATTTCTGTATACCAACAAATCATTTTTTTAAATACCCTTTACATTAATATCAAAAAAAAGCATCAAATTCCTGGAGGGGGGTGGAATCAAATGAAAACTTGCAGGATCTTCAAATGTTTGAGAGAAAGTATTTGGGTAAAATAAGGAAGAGGAAGAGGATGATAAACTCCATATACCTGGGTGTCTGTCCAATCACCCATAGTATGAAAAGGCGGACATGTTGCCAATCTGTCACAGGATGTAAAAGTAAATTACATCCTAGATATGAGCGATCCAACTCCAGAGGAATTGTCACTCCACCACAATAAAGTGCAAAATAATGAGAAATTGGCCAAATGCATGATTCCCTAGCTGTTCCCATAGTACCTAAAATAAAAAGTAAAAACAGTTTTAGGGTGGATCTTGATGCTGCACTGACCCAGATTCCAACCAGTCCGATCCAACAACAGGCTGCTAACCTCAGAAACATCATAAGAGAGGAATCGTGCTGAACAGCAAAAAACTCCATTATGACCTCGACTTACCAAGATGATTCAGGTAGCAGTGGGACACAATCAGGAGACTACTGAAACCAGGGGATATAGTACAAAATTGTTGACTCATTTTAGATCAATATAGCTAGCTCCCTAAAGAACCTTCACTAATATGGCTTATAAGAATAGTTAAGTTAGGAGCAGTCTATGGTTGAAGACCATGGCATGGTTTGGGCTACTGTAGAATTCACAGCTCACTACTGAACATGCCTAAATCGCTGTGACAAACCCAAACTCAAAGCAACCTGATCTCAACAAGACTGTTAGCCTGGTACAGTAAGTTAAGAGCAGCTAGAAAGTTTATCCTGACAACTGTCCTGTAACCTCCTTTGCATGCCAAGTATAACACTCCAGATGAAGTGGCTGGTATGCTACATATATATGCAAGCCATACCAGACTGGTTTTAAATAGTAACGAGAATATTCAACCACTTAATGTTCTCTCCCTCCAGGTTCTAGTGAATATTGTGATAAGGTGGCTCCTTCTACATGAATCCCCTCATAACTTTACTGTTACCAACACAAAAGCTGTTCAGGATGCTGTATTCAATTTGCTGTCTCAAGCTTCCTTTTGTGGGTTTTAGGGATGCTAATAAAATGAGAATTGTTCAAACGAAAGCAGAAAAGGGAGACGTCAAATCTATTGGTCCTAATACAGTGGAAGTTTTTAGTGGTTATGGAAAAACCAGATGAATAAAGACACTGATAGGGTTAAAGCAAAAGTTTTTAACAGAGCATTATCAGAAATTGGATGGACAATAAATATGTATTTATTGTCTTGAATGACTGATTAACTACTAAATTCAAATGAATGAGCTTCCTCAGGCCAATAAATCTGTAAAGACAAGTTTTGATTATTAAGATAATGGCTACTAAACAAGCCGAAAAGCCTTTTGTGGAAAATAATACACAGCAATTAACTGGTTTTTTTTTTTTTTTTTTGGAGAAACTATTGGATTCCACCTTCCTCCAAAATAACAAAATTAAAAGTAATGTAACAACAAAATACCATTTTCATGTATCCGGCTAGCAAAAAAATTTTAATTTGGTGTCAGGCATTGGACAAGGTATAAGGAAAAAGATACTCTCCAATGCTGTTTTGAGGAGTATAAATACATCTTTCATGTCAATTTGGCAATATCAAGGTGAGAAATAGCATGATAGTTTTATGTGCCAACTTAGCTAGGCTACAGAACCAGTTATCCAAACACTAATCTAGATGTAGCTATGACAGTATCTTGTAGATGTGGCTCGCATCTATAATCAGTTGATTTTAAGTAAAGATGATCATTCTCCTTACATGCATGAGCTTCCACAATCAGCTGAAAGACTATAAAAGCAACACTTAGATTTTCCTAAAGAAATTCTGCCTCAAGACTACATCAACTCCTGCCTCAGAGTTTCTAGCTTACAAGCCTGCCCTACAAATTTCAGACTTAGCAACCTTACAACTGTGTTAGCCAATTCCTTGAAATGAATCTCATATATATAGATAGACAGATATGTCTATCTATATATATATATGACTGACTGACACACAGTTTTTAACCTTTTAATTCCATTAATAAGAATTTACTAAACAAAATAAGCCAGAAAAAGTTGAGAACCATAGGATTTCACTCATGTGTAGGATATAAAACAAAGCAACAAATGAACAAGACAAATAGAGACTCATGGACAAGGACAACAGTTTAGTGGTTATAGAAGGGAGTAGATAAGGGGAAAGGAGGTCAAATATATGGTGACAGAAGGAAATTTAACTATGGGTGATGAACACACAATGCAATATGTATATGACATATTACTGAATTGTACACTTGAAACCTATATAATTTTATTAACCAATGTCACCCCAATAAACTTAACAAGATAAAAAAAATTTTTTTAAGTTTTCCAAAATACATGTATAAAAGTGGCTCATTGCAATATCTCTTTAATATCCAAAAAGTAAAAACAATTCAATATTGTTTAAAAAATATGGGGCAGAATACATACACTGACACAGAAGGATGTCTAAGATATTATTTTAAAAAGCAAGATACAAAATAACTTAGCTATGTATATAAAGGGAATGTAGTTATATTTACTGATATTTATAAACATAAGTTGATACATGCACTGGCAAATTCATTTGCTGATAGAAGTTCAAAAGAAACAGTTCACAAAATTATCTGTGGGGATAATGACCTGGAGTTGAATCAAGTTTAATTTTCACAAGTATAGCCCTGTATATGTTTTAAATATTTTAAGGGTACATATTATTTCTAGTTTTTAAACAAAATCAAAAGATTTAGATAGAATATGAGCCTTTCTAATTTTTTTTACATTCTTCAGAATTTTTTAAAAACATCATTCAAAAAAATAATTAAGTCACATGACATTTAAAATGATCAAAAACTATGTTTGCAGCTATCAAAAAATCAGGCAATACCATACAAACATAAGAAAATAGTTATAAAAGGCTATATGGAAAAAGAAATACAAAGCTATACATATAGTATGATTAAAACTGTAGAATATATAGGGAAGTAGAAGGTAATAAAAAAACAGGTAATTTTTAAATAAAATATGCATAGAAAATGGTTTTTTCTATTCAAGTTTTATAATCTTTTTAGTAAAACTAATTTTTTTATGTTCATATAGTCCCTTGTAAAAGGAAATTCATGTATTTAGTATTTTATTTTCTCAGAGTACTGACTTGCAAAAAATGACTAATGCAAAACATTGTCAATTTAAAAAAAAAAACTGCTTCTAATTACCACTAGAGGGAAAGAGAGGTTAAGACCAGTAAGGGTAATTGAGATATTCTGGGTTGCTAGTAATATTTTATTTCTTTCCCTGAGTTTGGTTACACAGATATTTGTTTCACAACAATTTACGTTCATGAATTTTTCTGTATGTTTGTTCTATCTCATGATTTTTAAAAGGGTGATAGAAATGTATCTATTTATAGCCCATCTGTTATATCAAAGAGTTAAATAACTCCTTATAAGATAAAATCTAAAATATAGCTTGATTCCTTAAGTATAGATCTTCTGTCACTTCTCTATATTTGTCACACTCACACACACACACACACACACACACACACACACACACACACACACACCTCTTAAGCTTCCCTCTTCCCTCACCTACAAGTAATTAATAAGTCCTGTACATATATCTTCTGAAATGTCAAATCCTTCCCTTATTTCCATTCCCAAGGCTACTGTCCTAATTAGGGCCCCAGCACCTCTTATCTGGACTAACACAACAGTCTCTTCTAGATAAATGCTTTCTCCAACATATTATACAGAAATATACTTTATCATCTAATTCAGTACATGCTTTTATATAAAACTAAAACACAAGCTCCCCAAAACAATACTTACCTTATTACTTGCAAGGTTCTATGATCTATCCTATCACATACCGTTTCAACTAATCTATTTAAACTGTAGTGGTTTCCACCTACTATATTGATTTAGCATCTTATTAGTGTGTGGTAACCACCAGTTTCAAAACCAATGTCCTAAGTGATCACTTACTCCACAAATAAAAACATTTTCTTCAACCAACATTGTCTACATTGTAGTCTGCCACTTCTCTAAAAATTACATGATGTAACTCACCTACTCAAAACATTCAATGGCTTCCCATTACAGCCTAGATAATAAAACACCTCCTGAGGCACAAAACCTTCATATCTAACCACTGCTTTTCTTAAAAATCACACTTCTTGTTCACACTCCTTTCCGCCCCAAATATTCAGTCTAGCTTTGGGAAAGTAGTTTTCTTCGCCTAGAAATGCTTCCCCATTCCACTTGATAACTTTCCTTCAAAGCTCAGCTCAGATACCCCTTCTCTGTGAAGCCTTCTCTCCTACACTCTCCCATGTCTACCTTCTGTTAGTTGTACAAAGGAATACCACTGAAAATTAGCAGCATTATGCCTGGTACAAAAAATACATGTCACAATTACTGAATTTTATTTAGGAGCTCACAATCTTTCAGATCAAGTTTTCTGCTTATAAATGATGGGAAGGGAGTGAGAGGGGAGAGTTAAGAGATGAGAGGAAGCATATAACACTAAAATATTGCTATACACAATATTATATATTTCATTTAATTCTCAGGATATTCTATTAGTAGTAAAGTAGTAAAATTAGTAAAAGTAGTAAAATTACTATTAGTAGTGAAGTAGTAAAATTCAACTATAGTTGCAAAATTCTATTTTCTACGATTCAACTATTTTCCAAAGTAGACCATAATCTCATTTTATAGAGATTCTAAAATATTCCAAAGGTTACAAATGGCTAGAATCGGGATTCAAAAACCATCCTCTTTCTACCACATTATGCTGAGATCCCAAAGAGTGGTTAAATGGTTTGTTTTGTCCAAGTCACACAGCTTTTAATTCCTGAAAATGAACTAGCATGTTAGGCTCCTGTCTCTTTAGTCACATCTTAATACATGGGAGCCTAACAAACAGTATACACGTCTTAGCCATAGTCAACACAGTCTTAGGTCCTACCACTCATTCAAATGTTTTTATTATGAAACACTGAAAACAAAGGAAAAGGAATAGGAAATAGAAAATTGGACTTAACATTGATATTAGTTATGTTGAGTAAAAACTATGATCCTTTATATGTACCTAGAAGATTCAAGGTTCCTATAAATTTTATATCCTACTGGTACCCTTAATATACTACTTAAATTTAACTAAGACTTTTCAAAATATTCTATCATAGAAAGTAAGAAACAAACTCATCTTTTTAAAAATGAAAAGGAAAATTATTAAATTAGAACACTAAAGGAAACACAATTTCATAGAGCAACTGTATACATTTGGTTTTTGATTTAAAATAAACAATATCCAATATTAAATATCAATAATAAAATAAAAAGGGTTATAGATTTTTAAGACTGTTTCAGTAACTATCTCCAGAGGATAGGAAAACTGCTATATAGCTACACAACCTAACACAAGTAACTAGTTTCCAAGATAGTGCATATATACTTAAATGAGTTTCAAAACTATGCATTCAAAAACATGTAAAAACTCGGTAGTACAACAGAATATGCTTTTTACACAATCTTGTGTAACCTTTACATGTGAACAAAATTGGAATGTTAGTTCCAAAAACACCATACTGTGATTATTTTCTTATCTGTACTGCACATGTGACTAAGAATTTCAAAGCACAGACATATTGTTTGTTTTTTGATTCGGGCACCCACTATACAGTAGGTACTCAGTAGCAGTAATAACTATCATGAAAGATAGCATTTATTTCATTCTCATAACCTTTTGAGGTAGAAGCATTTGCATGCATCCACTTTACAGTTAAGGATTACTGAGACAGTAACTTGACCAGGATAACAAATCTAGTCAAAATCAAAGCCTGGACTCAAAACCAATACTATATTCTAACACCATGCTCCTGACTACTATAATATACTATTTAATGAAAAACTAAGTTAATACCATATAGAAAGTGATCTCATTGAGATCCTATAACAAGAATAAATGTTAGCTTAAGGTCTTTCTATCCTTCCTGTTAAGACTTTCCCACCATCTACTATTGGTCCCAAGTTATAAAAAAAATTTCACATAGTGACAAATTAATGAAAAAACACTGTCCAACACTGCAGAAATATTCAAGACAACACACTGGACTATTCCAAACACTGATTTATCAACTTTTTTAAAAGGAGAAACAATCTTAAGTCTTCTGAGAATTATTCTGTTGCCTAAGAGATCTCACCTGATTTCTTTTCCCTTTATACAAGGACTATCCAAAGAAATGGAACTAAATCTTCAACTAAGATAGGGAGTTGTTACATAACAAAGGATATTTCTTAAAGAAAAGCTGAAGTGAATCTCTTTTCTAAAATAATGTCTTATGAGTAAAAATGAATACAAATTTATGTTCAGAACTTAAAATCTTTTTATGGCTCAAAACTTTTCAAGAAATTAATTTTATACAGAAATGCTATCTTGCCTTAATCATAATGTATGAACATAAATTTTTCTTGGTCAAAAAACAATAATTCACAAATGGGTTCTCATCCCAGATCTACAAGTTCAGTTTCATTAAACATAAAATACATGTTAACAGTCTACAACTAGCTCACTGGATTACTGCTGGGAAAATGTACATAAAAGTGCTTTATAAGCAAAATATTATTAAACAGTAAGTAATGCAATTGGTATTGTTGTTTATACTTAACTCCAACTACACTCCAAAAGAAAAAGCTCACCACCCCTTGTACACTTTATTCTTTTAATCTTGTATAGATATAAAAATAAAATAATTAAACTTGTTAAAACCCTATCTAAAATGAAATATATTGTTGCATGTGTCTAAGTTTTCAGCAAAGACTGGACTCTATCATTCTGGCTGCATCAGTCTTTTTTGCTTGCTTCTGGTTATCCTGTGTGTTCTGAATAGTTCAGCTGGCAGAAGTAATTGCCAGGCGAAAAACACGTATTACTAGAGTAAGCTTCTAAGGTATGTTTAAAGCATATTTTAAATCACATAAAAATTTTAGAAAAAAGTCTTTGAAAAGAATTATGCTATATATATTACTGATACCGACTGTTTTAACCTTTGGATTATATGATACATACTTCCACTTCTGACATATGAGATGTGATTTTATCTTTATTCTTCAAAAGAAATAAAAGTAAACTTCAAAAAAAAATTTCCCATTGAGATTTACTAAATAAATCCTGAAGCATCATAAAAGCAGAGATTTAACATGTGGGAATCAAATCTAAATTGAGATGAACCACCGTCAGTTTAGCTTAGTCTTTGTCCCAGCTTCTGGATCAAAAGCTTTGGTTACACACAGAGGGAATGTATTTCTAATAATCATTCTTACCACAACGTAAGTGGTAGAATTTACCTTCACTTACAAATATGTATATTAGAAGTTTGGTTTATGAGTCCAAAGATCTTAAAGTCAGAAGATGTTACACAGAGGACAAGATTCAATCCCAAGTACTTGCCAACAATCAAAAACAAAAACAGTTTGATGTTACCATATTTTTGTCTTTTTTTTTTTTTTTTTTTTTTTTTTTACCTATACCTTGACTTTACTTCGGTTTTACCTAAAAAAGAAAAAGAAAGGACCTACCTAAATGGTTGTTTGGGGGCTTTAATAAAATATATATATAGATCAGCTAATCCAAACCTGGCACATAGTAACCTCAGGGTAGCTATTATTACTGTTCCACAAATACAGCAACAAAAACTCCAATTTTCAAAATCTTTGCTTAATAAGTAACTGGTTTGCCAGTACCAGAGGTTACCAGGACGTAGAAGGAAGTATCATGCTTTTAATTAATGTTTAATTTATAACTGACAATACAAACCATTTTAATAAAAAAAAAATTCTATAAGCAGCCACAAATAAGAAATAATGAACTAATTTATTAGTGTCAATTTAATTTTCCTTAAAGAAAATATATAATTAATTTTTTTAATTACACATCAAAATCATGTTGGACTCACTATATCCTATATAGCTGGCTAATAAATACTACCTTAAAATTTCAAAATTTTTGTCTAACAATATTTTTCCAAGACATAGGGTCCTTTTAATCTACTCAAAACTCTTCTAGGCAATAAGATCTAAAACTAACACTCAAAAAAGCTTGTGTGTCAGAACTGTTCTGGGCCTTAGGGTACTACTGTTCATGTTTTATTCATCTTTGCATAGCTACTTAATCAAAAAACCTGAGATGCTATTAATAACGCTGTTGAATAAATATATCAGTCAACAAAACAAGACAAATGATTTGGCTACTTCGAATAATGGTCTTAACGTTACTGCTCAGATTTGAAACAAACATCAAATATCCCAGTCTTTAAAATTACTGACTTTGTTTTTTAATTGAAAAAGGAAAGGCGGTTCATTTTCGTATACAGTTCTTGAAACTTCAAAAGTTAAAAACAAATTCAGTATTCAAAACAAATTTCATGTATATAAGTCATAGCTTATCAGAAGTTATTAGAAAACGCCTAGATTCTTAAAAATTTGTTCTCCCAATTGTTGTCTTATCTATGAATACAGTGGCTCAAGAAAAATATTCACAAGCCACCGATCATTCTAACATGATATTGTTAATTACACTTAGACGACTAAAAAAATTCTCTATATAGATCCAAATGAAAGAAACAATGTTTGTAGTGCTAAGAACCCAATTTAGTAATGCACGAGGTTATTTGGAATCGACTACTCTCGCCAATCCGAGCATTTCAAGAAGGTAAAACGCAGGGTGAGGCATAAATGGAAGTAAACCGCTGGGGGAGGGGAGGGAAGGAAAAGGAAAAGATCAGAGAGGATTAATTGCTGCATTATTTGCAGAAGGAGCAGAGACGGTTGCCTGGGCCGATGAGCGAGGACCGCTTGCAAGAAGGATGAAAAGGGTCCATTTTGCATTTAGAATGGACAGAGTGGGAGGAGGGGCAACTATCAACAGGAATCCTCCGAGTGGAGAATGGGTGCGTCACTTACGTAGCCGCTTCTAGACAGAAAAAATATAAAATATGCCCTCAGGACTACCTCAATCAGCAATTGTGAAAGGAAGGGGGAGTGACCTTCCTCGGCTTGACTCCGATATACAGGATCACCACTTGAAGGATTAGAGAGTCGTACTCGTTAGTCCTCCCCGATTACTGGGGAATAGAGGTACTGTGAGAACCCCCAGGGCGGCGTTAGCGTTGTGAAAGACCCAGGGCTGAGGTGTGGGCGTTACCTGCAGGGTCACCTCCTGAGGGTCCCAGTGCGGCCGCAGGTGTTGCAGAAGGCTCAAGGCCCCCTCCCGGCAGCGCTGCTCCTCCTGATCCTGAACCGTGACGTCCAGCTTGGGGACCTCCGGGGAGCCGGGCGGGACGTGGATGTAATTGGCCATGGCCCAGACGACAGCAGAGACTACGACGACGACGACCGCGACGGCGACCACGAGAACGGCGGGCGCCGACAGGCTGGTGGATCCTTCCGTCCCGGGGCGCCCTCGTGGGAGGGCTGGGGGCGCTTAGACTGACGGGCGAGCAGTAGGAAAACGGCGCTGGAGGCGACACTCCCGCCGTCCGGAGTCTGGACAACAACTGAACGAAGCCGGGGCTTTTCACGGGAAAAATTCCTCTCGCCTGCGTTCGACCGCCGGTGGCCGCAGAGCATGCTGGGACTGGCATGACGCTAGCGTCACGCGCGGGGCGGGGCCTCCGCCTGCGTCAGAGCTGGGGGCCCACTACCAGCCCTGGCCACAATGGACTTGCTGCTGCGAGCTTGTTTCCTCTACTATTATCCGACAGTCCACCCTGCTTGCTGCTAGTTTGAAAAATGCGGAGCTCCTTCCCCGAAATAGCCTTGGCCCTCCCAAGATCCAAAAAGCATTGAAGCTTTAGCTCACCTAATCAGGAGGGTTTTAGGGTCTGACTTTGAGGTAGGGATGAGCTTTTCTGGGGAGCAAGGACACATCCTGAAATAACCCCTGGATCAGCCTCTGAATTTGGCCTCAGTCTGGGCAAGCTGGATTAACAAGGTCGCCTTGGTCTCGGACCTGCTGTGTACTGGGGATTCCATAGTTGAGTTGGCAATTAAATTCCCTTGAGATGTATACTGAGATCATGGTATACGGAGGAACAAATAGTTAAGATATTCGGGTAAGACAACGACATTACTTCGAGATTATTTTTAAGGTCAGATGTTTGACTATACTGAGAATTATTCAGAGCCAGGAGCGGGGCGGGTAGTATAGTCTGGGATGAAGATGAAAGGGAAGGAAAGGAAAATAGTTTTGAGGTTCAGCGCTAGACTGGCTGGATGCCCATGGCAGGGTTTCCCTCTGGCCCTTAAAACTACTAACTTAAAACTTTTAGTCTCAAAGTCATAGCAGCTATTTCTGCTGTTAAGTGAATACTGGAAACTGGATAATCCACAAGTAATTTATTGAGACCTCCTAATTTTCCTTATGATTGAGGAAAATGAGCATAGATTTGCTTCTTAGTCCATGTCTCCCGTGTAGCATTTAGGACTTTGGTGAATAAGTTTAGTAAATTAAATCACTAAGTCAGCTTAATTATCAATCAAAACGTTTAATTACTTTATTAGCGTGAGTACATTGTGATAGTTCAGAAAAAGCTTACCTTTGTAAATCACAAAAATAGCTCGCTATGGATAACAGTAAACTGCATAAACTATAAAAGGGAAAAGAAAATATAGTTTTATAGTACAGCATATATATTTTTTTAAATCATATACAACAAGAAATACTAGATTATATGTTCTTCCAATTTGGGGAGAAATATACTAATACTTTCACATTTCAGACAATATCTCTTTTATAGTAAACTGTAAACAGTTGACATTTTAAGAATTTTAAAACTTGAATTGTAAAATGGTTTAATAGCAAGTTATAAAAAGTTATTTTGGGAACTGCACAAGTATATAATTTTAAAGAGGCATTCATTAACAATCAGAAAGAAAACAACTATTAACTACCAAAGAATAAAACTAATAAAAGATGTGCAAGACCTCTATGGTTGAAATTATATTAAATAAACCATACTTATAAATAAAAGATATTTATAATAAAGATGTTTTCACTAATCACTAAGGATAATGCAATTATAATTAAAATATCAACAGAGTTTTTCACAGAACTTGTTAAATACATTAAAATTCTTATCAAAACTTAAGATCCAAGAAAAGCTGCTATAATTTTTTGTAGATGAGGGAGCATTGGAAAATAAATTGAGAGAACCCATCCTACCAGGATTTATGATAGTAACAGTTTACGAATGGGCAAATAGACCAGTAGACATAACAAAGACTTCAGAAATAAACACACCTATGAGAACTTTGAATATAACAAAGGTGGCATTGAAAATGTGGATGAAAAACAGGTGCTGTAATAAATCATAAATTCCTAACTGGGCAGGTCGTGGTGGGTTGTCACTCCTCAGGCCTATAACTTCAGTGTAAGGTTTTTAACAAGTCCTGTATATTGCACATCTAAGCTCATACATCTTTGAAAAAGCAGAAGTAATAACCATTCAAAGGTGTAACCACCCTCAAGAGAACACCCAATCTTGTTAACTATCATATAATCCATTCTCTGCCTTGCTTTTTCCCACTTTCCTATTATCTTTACATTCTCTTCTTAATTTCAGATGCATAAAAGAAAATGCAAAACTATCATTATTTGGACATTTGAGCTTGTGCTTCCTGGCAGCTGTCATCAGTTTTGGCTCGAATAAACTCATAAAAATTCTCTTCAAGTTTGGACATTTCTTACATTGACAAAGTAGAAAAACACAGGCTAGTCAATAAATGATATTGGGTCAATTGCTATTCATATGGGGACTTTTTTCTATCCCACCTCATTATATATAAAAATTCTATAAGATTAAAAATCTAAATGTTACATGCAAAACTTTAAAAATATATAAGAAATTTCAGTTTTTATCAACTTGATCTATAGCTTCAATGTAATTCCAATCCAAATTCCAGCAAGTTATTTTATGGATATCAACAAACTTATTCTAAAGTTTATATAGAAAGACAAAAGACCCAGAATAACAGACATGATACTTAAGAAGAACAAAGTCAGAAGAGAGAGACACTACCCAACTTGAAGACTTACTATAAAGCTTTAGTAATCGAGATAGTGTAATTTTGGCAAAGAAGAGACAAGTAAATTAATGAAACAGGATAGAGCCCAGATATAGATTCACGCAAATATAGTTAACTGATCTTTGAAAAAGGAACAAAGGCGATTCAATGGAAAAAGGGTAATCTTTCCAATAAATGGTGCTAGAACAACTAGACATCCACATACAAAGAAAAAAAAATGAATCTAGACACTTTAACTTACAAATTAATTTTATAAAATTAATTTTCCAAAATTAAATGGGTTTCGGTTTGGCAATCACTTAGATACAACACCAAAAGAACAATTCATAAGAGAAAAATTGATGAGTCAGACCTCATTAAAATTAAAAACTGCCCTGTGAAAAGCACTGTTAAAAGAATGAAAAGCCAAGAGACAGACTGGGAAAAAATATTTGCAAAACACATATCTGATTTTAAAACATAACTTGTATCCAAAACATACAAAGAACTCTTCTTAAAACATAACAATGGGAAAACAACCCAGTTTAAAAATGGGCAAAGAATCAGAACAGACACCTCACTAAGAAGCTATACAGATAGCAAACAAGCATATGAAAACGTTTTCAACATTATATGTCACTAGGGAATTGCTACTTAAAACAACAATGAGATACCACTACACACCTTCAGAAGGGTTAAAATCCAAAATACTGACAATACCAAACACTGGCAAAGATGTAGAAAAACAGGAACTGTCATTCATCACTGGTAGGATGCAAAATGGTTCAGCCACTCTAAGAGACAGTCTGGTATATTCTTATAAAGCTAAATGTCGTCTTACTGTACAATCCAGTAATCATGCTCCTTGATTATATAAATAAGTTGAAAACACATCTGCACAAAAACCTATACATGAATGTATAAAATAATTTGTTCATAATTTCTAAAACTCGGAAGCACCCAAGATATCCTTCAGTAGTTGAGCAGATTTTTTAAAACCGGTACATTGGTATCATGGAATATTATTCAGCAACAAAAAGAAATGAAGGATCAGTCTATGCAAAAAAAATGGAGGACACTTCAATATGTATTGTAAAGTGAAGGTAGCCAATCTGAAAAGGCTACATACTGTATGATTCCAAACATATGACACTGTGGAAAAGGCAAAACAATAGAGAAAGATCAGGGGTTCAAGCAGAGGGAAGGAGGAATGGATAGGCCACAGGGGATTTTTAGAGTAGTGAAACTATTTTGTATGATACTGTAATGGTGGATACTTGACATTATGGATTTGTCAAAACCCGCAGAGCTGTACAACACAAAGAATGAACCCTAATGTAAACTGGGATTTAGTTCATATTTATATTTTTGGCAGTCAGCATACTGCCTTACTGTAGTAGTTACTCAATAAATGTAAATGAATGAATGGGGGAAAAGTTATATATGTGTGCATGTGTGTGTGTGTGTGTGTGTGTGTGTGTGTATAAAAGAAAATACAGGATCAGAGCTCTGTGTTTGCAAGTTAAGGGAGTAGTTCCTAAATAAGACTCATAAAGCACACACCATGAAGGAAAAAAACTGATAAATTTGAAAACATTAAAATGTAAAACTCATGATATTAAATGACAAGAAATAAGGAAAGAAAACATAATTGCAATGTATATTATCAAAAAAGGATTAGCATTCAGAATATCACTAATCAGTAAGAAAGCCAAACTACCCAACAGAAAAACGGGCATAGAATATCAGTTTTCAGAAAAGGCAATCCAAACAGCTTATAAGCTTATGAAAATAAGGCAATGCAAATGACAACAATGAGATACCATTTCATATCCATTAGATTGGAAAAAAATTTGAATTCTGATAATGTCAAGTGTACATTACTGGAAGGAAAGTATATTTATTTAAAAAAAAAACCTTTGGAGAACATTATTGCAATATTTAATAAAGCTGAAAATAGGCATTATTTACTACCCACCAATTTCAATTTCAGGTATATACAAAAATGCCACACATGTACACAAGAAAATGTGTATAAAAATGTACATTGCAATATTGTTCATAATGGCTAAAAACTGTCAATAATCCAGTTGTTTTTCAATAGGGTAATGATTAGATAGGTAGATAGGAATAGCCTACAACAGAATAAAAATGGGAAATGGAACATATGCACCTACTTATGCATATATTCAGGCCACAATAGTGGCCCTAAAAGTCAGAAATCAAACAGAAGCTCTGGGAACCAGCAGATTCTCTAGTTAGTTTGCAAACAGTTAACTTCTCTGTCTCTTCTCTCTCCACATGTTTTTATCTATATTATGCTTCTAATTTCCTTGTGATTTCTTCTTACTGGTTTATCTCTGGGTGTCTCTTTATCATTCAGATCTTACTCAAAAGTTGTTCCCACAGAGTAAGTTATCTTGAAATCAATGTAAGTTATCTGAAAATCAATGTATTTACTTTTTTAGTGTCTATCTTTTGTACTACAGTGTTTACCCCAAGAGAGAAAAGCCACAGTCTATCTTGTCTATCGTCACATTTCCACTGCCTAGAATAGTGCCTAGAACATAAAAGGTGTTCAATAAATAAATGCTTAAGCCCACCTACCTCCTGAAACACTGCCAGTCTCATATAAGAATAGCTCTCAGTCAGGGTTTGCATGTACTGATCACTGTGGAGTACAATAAGTCCTCACTTAACATATACAGTTTCTTGGAAACTACGACTGTAAGCAAAGTATAAGGAAACCCATTTTCCCATTTAAACAAGAGTTAAGTTCCTGCAGCATATTTCTGATCACAAAAACATCACCAAACTTCTAAATAAAGACCAAAACCACTTCTACTCTTAAGCACCAAAATACGTATGAGCTGTACATACATTTAGGAAAAGATTAATAAAAACAAGATAATTCTTTTCCAACTTGCTTATTCCAGTTCAGAGTCACAGGTAGCTGGAGCCAATCCCCAGCAGCTTAGGGTACAAAACAGGAACTAACCCTGGACAGGACACTTCCCATCACAGAGTGCACTTGCATACACATCCATACTCGCTCATACTGGGAAAATTCAGACACTCCAGTTCACTTCATGTGCACATCTTTGGGACATGGGATGAAACCAGAGTACCCAGAGAAAACCCATGTAGACATGGGGAGAAAGTGCAAACTCAACAGAGAGAGTGGCCCCAGCAGGGAATCTATTTTTTTCTCATCAACATTATACAAAACAATGTTGAAAGAAATGACGTTATTTGAGAACCTACTGTAGTCTGATTATGCTAAACTGTCCTACCTGACCACTTCCTAAACCACAGGCCAGTCCATTAATTATCTTTGGCTTCAGAACAAATCCTTAGCTACAGGATATCATTAAAACTGGCCAGCACCTTGCATCACCTCTAGAAGATATAAGATGGTTATGAAGATATAACATCAATATAAAGTGTTCAGTACATTTTAGTACTCCTCCTGTATTTAGCATGAGGCCCTTCAATACCTGGAATGACCTGCTGAATGACCTGTCTCCTATCTCTGCATCTTGAAATCCCACACATTCTTCAGAGCTTAACTCTCTAGCAACTGTCTTCATGGAGCCTATTTGGATTTTTCTGGTCCCAATTTACTTCTCCCTTTTATACATCTGGTAGAACACCTAACAAATTCTGCCTTGTGCTAACTTCATTGTGGATGTAGGTCATAAAGATTGTGCCACACATAAAAGACTAGTGAAATGTTTATAACTTGTTATATAATGAGTATTTTGTATGAGAGAATGAAAGGCTCACTGAATATAAATCCAGAGGTCATAAATATTTAATTACAGTGGAGTTAACATTAGTTACTAGAGTAATATAAAAAAATTGCAGAAAAAAATATTCTGTGAAATGAGATTATGTGGGCATGTCTAATAGCTAGATAATCCACCATGTTGAAAACATATTTAAAATGAAATCACTCTCCTACGCCAAACAGAATCAGTGTTAGTTAATGTCATTGTAGAGTAAACTGAAAATTCAGAAATCCAAACATCTGTGATACCTGACATTCAAGTTCAGGCATGTTCTGGTAACCAAAGCTAACTCCGTTGTAATTAAATTATATTCCTCTCCAAAAAAGGAAAAAAGAAGAGCCTCTAAGTGCTTAGATTCTCAGAGATGCTACATAAGAATGGGGCTGCATCTGTTCTGCATTTAGGCTAACTTTAAGATAGCCTAAGGGAGCTGACCATCTATAAAACTACTGCTATGACTATGTTAAACATCTAGGAAAGGCTGTGCTATTTATAAGTGTGCTCAGTTATAAGATTTAATAAATATTTAAGTCTGTAAAACATGTCTATTGGTGCTTGTTCCAGCTTGCCTCTTTTTCATAATCCTAGAATCAAATTATAACTCTTTTCATATGATAGATTAACTACTTGAGAGTAAGGTTTCTATCATTTTCCTCTCTATATCCTCCATGGTCTCAAGACAGAATTTGTAAATTATAATTATGGATTTAATTGAACAGAAAACTACATCAAACAACCCTTAATTTTAACTATCTAAAATATGTGAGGTAAAAAACTTTTTAAAGATCCTCATATGAATAATGAAAGGGATGCACCTTACCAAATGTTGAATCATATCAAAAACCATAAACTATGAGGCTGGCACAGGAATAAACAGAACAAATTAAAGAGAAAAATCCAAGTTTGTATCGGTATTTAGTATGTAGTAAAGGTAATATTTTAAATCAGTGAGGAAAAGCAGATTGATTTTTAAAATTATACTGAATCATATTTTTCATACAATTTGATAAAGCTGATTTAACGGTCCTCATTATTGTTATATAAGTGGTATTAATTAAAAGTTTACAAGTGCTGATCAATATTTCATCTAAGTTTTATATAAAGCAGTGCCAAAAAAATTCACTAAGGTGAAAAAACAAATATTTAGCTTACTTAAATCCTGTGTTTTTTTAAAAAAATTTGTTTTTTCCAGGACCTAGCTGATAACTGGCATTTAATAGACACTTAATAATTATTTGTTGTATGATCAAATGAATGGTAAGCAAAATATGTTTTACAGTATAGTTTAAAACAATTTTTTCAGACTCGTAAAGTATACTAAATAACCACTCTATATTGTTTTACTACCATTCCAACTTTTACCCGAATGCACCTAATTACTTTAACATCAATTTCTAAGTTAAATGTTTAATATTTCTATTCTTATATGTATTTGGTTATCCATAATTAGCATTTGAAACAATATTTTGATAATTGGAAGTAAGGATTTCAGAGCAATTGTGAATGCCTATTACCTGTGTACCTAACATAGGAAAAACACATATCAAGTAAGGGCCACTTTCCCCAGGTTCAAATTCTACTTTATCTTGCTCCAACGGATGCAATTTTACTTTCTAGCTCTTTAAAGCATATTATACAGAGGCTGGAGAGGTAATGAAGGGGATTAAAAGGATTTGAGCTTTTTAGTTAGACAATCCTACTGTAGAATTTGAGCAATTTAATCTCTTTTAATCTCAGTTTCTTCATTCGTAAAACAGTGATAATAACAGAAATGCCAAGATGAAAAAGATGATTATCAAGTCTTCAGAATAATGCCTGGTCTAGGTAAGGATGCAAATATCTTTTGAAGCCTTATTATTAAATTTTTATCAGACTTAAATGAAATGATACATTATAATTAGTTATTATTAAACGAGATGATGCCATTATTTTAAGATAGAAGCTAAAAGACTTGCTTAACTTAACCCAGGGAAATTGTTCCAATTTAAACTTGAGTGCATTAAAGGGATTTCAAAATCCAGAACTGAGTTATGGCTTGGGGGCCTAGATGCCTAATCTAAAGATGCTTCTCTGTTCTTTCCTCTGGATAAATTTAACATAAGCTAAAGAAGAATATTCTAGGGGAACAATAAGGAGAATACCAAGGACCTACTTTCTCTGGTCCTTTGTAATCCACTAGGTCTGCTCATGTTACTCTCCTTTTCTTCTCATTGTATATTCTAAAGCTGCCCTGAGTAACATGACCTGAAAAGACAGCACAACAGCAAGAAACGAATGGTGGCTCGGTGATAATGTCTGCAAGTCACCTGCAGAGTAAATGTGAGGAGACTAACCATTATTTTGGAGGGTTTATGGTTATAAAACTCTGAAGACTGCTAAAGAGTTCAGTGAAATACTGTTTGTTTGTTTGTTTGTTTGTTTGTTTAAATGAAGATGAGCAGAATGTAGCCTTATTAATTGTGAACTGATGAGATAAACCAGCATGTGTAGGTAACCACGAGATAACAGATTATCAAGCAATCTAGTGATAACCATCCAGAAGAGCTTAAAGTACAGCAAAGAGAAATCCTGAAGGCTTGAAAAGAACAAAACCTACTGTACTAATTAACATTTATGACAGTATCAGGCCATTAGCGATAATGAGGAAACATTGAATTTCACGTATTTGGACTTTGGAAAGATGTGATTCTTTCTTCTTGTAAACACAATAGGATCATATGTTCTAGAATCCAGTATTACAGACAGAAAATTGACAGGATATCTTATCCAAATTGTTTAAAGTACCATGGCTGCCAAAATGTGACAAATAGAGTTACTTAAGGATCATTCTAAGGAATTTTTATCATACTTATATGTGACAAGGATGAGACATTTAACAAAAACCAGCAGGAGTTTTACCCATTCTTACAGCTCTTGAGTTATTGCTTAGAAATGGTAATAGCCAAACCAAGGTACACCTTCTTAACCCAAAACCATGTATTGGAAACAAACACATAAGAGGTGGCCAATACACAGAACTTCAGATGGAAAAAAAACAAAAGTCGGGTGGGAAAGAAAAAGGAAAGAGGCAGAGTGGTAAAAATAAAAAAAATCCAAATAATATAAACTATTCTAATTAGTCATAAAAGAAATGTAAATTTTATATATTTATAGAAACAAATTGATTCTTTTAATGTAAATTATGTTTTGAGTTGATCACAAAATGATGAATGTTTAAACAGGACACATGTTAAATCATAAAAAATAAAAATTATTAACCCGAAGTTGAAATAGGGGCCCAATATTAAGAAGAAAATGGACATTCTTTTAATAAAAACTGAGTCAAAAAGGAAAGTAAAATTACAGGAACAATATTTGGGAAATAATTGATGTGAAAAAAATATATGAAGATGGGCTGCTACTAAATCTGAACTTATAATTATAATTTTGTACACATATATGTATTTCACATAGCTTATATCATATTGTATATCAGGTTTATATGATTATTTTTTCACTAATATTATGTCATATGCATTTCCTCATGTCATTAAAATTCCTAGTAAGCATAATTTTCATGGCTGCATACTATTCCATCATAAAATGTGCCATAATTTATATTATTTGTTTATTTTTCTATTGTGATATAAAATGCATAATACAAAATCTAGTTTCTTGATAAATCTCTATACAGCAGATCTCTACAAGTTTTACATTTTGCATGACTGAAACTCTATACTTATTGAAGAGGAACTCCTCATTTTCCCCGATCCTTCGGCACCTGTCAACCACCATTCTATTTGCTGCCTCTGTGAGCTTCACTACTTTAGATACCTCATAAATGGAATCATTCAGTATTTGTCTTTCTATGACAGGATTGTTTCACTCAGCATATCTTCAAGTTTTATCCACGTTGTAGTATTTGACAGAATTTCCTCTAAGTTTGACTAATATTCCATTGTTTGTATATACCACATTTTCTTTATCCATTCATCCATTTAGGTTGTTTCCACCTCTTGACTATTGTGAATAATGCTGCAATGAACATTGGGGTGCAGATACCTGTATGAAATCCTCTTTTGAATAAATACCTAGAAGTGGAATTGCTGGATAACATGGTGGTTCTACTTTTAATTTTTTAAGGAACCTGCATACCATTTTCCAATGGTGCACAAGGGTTACAACTTCTCCACATCCTCGGCAACATGTTGTTGTTATTATTATTATTATTATTATTATTATTATTATTATTTCGATAATGGCCATCTTAAGTGTGAAGTAATATCTCATTGTAGTTTTGATTGCATGTTCTTGATGATTAGTGATGTTGAGCATCATTTAAACACCTATTGGTCATTTGTTTGTCTTCTTTGGAGAAATGTCTATTTAAGTCCTTAGCCCATTTTAAAATTGGATTGTTTGGGAGTTTTGCTATTGAGTTGTAGGAGTTCCTTACGTACTTTGGCTATTAACTGTTTTTCAAATTTGCAAATACTTTCTCTCATTCCATAGGTTGCCTTTTCACTTTGTTGATTGAAAGAGCTAAACAGAAGCCTTTTAGTTTGATGTAGTCCCACTTGTCGATTTTTGCTTTGTTGTCTATGCCTTTGGTGCCATGTCCAAAAATTTAATGCCAAGACCAATGCTTTGAAGGTTTCCCCTTAAGTTTTCTTTCAGGAATGTTACAGTTTCAGGTATTACGCTTAATTAAGTCTTTAATCCTTTCTGAGTTGATTTTTGTGTTGGTGTAAGATAAGGATTCAATTTCATTCTTTTGCATATTTATGGTCCAATTTTCCCATCACTGTTCATTGAAGAGACTATCCTTCCTCATTGTTTACAGTCTTGGCACCCCTGTCTAATATCATTTCCAGTATATATGTGTGGGTTTACTTCTGGGTTTTCTATTCTGTTCTACTGGTATATATGTCTGTCTTTATGCCAGCACTGTACTCTTTTGATTATCGCAGCTTTGTAACATCTTTTAAGTCAGGAAATGTGAGGCCTCCAGCTTTACTCTTCTTTCTCAAGATTGTTTTCACTGACCAGGGTCATTTATGGTTCCATATAAATTTTAAGATACTTTTTTCTATTTCTGCAAAAATATGCTAATGTCTTTTTTTTTGCAAATAACTTGAATTTTTAAAGTCTAAGAGAAACAACTATTTATATCTTCCTAAATGACACAAATGAAGTGTAATTAAAGTCTATGCTGTTTTGTGTAACATTTTCTCACTTCAGTAAACCTGTGTCAAAGATTTTTAAATTATTTTTTATTGAAGTATAATTAACAAATGAAATTATAAGATATTTAAAGTATAAAACATGATGACTCGATATAGCCATTGATATCTTGATAGGGATTAAACCAAATCTGTAGTTTGTTTTGTGTAGTATGAACATTTTAACAATATTCATTCTTCCAATTCATGAATACAGACGTCCTTTGGTTTTTTCTTTCTAATTTCTTTCAGCAATTGCCATAATTTATTGAATCATTTTATTTTAAGTAGGTTTTTAGTTTGTCCCAATTTTTCTCTATTATCTTTGTGCATGCATCTTTACTTTCATTTCTGATTACTTCCTTATGGTAGAGTCCAAAAATAGAATTACTGTGTCAAAGGCTATAATTATATATATAACTGTATATAAAACTCAATTCATGATGGCATATTGCTTTCCCAAAAGTCTGTTTCAAACTACATTTCTGTAAGCTAATCTGTGTGCCCCTTTGCACTGAACTTTGACTATAATGAGTAAGAGGAAACCATTAATGTTTAATCCATGGAGATTTGGAGGACTGTATGTTAGCTTCAGTAAAATCAAGTCTAACCTGAATGCTAGTTGTGATTTAAATTGTTTCAGATTGTAGCACCAAAGTGATTAAGGTTTAGGAAGCTTTTATGTGGCATTTGAAACTTCACGGCATAAGATAAAACTTAAATGTGAGTCAAGAGCTTTGTATGGAGAAGCAATAGAAATTTTATAATGATTTAAAATGCCTTTTGGACCTCTGAAATAGAACCCCAATTAAGAGAATTTTTGTGAAGCAGATAAATTGAAATTAGTTATGTCAAATATCACCAAGTGTTAAATTCTGCTATGTAACTGGTAGTGATAATTTACATGGGAAATGTTCCTTTGAATCCCATTTGAAATTCTAGAGCCTAAGTAAGGATGATTCTGATCATTATGGGATAGATAATGTAACTTAATTGTTAATTATAGGCCCTATGCCAAAATTCTTAAGTCCCAAAGTCTTTAAAAACAAAAAGTTCTTTTTGACATTTGCCACAGACTAAATGGGTAACAAATTCAGATCTGAAATACTTATAGTTCTTATTTATCCCTCTTTGTGTGAACTTATATTTAAATCAGATATATTCACTTCTTTGTTTGCGGGGAGGTTTCCAGATTCTGATGAAAATGTTATATAAAATTTGCTATATGCTCTCATTTACCTTCCTAAAGTCTGAAAAATTTTGAATTCCAAAATATATGAAAATTCTTGGGTTTCTGATAAGGGGTTCAGATTTGAAATTGTTAAGATTTTTATGCAAGACTCGTCTAAGTGCTTTATTTATTTTAACTTAGTTCATCTCACAAAACTTATGAGAACAGTACAGTGGTTATTTCCATTTTACTGATGAGGAAAGTGACACACAGAAAAGCAAAATAACTTGCAAAGCTAATAAGGGTAGTACCTAGATTCATATCGTGGCTTCAGTCAGACAGCTGGACAAGCTCAGCAGGATTTTGAATGAGATCTTAAGACTTACTTTCTTAGCATGTAGGTAAAATCAGGCTAGTTTAATGACCACTCACATTCGGTTTTCTCATTGTAAAATGAAAATAATGTTACTAACTTAGAAGCAACTTAGATATTACATCAATAAAAAGAAAATATATGTTTTGGATTACATAGGACCATGTTAATACCTTTTAAAAAATATATCCAAACAAAGTCCATTTTTTTCTTTTGCTATGGTTTGATCTATATAACACAGTGTCTGACAACAGGTAATCAATAAATATTTCTTGAATAAATGGCGTTGTAAATTTATAAAGAGTCAACCACATGTCTCAATTTGTGAAATCTTATTTTTGCATCCATGTGAAAAATGTATCACTGAAAGTCTTAGTTGATAATGGCACATAATAAAAATGTTAATGGGTTCATTGACTTCCTATAAACAAACAGTAGAGTCCACAGTCCATATTTCATTAGAGTTATACTGAAAAAGATACCACTCTATTTATCTGGCAATATTTCTGATAAAGAGTAAAAAATTAGAATTTTCCTTTTCATTTCAAGTCCCTGGATAACATGGAGAAAGAGTGCTCTTGAATGAGCAGAAGTGAGTCAAACTAGGCTGAATTTTAAATACCTGAATATGATTGGAAAGTTCTGGGATTTGACTGGGATATCATTAAGAGATGAGTCAGGGGGATTTGATAGAAGAAGTGAAGTCATTTAGAAAAATGTAAGCTTTATGTTTATACTATTTTGAAGGGAGCCTGTTTATTAAACTACTCACGTATATTTTTCTGACAAGAGCTCTGAAAACCTTTGAGAGACTTTAAAGATTTTAAGAACACATAAGATACTTTAGAAGAAAATAATTTATAGCACATGTGAATCACCTAATGTTAACATTCGTAACAAATAGTATGCCAAAACTGACACATTATTTGTTTCACTTAATTTTATCATGCTAAAAATATCACTTGTGAATTGTGATTAATGATTTATAATCAAAACAATAGAAGAAAGTGTTTGCAAACTATATATCTGATAAGAAATTAATAACCAATATATGTAAGAAATTCATACAACTCAATAGCAAACAAACAAACAAGCCAAATAATCTGGTGAAAAAATGGGCAAAGGACCTGAATAGACATTTTCCCAAAGAAGACAAAGGGCCAACATGTATAAGAAATGATATTCAACATTGCTAATCAGGGAAATGCAAAGCAAAACCACAATAAGATATCACCTCTCACCTGTTAGAATGACTGTCATCGAAAAGACAAGATAGCAAGTATTGGTGAGGATATGGAGAAAATGGAACATTGTACATTGTTGATGGGAATATAGATTAATACAACCACATGGAAAACAGTATGGAGGTTCCTCAAATTTTAAAAATAAAATAACCATATGACTCAGTAATCTCACTTCTGGGTATATGTGTAAAAAAAAAAAGAAAATCAAATCACTATCTTGAAGAGGTAGAGATAAATCCACCCCCCACACGTTCACTGTAGCATTATTTATAAGACATAGAAACAACCTAAATATCCAATGAAGGATGCACTGGTAAAGAAAGTATGTTATATAGAATATAAAATATATAGAATATTATCCCACCATAACAAAGAAGGAGATCCTATCATTTGTGACAACATGGATGCTAAATGAAATAAGCCAGATAATATAGAATATTATCCCACCATAACAAAGAAGGAGATCCTACCATTTGTGACAACATTATCCTAAATGAAATAAGCCAGACAGAGAAAGACAAATATTGTATGACCTTACTTACAAATGGAATCTAAAAAAACAAACAAAACTCATAGAAACAGAGAGCAAATTGGTCCTTGCTGGGGTAAGGAATGACTGAAGGTAGTCAAAGGGTGTACAAATTTCCAATTATAAGATAAATAAGTTCTAGGAATCTAATGTACAGCATGGTGATTATAGTTAGCAATACTGTATTTTATATTTGAAAGTTTCTGAGAGTAAATTTTGAAAGTTCTCATAATGCCCCCACCAAAAAAGGTAACTTGTTAGGTTGATAGATGTGTTAACTATTCTTATATTTGTTAACTAACCTCATTTCATAATATATGCATATATCATCATTTTGTACACCTTAAACTTATATAATGTTATATGTCAATTGTGTCTCAATAAAGCTGGAAAAAAAGAAAAGAAAATGTTTTGGAACTAGATAGAGGTGGTAGTTGCATAGCATTGTGAATATATTAAATGCCATTGAATAGTTCAGTTTTCAGTGGTTGCTTCTATGTTATGTCAATTTTATGTCAATTTAAAAAAAAAAGAAAGAGACCAGAACAAATGTCACCGTTAGTAAAGTTATAAATAATATACCTCCATATAATTTCGTTACAATTATCTGTTTATGTTTCTTTTTCCCTAACTGGATGTATGTTCTTTAAGGATAAGAACTACATTTTATTTATTTATTTTGTACCTCCTACCTAGCACAGTACCTGACACATAGTAGTCATTTAAGAAGAAATAATTGAGTTAATTACTGAATTAAATAAGTCACATATATTTCTAATCACTGGAAAATTAAACTTAAGTTTTGGATAACTAGCACATTTTAAAAAAATCACTGATGTTCCTGAGCATGAAGTACTAACTGAATGTGCTAGGTTATTGAGACCTTTTTTCATCAGTTTACAGGAGATTTACCTAACAGAGCTGATAATTGACTTTATTGCTCACAAAATTGCTGACGTTAACATAGCTGTTAAACTTATGAAAAGCAACTAAATTGTGTTAGCTTTTTAAAAATCACTCTGTTTACTTCAGGCTGTGACAAATATATTACTGTGAAGTCAATGAAAATTTCTAAGAGTTCTTAATTTCTCAATAACGTGATAGTGAACTACATGGTGGAATATGGCCTAAGGCTTGCAATTCTACTCGAGTGTTTAATTTCCTCAAGTAACTCATTAACTACCTGTATTGGAAGAGGGAAATCCTTCACACTTTTATGCAGTTAGAGTACTATACTACTTGTGAGTTGTCTTTATTCATTGTGATATTCGCTCAAGTTTTTCCTTTGTGTAAAACTCCAAATGTCGTGCAGTTAGGTTTATAAAACCTTCATTCGAATTTTGTGTTGAGATTCATTCCCCATAACTGTGGAAGTTTCAACTTCATATACACTCAAATATGCATATAAAAATATTCTTCAAAGAAATAAACATAGTCATACAGTGATGAATTAAAAAACATCCTATTAGAAAACATAAAATTAGATGTGAAAATAAAAAATATATATCAGTAATTTGATTAAGTGTAAATAAACTAAATATTCTAATTAAAAGACAATTTTGTTAATCTGGATAAAAACAGAATAGAAAAAATCCAACTGTATATTGTTTCCAAGTGACACACATTAAAATTAAAAGAAAGAGATCTATTTATCATCAATCTAGCTATCTATCTATCGTCATCTATCATCTATCAATCATCATCTATCATCTATCTCAAACAAATATGAACAAAATGGAAGTGTATGCAGTTATTTTAACATCAGATAATGCAGACTTTTGGGCCAAAATTAATTGTTAGAGATACTACATAAAAGGTATAATTCACACACAAACATACACCAAAATTAAACTTGCATTTATTTATTTGTATAGACTAAAATATATGATGCAAAAAATGAAATAACCACAAGAAGAAATATTCCATTCCATCATTATGTTGGGAAATTTTAAAATTCACATTGTATGACTTGCCTCATCATATTTTCCAAGAGATGATTGATCCTGGTCTAGTATATCCTTTATCAGCTTCATTTTGGGTTATTTTAATATGTTCATCTAGAAGAGTTGAATGATTAAACATTTTAAGGATAAACATTAAAAAATGGAATTTTAACTAGAAGCAGTATATTTAGGTACATTCAGGTACTTTTCCTAAGATTCCAAGTTCAGAAGAGAGGTCTGGGCTAGAGATATGGTAATGGGAGTCATAAATTGTCTTTGATGCCAATAGCATGAGTGAGCTTTCCTTGGGACAAAGTATAGAGTGAGAAGAAATACATGTAAATTTACTTAATGCCAACCTTTAGTGACTAAATAGCAATGCTTAAGCCTACAATGAAATTTAAAGGAATGACCATAAATAAATAAAAAGAGGAATATTAGGAGAGTATGTTAACACGAAAGCCAAGAAGGAGATAGTTATTTTATAATGTGATATTTGTAATATTGTTTATTACATATGTGGTAGTCAAGATATAGCTGAGCAGATTATAAATTTTTATCAGGGTCTAGGATGAGTCATTCTGAGATTCTCTTTCTGGTCTTAGTGATTGAATAAAACTCAAAGTTGCAACCTATATATTATTGTTGTAATAAAATGTATCACATGGTTTTAATTTTTAAAAACTCATTATATTAAAAAAGCAAATTTAATATTGTTTTGTTCAGATTCTCATATGCAATGGTATACATATAAGAATTTAACTAAAGTAATATTGGTATTATATGGTTATTTCTTAGGTTTACAAGTTTGGCTACAGGTATCTTCTGGTCTGTTGGCTTGGATAAAGTATTTCCAGAAGTAGTGTTAAGTGAAAACCCAGCTTAGTAACAATCTAGACACTTATGTCTATCTTATTCATCTTTTGTTTCCTGGCCACAAATAAAATGCCAAACCCAAACTAATTTTATAATTTAAGTGTATTTAAACTGAAGTGCAATTAAAGAATTTTCCTTCTTTTTGATACATAACTATGTTTTCCACATGTAGATGAGTAGTACCTTAATCAATGGAAGTAGTAAGTTATACTGAACTGATTTCAAATCAAATCTTCACAGGATTGCTATTAATTTATAATGACATTAAAATAAAAACCAAAGAATAATACTCATTTAATGAATTATAGATAAATGTACCCAAAAAATCTAGGTTGAATATATCTGTGCCTCCTGGGAGCTAAAGTAATATGTTAGTTATTAATATACAGATAACAATTATTGAACATTACTCTATGCCAGCCAGTGTCCTATACATTTTATGAAGATCAATAATTTTTACAAATACTCTTATGAAGGAGAATTATAATAAGGTACATAACTCTCTTCAAAGAGAGAAAAACTTTTTACTAAAACTTAGTAATATTAGACAACCAAGTCTATTTCTAACGGATATTTCCAACATAACAATTATTTTCAGTTGTAGTTTTACAACTGATATCTAATGCTTCTCTGAAATTCTGTTGTCAGTTCTTGGAAAGAGTGAAAAAGAGCATGTCCAGGGAAGGTTGAGCAGGTTAGGGAAGCATTTCCAAATGCTATTGCTTATGGAAAGTTTAAAGTCCTTGTGGCTCTTTAGTAAAGAAAAAGAATATTTCGCTGTCTTCAAATATTTGAAGGGAATTTTGCATGAAACAGATTAACTTTTTTTTTTTGTATTGCATCCAGGCACAAATAAGTGAAATAGGACAGGAGACTTTATGAGTGAATGAGTTCCATTCTCATTCTAAGAGCACTCAAAATTAACATTACCAGGGGAGAGTTTGCTTTTGTTCTTTTTAAATATATTCTAAAATAAGTATAAAACAGTTTTACCAAAAAAAATGAGAAGGAGGAAAGCAAGCAAGGAAGGAAAAAAGGCAGGAAGAAGAGAATTGAAAAATCACATTTTTGTAATTTCTTTGATTACTTAAGGGATAAATGCTTAGTAATTTAAGATAATAGTCACCATTTTCTTACGAGAATAGGAAAGTTTTGTCCAATCTATGACTTGGCAAGATATAAAAAATCAGAAATACAATCACATAAAAAAAGACACAAGAAATAAAATATCCAGTGTCGGTGAAAGTGTATATGATGGCTATTCTCATATATTTCTGGTAGGAGTATATAAAAGATGATTCATTCAAACAAAAAAAATTTTGACAATATAAAACATTTATAACTTTCATCCTATAGTTCCATTTCTGTGCATCTATCCTAATAAGATAGTCTTAAGTAGAAAGAAGCTGTGAGTACCAATATATTAATCACAGTGATTTTTAAATAGTAGAAAAAATGGAAACTATATAAATCCAATTATAGAACAATGATACATTAGCTACAATATCTTCACTTGATAGAACTTTATGTGTCATGAAAAAGATGTTTTCAAATAATGTGTACCAGCATAGAAAAATATTTATCAATATATGGAAACTCAAAGAAGTACAATTCTAATAGCCAAAATATTTTTTTAATTCTAATAATTTACTTGACTCTTCTAAAATTGTTAATAAATTTCTATTCATATACCCCAGTAATACTTCCTATATCTCTCTTTTCTTTCCTTTTCAATTTTCTATAAGCCCACATTATTTGGGAGTCTCTTATTTACACACACACTCCCATGTTCTCATTCCCTTTCTCAACTGCTTTTCCTTTCTCTCCATCCCCTCTTTGTCAGTTATTTTTTAAATAAACCCAGGTCAATTAGCTTTTCTCTTCTTCCCACCCAGTCTTGAATTTTACATCTCAAAAGTTCATCAATCCAGTCTGGTGGAGTGCCTTTTTCTCTGGAAAAAAAGAAAGGTTGGAGACTGGAATAGAAAAAATGAAGTCAACATTCTCTCTTTTGGTAGAGAAAGGGTTATTGATTTCACATTAAGAATTTTTTATCCTGTTCAATTATGAATAGGTTAACAGAATTTAAGATACCAAATATTGAAACTTAGCATCAAGTTCCAAGTATTGAAACTTGGTATTCAGGTATTATTATCAAACTAGTTTTTGTTTGTTTGTTAGTTAGTTTGTTTGTTTGTTTAAATGCATGAACTTAAACATATTCCCACCAGAAATCCATCATGTATACCTTCATCAACATTGGGTATTTTATTTGTCTCTTTTTTTATGTAAAACTAAGAAAAATTATTTTAAAATACTGATAAATACACAGTTATAATAATTGTAACAGAAATGAAAATATTATAATATAAAGAACTAGAAAGGTCTTTCAGGTGGAGAGCTAGTTTATTGCTATGGAGGAGAACCAGGGTTTGCTACCTCAAAATATGCTGTATGGGATTTTGATCATTTTAAGTTGGTTAGTTTTTAGAAAGGAAAGACTTGGAAAGAACCTTTGATCATCCCCTTTTCCCTGCTTAAAAGAATAGAAAAACCTGCCTAAAGGAAGAAAGCTATTTACTTTAGATATTTACCTTAGCATATGTGAGGTAAGTGGCAGACAGGGAGGATCCATGCAAACCTGTTTATCAGACTCCCCTCTGTGCCCTATTGTTATTGGGTGGCCCAGCAAGAATTTGTTTACCACATTTGCTCTTTCTCATCTACCTGTGATTTCTCTATTTTCTCTTTGAAATCCAAAACCTCTTACTCCCTCTCCTTAGTCCACTGCATCCTCAGGGATCACATTCTTATAAACTCCCACATGTACATATGTAATAAATTTGGTCATTTTCTCCTGCTAATCTCTTTCATGTTAACTTATTACTCCAGTGAGAAGAACTTAGAAAGGTGGGAGGAAATTTATTTTTTTCTGCCTCCACATTATAAAAATGAAAACTTCTATTGGAACTGAGCAGGGAGCAGAGTTTGCCACCCCAAAACATGCCTTTCAAGATTCTTGTAAGCTGGTTGTTTTCAAGAAACGAAAGACTCAGGAAGAAACTTTGACTTTCTCTCTAATTGCCTAAAAGAATTTAGGTAGAGGACTTGCTGCAGGAAGGGTGCTATCATTACAGGTAACTATAGTTTATTATGAACTAGTGTGTGATAGACGGGGAGGAACCTAGCAAAGCCAGTTTAATCAAAGTCCTCTCTGTCCCATTGTTAAAGATGGCCCAGTAAACATTTGTTTACCAAACATTTGCTTTGCCGTAGCCATGTAAATTGTCTTCCTTCCCTTTGAAGTCCCAATCACAAACCCCCTTTCTCCTCAGCTCAAGGTGACATAGAAACCTCAACTACCCAGTTTATCCTCGGGTCTCATATTCTTATGAAACTCCCATATATATGTAGTAAGTTTGGCCATTTTCTCCTGTTAATCTGTCTCATGTCAATTTGACTATTAGACTAGCCAAAAGAACTTAGGATAGAAGGAAAATTATTTTTCCTCCTCCACAGAACTATGTCCCAGGATCCTGGCAATCCCTTGCTGAGTTACACAAGTGTGATTTACATGTACCCGAGTTATACCAAGGGGCCTAGTTACACAGAGTGCTGAAGTAGCCAGTTGTTAATAGGGAATATGTCAAGAGGAAGGAAGACAGAAGTAAGGGCTTAAAAATACTTAAATTGCTTCCTTGTTTTTGATTTTTTTTAGTTTCCATTTCTAAACATAATTGATATGACTAGAGCCCTGCTGCTCTCTTTGATTAAATAAGAAAAGCTTAATTGCTACTCTTGGCACCTCACTAGATACTTCCTGTAATATCCTGTTTTCTGTTAACTACTTAATCAATAATTCAATTAAAAGTCAGTAGAATTATAAGCAGGTGGATGAAGTCTCATGAGGTCTTGGATTTACTTTAAAATACTTTAGCAATAAAAAGAAAGAAAAGAAGGTAGATAAAGCCAGCTTGGCAAAATACAGGTAATTATTTAATCTGCCTGTCACATCCACTTTGTGAATGTTTGAAAGTTTTCATAATAAGATTAAAATTAATAGTTACGTTGAAGGCAATTTTGAGCTCTTAGCTTTAAAGAATAAAGTTTTGCTAGACAAAAATTTAACTTTCAAGGCTGAAAGTCTTTTTTAAAAGAAAGGGTTTATTAGACCATTGTTAGCAAGTGCCAGGTGGAAAAGGCAACATATCCACCGACCTGGAGTTAAGGACAGTTTCTACAAATCAAGTAGTGAGGTAGAAAGATCTAAGTTATTTTGAAAGAATTTACATTGTCTATAGACAAAAGAGGTTGGAGAAAGTAAAGCAAGGCCAGCTCTGCGGTAGGTGCAGAGTCCTCAAGGAAGAAGTTTTTGTTGTCCTAGACTGGCTAGGGGTAAGAGGTTGGAAAATTCATATGTAAATAGGAAGTGGAGGCTCAGCGGGGTTCCATGGTGCCAGGCTATTCTCTCCTTTAGATAATCTAGGAAATAGCCACTTGGAAATTAATCCAAAATTCCATAGGACATTCAGGAATGTGAGCAGCCTTGTTAGCTGGCCCTTGCAGTTGTTAACTTATTAACCCCTTCTTGTGTCTTTCATACTTTGGCCTGCTGTAATTTAATTAGGATATCCCAGAATTTTCTTTTTGGTTTCGTATTCTACCGATGAAGATTTTTTTTTATTGTACATCTTGATTTATCCAAAACAATATTTAAATTTCAGATGTCTGAAAATGTTCTATTAAAAAAGAAAAAAAAAAAGTGGGCCTAAAACAGAGTCACTTGTGCTAGGCCCCATGTCAGCAAATCAAGACTTAATTGCAGTTTTAGTCTCTCCCAGGAATGTAATCTTAAACCAATAGATCTATAATTTTCTGGTCAGCAGTAGTGAGGTTATCCACCTGATAGACCCTTCTATCCCCCAAAGAAAGATGAAGTAATCTGTCCTTTTCCTTATCCCTGTTCCCTTCTGCCTATAAAGCCTTCCATTCTATACATCATCTCAGAGCTCCTATTTGCTAGGTGAAATGTTGCCCTGTTTGTGAACTGTTCAATAAAGCCAATTTGATCTTTAAATTTACTCAATTGAATTTTGTTTTTTAACAAATTCAAGGATGTAAAACATCTGCATATGATAAATATCAGATTCAAGACATTTTGGTATTCAGCATATTTAGAAGTAACACCAACTTGCACTTCTTGTCACAAGTGAAAAATCCAACTGCTCCTTGGTTCTAAGATTCTTTACTAGCTTTTTCCCACCTCCCACTGTAATCAAGTGAAAGCTTGTTCTGTTCACCACATGACAGCCAATAAGTCAAGTAACAAGGACTTGGGGAAAGAAAATCAACTTTAATTGGAAACCCAGCAAGCCAAGAAGATGGCAGACAACTATCCTAAAGACCAGCTTGAGAAAGTACAGAATTCAGGCCTCTTTTATGATAGGAGAAGGGAATGAAAGGAGTTTGACGTTAGGAAATGATTGATGATTGTAGACATCTGGATGTCAGGAAGCGTTTAAGAGGGAAGGTGAAACTTCAGACTCTGGCTGCCATGATCTCATTCACAAGATTCCTATAAATCTTTTGATAAACAATCATTATTTTTGTAACATACCTTCCTTATCTCCTTGGGGACATAATTTCAAGCAGGGAGGTTGTTGCAGTAATTTCTAGGCTACTGGTTAGATTTCTTTAATGATTGACACGTCTATGTGAAGGACATGGCAGAAGTTGCTAATTTATATGTCAGGCTGGAGCAAGATGGAGTCAGAAAGACGGATTATTTTATTCTATTACACTACTTCGCTCCTCTTCGTGCTCTTGTACTCACTCTTGGATTTAGCCTCAAACATCCTTTTCCTTAATTCTATTACTCCCCATTGATTTTCATGAACAGAAAATAAGCTATGTAAGATTCAAGAGAAAAAGATGCTTGGATCAAAAATTGGGGCAAATAGCAGGAGTGGTGTTAACTAAAGGGAGAAGATAAAGAAACTAACACGTTTTGAGACTTCTACTATGGCAAAGGTGGTAGTATAATGGCAGAATTTTACATGTTTCAGAGGAAGACAGTTTTTGATGTTGTTTGCAAGAAGCTTATTATTTATTTTCTAAGGAGATATTTTTTTATCTAGTGACTATGCAAATTTCAGGGAAGCAGAGGTCTTTAATAAAGGTGTAATGTTCTACAGTGAGAACATAGCAAATATCTTCCATCACTCCATCAAATCTGTCAGTCACTGTGATTTCCTGGAATGTAAATCTGGTTACTAGGGCAGAGGTAGATCAATTTCCCTAACAAGCTCAGGGCCTTCTGGGAGGGAATAAATACTAAATATCCTCTCTGGAGATAACCTCTCCCTCCTCTCTGAGATATAAAATTAGAGAGTGCTGTTGGGATGAATAAGGCAGACTTCATCTACTCAAGGGCCAGTGGTAGGGACAGGTAGCATGTCTCCTAAAATAAAATTAATGTAGAGAAAGGGGTTATTTGGACTGGTAGATCTAACTCTAACAAGAGTAGGTGAATAATAAATATATTTATGCTTTTTCAGCATAAAACATTAACTGGTACTTACATCCTTCCCCTGAACAAACAAACTCTTACCTCATGTTGGATTTCCCCTCCTTTACCTTCCACTGCTTTGAAATTATCTGGAAATTCAGCTCTAAATTAAATTTTTTATACCATACCGCTACTTTGTTAGAAAAATTACCTATGTATAACATACTCTTGCTTGTATTTTGAAATGAAAGGAAAATAATTTAGAGTCAATCGTAATGGACAAAGCAAGAGGTGTTCAAATCCATGTAATCCCCTTGATGGTTTCAGACTTCCTCATCCTAACCCTGATTTACTTTCCACCTTTCTTCCTTATCTCAATAGTTCTCACCTTTGATTTCCTACCTCAGGTCCCATTTTCCCCTTGAAATCTCACCAAGCATCTTACTTCACAGAGATGTTTTTCTGCTTTTAAATTCCTACCAGATTTCATTTTCATATTCTTGTTACATTTTAAGTATACAAACTAAGAAGGAACTTATTTGAGAACAGTGACTGCATTCTAGATGTCTCTGGACTCTACAGGGGCTTTAATCTGGTGCTTTACCTGTCAGTGAACATTAGACTAAAATTCTAATTTAGTCAGAACACATGAGTTCTTCCCCTACTGCTCTTTGGTTCTTCTTAGCTTAGTAACTGTCAGGGACAACTGAAAGTGAATGTTAGGGCTATTACTGGTCTACCTAGCAACCAGGAGGGTTCCCAAGGATACACACTCTGAAGACATACACTTTTGATATGGTAATGAATGAAAATAAGGAGCTAGTCCTAAAACAGTACATTTCCATATAAACTGAAATCGTATGTCGATATTGGAACTACCATATAATCAACTATGGCTTTATGGTCTCAAAAGGAGCTATTATTGCCCTCCCTATAATCAAACATTTTATTTTAGTCACATTGAACAAACATCTCTAACTTTTAAAAAATAAAAAAATGAGGACATTGTTGACTAAAAAATAACATCTACTAGGTGTTCCATCACCCAAAAGGATTTATTCGTGAAAAAGAAAGGGTTGCAATCACTGCATGCAGACATGACAAGTCACATGCACACTCTAGCCTGCATGTCAAGATGGAAGGATATTTATAGAAGGATAAAGGAAGTTAAGGGAAAGGAAAGTTAGGACCATAGAGCTTTATTATAAGCACAGTTCTTCCTGTTGGGTTTTCACATGTAGGGTTCTCACCATTACATAGAGTAGAAGAACGTCCATAAGCCTTAACAACCAAATGTGTACAGACAAAGCAGATTTAACAATATCATTCAGACATTTTCCTTAAGAAATGAAACCTTATAGGGTGGAAGCTAAAAGAATAGAAATAAAAGAACATATTTAAAAGTTATTTTGTAGAAATTATTAACAGAAGATAATAAATAAATGGATTAAATTTAAAGGAAATAGATAAATCTAAGAATTTCAGTACACAAGGCTATGTGACTTCTTGAATAGTATAATCAACAAAAGCAAGTAAGTTGTGAATGTCTGTGATACCGTGATTTATAATAAGAAATATATATTTAGTCTTTATCCCATTCCTGGCACAGAGCTCCCAAAATTCTTGTAAATTCATAAGTGATAAGAGCACTAGGAGCACCTTTTACTCTGAGGTGACTCTGGATAGGCTCCTGGATGTTCCTGGATGGTGGTTGGTCACTAGAAAGCCCAAGCCAAGATGAGAAGTTTGAGAATTTTCAGCCCCACACCCCACATTCCAGGGGTAAGGGGCTGGAAAGGGAGTTAATAACTCATTGTGCCTACATGAGGAAGCCTCCATAAGATCCCTCAGAGGCCAAAAACAAGAATCAATAGAACAATGAATTTGGAAAATTCCCATAGAACAGAACTGGGACGGGTCTCAGGAGTTTGGAGAATATACCACACACACTGGCCAGATTTCAGATTGTTATGAATCATAACTACTACATGTCTTTCATTTCCCACTTTTAGATTATGAGTTTTTCTTGCCATTGTCCTACCCCTTTCTCACCAATGTATACTGGGTGTGGTTGGGGGGGGGGTGGGAGGTGAAGAGACAGGTGTTTTTAACTCACACATCTACAGATCAAGATGAACTGAATCTGAGGAATCTCACCCACATCTGGACCCAATACAGATGACAAGATCTTAAACTTACAGCTAGCAGAGTAATTGGATGAGATTTGGGGGCAATAGGGCAGATGAATGCATTTTGCATCTAGAAAGAAAATAAATTCTAGGAGATAGACTGTGGTAGATTGTTTCTAAAGATAGCTGCCAACAATTCCTTCCATCTCTGTACATGCATGTCACTCTGCTGATCAAAAGATAGAATCTATTTCCCCACTCCTGAGAATTTGAGCTGGATGTGACTTGCCTTGTCCCATAGAATGTATCAGAAGTGACATTCTAGAACATCCAAGCACAGGCCTTAAGAAGCTTCTGCTTTTTAGGGGATCCAGCTGCTTTATAAATAAACATGGCCTAGAGTACAGAATGGTGAAAGAGTAGAGACTTCAAGGGAGAAGTCTTGGCTTCCTGCACTGCCTGCTAAGGCCACAGGCATGAGGGAAGCTATCCTGGATATTTCAGCCCAGCTTAGCTCCCAATTAAAAAATAACTTTAGATGACACTATATGAAAAACAATAAGCCATTGTCACTGAGCCCTGCAAACACACACACACACACACAATCACGAACAAATAAATGATTGTTTTTAAAAGCCATTAAATTATTGGGGTGGTTTATTATGCAACAATGAAAAGCTAAAACAGAGTACTTGAGAACATTTTTGGGATGGTGGAACACATTTGGAGAAACAGACATTGATTTAATAGTGAGGGATTCAAATACATTGAGTTTGTGATCGGAGTGGGATCTATAAACAGAAATGTTGTACTGTCAAATTTATAACACATTTAAGGAGTAAAATAGGATTATATGTTTATATAATACTTTAAGCACTGATTTATCCAAGAACTATTCACTGATAATCTCTTATGTGCCAGGCACTGTGCTAAGGGTTGAAAGACAATGTGTTTCACGATGACTTTAATTTAGCCAGTTAGCAATTTTCAAAATATTCTGTAAATATGGGTATCTTCCAAGAATTAAAGGTAGGTAGGTCTATTTCTCCACTCCTCCACCCCAATTCCCAGTAGCCTTGATGTCAGAGGTATCTTAAAACAAAAATTCTGACAAATCTATTAACATTTGTTAGATGTGATTTTAATATATACAGAAATTATGGTCCTTCCATAATGAGAACATGAAATTCCACTAAGAAATAAATACACATTAAGATTGTTGGGGAGCAAGAGAGAATTCCCCTACTCTATTCTTCTTTAGTCCTTATGACATGAGACTAAATTAACAGGAGAAAAAAAAACAATTTAATACGTGCATACCAGAGACTCACAATGTGTTGCTCTGAACACAAAAAGTGAAGCTCAAAGAAATGATTGAACCTAGCCCCTTTTTAACACTTTCTTAGACAAGGAATACATTCATGAGAAATTGACAGGACAAAGGAAGTTGGTGCTCATTAGAAGGGAATCTAAACAAGCTTGGGTATTTGTTAGTGAGGAGTCTAAACAAAGTGTAGGCTTGAGTAGTAACTTCATAAAGGCATTGCAAGGTTTGTTTATACACACTTTTTCGACTCTGGATTTTGTAACTTGTGATAAGGTTGTCTCTCAGTTTTTCAGGAGCAGGTAGGGCACCTATGATGGAGGTTTATTTCCTGCTTTTAGTGGGACGGAGGAAAGTCAGAGAGTTCTTCCTGTTCTTGTTGCTTCTGAGGTGATTTTAGTTCAAAATAATCAATATGCTATCTGGGCACTGTCATGATGATGAAGCAAACCAAAATCATAGCATTAATATTTTTATGGCAAGTTTGGGAATAATCTGTTCATCATTGATGTATTTTAATGTTTTATGTTTTAATACTGTAAGGAGTTTGGCACATTAAATATTTTATAGATTATCCTTATGATTCCAATATAAAAAGTTTAATTGATTTAGATTAGTGATGTTAAGGCATAATACATGTTGAAAGGCATAAAATAATGTTATTAGGTTTATAAACAGTATTATAACTTTTAAAATAACTTGAGATTCAATATAAATATATGTTCATATTAAATTTTCTAGATTTATGAGTTACTTAAATAATTGGGAAATTTTGCCAAACAATTGAAATATTGAACTAAAAGTGTAAATGGGACCAATATTAATCAAAGGCCTCTTAAAAGTAATTGTTAAAATTTTTCAGATTTATAAATTAATAATTTGATATATAAGTGAATTTAAAACCTTAAGAAATAAATTTAAAATTTTTTGACTTTAATAAGTTAACAACGACAAATCTTTTCTTGAGTCATTCATTGTCAAGGACACTAAAATATTCTCATTGACATACTATGGATTGAGAGTTCATCAATGTTAGGTATAGATTGTGTTGAAAAAGAAGAAAATGCTACCTTGTGTGTGTGTGTTCTTTTACTTTCCTTTCTGCTTATTTAATTGAATAGCTAAAATTTACATTTCTAAACCTTAGTTTGAATGTTTAAATATTTTAATAAACTGCTAAGAGAGGAATTTTTCCTCTCTTTTTTTTAAATACTGCTTTGTAAGGAGCAGAATTGTCCAAAAGTGGCCCAGAGAACTCATTGTGGGTTTCCCAGACAATAAACAGCTCCATCTCTCTCAGTGGATAGGACTGCAATTGAACTTAGCTACCCACTATCTTTGTCGCTTCTTCTAGCCAGAGACTTACAATTTCTCATGGGTCCCAGGACCTCTGAGAATGAGTGGATCTGGGTTTCCTACGCCTGAAATTTACCTGTCTCCTTTGCTAACACTTCGTTTTTATTTCCCAAATAAATCTTACTTAACCATATTGTGTGACACTGCACCTTTTTCCTTTTCATTTTAAATTCTACTGTTTGTGTGCTGATTCAGTGCTATTACATGTCTCTTTCATATGCAGCTATGGAGGAAATTAATTTGAAATTTTATCCTTGTCAAACACAATGAAAGTTTAAGATATAACCCTGCAGTCACAATTATGTGTAAATGGAATGTAAGAAGCTTAGAAAGACAATTAAATAATGAAATTAGAAATTGTCATTCTTATCAGCAAATTATGATATGTCTGAAAAATGTTAGTAATGTAGGGAGGAGGCAAGAGAACTAAAATGTTAAGTTGAGCTATAGTCAGAGACTGCAATATGCTGATGAACCCTGCTGCCAGACCACAAAGAAACCTGCAGAACAAAGGAAGATTTCTGCTGGGATTGCTAACAACCCATTTCCTCACACCATAAAGGGAAAACAGGAAAACAGAGTCTTTAAGTGTTGCCCTATACAAAATAAAATCATTCATTCCCTATGGTTAAAACCATGGGGAACCTATGGATCAAAGTCTGGGAACTGCCAGCAGGCCTTTCATGATACATATTTCTTACCTTTTCATGCTACATTCTTATCCTTCCTCACCGTATGCCCATATCAAAGGAAATGAGTAAACAAAGTCTTTAAACTGTAATTCACAGGAACTAAAGAATGCTTTATGAATTGAATTCCTCAAACATTCAAGGTCCTTCTCAGTGTCTTTATTCTGTCTCTCCCACTGTCCCTGTCTCTCCCTATTGTCTCTTCCCCTCTGAATATCTCTTAGGCTCTCTAACTCTTTGCCACAGAGAGAAAAAACCACTCTCCGTTTATGGAGCATCACCCCTTCTCTAATAAACTTTTCTTTTGATTCTAACTTTCACATGTGCTTGAATTCATTCTTGGGCTCAGCCAAAAACCCTTTTCTTTCTCAGTACAGGGCTTGAGTTCCCCCACTCGGGGAGATTTGCCTTATCCTAAATCATTAGGATTAAAAGTGGCTATTGCTGCAAATTATGCTTTTGCACTTATATAATTCTTTTTCATTTACTCAGTTCACTTGCCTTTATTATTAAATACAAGGCTTTCAAGAGCAAACCTATCTCAAGCTGGGAAAAAGCCATCTAAGTTTATGGGCATTAATTTCTACATGCCTCAGGGTGGTAAGTAGTTTTAGAAAGAAGACTAAAGAGAGCACATTGTGGTCCTGGCTCTGCCTTTTACCTGCTATGAGACTTCACTCTAGCTCATCAGTAAAGTGAAGATAGAGCTTACTCTGCCAACCTGACAAAGTTATTTTGTAGTTTAGCTGAACAAGTGGATGTGAAAGAATCTCTGAAGTTTAGAGGAGAGGTAATATTGTATTCATCACTTAGTCACTGCTCCATAATACTGAACACACATACTGCATCCCTGTGCCTGGAATATACTGTTCTTTCCTTTTTGCCTATTGAAATTGTACTTACTATCTAAGTCCATAGTATAGTGCTATCACCTAGAGCTTTCATTGAACACCCCATCTGAAATCTTTTTTATTCTGAAAGCATTTACTGATCGTAGAATTATTTAATTCCTACTTGTTGCTACCTGGTATATTATTCATTTTCTTATAATGGCTCCATTGCATTTTTAAATATAGTACAATGTCATATATTCAAGGTAGAAAGCATACAGTATTCATGTGTTGAGCAAACTTCTTTCTATCCTTTGCTAGGCAGTACCGGCGAGTGCTCCACTGCCACTCCAGCCCCAGCCCCAGTTGCAGGCCTCATCCTCATCCCCAGACTGGGTGGCAGCAGCGGCTACCACCCCAGCTCTGGGCCAGACCCCAGCCTCAGCACCAGCCCCATTGCTGACCCCAACATAGTTGCTGGCTGGTCCTGACCCCTTCCCGGCAGCCATGTGATCCGGCTGCACTGGTCACTTTGGCCTCCATCACGAACAGCTACGAATGAGGCAACGAGGGCGCTACCAGAGTCATGAGGACCCTGCTGGGAACTATTGATAAGCACTCAGTGGAAGACACCGATTTCTTTTCAGTACCATATGATGAGTTAGAAGATGAGGTTGCTGTTGACATGGAATTTGCTAAGAACATGTACGAGTTTCACGAGAAAGTCTCTCTAAATGAGCTCATCCTGGTACGTTACAGGCCATGACACCACAGAGCACTGTGCTGATGATTCATGAGTACTCCCCCCAACCCAATTCACCTCACTGTGGACATGAGCCTCCAGAATGGCTGCATGAGCATCAAGGCCTATGTCAGCACTTTAATGGGTGTCACTAGGAGAACCATGGGGGTGATAGTGAAATATGCGTATTATGACACTGAACACATTGGAGTCGATCTGATCATGAAGACCTGTTTTAGCCCCAACCAGGTGATCAGACTTTCAAGTGACTTGCAGCAAGTAGCAGGGGCATCAGCTCGCATCCAGGATGCCCTAAGCACAGCGCTGCAGTATGCAGAAGATGTACTGTCTGGAAAGGTGTCAGCTGACAATACAATGAGCTACTTCTTGATGAATCTGATTAATCAAGTACCCAAGATGGTTCCTGATGACTTACAGACCATGCTCAACAGCAACATCAGTGACCTGCTGCTGATGACCTAACTGGCCAGTCTCATACAGTCACAGATTTCCCTCAATGAGAAAATTGTAAACCTGTGAATGGGCCCTAAGCAGCATCCCTGCCATTCTGGGCCCCAACTGTAGGACTCAAATGGAGTGAAGCAGAAATGGCTTCTTGTGATTTGAGTCAGTCAACTGCTTGTGACTCTAAATAAACATAGCCTCACTTTTGTAAATGGAAAAAAAAAAAAAAAGAAAGAAAAACATGTCTACATGAAGACATGATCCTGAATAGTTATAGCAACTTTATTTATGATAACTCAAAACTGGATCCAACTCAAATGTTGATCAATAGGTGAATGAAGAAGCAAATATATTCTTATTTATTGCTAAGTAGTATTCCTAGTAAAGCTATACCATAATTTTTTTTTTCCTCTTCACTAGCTGAAGACATTCCAGTTGTTTTCAGTGTGGGACAATTATAAACAAAGCTCCTATAAATATTTGTGTAGAAGTCTTTGTATAGACATAAGTTTTCATTTCTCTTGGGTAAACATTTAGGGGTGAGATTGCTCAGTTATATGTTAAGGGTATGTTTAACTTTATAAAAAACTACCAAACTGTTTTCTAAAATGGCTGTACAATTTGCATTTTCACCAGCAACACATGAGAGTCTCAGTTGCTTTGTATCCTAGCAAGCCCTTGCTATTGTCATTTTAAAAATATTTTTTAACTTTTCTAATAAATATTATTATTTTCTAATAAATATTAAAAGTTAAAAAATATTTTTTAACTTTTCTAATAAATATTATTGAATCATGTCCCTCCACCCCCAAACATATATACGTTGAAGCCCTAATCCCCAATGTGACTATATTTAGAGATAGAGCCTTTAAGAAAGTAATTAAGGCTAAATGAAGTTTTAAGGGTGGGGGCCTAATCCAATAGGACTATTGTCCTTATAAGAGTATGAGATGCCGAGAGTACATGTGCACAGAAGAAAAGCCGAGTGACACTGATATGCAGCCATCGCAAGGCAGGAAGAGAGATCTCATCAGAAACCAGCCCTGACAGCATCTGGAACTGTGGCAAAATAAATTTCTGTTGTTTAAGTGACCCAGTCTGTGATATTGTTGTGGCAGCTGGAACAGACCAATACAGGTGTATAGTGGTATTTTGTTGTGGTTTTAATTTGCATTTCCTTAATAATTAATGATATTAAATTGCTTTTCATGTATTTATTTAACATCTACAGTTCTTGTGAAGTATATGTTTCCACATAATTATGAATATTAACACACCACCAAAACCAATTTTTGCTCCAAAGATTTCTTAATTTGTTAAGATCATTGATTTTTACCATGACCCTGTGATTCCTCAGTATTTGTATTTGAACAATCTTTGCAAAAATTAGGTTTCGATGGTGAGATTTTTCAATGGGATTTATAATATCTTTCACAATAATGTTATATGTTTAGATATTTTGCCTTAGACAGAATGACATTCCAAAAACTTTATTCTGATTCCATGAATTAGATTTTAAAAACTGTTATCAAAATTAACTGATTTTCTATTTAAAGCATAAAACTGATATAAAAACAGGCATCATTTAACTGTAAACCTTTTGTTCCGCTAATGGAGTCAACACATTAACAGCTATTACACTACATTTCATACATGCACCAAAAAAGTTCAATAAAAAATGAACAAAATTAATTGAAACAGTCATTTGATCTAATGAATCAAAAGTGATATATAAATGGTTTTTCTTCACCTGTACATGTTAAATTTTTGTCTTTGAGCATAGTCTTTTTAAAATAAGTATTTACTTTTGAAGTTGATGTCAATGCTTCTTCAACTGCTTTGCTTCTTCTGGGTTTTCAGTAGTCAATGCTATCACTGTGGTCCCCATGGTGGATATAAATAATGGCAAACATTATGTAAGTTAAATTTTTATCATAAGCGTTATTAAGGAATGAAAATAGCAATTTTTCATTAAACACGTATGTTATGGGTAGGATTGTATTGTGTTACCCTCCAAAATTCACATATGTTGAAGTCCTGGCCTCCCCGAACCCTCAGAATATGACCTTCTTGAAAATAAGTTGATTGAAGATTTATGTGGTCAGACTGGAGTAGGGAGGGCCTCTAATCCAATATGGCTGGTGTCCTTATAAAAGGGTAAGTTTGGATAAAGGCATGCACATAGGGAGAACACCATGTGAAGATGAAGGTGGAGATCAAGGTGATTCTTCTACAAGCCATAGAATGCTAAAGATTGCCAGCAAACCACCAGAAAATAGGCGAGAGGCATGAAGAGTTAGCATGTATCAAATAATATAAGAAGAAAGTGTGGGACTTTAAGATATTGGTGCAAAAATAGCTGAAGTGATGCACTACTGCAGTGTAACCTGTATACGAATGGCGGTAAAGGTGGAAAGGAGCTGATAAACACCCAGTCTAGGAGTTCAAGGTCTATTAAGTCTTGATGAGCTCAAGGAACTGATAATGGGAGTGACAGAGGGAAGAGTTGCTACAAAGGTCAAAATTCAAGAGTGGTAAGTTTGAATTTAAGATTTCAGAGTGAAACAGTTCCAGGTAATAACAGGATGTGTGTAGCTAATCCAGGAGTTAAGTCTTTGATGAGAAAGAAAATATGACCAACTTGTCAATAAATGACAATACCAATAACGGTCAGAGGTTGATACAGCTGATGACATGAACCATAAAGGAACAGTGAGAATGAAAATGTAATCTGAAAATGGTTCAGGGACAAAGAAAAGATCCACCAGTTGCTCTACCACATACCTGCCACCACCTGGGCATCTTCCTTCCAAAAATTAGTTCCCAACTTTTAACTTCTATATCTCAAGAAATTAGGTCTTTCAAGATCCTTTTCCTTCCTCCCAAAAAACTGGTCTGGCAGGAAAACAATAGTGAAGAAAACTTAGAGGCTAACAGGTAAGGAAGCAGAAAAACTGGGGTAACAGATTTTGCTTCATTATATTCATTTATTTTGATTGCCTCCTGGAATCTCCACCTTCTTAAGCACAATATGTTCAAAACAGAACTTGAAACACCCTACCATCTTTCCCTATCTAAACTTTTGCCTCCCCTTTCATGTCATTTCTTAGAAAAAAGCATCACTGACCCTCCCACATAACTCCTTTGTTAGTTATCCTTAATCCAGTTGACTGTTTTTATATCCAGTGCTACTCTCCTGCTTCAAGCTTTCATTGCCTCCCACCTGGATTATTATAACATCCTTTCAATGATTGCCCTAATAACCTTGCTTTTATTTAAAATTTTCATAAGTTGTTCATCATGGATTTTTTTTGCATTCATTTTGATTTTTTAAAATATTGCATTAAAATATCATTTATCTTATTTATTGAGTCTTTTGCTGCCTCCTTAAATTGGACATACAGAGCAAGTGCTTCACTCACTTGTCCCAACCCTACTTCTTATCTTTAGTCTTAGCTCCTGCAATTTGTTTCTAATTAGAAAGAACAGTCAACTAAAATATATAAGTCATCATGCCACATTCCTGCTGAAAATTCTTCAATGGATTCCTCACAGGTTAATTCAACCAGACCTCAATAAGATCAGTCTTTTTCTGGTTCTTGCTTACTGTTTTAGCCTCTTTTCTAGATTTTCTTCTCCTCTTTTACTTATCATTACCATAGTTAACATTATCTATGACATAGAATGAACACTTTGTTCTTAGGACTTTACATGTGTTAGCTCATCCTATATAATGAGGTGAAATCAATATTATTATTTTATTCATATATTATTTTATAGCCAGGACAACTCTCCTCCTCTAGGTTTCTTTTAGGCTTTCTACAAGTTTCCACTGCCTGGAAAATTCTCCTGTAGAGGGTTGAATAATGTCCCCCCCACCCCCAACGAAAGATGTCCACATCCTAATCCCTGGAACCTGTTACCTTACAAAGAGACTTTGCAGATGTGATTAGGTTTAGAATTTTGAGCTAAATTATCCTGGATAAATTTATCCTGGATGAATGAAATAGACAAATTTATCCTTGATTATCTGGGTGGGTCTAATGTAATCACAAGATAGAGGCAAGAAGATCAGAGTGAGAGAGAAGATGTGACATAAAAGTAGAGGTCAAAGTAATGCCATTGCTGGAAGGAGGCCAAGAGCCAAGGAATGTGGATGGTCTACAGAAAAAGGAAAGGGCAAGGAACAGATTCTCCTCTAGAGCATTCAGAAGGAATACAGCCCTGCTGACACCTTGATTTTGAACTTCCAATGCCCAGAGCTTCAAGATAATAAATTCGTGTTGTTGGTTTATTTAATTGAGATGTCATTAACACATAACGTTGTATTAGTTTCAGGTGTACAACATAATGACTCGATATTTGCACATACTGTGAAATGATCACCATGTCTAGTTAACATTCATCCCCAAACGGAGTTACAATTTTTTTCTTGTGATGAGACTGCTTAGGATATACCCTCTTAACAACTTTCAAATATACAGTATAGTATTATTAACTGTAGTTATCATGCTGTACAAATGTGTTGCTTTAAGCCACTAAGTTCGTGGTAGTTTGTTGCAGCAGAAGCAGCAGCAAGAAAACGCTTCCTCAGGGAAGCCTTTTTTGGTCCCCCCAAACTGAGTTAGATGCTCCTCCCCAGTGGTCTCCCAACTCCCTCTCGTTGCCTCTCCCATAGCACTGGTTTTGCTGCATTGCTTTTCCCAGTTGGGAGCCCAACTCTAACTCTAGACTGTAAGTTCCTCTGACAGGGATCGTGTTTATCCTTTGTATCACCAGAGCCTAACTTAAAGAGATGCACAGCTGCAGCTAAATAGGTATTTGTCAAGTGAATGAATGAATGAATGTGACTTCTCAAGGGAGGATGAGGTTATGTGTTTATACTAAAATTAAATGTAATAGCTATTAAGTGTAAAATGTAACTGAATTTGTTGTCCTGGCAAGAAAATATATGAAAAAAACAAAAAAAAGATGCGGAGTTGGTTTTTCCCTGAATGCCCCACAAACACAGACAGAAGTGGTTACCTTGACAACAATGAGACCTGCTTTCCTCAGAGAAACAAATGAAGCAACAAAGCAAAAGAGAATGAAATACTTAAGAAAATTTGAGGTTTAACAGAGGCTTCTAAGTTTTTTACATATAAGACACATACTTTGTTATGATATATGTACCAGTTACCACAAGTTTTTATTCACAACAATGGCAAATTGAATGTGGCTGTGCTGGGCTTGCTAACATTAAATGTGACTCCAACACGAGTCAGGGCACCATGTCACTTTACTTATTCATAGTTTCCTTTTGTTGTAAATCTTTTTTATGCTCCAGTTTCCTAACATAACTTTAGTATGTTAATTCTTGAAGGGAGAAGTCATTACGGAATTGTGAGAGGTCATTACAGGGTCACCAGAATTTCTCTCTCATCCTCTGTGTCACCTAATGGTTCAGAAGTCTGGTAAGGTATAGCTGGGTTCTCTGCTTAAGGTACCACAAAGCTGAAATCAAAGTGTCAGGGGGACTAAGTTTTTGTCTGGAGGCTCTGGAGAAAATTTCACTTCCAAGCAAGCTTTTTGGTGTGCTTGGCAGAATTCAGTTGCTTGCAGTTGAAGGACTGAGGTCCCATTTACTTTCCGGCTGTCAGCCAGAAGCTGCTCTCAGCAACCAGAGGCTGCTCTTAGGTTTTTTTCTCCATGACCTCCACTGTCACTTCACAATGTGGATGTTTGCTTTCTTCCAGGACGGTCTGAGCACAGTTCTCAAACTTCCCCTTTTTCAACTAGCCAGAGAAAATTCTCTACATTTGAAGAGCCCATTTGATTAGGTCAGGTCCACCCAGGTTATATCCCTATCTTAAGGTTACTTCTGTCATGTAACAACATAATCACAGGAGGAAAATTCATTGTATTCAGTCCCAGGGATTATCAGGGAATACACAAAATATGGATGAAAAATTTTGCCCACCACACCACTACTCATGAAAGTTTATCAGAACGAAGAAAGGGAATATATTTTGAAAACAACCCAATAAATAAACAAGAACACCTAAGGCTTTTTTCAGTACCTTCCCCCACATTCCCATAGAGAACCATTCTTTTAATTAAAAAAATATCCAAATTTTGGTGGCACATTAGATCCTGGCACCACATGTTAGATATCTGGAACATAGGCATTGGTTTCGATCTTTCCAGAAAAAAAAAAAAAAAAAAAGAAGAATGGATGGAGGTAGGATAGAATTGGAAGTTTGAAGAGTGAGAAGGGGGTTTGAAATACCCTAAGTGAGGAATCTGATATGAGTTCAGTGAAAGATGAGCAAAAGCTCCAGACACTATCTTCTTCAATACTTGGCAGTTTCTAGATTTTGCAGAATGGGCAAATTGGCTATTCATGCTTTGGAATTTGTGAATTATTTGGAAGATTAGAACACAAAGCTTTTTTCTAAGTTTCCATTATATTATGCAGAGGACAAAATACTTTAAGTAAAAACATTGTGACCTTTGTAATCACTTAGTAGAGAATGACAAAAAATTTTTTTAGAGCCCCCAAAGAGAGAGGTACCTATTTTCTCCTAGACACTGTTTCTATGATTCCAGCCACCATCACTGTGGAATAAGGAAGGCTCATCTATGTGTTCTTTGTGAATATGTTACACTCTGGCAAGATAAGAACTAAAATGAGCCTTTGAATCAGTCAACTATGATTTCTACTATAAAGGGTATTTGAAAATAACTGTTAACTCTTACCTTGTCACATAATAAAACATCTAAATAAAAGTACTATATTCTATGATTGACTTCAATCTCTAACTTATTTATTCTATTTAACCCCAAACAAAGTTTTCCAGAAATGTTCCAAATGCTATCGTAGTTTTCTTTTTTTTTTAATCATAGTTGTTTACATCAAGTTATTAAATTTTCATGTGTTGTTACTATAAAATGTAATAATTGAGGTCATTGACTAAGGAATCCTCACTTTGCTAATTTCTGATTATTTTTCACAAAATAACTAATCTTTAGGGAACATCTCAAGCCATCATTTCTATTTCTGAGTCAGAAAAACAAAAAGTAGAGGAAGTTACGGATGACATGAACTCTTGGAACATTAGACTTCAATATGAGCCATGTAACAATCGCTCCTTAATCTGGAAGGAAGTGGACTTGATACACTGTCATTAGAAGTTAAAGATGCCACAAAGCTAGGATTATTTGATTCTCAATATATAACTTTTAAAAATTAAGACAAGGTCTAGGGGAAAAAGTATGAAGGATGTTTTTGTCTTTGTATCTTATTCTGTGTCATGAAAATTTTTGTATGCAAGTAACACTTTGATTAAAGGAAGCCCACCTTTCAAGGCTCAACACATAAAAAGACAAAACAATTTAATTTAATGTCATTTTATACATCAAGGTCACTTTGCAAGGAAAGACATGATTATGACAATGGGTCCTGACCATAGATGTAACATACTTTTTTTTTTATGACTACAGCCAGGCCCAACCCTGCTTAGCTTCTGAAATCAGACAGGATCAGGCATGTTCAGTAACATACTTTTCAAACATTGAAAACAAACATTGAAGTGCTGCCTGAGACTACCATTTTAGAGCCAATTTGTCATATCACAGTCTGGCAGGCCATGCAGAGAAGACCTGAGACCTCTAGCTGACCTCTAGTCAGCGCCAGACTTGTAAGGCCACATTCCAGCATAGTCAGCCTATATGTAGCTACAGGAGCGCGTGCAACAAAAGAAACATTGGAACAATCCAACCAGCCTGCAGAACTGTGAACATAAATTCTTGTTAAGCCACCTAGTTTTGGGGTGGTCAAAATAGACTGAAATAATTGAGGAAGACTTGATGGAACTCAACATGTCCAAAATTTTACTCATTTTCCTTGATTTTCTGACTTTGCTGTATGTAGTAACAGTGTCACCATTTCTCTTTTACTGATTTGAAAGAAATATTTTTTTCTCTTTTATTTTCTTTGTTTCCCTCCCTGACATACGGTGTCTTTGAATCTTCATGTAGCTGTCATTATAGTAAAATATTGCTCTAATAATGCTTCTTTCCACCAAAAAAAAAAAAAATCCTTAGATGGCTTCCTTTGCCTACATAATAATGTTCTTGAACCATAACCATATCTATTAAATCACTTTCTTCCCAATTCTGGTTGCCATGTATATTTCCAGGCACAACCTATTTTTCTTTCAAGTTATCACTTTTCTCCAAAAACCCCAACTCCAGCCAAATTAGCCTGGTCTTTTTTTTCTAGAGTATGCCATAAGCATTCTTTCTTTTGCTCTTGATTTTTTTTCTCTCAAGTGAATTCCCACTATCTAGACCTTGCCCATTTAAAAATGTCCAATTCAAATTCTATGTGAGGCTTCTTCCATGATTAATCTCCTTTATTATTTTATTATCTGAACCACTCAGTTAATACCTACTAGTCAGTCATTTATCACAGTTACATTTTTCATGTATAAATGGTTTATTCACACATCTAAACTGCAACATTCTGGTGATCAAGGTCCATATCTTATGCCTTGAATAAACATAAAGCTTTGTCAGTAGATATTAATTGTTGTTGAAAGATGCAGTAAGATTTGGGTAGGTGGGCGGAGAAGAGGCATTCTAGAACAAGAGGAACAAGTGTGAAAAATCTATGGTTTCAGAAATGGGAAAGATAACATCAAATAAAAGGTCAATTTAATTATGCAACAACAACAGCAACAAGAACAACAACAACGACAGCAACAACAACAGCAGTGGAGGTGGCAGCTGCAGCTGTAGCAGCAGCAGCTACAGCAGCTGCAGTTGGCACTCAGCTAGCATTCTTTCCCTTGCTTACTTTTCTCCAAGGCACAATGCTGCTCATTTTTGACTCAGGACTTTCGAACTTGTGGAAAATATGATCACTGAAATAGAACTTAAAAATTACTTTGTTCTTTGCAAGAACTGTGTTACAGGAAGGAAAGAGGGGGAGTGTTCACTAACCGTAGGCAAATTACCACCATACCCCAGTTCCAAAACATATAAAATTACAAGACCTATTTTATACCTAAGTCTCCCCACCCCACCAGTTGCTTTGTGGTTAGCAGGGGAGGAAATGTCTCATGACATCCAGCAGGGTGGGGGAAGGGAGAGTCCTGTAGTCAAAAGTTCCTAAGAGCTCTTTGAAAGGGGTGCTGTTTGCCTGTGTTTGAAAGGGTCACACAGTTGATCAAGTAAAACATTGAACAATTATTTAAGTGAAATCTTTACTTTCTCCAACAACTGACACATGATGCTGTCTTCATTCACCAAATTCATCTAGTCAAAAAAATATTCTCTGAGTTCCTATTATGAGATGGGCACTGTCATAGAGGAAACATGCCTTACATAAACAATAAATTAAAATAATATGCACAAAAGTTGAAAAAAAAGTAGGAAAAATATATACCATAAGAATACTGACCAAAAGAAAGGTGAACATGAAATGAAAAATACTTTCAGGCAAAAAATATTACTAGCAGGTCACTTTATAATGTCAAAATATTCAATTCAACAGGAAAATATCACAATTTTATTTCTAGATGCTCTGAATAACAGTGTCCAATAAAGCAAAACCAAAACAAAACAAAACAAAACAAAAATCTGACAGAACTATGATGAAAAATAAATAAATCCACAATTATAGTAGATTATTATAGAAAAGCTAGTTTCTTTACCATTCCTTTTCTCCCTACATCTTTGCATTGCTCATTCCCTTTTTTTTTTTCAAATATCATCTCCTCAGAGAGTTATTTTTAAGTTATTGCACTTAAAATACTGTGTCTTTATCATTCTTTACAGTATATATATTTGCACAATGTTATATTCTTCATTCTTGTTTATTAATTTCTCCCCTACTAAAAGTATTCCATGAGGAAAGTAATATCATCTTTCTTATCATAAAATCTTTTGGTCCCTGAACATTTTCTGTCACATAAAAATGTTTCCCAAATAAGTTAATAACTAAATAATAGTTAACAACTGTTGCATATTTCTGTGTACAGTAGTCTCCCCTTATCTACAGGGGATATGTTCCAAGAACCTCCTGTAGATGCCCGAAACCACAGATAGTAATGACCCTGTAGATACTGTTTTTTCCTATATGTACATACTTATGATAAAGTTTAATTTATGATTTAGGCACAGTAAGAGATTAATGGCAATAACTAACAAAACAATTATAACAATATACTTAATAAGTTATGCGAATGTGGTTTCTGCTTCTCTCTCCTAAAATATCTTTTTGTATTGTACTTACTCTTCTTTTTCTTGTGATGATGCGAGATGACACAAAGCCGTGTGATAAAATAAAGTAAGGTGAATGCTGTAGGCATGTGATGTAGCATTAGGTTACTGTAAGGGTTACTTGAACACAAAACTGTGATTTTGTAACAGTCACTCTGATGACCAAGTTGGCTACTAAGTGACTAAGGTCAGGTAGACTATAGAGCATGGATATGCTGGACAAAGGGATGAATCATATTTCTGGCAGGACAAAGTAGGACAGTGTGCAATTGCATCGTACCTCTCAGAATGTCTTGCAATAAAATTTATGAATTGTTCACGTAACATTTTTGGACCATGGTTGACTGCAGGAAATTAAAATCATGGAAAGCAACACTATGGATAAGAGGGGACTACTGTACCAGCAACTTTGAATGCATTACCTTAAATCTCCCAAAGATCCTTTATTTTATAGGAAGGGTTAAATAATTTACTCAATTTCACAGTTAGTAAATGACAGTCAAGATTTAAATCCAGGGATATTGTCTTCCTGGGAGTTCTTGGCATTCCACTGGACTTGGGAATCCATTATAGGCTTTTCTTTCACAGACATATGACATTTTATTCATTCAATAAAAATGTACTGAAATACCTACTGGTCATAATGTGGCAGAGATGCAATGGTGAGGCAGAAATGGACAGTACCAAAATGGACAGTGCCTGATTTCATGAGGGCTTATATACTATTAAGGCAGAAGACATTAAATAATACTTGCATAATTAATTATTTAGTTACAATTATATTAGTATCAGAAGGGGTAACTTAAGGTACTTATGACGCTACATAATAAGAGAAGCTGACTTAGTCTGGGGATTCAAGGATAGTTAATTGGAGGAAGTGACATCTGGTTTGAAATTAATTCCTAATCATTTTTCAGATTTCAAACCAAATATCATGAGCACTTCAGATACAGAGTGAGTAAAATACATCATGGTAGAAGAAACTTAAAAAAAAAACTTTTGTTATTGTATATATCTCTGAAATATAGAGTTAAAATACCTATGGTACTGTTATTATGTCTAAGAAACTGAATAATAAATATCGAAATCCAATCAAAATTAAAAATTTCCTAATTATTTCAGAAATGTTCTCACAGTTGATTTGTTAACAGACGTATCCACTCAGGATTTATTTACTACATTTGGTTGAATTGTGTCTTAAATTTTTTAAAATATACAACATTTCACCTCCTCGTTTGTTTGTTTTTTCCTGAATATATTTCTTGAAAAAACTGCGTCATTTGTTCTGTTGAATTGCCTTTATTTTGGATTTTCCTGATTGCAACCCATGGTGTCATTTAACATGTTCCTCTGTTTCCTACACTTTCTGTAAAACTGGTAATTAGGTATAGAGATTTGATCAGATTCAAGTTCGATTTGGGGTGGTGGGGGGCAGGAATACTTCACAGGTGTTGTGCTCATCTTATTGAATCAAATCAGGAGACAGATAAGCCTAACTGTCTCTCATTTTGTGATGTCAGTAGCCATTTATCACTAGGATTTCATTAAAGATTGCAGATTGGTAATATTTTAATTTTACCGTTCCTTCTTCAGTTATTGTTAACTGAAATATTTCTCTATAGAGAAACTTTCTCCTATTAACTATTCCCTCAGTTTACTCTGAGGTGCAGTTCTTCCAGAGAACAAGATAAATGCTTCATTCACTCTCTTTAGTTTCTGTTTTCAGAATGTGTTGGTATCCTACCATTCTCCAAAGGGTCAATGAGTTTTTTTTCCCTGTTGTTGTTAATATCATACGGACTCTGGATTTTTGCAAATTTGATGTGTTCCAATAAAAATATATATTATTATAGTCAATGTGTTTAAATTTTATACACATATAATTCTGGACATACAACAACAATATTATTACTAACGATATGATGATAGAAAACGGATTAATATTTCTTTGTAATTATGTTTGTCTTTAGGATATTTCCCAGAAGGATGTATAGATGTGATACTGTGATTTATAATAAGAAATATAAATTTGGTCTTTATCCCTGTTACTGACACAGAGCTCCTAAAATCCTTTGAATTGTATCTTTTAGAATTAAATCTTTATAATTTCCTAAGTGATAAGAGCAATAAAAATATCTTTTGTTTTAATATTTGGTCTTTGACCCTGGCTTCTGACCTCAGACTCCTAAAATCCTTATAATTTCCTGAGTAGTAGGAGCATCTTTTGTCCTAGTGAGGCAATGCTGGGTGGACTCCTAGATGGTTCCTAGATCAGGGCTAGTCAGTGGAAGAACCAAGTTGTGATTAGAAGCTTGGAATTTTCGGCCATGTTCTCCATTTTCTTGAGGGAGAAGGGCTAAAAATAGAGTTAATTATCAATCATACCTACATGATAAAGCCTCCATAAAAATCTCAATAGTATGGTTCAGAGAGTTTCCAGGTCAGTGAACATAACACATATTGGAAGGTGATACACCCTAACTCCATGGAAATAGAAGCTCCTGTACTTGAGACTCTTCTAGATATCTCTTATGTATCTCTTCATCTGGTCATTCATCTGTGTTCTTTATCATATCACTTATTTTTTGCTACTTGCTTTCTCTTCCTTCCTTCTTTCTTTCCTTCCTTCCTTCCTTCCTTCCTTCCTTCCTTCCTTCCTTCCTTCCTTCCTTCCTTCCTTCCTTCCTTCCTTCCTTCCTTCCTTCCTTCCTTCCTTCCTTTCATCGTATCCTTTAAATACCTGGTAAACAGTGTTCTCCTGAGTTCTGTGAGCCACTCTAGCAAATAACTGAATCCAAAGGGACAAAGTCATGGAAAACTCCAATTGTAGCCAAGTCAGACAGAAATTGTGAGTTACCTGGGGACCTACTACTGAGATTGGCAGCTGAAGTGGAGATAGGCCTGTTGGACTGAGCCCTTAACCTTGAGATCTGATGCTATCTCCAGGTAGATAGATAGTGTCAGAGCTGAGTTGAATTGTAGGACACCCAGCTGGTGTAGTACAGAATTGCTTGGTGTGGGGAAAAACCTTCACATATTTGGTGACCAGAAGTGAAGTGTTTTGTATGAGGAGTAAAGGAGACTCATAGAACTGGGTTTTTCCCTACAAAAGATATATTCCTATATTGTAAAGGTATGTGGAATAATTCTTTTCTATGTGGTTAATCTGCCATTTCTTTATATAATTAGATTCATTTCATTTGCTTTCAATTAAAATTTATTGGTTTTATTTTGCTTTATAATTATATAAAACATTTACATGTTTCCAAAATCTATGCTACAAAATGTTTTCTGAAGAAACATTTACCTTTATTTCTATTGCACCCACCCTGTCTTCTTTATCCTCCATATTCATTTTTGTTTACCCTTCATTTAAAAATACATGTAAATACATTTCACTTTTTATTATTCTTTCCCTTTCTTAGATGGAAGATAAGTGCTTTTTTTCCCCCCTAAATGTACTTCTTTTACTTCTAAACATGCTTCTTTTAATTGCTTAACTGGCATATACTGATAATTACTATATGGTAGTATATAGATATTGTCTTTATTCATCTTATAGGTGCATATTATTTAAATATTAAAACTAACATAGTTTACTCAACCAGCCTTTTTATGATGGGTATATGTGTTATTCCTAGTCTTTTGGTATTACAACAAAAGCTACCAATAATAGCCTGTGCACTCAACTTTTTGTGTTCTTTGAGATGGGTTCCTGGAGTGAGATTATTGGGTCAAAAACAAATATATGTGTAACTGTGATGAATATTCCCAAATTCTCCTCCATGCGGGTTATATAATTTTGCATTCAAATCAGAAATGTATGGTAGTATCTATTTGCCCATAGCTTTGGCAATAGAGTATGTTGCCAAACCAAGATTTTTCTCGTTCTGATATGCAAGACATGACAACACGTTATGGTATTAATTTGCATATTTCTTATTAAGAGCATTGTTTTATATGATAAAGGGCCATTTGACTTTCTTTTTCCATGAACCATCTGTTTATTTCTTGTCCATTTCCCAAAAAAATTTTAGCACTTTTAGAAGCTGTTTATACCTGATTTACTCAGTGAAGTGGTTGCCTTGATCACTAGAGATTATCAAACATATACCCTAAGTGGAAAACGCATTTTCTAACCACCTTTTTTTTTTCCCCACTGTCAAAGTATTAGCCTTGTGGCAGAGGAAGGCTTCTACCCATCTGTACATACGTACAATACAAACATATTGATAATCCATACTAAGTGGCAGTTGAATGAAGTCCACCATAAAAGTACTATGGTGTATGAAAGAATGCAATAACCAAAAAATGGAATTTGCCAGGGAATTTTGAAGAACCAAGTGGTATTCTTGGGTTTCCATTGCCTCGACTATTCATGTAATTACAGCCACTATTCGCCCATCTTAGTTTCTCTGATTTAGAAGCAGACCATTGCCATGCCACAAGGAATTCAGGATGGCAAAAGTCTGGTAATAAAAGGTCATTTTCGTAGAAGCAATGGACTTCATTTATATGTGACACAATCTTTATAGATTTTGTTGCTGATGCCTTTTCATTAAAGTGAGCCTTTGCTTGTTCTGTCTAAATAACAGATGTATCCTCTTTGCTTGTTCTGTCTAGATAACAGATGTATCCCCTTTGCTTGTTCTGTTATTGTCTTTGCCTAAACTGTCCATAGCCCATAGCAACCCCCACACTCCATAACCACCTGAGGACCAATTAGCCAATCAGCCCATGCCAACTGTAGCTGCATGGATAAGCCCTATGAAAGTAAGGTTACACCTGAGCTCAGGGCCCAAATGTTCAGAGCGCTACATCTTCTGGGACCGCTGGCATAATAAACCTGAGTTCTCCAACTCTTTGAGTGGTGCTTGGTTTCTCGCCAGTCTGATTTTTCTGCGACATTTCTTGAGGCCCCAACCAGATTCCCACCATGTTGGCCCTTTGAGCAGTGAGACCAGTGGCTTGGCCAGGCTGGGCTGGAGGGGCTCCTAGAGGAACGAGGAGGCACGAAACCTGACGGTATTCCAGGTTCTTTTTCAGACTGGCACTCTGACTCTCCGGATGGCCACGCCCTGACCGAACTCAAAGGAGGGACAGACCAACTCACCAGGAATGGCCACAGGATAAGGTAAGGCCCCAGGACTCAGCACCCCAGTCGGGTCCTGTCTTCAGACAGAGGAGGAGCTTTATCATTTCCTAAAGTCTTCAGTTAGAAGACACAGGTCAGGGTCTTCCCAGGAGCGGGGTGGCAGGTGGGGGATGGGGAAGACAAAGGTCAGGGCCTTTCAAAAGGGGGGAGGCAATGTTTTAACCTTTGGTGTGTGAGTGCATGAGTGAATGAGCAACCTGTTCAGTTTGACTTGGTCAGGTATGAATTTGTGGCTTCACAGCTGAGTACCCATAATCTGAGTGGACTCATCTGTGATTCTGTGGTGCACGGCATACAGTCCAGGGTGGCATAGGACTAGTGTCCTATTATCAGTCACAAAGCTTAGTCCACTATGGCCAAGCGTCACCTAAGCTCCTTTGGGACGCAGCCAGATGAGCACCTGAGTGGTCTCCTCTTTGGAGGAGGCACCCACCTGTTTGTCTTTGTACCACTAATACAGGGTGGGATACACAGGGTGGGGGGACAATTGATTTCTGATTTGGCTTAAGAATTGTCTATCTCCAAACAGCCCTTTTGACATAGAGACCCTCTATTGAATTATTTTCTTGAAATTTTAAGGTCTATATTTTCCCCTCCATTAAGAAGCTCCCTAAGGTAATACGGGAGGAGATTCCTCTAAGCCAACTGTCTTAACCTGTGTGTTGAAAATTTTAAGAAAGCTTTCCTATGGGATTACAGGGTCAAGCTGACCCCAGGAAAACTTTGTACTCTTTGTGAGCTTGAGTGGTCTGCCTATGCGGTAGGAGGGCCTTTGGAAGGGACCTTGGCCCTCCCCACTGTTAGAGCTGTGTACTGGTAGTGACATAAACTCCCGGACACCCAGACCAGTTTCCATACATAGACTCATGGTTGCAAATTGCTACTGTAGTGCCCCCTTGGGCCCGGTTCTATGCAAATAGGCAGGGACAGAGTAAGCTACTTGTGGCCTGACTGACTCGGAGAAAGGACAAGGAAGAGCCACCAAGGGTACCCTGAGGAAGAACCTCTTTTCCCACTGCTGTACATCCCAACAGCTCTGCCAGTCCCTGCACAGCCACTATACTCCCAATAACAGGACAGCCCTCCGCCATCAGTGCCGTGGCCATCAAGCCCGAGTCCACGGTGTCTTCGCTTGGCCACACAGCCAACCCAGCAGCCTGTGGCCCTCCACATGCCCCTCTAAGAGACATGAGGCTCTTTTGAGATTAGCAAAGATGGCCCACTCAAGCTGGACCGCCCTGTCCTCTACTATCAGCCTTTCAGCACAACTGACCTCCTCAACTGGAGGCAGCACACCCTGTCCTATTTGGAGAAACCCCAGGTGATGACTGACATGCTCAAGTCCATCTTCCAAACTCATCAGCCTACCTGGGATGACTGCCATCAACTCCTCCTAATTCTCTTCAACACCAAAGAATGACTAAACACGCTTGGAAATTGGGGACCATAATTCTAGTTGAGTGTCAGTCACCTTGGAACACTTCTCTCTTACCAGTCAAGAAGCCCGGAGGGAACGAGTACCATCCTGTTCAGGACCTCTGCACCATCACCAACCATTTGGTGGTCCCAAACTCGTACACCCTTCTGAGTCTCTTACCTGCCCAAGCAAGCTGGTTTACCTGCCTTGATCTCAAAGACACCTTTTTCTGCCTCCGGTTATCACCGGCCAGCCAGCCTTTGTTTGCCTTTAAGTGGGGACACCCACACACCGGGAGAAAGACACAACTGACTTGGACTCGACTGCCACAGGGCTTCCAGAACTCATCCACCCTGTTTGGCAAAGCACTGGCTGCAGATCTTTCTGCCTTCCCCAGAGAGATTTTGAACTCTATTACAGTACGTAAATGACCTGTTACTGCCTAGCCCCACCCAAGAAGACTGCTGGAAAGGTACTGGAGCCTTGTTGGTCCTACTCTCTACCAGTGAGATACAAGGTATCATGGAGAAAGGCTCAAATCTGCAAACAGGAGATCAGATACCTTGTTTATCATCTCAGAAGGACATCAGGCACTTGGACACAAAAGGAAACTGGCCATCTGTTCAATACCTTGGCCAAACACTAAGAAAGGGGTCCATGAATTCCTAGGGGCTGCCGGATTCTGCCGGATCTGGATACCAGGTTTCTCTGAAATTGTCAAGCCACTGTATGAGGCCACAGCTGGGTCTGGTAAAGATCCCCTGGAATGGGGCTCAAGACAAGAAAAGGCTTTCACAGCAATAAAGAGACTTTTGACCAGTTCCCCGTCATTAGGACTACCGGACATGACACGGGACTTTAACTTCTTCATGCATGAGAGGAATCACACTGCACTAGGGGTCCTCACACAACAGTCAGGCCATGGCAGCACCCGACTGTGTATCTGTCCAAACGGCTAGATCGGGTGGCCACGGGATGGCTGCCATGCCTCTGGGCCTTAGCTGACATGGTAATCCTGGTCAGAGAAGCAGACAAGCTCATGCCGGACAGAATATAAATGTAAAGGTCCACCATGTTGTTTCTGCATGAATTGAATAATCAGGGATACAAGTGGCTGACCAATGCCAGGATAACTCATTATCAGGGACTGCTTTGAGAAAATCCACGTGTCCGCCTTGAGACTATGCAGATGTTGAACCCTACTTTTCTGCCCACTGAAGAGAGGCCTCCTGACCATAATTGTGAGGAGGTCATGGATGAAGTCTGCTCAAGTAGGCTGGACCTGACTGACGTTCCTCTTCAGAACCTAGAACTGGTATAGTTTAACAATGGGAGCAGCTTCACCCATGAAGGACAGCGCAAAGCCAGCTACACAATAACAACTACTGATGAGGTAATCAGAACTGAGGCTCTGGCACGGGGCTGGACAGCACAGCGGGTCGAGCTATGGGCACTCATCCAGATGCTGCGGCAGGCTGGAGGGAAACGGGCCAATATCTATACCAACTCAAGATGCGCCTTTCTACTTTGCATGTACATGGAGTCGTTTATAAAGAGAGGGGACTACTGATGACGGGAGGAAAAGAAATCGAGAACAAAGAAGAAATCCTTCAACTGTTAGAGGCAGTCTGGAAGCCTTCTCAGGTGGGAGTCATTCACTGCAACGGCCACCAGTGAGGAACCGACCCTGTCAGTAGGGTAAACAAACAGGCAGACCAAGCAGCTAAGGAGGCTGCCAACCAACCAAGTTCCATAACGGGTCCTGAGCCAGTCTCCAAGTTTCTCCTAGCACCAGAATTGCCTCTGTTCCCGAAATACACCAAGGAAGAAGAACAATGGGCCTTAAGTGAAGAGGTGACGAAAAGAAAGGCAGGTTGGTGGGAGCTTCCAGATACTCAAGCTCCAAACCCTGTGCACCCAGATCAAGTTCTAGATGTGTAAATTGCGCATGAAACAATGCCAGCAAAAGGCTGAAATCCAATCCAGGGGTGCAGACAATTGTGACTATGCCTTTTGAAGACCTAGAAGTGGACTTTACTGAGGTCAAGCCCTGCCAGGGACACCAATACTTGCTTGTGTTAGTTTGCACCTACTCCAGATGGGCTGAAGCTTTCCCTGCACATACTGAACAGGCATGAGAAGTAGCTAGAGCCTTGTTGAGAGAAATTGTTCCAAGTAACACAGGCCGCTCCATTTAAGAAACCTGTATGATTCTCATGGAAACCCAATATAAAGACTACAGGGTTACTAAATGAAAATTCAGGTTACTGTCAGGAGAGGACAAATGACTGCTTAAGTGTCTTTCCTTGGGCGTCCTGCTCTGAACCCTCCCAGGGAGAATACCTGTTCTTACCAGCATATGAAAAACTCACTGAATGGGTCTTTATAGATACTCAGAGAAATTTTTACACTGGAAAAATAAAACCTCTGGAGCATCTCAGGATAATTCTTATGAACCCCTACAACCTCTCACAGAGGCAGGTCAAGCAGAGACACTTTCGACCTGGAAATCTGAAAACAGCAGAAGGCTGAATGATACTATTGAGATAAGTTTTCGCCTAATATTTTCTGAAGATAGAAAAATACCATATAGATAAACACAGATTTCATTGTCTTTGTTTTAAAATTATTCCCATGAGATGGATATGATAATATAAAAGAACAATTGAATTCAAACTCTTTCAGGGGGATAGAATAAATTAAGTTTACCTGCTTAAATAACTAAAGCCTTTTCTTATTATTTATGGAGAAGATAATCTTATGAAAGCTGTGGCTAGAGTTTGGCAAGGGTACCTCTATAGCCATCCGTGCTTAAAAAAAAATCCCTTTCCCCTTTTTTCCTTCAGTTTTTGGAATCGAGGATGGTAAAGCTAGGTGGGCTTTGAACTGCTTCTAAGGCTGTATTTCTATTTTGCAAAGATTTGTAAGATAAATAAGAACTGTTGCTCTCAGTTCTCTCAGTTCTCTCAAATATTAGGTTGTAAGAAGTGACATTATATGTTGATCTACTCGCCAAAATTAATAATTTGCTTCTTTCCTTCTGGGTACATAGTTTATTTTAGTGCAGGGGAGGAGGCTTTTTAAAAATTTCTATCAGGCTCTGAATCTTCAACTTCCTATCTCACCAAATTTCTCATAAAAAGTTTATTAAATCCTATCAAGTGTCTTGTCAGGTTTCAGCTGAGACAAACAATAAATACAAATAGTTCTGGCAGTATTAAATGATTCCGTGGACTCAAGAGGGTGCAAAGTTCATTACCTTCCAGAGTCATCTACTCTGATAGCCCAAATAAAAAACCGACAGCCTGCAAGTCCCAGCCAAGCAGAAAGCCACACCCTCCTCTTAAGACTTAGCCAATAACTAGCCCTAGGAGGAAAAGGATCAATAACCAGTTGGTTTAGGTGTGAGAAGGAAGAGAAAATGAAATTTTATTTCCTTCTCTCACTGGGCTCAGGAGATAATCCATTTACAAAAACTTTTAAGGATCCTCCCTGGGTTTAAGAAATTCTTGATTTATTGACCTTAGATTAGCCTTAAACCAAGGAATGAAGACTGAGGACAATCACCTCTAGGGGATAACATCAGCTTTATATTCTTGTTTTAGGTAACTTTTATCTCTTTAATATTTCATTAGACTTTTTTTTTTTTTTAACAAATCTTACAATGGAGCTATAATTTTTTTGTTTAGTATATCTAATTAATATTGCTCAAAGGGTGAGTTTATATGCCTTCAGTTTTATATTAGGCAGAGGAATGTTCACTAGTGAGACAATGTCTTTCCACAATATAATCAGATAAAGGAGACACTATCGCTTCATATAAAGCCTGTTCAAAATTCACCAATTTGCCTATGGACTTCTACCTTAATTTCTTTTACTCTTACATTCCTACCTATAGCCTCCATTAGAACTTTATCAACAGGTTTTAATTTTACAATACTGGATAGGAGATGTGTTACAGCCAGATGTAATAACCATTCCCATAAAATATTCAGGTAAAGTTGACATAACTTCTTTACATAAAAATTGTTAAAACATCTCAATTTTCATAATTTTATCAATCCTTATGTTTCTACATTCTTTTAAATTAATTGGCGCCTGAGTCAGGGCTTTCATCAATGGTTTTTGGTACTACAGTGTGTGGAATTCCCATATCAAAGAGTCCTGGAAATTTCTCTTTCCTACCCCCTGACCATTTTATACACTTTTGTGTAAGAAGGCTTTGCGTCCTTAGTGAGGGGTCAAGTCAAGAGACCTTGGCCCTGTTGTCAATCTTTAACTTGATTAACTGGCCTAACTGCTGCCCTAAAGGGATTGCTGGTCAGGTTTTCTTATTTTAATCTCTGCTTTCCAGTTTTTAAATTTCTCCAAACTGGAGTAAATGGAACAGACTCCTCAGGGTTCTTTAAATTTGTGGGACCAGGACGGGGTCTTTTTAGCTCACTCAACCTTAGGTAGTACTGTATTAAACCACTGTTTTAATCCCATTAATGTCCACTTTATTTATACCAGTTTTTAAAAAATAATCGTATAAAGATTTCCACCTTGCTGGGATCAGTCCTGTGACTTTGTTTTCTCTTTGTTTTACCCCTATCAATATTAAAAAAAAAAAATATATATATATATATCATTCTGATTATTTAATTAGGAAGTCCTTGTTTTTTAAATACACTTTTAAATTATCTAATCTAATTGGAACTTTCCTCACAATAGACATTGTAATTTTAGGTTATAATTTCCCTGAAGGTGCACAGCAGTTAGGTAGGAAAACAGCTGTAAGTGGAGTTTGCCCACATTTTTGTCTAGCCATACTTTGGAGCTTCCAACCTGACAGTTAGCAAGCTGAGTTCTTAGAACGTAAAACATATCTGTTGCCTTTGAACAAGATTTGGCCATTCTTTTCTTTTCTTTCTTCTTAAGTGCAAGACAATTGTACTTCCAACATCCTGATTTTTTTTTTAATAATATCTGCAAATGTTTGAAGGCAAATAGGAAAGGGTCTGAGTAGACTTTGACTTTTTCTAATTTCTGTCCTTCTATCTTATTAAGGAATCTTAATGACTAGCCATTATAATGATATGAGAGTTCCCTAAAACATTTTCTTTCTTTTCAATTTAGAAGTTTTTCCAGTTCAAGGGATTGCCATCTGGCCTTGACAAGTAGGATCTTAATAGTGACTCGACCAATAAGAACTATGGATGCAAGAGGCATCCTTGAAAGAGAGTGCAAAAAAGATGAAATCCTTACAAGATAAAGTTCACTTCTAGAGTTAGAGACGGTCATTCCAAAACACAGAGAATCACATGTGCCCTCCCCCAGTTTTGAATGAGGTGTTTAGATTCCCTATGCTCAGATTCACAGCCTACACGGCTGCCTGCCAGATGCATATGCATCCTCTGACAGGGGGAAAACAAGAATAGGGGCTGTGTTTTTACTGTCTCTTGGAGGAAATGAATAAACACAGAAAACTCCCATGGGAACTTGGCATGGCTGGACAGAGAGCAAGAGGCACCCTGGCAATTGCACCCTCTAGATGATGGAGGCCAGAGGGTAACCATTCTGACTGGTCATAAAAGCCAAGCTCTCAGGACATATTACAAGATGAAAGGAAGAAACCAAATAGAGAAATACAGAAATAAAACCCATGAGTACTCATACCAAATAACCAAGTCACCAAGCTCAAGAAACTATATTCATAAATATTTTATCCTGCTAGTCTAAATTTAGAAAAGGAGGGGAAAAAAAAAACAAAACAAAACCACTCACCACTTGGCTTCAACCAAACTCTGCAGATAGAGATCTGGAAGTCTTGTCTGGCAAGAATTCTTACTTTGCCACCTCATGCTAGAGGTCCCCGGGTCTTTCCGCTGCAGCAGTTTTGGTGTAAGCAGTGTCCAGCTTGTGGACATTGTACTAACTGGACAGAATAAGAAAATTTTTCCCTACCCTTTAAGGTTTTTTCAGGTGGTCTAATAATTAATTCTGCAGGAGACAGATTAATAGAAAAAATAACCAAATTTAATTACATTCATACACATGGACCCCTACAAACATGAGAGGTTGAGAGTCAGAAAGTTAAAATAAGGTATATATGGCATGCTAAGCTAAGGATGAGGTAAGGCACCTTTGTGCTAAAGAGGGGAAGAAGGTCATTGCAGGACAATAAGGCAGATATTCAGTAATTAGTAGCTTGTCCTGCCATATAGATAGGTCAAAAAGGTTATCTCTGATAATCTCTTATTATGGACAACGTCCCTAATTTAAATTCTTGTAGGTAATTAAGGGGAGGGAGCACAGAAGTTTCTTTGGAGCCCACAGGGTGGCCGTGTCATCTGAACAAACCCAATCCCATCTGATCTTGGGAGCTAAGCAGGTCGGGCTTGGATAGTATTTGGATGGGAGACCACCTTGGAAGACCAGGTGCTGTAGGTGTTAAAAAAAATCAGTTGTCTGTAGCTCAAAAGAATCTATATACCACATAAGCACATCTTGAAGTAACTCATTCTGAACCCCTACAACTTCATCTGAATTGCAGTAGCTGTCTATATGTACGATAGCTGTAACGTATGAAACTATTCCCTCGTGTGGTTGGCAATATAACTGAAGCAAGTTTAGAAATCCGTTATGCAGCTGTCTAGAACAGGTTGAATAGGTATCATATCACAGTAAGCTGATATGAATAGGTATCATATCACTAGCCATAGACTCAGCTCACTTTCGTGCTTCCCATCAATTGCATTAATTAGTAACTTTCCCACTTGTCAGCATTTCTCCTTTGAATAACACACGTCCATAGTGAGTTTAGTTTGAGAGCTAAATCTTGCTCATGACAAATTTAGTAAATTAAAAAAATATATATGTATATATATATATATACACACACACATATACATACATACATACATACATACATACAACTTTGCTTTCCAAAGTACATTATTTACATTATTGGACCACTCTTTCAACAATAGATAAAAGATTGGAAGTTAATAAAGGGGCTGGGAAATTATATATCAATGTAATTAATTTAATTAATGTTACAGTTAGTGTCCTTGTGAAAATAACAGGGTCATAAAAATGTTGTTAGTGCCAGCTAATGGGCAAAGGAAAAATGGTATGCATCAGAGGAAATACAGTGTTGAGTTAAAACTTTTATGAGTCCTGCATATACTTGGATCTCATGAACTGAGGTGAATTGGCACATACTTCAATTTGTTGATACCGAAATGGAACAATTCATTTGAACAACAATTCGGTTGAAATGGAACAATCTAGCATTAGATGATAGGGTAACATAAGGTGGAGAAGCCATAGTTTGACTTTAAACCCAACAAGGCAAATTTAAAATAAAATTACGAACCCAATTCTGACTAATATCTATTGAATTTCTGAACATTTTAACTTTCTTATAAAGGGTTTGAGAAGAATAAGGGAGTGTCCCCTGATCTTCGACAAAAAAATTCTCCTAAAACAGAGTGATACAAATGTATTTGCTATTTAAAAAGATTTCTTAGGCTGCTTTATGGTGAATGGATTAGAGGGAAGCAAGAGTGGAAATAGGGATACTAGGTGGTAAATAATGGTGGAAATTAGATGAATCTGAGAGATCTTTAGGAGTTATAAACAATAGGACTTAGTGATTAATTGGGTGTCAAGGGTAAGGAAGAGGAAGAGTCAAAGATAATTGTTAAATGTGGTTAGAATTTTCCACACAGGTCTTAAGTAGACATAAGTGGAAAACCTCCAGGCTTTGCATTATAGGCACCAAAAGGGGAGCTTTTCCTGGTGCTGGCACAATAAGAAAGTCAAGGCCCATAACATGCCCATTAGACCTAGGTGACATGGCTCACCGAATATATTAATAGGTGCTGACCGATGTATTTTACTCAATGTGGCCATTGTGCCCACTATACATTAGACAGACCTTTATGAGATTCAAGAGAACCAATAAAATGAGCCTTTCTAGGTTACTATTTAGAAGTAAATTAAAGCAAAAGTAAACAAACTGAGTTCAAGCTGTCATTCGCATCCATCAAACTTAAACCAGTGAGTTTCTGGCTTAAGCATTTGGCCATAGCTGATGCTGCTGCCATTTGAGATGAGGGACAAGTGGAGGAAGACCAGGCTTTTTATTTTATTGTTGTTTTTGTAACTGCTGTTATTGCAGTGGTAGGAGAGGTAAAGAAAATAAGTTTGATTTTGGATATGTTGATTTCAAGGTCATATTCATATTCCAAGTGGAAACAGGAACTAGGCAGTTGCACATGTGGGTCCACATCCCAGAAGAAAGTTGTGAGCTAAAAATAAAAATGTCAGAATCCTTAGCTAAATAGGTATAAATTGAATTTATGCGTATGAATGAGATTATCTAGGAAAAGAGCAGAGTTAGAAGAGGACCAAGAACTGAACAATGAGAAAAACACATATTTGTTAGGAATAGTAAGCAAGCTTAGAAGAAAGATGTATACAGCATAATAGATAAGAGAAGGATGGTATCTCAACACCAGGAGGAAGAGCATGTCAAGAAGAGCATGATCGACAGTGTCAAATGCTACTGAAAGTCACGTAAAATGAAAACTGTTCCTTGGATTTAGCAAACAAAAGTTATTGATGGCCTTAGTGAAAGTTGTTTTGGTAGAGTGATTGGTAGCTAAAGTCAGATAGAAATAATTTTAGAAGTGCTGGTGAGGAGAGGAGAAGGCACCAAATATAGACAACCTTGAAAGGTTTAACCTTGAAGAGGTGGAGAGAGAGTAAAAGAAATATTTTAGAGAATCAGGAAAGAGAAAGCAAAGTAGTAAATATGTAAGTGTTAATTGTTACTCATATTAATTCCATAAGCATTTGTTGATCACATGAAGGGCACAGGGGAGGAACTGAGAATTGAGAGATGAGTAGGAAATAGTTCTCTCCTCAAGATACTCAAAGTTTCAGAAGGGAGAGGAAGACAGATAATTATGTATAGTGCAATGGATGTGTTAGATTTAGTGGTAGCACAGTAGTGAGAGTAGAAAGTATGTTACCAGGCAGGAGATCAGGGAAGACATTAAAGTAATATTTAAACCAAGTTATGAATTTTTTTTAAACGTCTATGGCACCACCTGGTATTCCTAGGTGGTATTTTAGTACTAACCAGGCCTGACCCTACTTAGCTTCCGAGATTAGACAAGATAGAACACGTTAAGCATGGCAATATGGTAGACTGAGTTATGAATTCTTAAGTGTTTGCTAGAATGACTATGAGAAAGACATCCCAGATGGAGAAAAGCATAGTTTATTGGAAAACTACAGTAGCCTTTAAAGAGTGTGAACAACAATGTCTAGATATAAATCTTGCCTCCAGCATTACCAGCTCCATGACCTTGGGTTATCATCATAGCTGTGTAAAGCCTTGAATTCCTTACCTGTAAAATGAAGGCCAGTAATGCCTATTTTAGGGAGGATTTAAAAGCTGTGAAACACTGAATTCAGTAGCTCGTACTCAATATACGTAAATACTTGTTATTATTGTAGGATTTAAAATGCAAAAAGAGTAGCAAGGTTATGAAGCTAAAGAAGATAATCAGAAACCAGATCATGAGATATTTATTACAAAAGTCAGCATTGTTCCCAGCATAAATTAAAACAAACTAGTACAATTATTAGTAAACAAACTGAAGTTAGGCTTAACTCTACTAAAAAAAAATCTTAATTCTAATCTCCTGTTGATGATGCCTAAGGCACCAGGTATGTACAAGTACCTTACAGGCTACTAATTAAGAGGCTGAGATTGCTAACCTCTAATTGTTCAGTTTGTAAATTACTATTTTTTTACAATATCTTATAATACTGTGCATTATTTTCCATTAACATTGTTGATAAACTTCAGTTTTCTAATTTTTAAAAAAATGTATTTCCGTATTTTCTTTTTTAAATGAACTGGTAGTACGGTAATTCTTTTAGTAAAAAGGCCATTTTAACTCTACCACCAAAATTAAACAGATAGTATAGCTGACCTTAAGAGTATGGTAAGGGCATTTTAGGGTAGAATTAGGCTCCACAAAAAACTGCAGGTGGATCTAAGGAAATTTGCATGGGGCCTCTATTCTTCCGTCAGTTTGGATAAAGTTTTCTCTAGTCCCACAAGTCAGCAATTTACCTTTCAGATTTTTATTCTGAGGAAGCTTAATTTTTCTTTGGAAGAATTCAACTTCTCACTTATGTGAACAATATTCCCTCTTCAGGAATAATTTTTGCCATGAAAAATAATTACGGGTCACCACTGCCTGGATTACTAAATTTAACTCGTTGAATGTTTTTGAAATTAGGATCACCCTGATATCTTCATTTAGGAATTTTCCATTCCTGATGAATCCAATGGTGTAATTTTCTACTGGACTTGTTAATGCTGTTTTCTTATTTGGTATGGAATGATTGGTGTTAACTCCTTTGTGTGTGCCACAATTTCTCTTTTACCGATGGTCTGAGCTAAAGATTATGCATTTTAGCATGTGTGTGTGTATGGTCCTGAACTCCTGACATCAATGTAGGTCTTCAAGCTTGTAGACACTTATTAAGTACAGAGGATATATGAGGGCAGGGCAAACTACTTCCAGCAGTGGCTTTGGATTTCAAAGTTTTGTTTTGTTTGCCCAAGATCTATAGTAACATCTGTAACGCTGCACACAGTACACGTGTATGTGACAGAATAAAAAAAATGTAGTATAGAACACTTTATTTGACTGAGATTCCCCCGAAATTTCTTACTTTATTTCATGTAAAACGAAAACTTCACCTCTTCTAGGTAGAAACCAGCTAAAATGATTTTACGAACTACTAAAGGGTCGTTAAAGGCAGACTGAAATCGCTCTTCCAGCTGTCTCCGCTGCTGTCACAGCCCTTCGGAAATTTGAGGATTGCCGCTTGGCAGGCAGCGGCCCGCGAAGTCACCAGCGTTTTGCCCCTTGCCCCGGGAGGATGAAGCCGGTCTCCCTGCAGGGAAGCATCACCGCACCAACCTACAGCTCCAACTCGGTGGATGATGCAGGGCTCGACCCATCTCCCTGCCCTCCAGCCCGTCCCGCCTCCTTTTCTCCACGAATTTAATTTCGGTTCTGTGAAGTGGGTCGAGCGCCGAAAGATCGATGCTTCCTCCAGGCCCTGAGAGCCGCCATTTTTGGGGGGGAGGAGAAACGCTAGTAACGGCGGCAGAAGCTCAGCGCGATGTTGACCCGCTTTTGCGTCTCTTGCCAGCACTGTAGGACCAGGGCAGAGGAACCCACCAGGGCCACTCCGGCTGCCTCTCCGGAATGAGGCCTCGGTTCCCGCACGGGACAGCCCCCTTCCTCCTCCAAGAGTGCGTGGCGCCCCGCAGCGCGGCGAACCCTCGGGCGCCCTCCGCTGTCAGTTACCCGCGCGCTCCCGCTGGTGCGCGCCGCTCCCCTCGGGCTCCCGCTCCTCCCCCGCCCGCCTTGGCGCTCGGCGCAGACTCGCTTGTTTGTTTCTGCAGGAGCCCAAGGAGAGGCCGAAGCCGAGACGATGCCTGGGAAGCTGAAGGTGAAAATCGTGGCTGGGCGCCATTTGCCAGTGATGGATCGAGCTAGTGACCTGACTGATGCCTTCGTGGAGGTTGGTGTAAGGTCCTGCTCCTCAAACACAGGGAGCGCCAAGCCCTGTGAAGGATCCTACCCATCTCGGCCCCAGCTCATTCCCCTTCCGACAGTCCTGTGTGCCTTGCTTGTGTAGCTCTCCCTTGAGGGCTGACTGTGGAGACTGCAGCCCATGTGATGGGCGCACGGCTTGCTGTTGTCCGTGGCACACTGTGCCTCGCCGGGAGGCTGTTACTGCCCTGCATGTTGGAGTGACCTCCGATGTCAGGACTCATAACAGGCCACCTGCCAGCCCAGAGATCCCAAGGCGTGGCCCGCGCGGCTACCAAAATACACACATATACGTGCATCCTTTCGGGAGGGGTGAATCTTCAACTAGAGTGATGAAGATGTTTAAGAATGTAGACACAGCCTCTGTGGGCACTTGAAGACCTACAAGGCTGGGAGATCCACTCTTTAGCATGGTATTTTCTGAATCAGTATAAGTTCTAAAACAACTAACGCTTTCTGCTCTTGTATGGACTGGTATGTCTGATGAACTGTTTCAGAGTAATTTAGTGCCTTGGGGTAGGAAGCCAATTAAGTGCCACAGATTTAAATTGCAAAATTGCTTTTTAAATCTAATGATTAGCTTACAACGCATGCAAATTATCACAAGCCTAGGGCCTGGAAAGTAATAACCCAGAGTATGAAAGAAGCCAAGTAAAAATTGTAATAAAAATTGAGGTGATGAGCCAGAGTATTATAACAATAATCCTTTGGGCTATTAGTGTGTGGACTTGATAGATACATGATAACATACAGCCTGATTTCATCTCAATATAAAATATTCTTGATGTTCCATAAAGGTTCTGTAACCTAATGGCAGCTTTGCCCCCATAATTTCAACTTCATTTTCATTTGAGAAACAGTTACTGAGTGTGTTCTTGGGCCAGATATTAGGTAATGGGGATACACAAGTTATCAAACCATAATTTTTGCTTTCAGGTAGCTCAGAGACTGGCCTGAACAGTTTAGGTTAATAACATGCATTGTTATTATTGTTAGTCTTATTATTGCCAGGTCTGTGCTAAGTACTTTTTAATTTTTAGTCCTCAAAACAGTCTTGCTATTGTATTACTATTCCATATTACAGTTAAGGTAACTGAGGCCTAGTCATAGTAAATAATTTGCTTAAGGTTGCCTAACCTTGTGAACCTTGGTAGTCTTGTGGCCGATTACCTTAATCACTGCTTATCTTGCCTCTCTAGGCAAGGTGATGAACATTGTTGTAGAATGTGGAAACTTAATTCTGTCTCTGAAGGTATAGGGAAGCTTCCTAAGTGATATTTGAGCTGGGCCTTGGAGGACATCTGGGATTTTACCAGGCAGAGGGAATATTAAAGGCTCAGAATGAGATACATGGTATGTTTAGGAAGTTTGGCATGTGTACAGAGTAAAAGAGGATGTGTGGGTAGAGGATGTGTTGGGGGATAAGGGGGAAAGGTAATTTGGAGCCAAACCTCCTTTACTGTACTAAAGAAGGTTTCCTTTATTCTATAAGCAGGGGGTTAGCCAGGGGAGCTTTTTAAGCAGAAATGAAGTAAGATCATGTTTATATTAGGTTGTTTCTTTTCTAGATCACTTGAATTAATGTTATTGATGGGCTGGACAGATGAGAATGGGTCAAGGAGATCAATTAAGGTGGTAAAATTATCCAGGCAATAGGTGCACGTTTAGAATGGCAGTGGGAATGGATTAAAGGAGAAAGATTTGAAGGACATTTCTTAGGTAAAATTGTCAGGCCTTTGTAACAGATGGTTTTTGCTGGTGAGAGAAGGGTTGAATTCAAGGCTGACTCATTAATTCCTTCTTTCAACAAGCAGTTATTGAGTGTTTCCTATTTGCCATGCCCCATGCTAGTCACTGGTCTAGCTGATGCATATATGATGGCGAACAAAGTGTACTTGGTTCTTGTTTTTATGGACCTTATGTTTTGGGGGAGAAACACATTAGGAAGTAAAAAAAACATATATCCGTGTGATGAGTGTCATAAAAGAAAACAATAGGAAGAGCATAAGAGAGAATATCTACTTAAGGTTGAGAAATCAGGGGAGGCCTCCGAGGAAGTATCAGTTAGGAAATTTGTTGTTTTAGGAAGTGAAAGAAGATCTGTGTGGGTGGCATATTGTAAGTGAAGAGGAGAGTGTAAGATACAGTTGGAGAGTTAGTCAAGGAGCCAATTTTACAGAGGCCCTGATTAGGAGATTGGATTTTCTAAATTCAGTGGGAAGCAGTTGTCAAGATGAGCACTTTTGTTGCTATCTGAAGAATGGATGAAGAGGGGAAAGAGCTGAAGCAGGCAGGTAGTTGGGATAGTCTATAGTCATTCATAAAAGAGGTGGTAAGGGCCAAGGTGATGGTTTTGGTAATGGAGCGAACATGGATGGATTCCAGACATACTTTGAAGACAGACTCTAGAGGATTTGTTGGTAGATTGGAGGAGGGGAACAGGGAAAAGGAGACTAAAAGATGACTTTTAGCTTTCTGGAGTCATTGGGGTAATTTTTCAAGACTCCTTGGGGTTGATAGAGATTTATTGAGTGAGTGGAGAATCACATTCCATTTGGGCATGTTAGATTTGAGGAGTCTTTGGACCTTCAGTTGGAATTGTCAAGGAGAAAGTCCTATTTGTGAGTATAGCATTCAGAAGAGAGGTATGAGTTGAAAACGAGCTCACAGGCCAGTTCTTCTCAACTCTGTGAGACCCAGTATTCCCTTTGTATAGGAGGTATTTTGAAATCTACCCTTTAATATCTTGGCATGATAATAATAGCTAGTATAACCTATCTATGCTCACAATTAAAAAAATCTAACAATGCTCTAGCTATAATATTACAGAGAAATAAAAGTATTTTATAACATGTATTTCAATATGAAAGTATGTGTTCATGACCACAGTAGAAAACATGAAGTAATAAGATTGAGTCTATGAAAATTTTTGAGCCTTTGTATATACCAGATATTGTACTGGATATAATACAGTGTGCTGGGGATATAACAATGAATAAAACAAAATTTTTTTTAGTCTTGGAACTTACATTTTAGTGGGAGTAGGGAGTTCATAAAGGTCAAGTAAAAGATAAACTAAAGGAGAAATGCCTCATGTGGAGAAAATAAAGCAGTGATGCAGGATAAGCGAGTGCCTCACCTATGTGTAAAATCAGATGAATATGACTGCTCCTAGCACAGTGAGACAGTTTTGTAGTTTTGGCATCTCATCTCGGATAGGCCTTAGTTGCTATTGGCTATCTGACTTTCCATAATGGTCAGCTCACAGGAAAAAGACTTGGCCCTTCACATACACGATGGTTGTATTTGTTGACAATTATGTATATTAAAACCCTATCACAATACTTTTATCTGTAAAACTGAGATTTTATTCTAGGTGGGTTTTTCACCCATGTAACTATCTGGTGGGACATTTGAAAGTCATGGCATGAGGCAAGTCTTCATTGTTGGGGATTATCTCACATTGCAGTACACTAACATCTCTGACCTTGCTCACTAAATACTACTACTTGTCCCAAACATACCTCTAGAAATTTCTATAGTTCCCTTAGAAGTTGGTTCTGTTGCTTTTGCAAATTTCTGACTTAGGGGTAGAGAGAGGAGAGGGATGCATCCTTGAAAAACTTGACATTAAGAATTTTTATTAGATGTGGAAGATTAGGGGAAGGGAACAGATTGTCAGCTAGTGGGTAGCCAATAAATCAGGAAAGTAATGTTCTAGAAGGCAAGAGAGGAAGCTCCTAGAAAGAGGAAGCTCCTAATTGTCAAATGGCACTGAAAGGCCAAGTAAGAGGTCAGAGAAATCACTGGATGTAATAACATGGAGGTTGTTAATGATCCTGACTATAGGAGTGGCGTCCATACTTCATTTAGTTGAAGAGGTAAAGTACACGGAAGATGAGGAAGTAGGAGTGATATGAATAGGCAGCTGTTTCAAGAAATTAGGCTGCAAAAAGGAGAGGAGAAATAGGGTGGTATTTGGGGGAGTATGTAGCTTTTAGTACTTTTTGAAAAATAAAAAGATAATAATTGTGTGCTAATAGGAATAATCCAGCAGGAAGGGGAAGATTAATGCAGGAAAAAGGGGATAATGAAGTTATAATATAATAAAGGAATAAATTGTATGATGTGGACTTTGATTATTATATAAGCTCATAGGAGAGGGACATAATGAAACCTGGGCTGGTAATGAGAAATCTTTATGCTGGGCTTGGATGGTAAAATTTCCACAGGCAGAGAGGAAAAAGGGACATTTTTCAGATGAACAGGACAGACTTGGTAAAAGCAAAAGGCAGGATAGAACATATGTGATTGAGGGGAGAGTTCTTGTCGAATAGAAGTGGGAAATAAAATTTGGCTTGTTAGATAGGGTTACATATTACCAAGTGGTCTGAAAGCTAGGAGGAGAAGTCTGTATAGTAGAAATTCTCGTAACCACTTCATTAATTAATTACAGTATTCTGCATTCCTTCTATAAGCATGTTCTTCACTATCCCATATAGTTAGATTATTCTCTAGCATACCTTTGTGCTTGCTTCTCCAATCAGTAGACTTATATACTTTGCCAAGAGGTGGTTGTTTATGTCAACTCTGTATGTTATGGTAACTTATTTAAACTTTATATAAATCGATGAAATGTGAAAATTAAGTTGATCATGCTATGTAAAGACTTATGAATAAGCATTCAAACTAGATGAAGATTGTAAAAAAATTCTAGGATTCTATGTTCATGTTTTTTTTTTTTTTTAAAGAAACCCAAACTGGCAGTCACAGGTGATAAATTATGGATGTGGTTTATGCAAAAAAAGATGATGTAGAACTCTAAAGAATGAACCCCTACTCAAAGAGGCCTTAGTCTTATATTAAAAGGTCAAAGAATGAATATATGTTTTATCTTAATGCATTAACATGCATATTACAAACTGTTCTGCTAAACTACATTAAACTACATTTGTGTTTATCCAGGAGCCTTTGAGGGAACAGGGAGAGGAAAAGAAATTAATATTAAATGACTATTTTTTAGGTCTTCGTTTTGCTAGGTCTCTACTTGCATTATTTCTTGTAATGCTCATAGCAACCCCCCCCCCCCCTTTTCAGGGGCAGAAGCAGCCTTAAATAGCAGATTAAATAACTTTCTCAAGATAATCTAGCTAATGACTGGGGAAAGAGAATGCTTTTAACTTTATTAGGGATTCTCATTAAAATCCCTGATGTTCTTTAATAAAGCTGTAAGGCACTCAAAATAAGAAGATAATTATTGTGCGCTAATAGGAATAGTAAAATCTTTGAATTAAATAAGACCTAATGAACTAGATTCTTTAGTAGAAAGGGAATCATCACAATGTTGGCAAAATTTGCACTCTAACCTTTTTTGAAAATCTTGTTTTTTGTATGTTTAATGCAGTGTGAGGACTGCATTATCCTCATATTTATCTTCAAATCTTGACTATATCTAGAATGGACAGTTGACCAAAAAAAAAGCAAAAAAAAGTGTAACATAGCACTATAGTATGGTGGAACAAAATTGAAGGGGGCTTTAAATTGTATCTTAAGAAATATGCTATTTTTGGCAGTTGAACCAAAACCCTTAAGTACATTTGGCTTTTGAATGGTTTTGAATGTTTTTACAAATCCTGGCATTTTACTCCAAATTAAACAGTTTTTAGGTAAATTAAACATTAAATATTTCTTTTGAATATTGAAATGTAATGAAAATTAAATTCGTAAATGAGCAGTATCCTGTGTTTTTCCTGGGTTTCTTTTTCCCCGTTAAGTTTCATTTCTTTAACATTTGTGATTTAAAACTTAAAAAAAAATTATGCAAGTAGTACATGAATAGTTCCCATTTCAAAATATTTGAATACACAGAAGTGAAACTTGAAAGTCCCTTACTTTTTACTTAATACACTATACTGTATTGCTTACACCCTGTCAGTTCCTTCTTGAGAGATAATTGCTGTCATATATTTTCTACTACTTGATCTGTTTTTTTCAGTTATGTCGTTGACATTTTCCCATAATAGTACACATAATTGACTCCTTTCTTTAACAGGATTCTTTAGCGATTTATTCAGTCACTTTCCTGTGGAACGACTATTTAAATTTTTGTGTATTTTTTGGGAGGAGACCTTATGTGAAAGTGCCTCTTTAGGATAAATTCCTGGAAGTGAGACCAGAATTCTGAATTCAAATCAATATAAAGTTTTTGCCATTTTGATTTTATTTTAGTTTTGGATGTTTTTGAATTTTAAAATAATACATTTACAAAATAGGTAATATATGTGCATGGTTCAAAATTCAAAAGGTACAGAATAAGTCAGCCTCTCATCGCCTTTCCTTTAACCAATCTGTTGTATTCTTTGTAGTCACCACTGTTAACATTTCTTATATATCCTTCTAGAAATAATCTGTGCATGTATAGGCATATATTATGTGCCTTATAATGTTTTGTTATTTCTCTTTGTGAATTATGCCATACACACTGTTCTGCAGTAGAAAGATGTATCTTGGACATTGTTCATACCATGGTTTATAGAACTGCTTGATTCTTCTATTTAGGACTGCACTGTGTGGTTTTACCATTATTTAACCATTTTCAAGCTGATGGACAGTCTTTTGCTATTACCACATTCCTTCTGTACATTGCATACTTCTGTGTGAACTTAAAGGGTAAAGACCTTTAATATTTTGATATATATTGTCAAATTCTACTCTGTAGAAATTGTTCTAATTTACTCTCACATCAACAAGAGTATGAGAATACCTCACTAACACTTTTCAAACTTTTTGATTTTTGCCAAACTGCTAAGTAAAAATGCTGGTTTAGTTTGCATTTATCTTAGTGTGAGTGAGGTTGATCATTTCTCAGCATATTTAAGGCATCTATAACTCCATATCTTTGAATTGTGTTTATATCCTTTGCCCATTTTTCTGTTGGTCCGTTGATCTTTTTCTTATTTGTAGGAACTCGTTAAAAATTGAGTAAATTCTCTCTGTGACATATTTGGCAAATACTTTTTCTCAGTTTTTTATTTATCTTTGATTTTGTCATACTCCTTATCATGCAAGAAGTTGTTATTCCTGAGTAATTTTTTAAACTTTTTCTACGCTCTAATCAAACTGCTTAGGTACCACATGGTTGATATCATTACCAGTAATTCAAATTGAATGATAAAATAATTAGAAAAATATACAGAAGATAAAAATAGTTATGGTTTTGGATATTTCAATTTTAGAATATTTCCTGGACTGATTAAACATTAATATCTATAAATATTCTAATACCAAAAATAGGATTGTAGGTAAAAAAAAAGAAAGGAGATTTCATAGATTATCAGATCGAACCAGCATTTCATAAGTATCGGCAGTGTGCAAAACTCTGTGCTGGGTATTGTGATAAAGGGGAAACCCTTTAGTGAATCCTGAGGTTAAGAAAGATACTTAAGGGTCATACCTGATAGGATTAGGGAAGACTTGACAAGATCAAATTTAAGAAAGGTGAGGCAATCTGGGAAGCAGTTGCCTAGCTGTTTTGCTCTGAAACTTCCCGACCACTTCTCAAGTCCAGTCTGCGTTTCATAGTCTCCATTCTTGATTGGAAGCAAATCCTAGGGATCTAGCCTGCTTTCCGCCTTCTTAATTTCCTTCTTATTTATTTTTGGATCTTCGTGATTTAGTGTTTGCCAAAATTGGCTGTGAAATAAGTTAATCTCTCCATCCATCCCCTTTCATTATCCCTGAAGATGGGAACATAAAACCCTTATTAACCATAGTTTAATGCTGATCACTGTGTGTGCACAGATAAGGAATTAAAAAAATAAATATGGGGACACTAGAAAACACAAGGATATATTACTGATTTCTTATAATAATGGTTGTAGTTCTGGGGATTTCCTTGCTGAGATGTTAAGAGAAAGCTGGCCTTTTACCTTCTAATTTTATCTTTGCTCATTCTTTGCCCTTAAAACTTTACCTGTTGTCTGAGCCGTGTTTAGTGAAGGCCGTACTGATTCCTTCCTCCATACTGACATAGTGGTCT
>CM053503.1:26621082-26752958 GCA_028627145.1 Eidolon dupreanum | reverse complement strand
AAATTCGCACCCCCCCCCCCCCCCCCGCTTTAATTCCCCCCTTTGCCCCCACTTCCACGCCTGACCTATGGATGTTGCCGTTTCCCCTTAGAAGGTGGGGCATCTCCTCCCACATGCTTGTGGCGTGCGCCCGGGGCCTGACACACCTGACGCACCCTGAGTATGGTCCATGGCTCCACCTGGAGCGTGAACCCAGGACCTTCTGCATGTAAAACAGATGTGCTAACCACTACACTATGGAGCCACCCCTCACATTTTTGATATTTCTATTTTAATTGTTTCTTATTTGTTTTTAGGTAAAATTTGGTAATACCACCTTTAAAACAGATGTGTATCTCAAGTCCCTCAACCCTCAGTGGAACTCAGAATGGTTTAAATTTGAGGTAAGTTTTTGAATGTAAGCATTTTTTAGTGTGTTTTTTTAGGTGACTCTTTTCTCCAGGAAAGACAGCAGTACCTTTTATTTCAGGTATGGTGGTTTTTCCACACCATAGACATATTTCCTAGGAATATTGAGTTTTTAAAAAATATTAGTTAAGAAAATAGAATATATGAATAGGAGAACCTAGATTAAAAAAGGATTCTATTATAGTAATTTTCTTCGAATATTACCATGTACCAGAAATTACTTAAGAACAATGTACAGGTTAAATTTTTTTTAATTGTGGCCAAAAAAAAAAATCTTGCCATTTTAAAGTATACAGTCACAGAGTGATACAAACATCACCATTGTTTCCAAAAATTTATCACATCAAAGAGAAACTTTCCTCATTCAGCAATCACTCCCCATTTCTTCCTCTCTCCAGCCCCTGGTAACCTCTAATCTGCTCTCTGTGTCTTTGAATTTGCCTGTTTCATATAAGTGGAATCGTAAATATTTGTCCTTTTATGTTTTGCTTCTTTCACTTAGCACATGTTTTAAGGTTCATCCATGGTGTAGCATCTATTAGAATTTTATTTCTTTTTGTGGCCAAATAGTGTTCCATTGTTTATATATAACACATCTTGTTTATCTTTTTTTATCTGTTGATAGATACCTGGGTTGTTTCTGCCTTTTGTCTATTGTGAATAATGCTGCAGTGAGCATTAGTATACAGTATCTGTTTGAGTCTCCGTTTTTAGTTCTTTTAGATGAAATGGCTGGATCACCTGGTAAATTCTGTGTTTAGCCTTTTGAGGAAGTGCCAATCTGCCTTCCACAGTGGCTCTGCCATTTTAACATTCCCACCAGCATCTATGAGTGTTCCAGTGTTTTCATATCTTTGTCAATACTTGCTATTTTACTTTTTTTAAAAAAATGTAAGCCATCCTAGTAGGTCTCAAGTGATAGTCACAGTATAATTTTAATGTACATTTTTATTATGAATGAGGTAACTTATGATTTCTTATGGATGAGGGCCATTTGTATTTTTTTTACTTTGAACTATCTCCTCATATTTTAACCCCCAAAGAAGATATTTAGATTATGGAGGTAGACTTCATAGAACTTGGTGACCAGCTTAATATGAAGAATGTAGAAATGAGGTGGTATCTCATTGGTTTTGATTTGGATTTTCCTAATCACTAATAATGTTGAGCATCTTTTAATGTGCTTATTGGCCATTTGTATATCTTTGGAAAATTGTTCAAATCCTTTGCCCATTTTTAAGTTGGTTGTTTATTTTTTCTTATTGAGTAGTAATTTTTTTATATTCTGAATAGTAAACTCAAATATGATCGGCAAATATTTTCTCACGTTTAGTAAGTTGTCTTTTCACCTTCTTGATAATTTCTTTTGATGCACAAAAGTTTTTAATTTTGAAGAAATCCAATGTATCTTTTTGTTTTGTTGCTAATGCTTTTGGTGTCAAACCAGAGAATCCATTGCCAAATTTGAGATCATGAAGATTTATCCTTATGTTTTTTTCCTTAAAGGAGCATAGCTCTCATATTTAAGTGTTGATTCATTTTTGATTAATTTTTGTAATGATCTGAGATAAGGATACAGCTTCATTCTTTTGCATGTGGAGATCCAATTGTTTCAGTACCATTTGCTGAAGAGATAGTTTTTTTCATTGAATAGCCTCGGTGCCCTTATTAAAAAGTCAGTTGGACGTAGAATTATGGGTTAATTTCTGGACTCTTCAATTTATTCCATTGGTCTATATGTCTGTCCTTATGCCTTTACTATACTGTTGGTTAACTTTGTAGTAAGTTTTGAAATCAGGACGTATGACTCCTTCAACTGTGTTTTTCTTTTGTGTTGATTTTTTTTGTCATGGATTACTTTGATTCCTTTCTTGTTTTCTTTTGTGTATATATAGATTTTTTTTAGTTGTTTCCAAAATGACATTACATATTTTGAAAGACCCAGTATTGCACTTGTATTAAATCTGTTGTGTCCTTTTGAACTATTTTATTAAGGTAAAAATGTGGAATATATGAGTTAGAGAAAGTAATTAGAGTAACTTGCTTACGTGATTTCAGATATAATTAGAATTACAAAGTGCATCTTCTTTACCCTAGAAAAACATTAAAATACTTACATATCTTCATGTGGACATGAGAAACATTGATGTACAAGAATAGTGGACAGGGCTTGCTTAAAGCAAAGTAAAGCTTTTACTAAAAATGTTATGTGCCTGGGGCGTGACTTCCCACCATGACCTTCCCAGTTAGGAATTTCTGATCAGATTGCCCTGTGAGGTTACTTTCCTCACTGGACTTGTCAGTTATATTACAGAAACTTTTTTCATCCACAGTCATTTGGATGATTTTTTCTTTTTCTCATAACCTAGAAATGATTAGAAACAAATAGTCTTGGTCAATTACATTGTTTTTGGAATGGTAGAAGCAGGCAGGCTTTATGCATTAGTCATTTTCATATACTATGACATTAATATTTAAGAAAACAAATATTTCATTGAATTGACTCAATACTGGTAATTTTTAAAGGTACAAAGTACTCAAGTAGCTTAGATAACTTCAAAAAATAATATATTTGTACTTTTCAGGAATAAGGGGTTTTTGTAATATTAATGAGCTTTAGTAGCTTAAGTTAGTAGTCATTCCTCTTCTAATTTACTAATTTTACTTTTTTGATTAACACTCCTAATAAAAGTGTAGATTGTTTGAAATGTGTCCTTAAACTTTGTGTTCGTAGTTATGATTAATTATACACTTCTTTTTTAATCTTTTATCAGTTGTAAATTACAGTTATATACATCATGAACTTTCAAATAAAATAGATGTTTAGTTTTCTTTCATGTAAACAAAATATTGAACCAGGCAGTGTCGGGGTATTTTAGTAGCTCCATGGAGTCATTTGAGACCCATGTTCCTTCTTTCTCCTCTGTCATCCAGTAGCCTGTGGCTTCCATACTCAAGGTCACTGTAGCCTGCCTCCAGGTGAGCATCTGGAGTTTCAGTAATCACATCAGTGCTCTAAGGCTGCAAGGAGCTGGAATAAAGATAGGGCAGGAGTGGCTGTGAGTTAACATTTACATTTTAGCTGAGCAAACCCTAAGAAGTTTTTCCCACTAAATAGGATTCCTGAATCCAATTCCAATGTGGGATGGGAGTTCCCCGCACATCAACAAACAATTCTGAAACACCAGCAGGGTATCTGAAAATTCAACTCAATTCTGACTCTGTCTACTTGGAGATAGCATCTGATCCCACAGATACAGGGCTCAGTCCCATAAGACTACCCTCCACTTTAGATGCTAGCACAAGCCTAGGCTCTTAATTGTGCTTCTGACTGGTTTGCTACAGATTGTAGGTTCCCACCACCCCTTCTCCTTGGGTTGGATTACTTTGCCCAGCACAGTGGCATGGTAACATGTGGAAGCATTCTGCTTCCCCAGCACGTAAGCTCTTTGAAAAAGGACCAGCAAGCTCTCCTCCTCGGTTTTTATGGAGGCTACATTTCATAGTCATGATTGACTAAGTCATTGGTCACTGGCAATTGACCTGTTCCCTCCCCCACCCCGTTGGGGGCTTGGGACTGAAAGTTCCAAACCTCTAATCACGTGGTTGGTTCTCCTGGCAACAAGTTCCCACCCTTGGGTGGCATCATTAATGTAACAAAAGATGCTTTATATCATTCTTAACACTTAGGAAATTCCAAGGGTTTGGGGAGCTGTGAGCCAGGCTGAAGACCAAATATCTTAAACACTTAAAACATTTCTGAGAAAGTCTTAATTAAAATTAACTCCTGAACTTCTCTATTCCAATTCATATTATTTTACACACATACACACACACACATCTCATGAACTATTTTCTAGTCACTTAGTATGGAGCCCTATAATGTAAGGGAAGGGATACCTTATTGACCTCTGAGACAAGATGATAGGTAGATAAGATGAATGTTTAGGTGGATAAATCAGTGTACACAAAAATGTTGTTAATAGTTAGAAATTGGAGGGTTGTCTTTGGAAGGATGGTTAATGGCTTAGTTTGTGACTCTATCATTTAATGGAATTCAAAATGATTGTTATATTTTAACCTTTTATTATGGAAATTTTCAAATATGCACAAAAGTAGATTAGTATATTGAACTACCTGTTTGTCACCTACCTTTACCTACCTAAATTGTCTATATTCTTTTCTTGTTTTATTTGTTACCCAATGCCCCATTTTTTTTTGGGGGGGGGCACATTTTAAGGCAAATTCAAGACATACAATTCGATCTATAAATTTTAATTATTCTTATAAAGACCCTCTTTTTTTTAAACAAATCATCCACTCACAACACATAAATGATAGCAACAATAATTCTTTCATCTGTTTTAATTCTTAGTATAATCTTCAGAGGCTGGATTGTTAGCTTAAAATCAACAAGAAATTAAATAGGGGTTGGAGAAATGCATAATTTTCATAATTAAATTTAAAAATTGAACCAAAATATAAGGATTACAGGGATAACACTTGACCAAAGAATATATAATGAAAGTATAGAGATTTTAACCACAAACTCAATCTTAATTAACAGTATGTATGTCTGCTGTAATGACAGACATTCATAGACTGCATTTAAAAAATATACTTCAGTTATAATAATCCTTTTGTATTATAGCCTAGTCTTATTATCGCCTATTATATTGCATTCTGTCTAACCACTATATTTGATGAGGAGTACTGGAAATTATAGGTTGGCATGGTGTCCAGAGGATGGCAGTTAAAATAGTGAATGTGTTTGTCTTCCATGAGGAAGAAGTCTTTTTTTTCCTTGTTTTTTTTTGTCTTGGTTTGGGCTGCTGTAGCAGAATACCATAGACTGGGTGTCTTAAACAATAGTGTTTTATTTCTCACAGTTCTGGATGCTGGGAAGTCCAAGTGTATCACCATGGTCGGGTTTGTAGATGGCCATTTTCTTGTTGTGTCCTTCTATGGTAGGGAGAGAGATCATCTCTCCCTGTTTCTACTTGTAAGGGTACTAATCCCATTAATAAGGGCTCCCAAAGGCCCCATCTCCAAATATGTTAGGGATTAGGGTGTCAACATTGAATTTTGGGGGAACATTCAGTTCATTGCATTTCCACTGTAGCCCCTCTCTTTGGCATAGGAGTTACAACTTTTTGTTTGCTTGTTAATTGGACTTTTTTTTCAGAAATGAGCAATCTTTTACATTTGCTCTCTCTTTCTGTATATATGGTAATGAAAATTTTTAAGATAGAAGATTTAATTTTAAGTTATATTTTTAGGTGGATGATGAAGATTTACAAGATGAACCTTTACAAATCACGGTTCTTGACCATGATACTTACAGTGCAAATGATGCCATTGGTAAAGTGTACATTGATATTGATCCTTTACTCTACAGTGAAGCTGCAACAGTCATTTCAGGATGGTTTCCAATTTATGATACCATACATGGTAAGAAGTATATTTTAAGAAAATAAATAACGAACTTTTAAATTATGCTTGAAGACTTTTGTATTCTACTTGGTGGTTTTAAAATATATATCTTTAAAAGATGTTTTCTTTTTAGATGTAGTAGTAAAGTATTGTTGGTAGAATTGTCACTTTTCTGAACATGATTTGAAACATAATTTTCTGAGTTAAATTGGTATAATACAGTAAGTGCGTTACTTAAAAATCATCTCATTCGTACTCAGTACCTATAACATTTTCAAAATGTATTTCATAAAGCTAGACATTATAGAGACTTGCGAAAATGCAACACAGTGTCACTCTTACTAACTTTTGTTTTTTAGAATATAGTTATTTTCCTTAAAATATTGTTTACATTAATATATTTATTAAATGCAGTAATAAGTAAATAGTTTTTTAATTCTCAATTTTAATTTATAATATGGTAAATATTGATAGATACGAGCCGCATAAACAAAAACCTTTTGTGGTCCTTACTAATATTTAAGATTTAAAGGGGTCCTGCGATCAAAAAGTTTGAGAACTCCTCGCCTAGAAATATGCTGTCTCTTTAGAATGGTAAATGAACCCATAAGAAACTGGCAGATGCGTCTGTCTGCAGTATTGCATCTTTCTGCTTATTTTACATTTTCAACCTGGCAATTCCATTGGTGGTCATTTTTTGTACAAAATATGTTTGCTTAGATTTATTTATGTTTATTACATAGGTATGTGTAAGTTATGTTACTGTAATGTATGTTTTTTGTATTCTGTTATTATTTACTAATGTTTAATTGGTAAAATAAATTGGAAAACAGCATTTACTTAAATAATTTAGAGCATATATAGATCATAGTTGCACAGCCAGAACAAAAAGCATGTTTTCAGAATATAGTGGCATAAGAAAATGTGCATGATGTATTATGAATTGCAAAACATTATTATAGGATGATCCCAAATTTATTTAGAAATAAAAGAATTGCATATATGTGTTATTATTGAATAAATTGGCAGAATACATGATAAAATGCTTATTATTAGATAGTTTTATTTCTGAACTGTAATCCTGCTTTTCCTCTGTGCTCTTTTGCTTATTCCATTGTTTCTAGAATGCTTATCTTTGTAATCAGGAAATAAGATTTAGTCAAATGTTTTATTACCAATAAGAAAAGTCACTGGAGAATCTGAGCTTGGATTAAAGGCAGTAGCTATATGAGTGAACAGATTTTTCAAACATTATATTAAATATTATTTGTAATTCATTTAATATGTTATGTGGGCCCTTTGTTAGGAACATAATCTCTTATTATTTAACTTGGTAAATGAGCAAGTCTTCTTAGAAGTTATTCCACCATAAGTATGAATTTGACAGGAAGGCAGGATAGTCAAATAAAAATACTTACCTTAATAAATGTTTAGAGATAGGGGCTGGGTCATTTTTTTGTTAGAGCATTTTCTGAAAAACCCTTTTTTGTGGAATTTCTTAACTTATTACTGTACATGCATTGAAAAGAATAAAATTTCTTTGTGTTAACTCAGATTCTTACATTAGTTGTTAAGAGCATTTACTCTGGGGTAATAAGGATCTGACTTTTAATCTTGGCTTCACCACTTACTAGCTATTGACACTATGCAAATTATTTAACTTTTATTAAACTATAGCTTCTTTTTCTATAAAGTGAGGATAATAATACTACAGAAATTACCTTACCGGGTTGTTGTAAGCACTGTAAGGTACTACTTGTAAAGCATTTTAGAACATTATCAATACTCAGCAAATATTATTGTCATCAATTTAAATAGGATTTCTTTCCAGTTAGATTGGTTCAAATAGAGACTTGTGGTAGAAATGAAAATTATTCCTTTTTTAATGCATACATGTTTTTCAGAAAATTTAATAAGAAACTACATAGAATGAAAATAATAAAGAAACAAAATTAGCATTGCTATTATGATCGATTTATTATTTTAAAATCATTAATTGGAATTTATTTGCTTACTTAGTTATACTTTATTTTCTTAAGGTAGAAACTTGATTTTCCTTCTGAAATTATAGGTATCCGTGGAGAAATCAATGTAGTTGTCAAAGTAGACCTCTTCAATGATTTAAATCGATTTAGGCAGTCGTCATGTGGAGTTAAATTCTTCTGCAGTAAGTAAATGCATTTTATTACTTATTTAACAATAAATTTAATAATTAATAAATTTGGGAAATTAAATTTATGTTTTAGAAGGTTAGTGGAAAACCTATTATACTTTGGTTTTAATGCCAAAGAGAAAATTGTTAATTTTTCAGAAATAATTGCTATAGCTCCGGGGACTATTTATCTCATTTTAAAGTAAATGATATCTAATTTTTTCCAACTTCATAGAAATTTTTGTTAGGAAAATTTATTGGGGCACACATGCTCGTGATTTTTATGACAGTGTCACTGTGGCCTTTTCCCACTCCTGCCCTTTCACCAGCTGGTTCTCCAGCCTCCACTCTGGCCTATCTACCAGCATGATTAGAAGGAGTTACATTAAACATCACCAGTAACAGTTACTAGAAAGAGTAACAGGTGAAGATTTTTGGATTCTTTTCAGAACCTTAAAGAGAATCCATATATTAATGAAAAAACTTAATATCATATACTTAAACCTTATGTTTTATAATATTGGGCCTAAAGGTAGAGAATTGATTGTTAGAGCTCTCTGCCTGAGAAGAAAATTCAGATACTTTAGAATGACTAGAAACAAAATTGAAAATAAAGGTGGAATGTTTTTGCTGCAGTGCTACAAATTAATTTGTCTTAGAGAAGTTTTCTAGATCTGGATGACTTTTATTTGGGAAGGCAAAATGTGATAGCATTTACTATGTAGTCTTAACTCAAAACCAAACAATTAAGGGAATAAACCTGAACCGGACTATCCTGTATGGCGAACAGGCAGAGTCCACAGTTCATAGGCCACACGTGGAAAGAAAATCACTCCTTATTGAACTATACATGCATAAGTATATTATAAAAAATTGTGGTATAGAACAGGTAATGCACCATATCTGAAACATAGCCTATCCTGCATTGATGTCAGCTGGTCGTCAATAGTCAGCAACAACATAAAAGGGAGAAGGACTTGTACTTTCTCAGTCAATGGAAACAAGTTCCATACTCAAAGACTTCATTCACACACGCTGTCTAAAACTAGACAACTCAGATGTGGAGCCGTTTGTGGTAAATGGATGTGTGTGTGTCTTGCAGAAGTCTCCAGTAGCTTTAAAAGGCATAATTGTTGGACATGAACTTATGGGAGAGCTTGCAGCCACTCATCTAATGCAGATTTTGCCCTTGTACCAATAGGTCAATCTATGAAAAACAAGCTCAGAAATAATTTTCACATATTTGTTTTACTACTTTCACAGAAATTAATATTTTATTGCTGGTTAAATTTCATAAGTTAAAACAAGTTACTTTTGTCAGGCATGTAAAAGATATGACTATATTACACTTTGTATAATTGTAAAAAGGAAACAAATAAAAATCCAGTAGTATTTTACTCTAATACAAGACACTGAAAGATAGGAGCAGAGCACTATAGCCAAGCACTGGTGTTATCCAAAATTACATAGGCTTCTACAGGAATGAAGCCCCGTGAAAACTATGTAATATGGTTTGGAATTGGGCTCATCTAGGCAATTCATAGCCAGTCTGGATTAATAGAGTTGAAAACTCCTAAGTAGTTGAATTAGCTTCAAGGAGCATAGAGACTAGTTTGATGTAGGTGTTCTCAGGTACTCCCCTTTTTAAATCTGACAAGATCTTACTTAAATTCCAATGACATTTGTTGTCCTGCATATTAAATGGGCGTGTTAAGTGGTACAGTGAGTGCTGAACCAGTTAACCACATGACCATGGATTATTAGAAACTTCAGGGCTCTGTGATTCCTCAGATTATGTCAGAAAGGTAATGATTTGATTTTTGAGGCTGCAGTATGTGGTATACAGAACTTTTTCAGAGGGCTTTGAATAAGTTTTGTATTCATACCTACTTTCTACCTATTTATGTAATAATCAGCTAGCTGACTTTGTTTTTTTTAACTCTGTATTCAATGCTGTTTAAGAAGTCCATCGATGGTTTCTAAATTATACAAATGCAGTTTATATTGACTATGCTTACATGAGAGAGGTGAAAGGTCTTGTGAAAGAAAATGATTATTTCTAAGAATAAAATGGAACTTAGAAGAAGACTATTTGAATGGAAGTGTTATTATAATTACATTGAGATTATTATAGTAAAAAGATGTTCTTGTACAATATATCCAAAAGGTAAGAACTTAGTTGTACATTTTTAAGAAATTGAATTTAACCTTTTGATAAATAGAAGCATAATAGACAATTTCTTTTAATAGCAACATCTATTCCAAAGTGCTATAGAGCTGTAATAATTCATGGCTTTGTAGAAGAACTTGTCGTCAATGAAGATCCAGAATATCAATGGATTGATCGAATTCGCACACCAAGGGCATCAAATGAGGCCAGACAGAGACTCATTTCTTTAATGTCAGGTATTTTAAAAAAAAACTTCATTACTGATCGACTTCATACTTCAAACATTTTCACTTCCTTTTGACATGCTGTAAAATTTTACAGTGAAGATTGTAAATTATAAGTGACTGATTCTCTACCCCTGGCCCCATTCTCCTGAACACACATTATGTTGCCATCCTGTAACAAGAATAAATCTGAATCAGAAGCTTATAGTTCCTTCTTCACTAGGAAGTAAAAGGATATTGTGCTCATGAAGTGGCATAGTGGAAAGTGCCCTGAGCAAGGAAGTAGGAAACTGGGTTCTAGTTTTTCTGTCTCTAGCATTTATTTGTAATCATAGTTTAGGTAATTGCTCTAATGCTTTTTGTTCAAATGTTGCTTTTTCATAGTCCTTCTCTATTTGTGGCTCCTTCTACGCCTTCCTGCCACTCTTAATGACTTTTTTTTTGAAGAATGTATTTATCATCTAAAATTCATATTTTTGTGTACACACATATATCAGACAATAAATGTTATATTTATATATAACAAATTTATATTTTAAATAGAAAATACAAATATATTTATACTTATTTTAATATTAAATTAATTATATTGATATTTATAAATAAGTATAAATAGGTTATATTCATTTAATATTACATTTTTATATTGATATTTATAAATAAGTATAAATAGGTTATATTCATTTAATATTACATTTTTAATGTATTAAATATATAACTATATGTATTACATTCTACATATGTATAGTAAATGATATGTAATCATATTGTATAAGTTGTATTATACATTATATTAGACTATATTATGTTGCTATGTAGTATATGTTATATTTATATTATATTTAATACTTGTATTTGTTTACCTGTTATTTTTCTGTTTCTCTCACCATTGTGTAAACTTCATCAGATTTGGGGCTTTATCTTTCTAGTTTGTCCCCGTATCTGAACTCTAGTATGTAGAAGGAGGAATGCCAGACACACAGTACACAAATCATTTGGTAAATGAACGTATGAATGAGTGAAGCTTACCTGCCACATCTGTAAAACATAGTTAATAATATCTTACTTCCCTGAAAATAGGAGTATTAACCAGATAATCTTTTAGGTTTCCTTCAAGTTCTAAAATATCTATGATTTTTTCAACTCTTTTTTGTTACTATCATATCTAGTTTTATATTATGAAGCAGAATGTCTTCTTCCTCTTTTGTAGGTGAACTGCAGAGGAAGATTGGCTTGAAAGTACTTGAAATGAGAGGAAATGCAGTCGTCGGATACTTACAGTGTTTTGATCTGGAAGGTGAATCTGGGTTAGTGGTACGAGCCATAGGAACAGCGTGTACGCTGGATAAATTAAGTAGCCCAGCAGCGTTCCTTCCTACGTGTAATTCTCCATCCAAAGAAATGAAGGAGTAAGTATGAATCAGTGAACTGTTCTTATGGACCTTTTTATTTTTTACCTATACATTTTCATTTGATTTGAAACATTTTAGCAGTGTTCAACATACATTTTTTTCCTATGGTGATTTTTCTTATTAGAGATGACTGTCAACATTTGACGCTTAAAACTGTTTAGATATTCCTCATATTTATAGTCTTAATAAGAAGTTCAAATTAAGTAATGTAAAATTAAACTTATTCCAGATCTTTAGACACTGTATATCTAAAGCAGAAAATGAATATTTATGTGTTGTGTAGAATTTTACTTATTCTCTTGGGAATACTTAAAATCCTACACCTGATGATTTAATTATGCTTATTATTAGCAACATATTATAGAAAGCAGGAGAGGTTGACTTGTGCATGGGTCTCAAACTCTAATGTCTACAGAGGCCAAGCAGTTTATATAAATAAAATAATTGGGTATAGTTAAATAGGTAATACTGGGGACCGTGTAAAGCAGATGTTGGCAAACTTTTTCTGTAAAAGGCCAGATAGTAAATATTTTAGGCCCTGGCCATATAGTTTTATCTTCATTTTCCAGAAAAAGGAGTTTCCTGATCTTGCTCTAAAGGAATTTAGACTCATATATTTGAAAAAACTATGTGTGATCCAACAAAAACTTCCCCTGGCTGGATTTGGCCTTGTATGTATTATCATTCCAAATTGGTAGTGCTGTCAAGAGAGAATGTTTGAAATGAAAACTTTCTGTCATATGATTGGGGTAAGGGGGACAATCCTGTTGGGGACTAGAAGTGCTGGCTGACTATTCTACATAGCAAAGGACAACTCCATCTTAAATGCCAATAGTACTTCCATTGAGAACCACCGATCTAGAGATTTTTCTAGATCAAGGGTCAACAAACTTTTTCTGTAAATAATTAGAAGGTACAGGTAAATAATTTAGTCTTTGCTAACAGCATCTACTCAACTCTGCTGTTGTGTGAAAGCAGCCATCAACAATATACAAATTTATGAGTATGGCTGTGTTCCACTAAAACTTATTTCCTTACAAAACAGATGGCAGGATGGATTTGGCTTGTAGTGTGTAGTTTGCTGATTCTTCTCCTGTATCATCAGGGAGTCAGAATTCTGTAGTCAGAAAACCTAAAATGTTTTCTTGTTTAGCAATAGTCTAGAGAGGTTGACTAGAAAACAAAATTTTTTTTAAATGACATTTTTTAAAATGAGATTTTCTCGTTTATCTTAAGCTTATTCTTTTTGTTTAATTATTTCCTTTCTTATGGCATTTAGTTATTTGGATTAAATTTTAGTCACAAGAAGGAGAGCACATATATTACCTAATTTTATTTGGAAATCGGTTACAAGTATAACTTTTAAATAAATTGGAAGAGTAAATTTTCTTTATGTTCCATTTAAAATGTGTCTTAAAAAGATATAAACTGCCTGCTGCTACAGGTAAAGTCAGATTGCAGAGGTAATTTTTTGAGGGATTCGATTTTATTTTCTCTTTTCATAGTAAAGTTAAGTAAAGACCAGGATCCCTCCTTCTCCTGCTATCCTTCAGCTTATCTACACTGCCTGAAGCAGTCTGATTTTTGCAGCTGTGATGTGTAAAGTTTTCCTCTTTTCACTAAATTTCCTAGTGGGAAGAGAAAGCTGTATTACTTTGTTAGTGCCTTAGAACAATATGTGGGTCCTGGGAGAATAAGTCTTGTCCGCATCTAAGAAGTGTTTCAATAATGTAAATTTTCTGGGATTGTGTAAGTTTTCTCCTTTTCTAATTTTGTTGTGGCTGTTTGCTTTAAATTGTCAAATACTCACACCATGAAGAATTTAAGTTATTTCATTAAGATTTTCTACCTACGTCATGATACTTAAAAAAAAAAAAAAAAAAAAACAACAATAAAATACCGCAGTACTCAGGCTGCTTTATTTCAACTGGCTTCTTTGTATTGTTGATAATGAGTCAATTTGAGTGCTAGTTTAAAATTGTTTTGTGATTCAGTTGATTCTAATTATTCTGATATTGTAACATTATGGATTTTAGACAAATTGGATAAAAGGTAGTTTGGAATATATTACTGTCTGAATGGATTTAGTACTAGAAAGACCACTATGGTATCACTTACTGTATAGCAGCCTTTCATGCAAGGAAACTGATAAGAATTAGAACTCCACAAATACTTTATGGGGATGCCTCAGTGCATTTGGATTTTAATGCGATGTCATAATTTGAACATTTTACAATGTTTATTTTGTTAATTTTATTTTATTAATAGTGTATTCTACTCCATCAGTTTTTTTTTTTCCTTTTAGATGTTTAGTGTAATGCACAATAGAAATCTCTGGTGTTTCCTAGCTGAACTATTTTGATGGTAGAAAGTACATTTAAATATGATTTATTGCTTCTCTACTTTAGAAAAAAAGTACTCTCTAAAAGACAAGCTATATTTTCTCCTCTGTATGGCACTGATTCTTAGGCATTTTAACTTCGTTAGTTACATCATCTGAGGAAGAAAAAACATAAATAAAACCACTCAGTTGTTTTTGTACAAGTAAGACACCAGTGAGATGTTTGATTTTTAATAGTTATATTAAACACATTTTTAAATTAGCAACAAAAGTAGAAACATTTATTCTATTGTAAAATCAGTGATATTTTCAGAAAGTAGTCTGTAGAACCTATGAAAGACTATGATTGCTAATTAATGATAGCTCATGTTTAAAACTTGACAAATTGTGATTGTTGAGAATGTTCCCTAGACAATGGAAAAGAACAAAAGGCCAGGAAAAGTTGGCTTCTTGTCTCACTCTTAATTTGAATTCTTAAAAAATGGGGATATGATAGTTTTTCAGTATATTCATATATGATTCTTCTCACCTTGTTGTGCATAAGGGAAGGCATTGAACAGTGAAATAATTGCTAATTTGAAGTCTAAAATTCTTATATAATAAACCTGTTTTCCCCAATCAATGTAACTGTCCTTTTAGCCTAATTTCTTTGTGAAAAATTTAAATGTTATATATGAATGTATATCTGTATCTGATCTAAATGTATCTATACATGTGCAGATGTGGTCCAATGCAGGATATAAGTTGATATCTTAGACAATTTCAATTCAGAGGGTAGTTTAAATAAATTCTGTTTAACTTTAAATAATATATTATTCTGTTTAAGAGCTAGACAAAAATCATTTACATTGCTTTATTAACATGTTTTTTAAAAAACATTTTCCTTGTTTTGTTCCCAGTGTTACCTGGTTTTAAGCTATATACTTGGTATGTTAAAATATGGAATGTTTATATCTTCTTATATCCATTCAGTTCACTCATATCTGTTTATGTTGTCGTTTTTTATATCCTTAAGTACCCCTGTCTTGAGATTCGAGACACAGTTTTGTTAAACTTTCTTCATAGAAAAAATAATTATATCAGCAATTATTCATATGTCAGTTTCAAAGGTAATATAAGAACTTAGTATTTGACTTTTCACTTTTATGGGTGTTTTCTCCCTAAAATATTGTATAGTAACTTCTATGGTGATCAAAATAATAACAAACATTATAAAGAAACTTAAAATCCAAATCTTAGTTTTTTTTAAAATTTAATTCCACTGACAATTCTGCTTGCTATATTCTTACTCAGTCCTAATTTATTAATCTGATCTTTTATAACTCTCCTAATGAATGAATATTTAGCTTTTTAAAAAAAAAATTTCAATTTGATTTTTTGCATGGTAGGGATTAAAAAAACAATTCCTCTCCTTTAACTAAAGCTCCTTTGAAATTATTTTAACATAACTTTGCTATCTGTCGTATGTATTGTTTTCTTTTCTTCCACTTTGACCACAAATTCCCTCAGGTCTCCGCTGGTTCATCCTCCAAGCCACGGATGCCGCTCGACCCACAACAGCCCCATTCACACTGCTACTGGCTCACGACTTACTCAGAACTTCTCTGTGTCTGTTCCCACTCTCATCTATACTGGTACGAGACTGCTCAGACTCCGGAGCTGGGGAAGGCAGGCCACGGGCAGAGTGGCTGCAGAGGGCAGGCAGGCAGGTAGCATAGGCAGGTACCACAAGTCTTGGCTTCCTCCTTTTCTTACTTGAAGTCCAGCTGCAGTGAAAAAAATCTTATATTTAGCTAACAGAGGCACTAACTACATGGAGGTTAAAGTGTTCTTCCAGCTTCCAAAGTCTCTTCCATAGATCCTCCAAGGGCCCTATCTTGTATAGGTATACTCTGTTTTTAGGAGAATCCTCCAGTATGTATTTTTGCCATTATAACTACATTTGGTTAGAAATAAAATTGATGATTGGATTCTAATAGCTGCCAAAGTTTCTGATTTGCTTATTTTCTTGGTGTACAAAACTTGTTATATAGTAGGGTCTGTTTCATTCTGTGGAAGAGAGCTGTTGGAAAACAGGTAAGCAATTATGCTGCATAAAATGCAATGTTTCTGTGTAGCTATATTCATTTTCCTCTCTGCTGTGTTTTTAGCTGTGGCACTCTTGATGCTATAGGATAAGGAAACATTTTTCTTTCGAAGATATTTGTGTGTGTGTGCAAATATAAAAACAACTGTGAATATTTACACACACCACTTGCAGTCATTTTTTCATTTGTAACTTAAAATAAAGCATTGTTTATTTGAAAGTATTTTCAGTCATGTATTTATTCTTTTTGTTTACTTATCCTTTTAATATTTTTTACTTCCTTAGTCTATCATTTCATTCTTTTTTGCTTTTTTACTTGGCTTATTAACTGTTTCAATGCAGATAATTATTTGTCTGAAGAATGATGAATGGTTAAACAGCAATTGGTTGTCTTTGGCCTCATACCCAGCTCCACACTTAAGAAATGACTATTGGCCCTGCCCCAATACTTTCCTGGTGTTTGGATCATGCTGCCTTCATCAAGTCCTCTGGCACATGATTACTTAATATTTCTCCACCTTCTTCTGGCAGGATTCCCTTCAATGAAGAGCCCAACCCCAATACTCACTCATCAGGACCCTCAACCCCTCTGAAAAACCAAACTTATTCCTTTTCACCTTCCAAGTCCTACAGTCGACAGTCCTCTTCTTCTGACACAGATTTGAGTTTGACACCCAAAACTGGTAAGGCGCTTCCACCCACCTTTTCTTTATTCTTTTTTTTTTTTCAAATTTGTTTCTCTTTCATATTAGCTTTCCATCCAAGCCTTTTTTCCTGTTTTTGGCATTTAAGTTAAAAGATAATGTGAATACTAATTATTTTCAATTACTACAATTAAAATATGAAAATTTTGTGTAGTTCAAAAATCATGTTGAGAGATCTACATTTTGTTGATTTAATCATAGTGTAGATGTGAAGATCTTTTTGCATGTAGATACTTTTCATGCTCAAATTAAGAGGAATAACATTTTAAAACATTTGAATACAAAGTAAGACTACTAACTTGCAGTCCTTAGGCAGTGTAAGCATTTTGAATTGTTTCTATGTCCAAATTCTAAGATTTTATTATGAAAGAAATATTAAGAACAAGTAGAATGGTTATATTGGAGTATATATAACTATCTATTAAGTTCTTGTTATTTAAAATGTTTGATTTTGCTAGTCTTACTCTAGATTAGAAAATAGCAGTTTTGCTTTACTTATTCTTGCATATTTTTCAATGTATAGAATTTATAATTTTTCCTTCTGTGTGCATTTTGAGAATCTTTGAGTTTTTATGAATGTTTTATGACAAAAATTGATAAAAAATTAAACTAGTTCCTTACTCCATAAAATAGAATTAACTTATTAATCATGAAATTAATATTCTCAAGAAAAATAAACAGTAAACAAAACATTTAAAAGTTAATAGTTTATAATTTTTGTAAATAGTATTTTTGGCAGTTTTCTTGCCAGATTGATGAAAACATTTTGCATAGTTCTTATTTGTGTTATTTTAAATTTATCTTTAATAACCTTATTTTTGTGTTAGACAAGACATTTATAAAAATGACCTCAGATTTTACAAAGGCAATGAAAAGAAATCTAATTCTAGAACCAGTGCTACTTCCAAAGTAAAGAAAGAACATTAAAAACATAAGCCTGGAGATTTAATATCTATTTTAATGTTGTCATAAAGATAATCTGAATACCTAATTCTTTAAAAAGAACAGCTTTATTTTACAACATCTAAAAATAAATGATATTTGATGACAGTGGCTGCATTGGCATATGGCATCTTAACCATAGTCATGTCATAAAATGTAAAATGGAACCACTCAAATTGTAGCGGGTTTTTTTTTTTTTTTTTTTTAAATAAAGAATGAGATTCTGGCCTTGAATTTATGACAATCAAAACAAGAAAGACATAGTATTTGAAGAATAAGTTTTCTTAAAAATATTTTTGAGGCTCTGCCCATTGACTGTTTATTTGTATATTCCAGGCCACTTTCAGATATTCTTATTTTTATTTTTCTTTGCCATACCACAGATACATTTTTGAAAGTATTTCCTTGGTCTTTCTATTTCTTTTTTAAAAATTCATCATAAAGGCCAAGCCTAAAGAAGATTGTCAAGCAATAAATTAACTGAAGCTCTTCTCTTAGCTTTCCTAGTAGGCAGTCAGTTGTATTACCAATGAAAATTGTTTTGCATTTTGCTTCCTAGCTCTGCATTTTCAGTTTTTAAAAATTCATTTATGAGGTTATTATTCCATGTATTTCTATATTTATAAGCTACCTCTAAATAAATAATTTTCTTTTGCCGATAATTATTTGCAACCTCAATAGCATATTTGTAGGATATTAACCATTTTTAGGCCTTTGGCTTTATCATGAGTCCCTGAATATCTTCAAATACTCCCAAGGAGCATTCCCATTTCTTGTGGAGATTTAAAATGACAAAATTATGATTGTTCTAAAATTTCTAAAACTAATTCACCATGTATTTCATGATTCTCTGCCTTCTGATTTACCTATACAAAAAAATCAGTCTCTTGAGAAATAGAATAGATAACCTAATTATGATTGATTTATTATATGTAAACTGGGGAGCCAAAAATAGAGTTAATAAACCTTAGATTGAGGAAGTTGTTTTTTTCCCATTGGTAGTTAAAGCTATCACCTGTTTTTCAGATAGATTTTGTTTTTAAAAAATTCAGTCTACAGCCATGCTACTCTGAACAAGCCCAATCCCGTCTGATCTCGTAAGCTAAGCAGGGTTGGGCCTAGTTAGTACTTGGATGGGAGACCACCTAGGAAGAACTAGGTGCTGTAGGTGTAAAAAATAAAAAATAAGGGATTATAAACTGACAAGGTCCTTGCAATCCGTGAGGTCAACCAAAGGTTGCCTTGCCTAAAAAAAAAAATTTTCACATTGATTTATTTCTAATAAATTCTATTTTTTGACATTTTACAGGGTTTTTTTTCCTCCATTTTTTTCCCCAAGTACTCATCTAGTCACAGCAGAATTTTAGAATGCTATTAATAGGATATTGATTTGACACCTAACTCAAGCTGATTTCTACTAAAAAAATTTCTACTAAAAAGTCAGGATTTTAACCATGTATAGTTTTTGTGATCCAGAGGGTATTTGGCTCTTATGTACTCAAATCTTTGTAAATGCAAGCACTACTATGGTCAGATTTGAATAGATAAAATTTTAGAGAGAAAAGTATTAACATACATCTTGAAATTAGACAGAAGTTAATATTTTATTTAAAATTAATAATGGCAACTGCTTAAAGTGGTACTGTTTGATTTTTGTGTGTGTGTGTGTGAGTATTCAGTTTAAATACTCAAAAGGGATATGTTTTAGGAATATTTGAAAAACTGTGCTTTACCACTTTAAATAAGTGTTTACATTTGAGGCAACAAGTTTACAAATTTACAAATTTGTAAAATGTGATATGTTTTAACCTTATACATTCTTAACAAAAAAGAGCAGGCAATTTAAGTGTTTTTAAGAAATCAACTAAAAGTGATTAGAATGGCATAAAAACATATTAGTGGTTTAAAAAATTTTAATAAATGTAAAGTTTATAAATGTTTTGTTAAGGTTTAGACTATGCCTTTTATTTATATTACCTTGGATAGGTGGTCTCGCTAATGACTTTATATGCTTAGTGTAATTTGTGTATGCATTTTAAAATTCATTTTTACTGTTATGTTTTGCTTCATCATTGCTTTCCTTATCCTGCATTTTCTGATCATCTTCTGAATCTGCATCTTTTCTCTGCTACTTTCCTCCACAGCACCTTACCCACAGGGGCCTAGGATTTACCTGTGTCCCAGCTCCCCCTTTCTCTCTTGTGGGTCCCTTCATCTTAAAAAGTCCTGTCTCCTCCTCTCGGAATCTAGCCTTCCCCCTCATCATTCTAGCCTTGTCAGCCCAGTTCTGAGGAAAAGTGTTTCTTTCAGTGAAGAGCTGTTCCTGGCTGCTTCTGGTAGGATCACATTATGTCAGCTTTTTAATCCCTTTATTTTGAATCATCTTTGAAAAAAAATATTTCATACTACAAAGAAGTAGTGGGTATTTTTACACAGGATGTACTTCTTATTTTTCTTATTGGCAGACAGATTTAAATGATTGGAACTATCATGAGGACATGATTGAGGATTACTTGATGGATAATTATGAATAGTCTACTAAAATTATTTTATATGTAATGTTTCCAAAATTATTAGGTTGTCATTACTAGCGTTTGTGTTTTAGATGCTTTACTTTCTTTCCCTTTACACCAACTCTCTTCACATTGGACCTGTACCATCATGTTGCTAAACCATATGGTTACATTAATAAATTATTCTGTTTGAATCAGTTTAAGTCTCATTTTGGTAATATTCTTTCACTATTTTTTTTCTGTCCATTGCTTTAATTTTCAAATTATTCTGCTGTATTTTCTGATATTTCTTTTATCTCTACAAAATTACATTTTATTTTATGGCTTTCAAAATGCTTCATATATAGATCTTAGTTTCATTTATATGTTTAGTATTGTATAGTCTCAAAATCATGTTTAGGTTATTGCAAGAAAAGTATATTTCCTTTTTTTTAAAATAATAGAATGAGACTATACATATGCTAATCTTTGTTTCCTTATCCAAGAACAGCTAAAAATCTAAAAGTAAATTAGTTACATTTTTAAGTTATTATAGTAAATCTGACCATTGTATCTTCAGTTTGAAAGGGTGGGATTGAACTGTTAACTCTAGTCTGTAGAGATTAATTGGCTTCTCACCTGTCCCTTGCTTTCTATAATTCTTTGACCATAGTTGGTCTATTGGTATTATCAAAAGAATAAAGTAAGGTAGGGAAAGAAATTTAAAATGAAGCCTTTAAAAAATACACCTAACAGATTGGGAAATGTAATTCTTTCATCCATAACTATACATTTGTGATGTGTCTATTATGTGTCTGTGATTTTTAGTTATGTAAAACAATTTATGTTGATTTTTACAAATGAGTGTGGAAAACAATGGATATTAATACTGTTTTGTCATGAATGTTATGTTTAGGAATGGGAAATTATCAGAAAATTGATTTCACTATATTTCAAAATTGCTTAAAATTCACGCTCTTTAGAGAATTTTGGAATATTTTAAGTCAGCACAATTTGTGCTTTCCCTTTCTGTATTTACTTTTAAATAAACATTTAATATTTCTCTTATTTCTTTTGCTATTCTTAAATTAACATAAGTAATTGGTATTATCTTGATTATTATTGATTAGAAAACTCATCTTTTAAAAATTGAATGTTATATAAAAATTCCACACCTTAACATAATTAAAAAAAAATTAGAGCAAATTAAGTCTAAAACTAGTTATGATTGATAGGACTTTGACATTTTGCTTTATCAAATAAACTTTTTGAATAAAATAGGGTAAAATATGTGCTTAGTTGCCATCGCAGATATTTTAAATGTTTGGATCATTTTAACAGATTTTGACTTATGGTATTTATGAAGATGAATGCAGTTAACCTTTATGTTTCTATAGTTGTTTTTTGGTTATTTATGTACTGATGTTCTGTAGGAATGGGAAGTGGTAGTGCTGGAAAAGAAGGGGGGCCATTTAAAGCTCTTTTAAGACAACAGACTCAGTCAGCACTGGAACAGAGGGTAAGAGTCACTCAAGATTCTTTATTCTTATACTGTCAATGTGATTTTATTATCATGCTTCCATTAGTACTTTTCCATACTAATTTTGGTTATGTACCTGTAATATTGTAACCTCAAGTCCAATATGCATTTAAGGAACCAAAGTAATTTGTTTATGAATAGTTACTTGTAATTTGGAATAATTTTACAACTATCTTTTCTTCTGTCTTTTATTAGAAATAGTCTTTTTGGAAATAACCACTGAATGATGAAATCATTTCTAATTTTATGTTGAAGTTATATAAAATAAATCAGACATTTTTCTAGAAAAATATTTTAGTTTAATTATTTTAAAAATAATTCTTTAGTATATTTATACATTTATTTGCTGAGATTGTTTTTATTACTGGCTAATCTAAGGATAAAAAATGTACAGATTTCATATTTATACAGATTAATATAAATAATGTAGTTGTTCAGTATGTGAGTATATCTTTATTTTAAGTTTAATGTTTTATTAAATATGTTAAATAAGAAAATGAATAGTTAAAGTTTTTGGATGATTTTTCTCTTTTTATTTTTTATTTTTGTATAAACTTCATTGCTAAGGGAGGATCGCCTCATAGGTTCTGTAGAAGGCGGGTATGTTTCTGAACATGTGTGAGAGCCTATTTCTTGTATTGGTAGCTTTTCTAGTTTGAATCTTGATCATTTAAGTTTTATTTAAGCTTTTAACAAATGTTGCCAGCTTTTGTTTTCTTTTTGTAACGCGGTTTGTTTCTTTTTTAATTTAGTAGCACTATGAAGCTCATTTTTCTCCTACTTAACTAATACAGTGCATGATTTTATATGTCATGTCTATTATTTTAAAGCACATTTCCATAGCTCTCATTATGTTTGATTTGGAAGTTATAAGCATTTATAGAATTTTTTTACAAGTTCTATTTCACATTAGCATTTTAAAAAAAGATGAAATAACAAATACCTGAAAAAGGATGCATTTTATAAAACAAAGGTATTTCTTTTCTAGAGGTTGGCTTTTAAGAACACTAGTGTTTTTCAGATCTTATTATTATAAACAAAACGATTAATTTTTTTTTTTACACTTTTTTTCCCTTGTGCTGACAGTATCTGTGAATGCACTGTTTGCCTTTTAGACAAGGCTGAAGAGAGCAGAGATGAACTAAGCAGAGTGATGAGACTTTAGCTGTACCCATTTCTTGGTCTTGTCCTCTATCAAGCAGCAGTTGCCTTTCAGCTGCACTCACAGCTGGCAGGCATAGTGATTACTGCCACCAGAAAGCCCACCTAAACATTCAAACTATCCACCGAAACCAAATATAGAGAAAGACTAAAAACATGGGGAAAAGAGGGTCAGAGTGAAGATGTGTGTCTATTTATCATTTCTTAGTCTAGAATGCTCTTACCTCCTCTTCCTACCAGTTTTATATTCTCTACAGAGTCTCTTACACTGGGAATATTTCCTATAATCTAATTATCATTCTAGATTTCACAAGAACAGAAAAACTTGGATTGCCTTGATATTCGATATAATGAGAATTTGCCTCTATGTTGTGCCTGTGACTTAACACTCTGTACTAAGTAAAAACTTTTAAAAGCATCTAGCTTTAAAAGAAAGAACTCTAATCAATGAAAATTATTTTGGATTTAGTTTGGATAAAATTTATGTTTTCAAACATGCTTTTAAACATTCTTAAAAGTTTGGACACATTAATACCCTGGGCATACATTACTAGATAATCTTAATGGAATTAACAGCAAAGATGTAGAGAACTATAGTTTTCATTTACAACTTTGTAAAACCTGAGTTAGTAATATATGCTAACCTTGAAGTCACAGTTACCTGAGTTTATGAGACTACCTCTCTACCCTGTGGATGAAGTAAATAGAAAAAGCATTATCATCCTATTCATCTGTGGCTGCCATTAGTGTGGCTTTGTTTTGGGACAAATTTATATAGAAGTATAAAGAGATATGCTTAACTTTGGAATGTATATTTTTCTTAAATAAAGAAACCTAGTTGACTTAGTTTAACCTAGTGTTTCCTAATTATATTTTGCCATGGAATCTTTCATTTAAATACCTGTGAGTGAGGATCACACTCTGGAGAAGCACTGATATAAAGCCAACTCTTTTTAGAAGAAGAGGTAAAATTATGTAATAAATTATAGTAGGAATCTGGCATGGAGTTTTATATCTAGAAAGTTACTCTGATCTCTTGGAATAATAAAAAGACTATTTGATTAAAAATAAACTATTTGAACATCTTCTAAGAAAAATCTTATTTAAATCTTAAAAATGATACTCTCCTTGTGTTTTTAGAATTATCACCTAGCCTGTCTTGAGCACATGCTATTAAATAGATTTATGCTGTATGCACTCGGTTTATGTCAAAGCATCAACATACGAAGTCTTATCTAGGTACCACAGGGCAAGACACTTTAAGTAGAAGAGGTTCACAGAGCATATGTCTTCTACAGTTCCTAAAATTTTCATCTAAACATTAAAAGTGGGGGATGCCTCGGCTGATCTTAAGGAAGCTGTTCTTTTCAGTGGGAGAGAACCTGTTAATTCATCAGTTATAATAAGAGAACAGAAATTAAAATCAACTTTTTAACTTAGTGTTTTAACCAGAAATGACAAGAAGCCAGATGATAAGGTTTGTTACTCAGAGTCTAGTCTTTCTCAAACTCAATTTTCACTTAAAAAAAATGGAGATAATAGTACCTCCCTCATAGGATATGGGAAAGTTTTAAAGTGTAGTTTTAAGGTACTTTGCAAAGGGTTGCTGCATTGTAAGCACTCCATAGTAGTCACTGGGGAGGATGATGGTGATGATAGGTATTTCACAGTCAGCTGTAGATATCAGCATAGCTCTTCTGAGAAGGTTGTTTGAAGATGTAGTTTAGGTAAAATAACTGCCACTTTTATTTGGGTTAAATTTTTTGTGTTAAAGTGAATGGATGTGCTGATTGACCTAACTGGGCACATGAAGGACAGAGGTTAAGTTGACAGAATGGGCCTCTGCCTCTTTGGACCTCCATTCCCTTACTTTTTCTGCTATGACCACTCTATTATAATGCTTTCCTTCTCATCACTTTATCCCATCTTCCGAAATTTTGAGATAGAGTCAATCCCAAATAGAGAAGTCATTTAGGTTCATTTTACGCATACTTAATCTAAAGTCTTATATACAGACCTTTTTTCAATATGTGAATTTATCCAGTTGATATCGTAGTTTCAGAAAGGAGTATTACTTTTCCATTTAGCTTATTTTCAGTGTCTCTTGTCCAGAATATTTAAAATGTTTAAATATAAAGAGTAAATGTAAAGTGTGATTTTATATTATTCCTCAGTATTTTGAGGAAATTAAAAAACTTTAGTATTGCTAAAATTGAAAAAAAAATTAAGATTTATCTTATTAGGTAAAATACTAAAGTTTCTAATAACATAAGCTTACCTGTACATTCTTCATTTAAAACTTATATTAAAAAAATTCAGATGGCAGTAAGGAGGCATTTTGACTAAACATTTTATAATACATTTAAGTGAAATTTCTCTTCTGTCTTCTCCCTTCTCTTCCTTTTCCTTTGCCTGTCAGCTGGACCAAAGTGACCCACTTGTATAGATTGTTTTTTTTTTTACTTTTTTTTTTTTTTACATAGCTTGGGTTTTCTTGCTCTTATTAATTTAAAGATTATTTTAAAATTGTAACTGAATTAATATCTAAATATGTGTGTGTATATATAAGCCCACATTTTATACAATATACACACATTTTATACAATATCTTCATGGGTTACTGAGGTTACAGGACTGTTTGCCTTTGTGCTGAATGACTCCAAGTGGCCATGCTTTGTGAACTATGCTTTAGTGAGTTCATATTCTTCATGCTTTAAGTTTGTATTCTCCAGTCAGTAATCTTGCTGCTTTCAATATACCTGCTTTTAATCGTATCCTGTATCTCTTTGTCTCCTGGTTTTTATTTGCTTCATTTAATCTACCGTGGTCTAAAAAAAAAAAAAAATATTGATTTTAGAATATGTCCTTAAAGTTTTATTTACACACACACACACACACACACACACACGTGTGTGTGTGTGTGTGTGTGTGTGTGTATTTACTATATGCCATAGTATGACTATAATCTGTGAGGATCTCTTATGAAAAAAATATATAAACTTTACTATTTGGAACTGTAGCAGTTGTTTTTATTGCTCAGAGCCCTATTTTGTTTATTTTTCAATTATCAGTTAGGTTCTGAATAGCTAAGGCTACTGGTAAGTGACTTCTGGTTAAGTGAGCTACATTAATCTCGCATCCAGGCAAGTCAAATATTTAGTTTCCCTGACACATCCAGTTTGTATAATGTGAGAGATCTCTATATTTGGGCAGCTACAGGAGCTCGCCTTTCTTCCTGGGTTCCATTTCAATGAATTTCCTTTCTCTACCATTTCTCTTTTGTATGCTTCTCTTTGTCTTTAAATTAACAAGGAGAATTGATGTCCTTCAGAGAGAAGGGGAGAATAAAGCTTCAAAGAACAAATAGTATTGTATTGCCTCCCTTGTTGTCATCTACATACCTCTCCCCTTTCTTTAATATACACTTATGACCTTATATTTTCTCCTGCTGCCCTAGTGTTGACATTGTAAATAATCTCACATAATGATTCTCTACCCACCTCAACTTGATATTTCCCATATCTTCACCTTTCTATGTATCTCTTATCTCGCAAGGTCATCCTCTCATTCCCCCCTCCTTCAGTCCCACATTCTTTTGAATCTCTTGCCCTAGACCTTCAGAGTCTTTACCAGTAGTCTGGGATTGGGTATGCATGTGAGGGGGAGTCCACCCCACTGAGGGGCTGGGGAATCCCTTCATCTCATTGCAGTTATATCAGAGTAGAAGACTGATAGGAAGGAAGTGAGTGTTTATCTCAAATTGGAACTCAGAGCATTTTTCTCATTGAAAATTAATAAAAAGAGGGATTCGATTCTATATAATGTGATCTATATGGGAAAATGAATTTGAAACTCTAAAACATCCAAGGAAACTTAATTACAAAGCATGTGTAATGTATAATTGGTAGCCTTTTCTTAAGGTATAGAATTCAGTTCATGATAAATTTTACAACAAGCAAATTTTTTGTATTTTACATATGGTCAGTTCTATTTTCCCGCCATTCTTTCTACTAGGAATTTCCATTTTTTACCCTGACGGCGTTTCCTCCTGGATTTCTCGTGCATGTTGGGGGAGTTGTTAGTGCACGCTCTGTGAAGCTTTTGGATCGTATCCACAATCCTGGTATGTTCTTTAAAAATTTGTTTTCAGTGTTTCATTTACTTAGATTATGATTATTGAAGTGATTTTTATAATGTTTTTTTAAGCCAAATATATCTGAAAGAGAAATGAAAAAGTATAAACTGACACGTGTTGCTTTAAAATATTTGCAGTCATCTTAATTAAAAATAATCAAACTAAGTACAACTTAGTCATTTTTTTTATACAAAACAGACAAATCTTGATTCATTTTTGGCCAGGGTGATTCTTTGAGGGAATCCTTAAGTAACTTTTTAGTCAGCTGTTTTCTTTGACCCAAGTAGGTAACAATTTACAATGTGACCATTGTCGCTAAGGTGTTAATTCTTTTCGCTAGCAATAACTATAGATTATTTGAGTCATATCTTTATTCCCCCCAAAAGTATTCTTTTAAAATATAATTGTAAACATTGTGTAGAGTATTTAAGATTTAATGAAAAAGCAACTACTGTCTGATTCTTTGGTTTCTTTTACGTAGCTATTTGTTCTAGATAAGCAAACAAGTAAGAATAGTAGCTCACTTTTTTAAAATATGGGGCCATGGTTATAAAATAAGAAAGTCCTAGTAATTTTAGGCCCTTGGATTAAAAATGCTTTGGTGATTTTTCTAAATCTAAATAAGCACGATAATTGTGGTAGGAACTTTTTATATGGAATGTGTTCTTGCATCTCATTGATGCAATACCCAATAACTTGCTTAAGTCACTTATTTTAATGACATGCCTTAAACCTGAAATTACAGTAGCATTTTTATTTGGCATATAAACATATAAATTGTTACTTCCAATAACCTCTTTTCGAGGCTTGCACTGGACAGTTACAAAAAGAGTAAAATGCTTTGAGATTATTGTATGCAAAATATTCTTTTAAAATTAAAAAAATTAACCTGTGCCCCGTGGTTTGATGTCATTTGAGTTAATAATTATAGAGAAAAGAATGGAATTTTTCTAGATCCTGAGCAAGATTTCAGAAAAGCAATACTAGCTAGGATTATTTTACTCTGAGGCTGAGCAAATACATCTTTTAAGCATCAGTCTTCTCTTCTTCCTTTATGGTTTGTCCCCCTCCTCTTTTTCTTATTTTTCTGGTCAATTAAAGGTCTTTTCTTCATGTAGTATTTGTACATTGTACAATAATTAAAGGCAAATTTAGACTGATGCCAGCTTAATGTATTGAGACCTTGAAGACTATGCCAAGTTCCATATTTCTGTGTTTAGGAACTTGAATTATTTGGAAAGCGCAAGGAAGTATAGGGTTAAGATACCCGACATTGGTTATGTGACCCAAAGTTAGTTACCTGAGTTCCCGTGGACCACTGACTCAAATATTTTGATAGATGGCACCTACTGATATAATAACTTCAAAAATAGTTTCAGAAATTTTTCGATTATTAGTGATATCTTCAGTTTACTGAAAACATTTTGATTTTATTGTTGCTTCCATGTACTCTGAGTAAGCTGTGGAGTCTGGGAGAACAAAGGAAGGTTACATAAATAAGTTTAAATAGAGAGCTATATTTACAATCATACAACTTTTTACAAAAAACTGCTTTATGAGGTTTATCATACTTGCCAATTTGTTCTAGCTGTGTAAGAAATGTAAGAATCCAGGCCCAGGGAAGAAAATAGAAATCCTTACTACAGGATACATTTTGCATATTATAATTACCAGCTTATCTATTCTCTTCCTTTCCTTCCCTTTCAGAAATGTTTTCAATTCCCATATGGAAATTCTCAATTACTAATGGATTGTTTCCCAAACAATTATGGGCATATACTTATAAATGCTTTTAATGATATATGTTATATTTTAATTTTGTTTTATTTTCAGTTAAATACAAATCAATTATATATTTGAATGGTTCCGATATTATTTTGATATAAATATGACATTCTTTGGATTGCTTTATATATTATTATGCATTAAAAAGGAACATTTTAAGAACATTTTATTAGTCTTCAGACCCCTTAATTATTTAGGAAAAAAATTTTTATTTGTTGAAAAAAGCTGAATGTTAAAACAAAACTTTAGTGTCTACATAAGGAACACTACATAATACATAATGATGATGTATTAATTTTATGACACTGAGTTAGTCTGCTGAGAGGAACTTTGGGTAGATTGAGATGCATGTGCTAATATATAAAGTGCTGTATTCGTACTCTCAATTGAATCTTGCAGCTATTTTTTCACTAGTGAACATTGGAAATTTGCATTTCACACTGAGTGTAGAAGGAAAAAACAAATCTTATTTTAAAACCACTACCACCTGCTAATTCTATGGATTATTATTTTGAAGTTATTGCTTCTAGAACTTTCTCTTTTGTTAAATATTAAACAAACAGGATTACATAACAAAAGAAAGAATGGGGTGGTTTTAAAAATCAAGGTAATTATCTTAATTAGATTTTAGTTAATGTTAGATTATGATAGCATGCTCCTTCTTCTCTTTCTATTTCTACTTCTTATTAACTCTGCTGTCTGTGTCTTTCCAGTTCCTGTCAAGTGGTGTTGTCAATTGTGTTCTTGTTTGTAGTGTTTTATGTTTTTTTCCTACTATTCTGCACCTAAAACTGATCTACTAATTTGCTGTTTTGAACTCAGCCTTTGTCGGAATTATGGGTAACACAAGATCTTACAAACTGCTAGACTGGAATAGTTTCAATTCAGGTATTTTAATGGTCATTCAGTACTACATATGCTGACAAAAATTATGGCAGCTCAGTGAAGTTTTTAGAAATGTTCTAGATTAAATAGGTTTAATGTCAATTCAGTTATGCAGATACATTCTTCAAAATATATGTTATAACTTGTAATTTCCATGGAAATGCAAATATAAAAATGTGTTAACTAAAATGAATTAATCAAAACTATAGAAATACCATAAGTTATTTTGTTACATGATTAACTTTGAGAATGATGATTTTAAATTATATTTGTTATGTTTTCAACAGTTTTTTCTTATGAGATAAATGATACAGCAATTAGCTTTATGATTAAGGAAACAAATTGTTAAATATAAGTATTAAATGACTTGATAATATTAAAGTATATTTAAACCAGTTTAGATTTGAATATATTTAGCATTCTGTAAATACAATAAAAGTGTAACTATTAGCATTTTATTTATAATTCTAGAAGTGTTCCAAAATCTGTTCAGTAAGAACAGATTTTGAGGGGTTTAACAGCTTTCATAAGCTTTCTTCCTTCCTCTTTCACGTGAGAATGTAATTTTTTGAAGTAATTTTTATGTATGGATATTGTTTATAGCTTTTAAAGAAACTAAACTAAGATAACTTTACAGCTGGTGATGTGGTTTAGAGTCGAAGCCAGTTAATTTTCTTTTTGGTAAAAGCATATTCTCTCAATAATACAAATATTGAAATTTTTGTCATTTACATATTAGAATTAAATAGAACCATCTTGATTCAGCATCAGAAGCTACTATTTTACCTAAAGAAGCTTTCAGCTTTGTGTCAGAAAATATATTTATAGAAAAACAAAACCAGAAACATCCAGAGTCTCAGCATTTTAGATAATATCCCATAATCTTTTCAATATTGTAAACTTTTTTTGTTCTTAGGAGTCCAGGATGTAAGTTCTGATGTAAGTAACGCATGTTTGACTATGAAGTAACTCGTCCATCATGCAGATTTACCTAAATGCAGTCTAGTAAATAAGGTGATTGGGTCCAGTTGTTGCAGTTGTAGACTGACACCAATTGATAAATCTTTAGGGAAATTATCTCTATTTTCTATCCAACTTTTGCCAGCATACTGTTCTCACATTGATTATAAGTAAAATAATCATTTTTAATGTAATGCTGTATACTTGGTTTTTAGCAAGAAATTAAAAATACCCTGGTGGATTAGTTTATTAAAAATAAGAATATATTTTTCAGACATTAGGCAGATTAAGTGTAGTGGCAAGAGGAAAAGGCTTACTATATAAGAACATTGAGAGCGGATTGATCACGAATAGTTTAAGGAGCTGAATCTTGTCAGGGCAAATATGTTTAGGATGAGATTTATGTTAGTCATATGATAGAACAGTTCTCAAAAATGGAAAAGGCAAAAATTAAATCTTATAGACATAATAAAGCCCTTGTCTCATGTAAGCAGAGTTACAGAATTTGTCAAGGAGAAACATGGTTGAGGGATCAGTATATCTTGCCATCATTTAAAATAAAGTCTAGTAGGTAGTAAGTGTATGATAAAAAAAGAGATGACTGTAGGTTAAAGAATATTCAAAGAACATAAAAGATGACTGTCAGTTTAATGTTCTCATAGTTGTATGCTTTTGATTGAGGAATTAGAATTGTTATGGTAACAGTTGGTACATATTCAGAAATCAGGCTGATTTTGGTATTTAGGAAAAATAACTTGATAATTCTGAAAAAAAAAGTGACATTTAGTAAATATATTCAAATTATTCATGTATTCTTCTCTGTAATTAGGGAATACTGCTGCCCTGTATTGCCACAAAGAATCAAGTATAGACCATGTCAATGAGAAAACTAATTGTTGGTATGGTTTATTTATTTATTTATTTATTTATTTATTTTATTTATTTTTCTTTTTTAGGTGAGGTAACTTTTGGTTGACCTCACAGATTGCAAGGACTTTGTCAGTTTATAATCCCTTATTTTTTATTTTTTTTATGCCTACAGCACCTGGTCTTCCTAGGTGGTCTCCCATCCAAGTACTAACCACGCATGACCCTGCTTAGCTTCCAAAATCAGATGGGATCAGGCTTGTTCAGGGTAGCATGGCCGTACACTGTTTTTTTTTTTTTTTTAATTAATGCTAGAAACTGTTCATGCATACTGTGTTTCCTGGATTCTCTGATACCATGTATTATATGATGTATCATCAATTTAATTATAGCCTTCCAAGAGCAAAGGGAAAGGAACACTATCATATTAAATATACTTATCAATTATTAGACATTCTTATTTTACAAACCTTAAAATGTACAGATAAAACATTTGTTACAAAATAATAGTTCATGAAATATGATGTCATGTAACCATTTACTAGAATATATTTTATGCCATGCAGTTTGCTAGATAATAGGTGTGCAAAGATGGCAGTCCCCCTGTTTTTACAAAGCTCATATTCTGGGAGAATAGAAAAATATGTAAGTGGTTTTCTGTGTGTTGTGGTATGATACAAGATACAGTGTTAAATAGTAAGGAAGGCATGATTAATTCTGTGTAGCCAGGAAGCTTATAGAGATAATTCTGGAACTCAGTTTTTGAAGACTATATAGGAGATTCACATAGATTTATATTTCACATAGTGTATTTGGAGCCATGTTAATGTACATGCTTTGACTGTAGCTCCAAAACTTCCATCATTTGTAAAATAATATCCTGGCCAGTACTCATTTGATAATGTTAGTTACTTGATACTTAAGTTGTTTGCCACTGAGTACAAAATGTCTTCGTTAGTTTAGCTTTGCCTTTTTTTTTTTTTTTTGATGTCTCCTTTTCTCTGCTTTGCTGTCTTAGTTTGTGATAGAAAATATTTTTATAGAGCAGGAAGAAGGGAACTCTGAGAATTGCTTCTTATGTTTCTGGCCTGGTAACAGACCTTGAGAAAGACAAGATGAATCTTGCTACTAGGAAGATGCAGCATTTGTCAATCTTGTGGGTGACACTAGGAACAGGGGAACATAGAAATAAGAAAGGGTAACCAATGGTCACATTTGTGTTAGATCATTGACTGTAGGAAGGAGAAGGGATTTAAAGGCAGCAAGACCAGAAGCAGGGAAACCAGTTAGCAAACTGTATTCAGTGGTGATGGGAGAGCTAAAGTTTATAGAATACTTACTGTGCACCAGGTACTCTTCTAAGTTCTTTATGGTATTAGGTCATTTAATCTTCAAAACACAACTCTGGCTGAGGTAGGAACCATTCCCATTTAATAGATGAGCAAAATGCAACATAGCAATTTTTCCAAGATACAATGCAAAGTGGCAGAATGACAGTTGAACCTTAATTATCTGTCTTCAGACTTTAAACTCTTAACTGTAAATTTCTAGAATATTTAGGATGTAAAACGAGCAAGACATGATAATCAGTAGAATGTGGTGAGTTTACAGGCTTTTGGCAATTTTTAGCTGAGAGTGAGAGAAATATAGATCATGGTTATCCCACATTCAAATCTATTTGAAAGTTGAGTTTTGAAAAATACTTTAAGAGCAAATTTTAATAGTCCTAGTTTATTGTTTCCTGAATGGCTATGATCTTTTTTTCTTTCAGAAGAGTTTACCACTAGGAGTATTTCTAAACAGATCACACAAATAACTTCACTTCATAGTAGTCTTAGTGTAGTTGAGGAAAATTTGTTACTTTTTTCTTTGTATGGATGAATGTCAGTTTAGGTATTTTTTTTCAGGACATGACAAGAAGAAATATAAAGTAGTTATATAATTGTTTGAAAAGTACTGAGTCAGGTGATATTTAAGGAAATATTTATGGAATCTACATTATTAGCCCAATCATCCAAATTTTGTTTTTAGTTTTAAGTAAAAGCCTTTTATTCAGTGGATATTTATGGAGTGACAGCTATATATTGAGCACAGTATTAGGGATTGGGAACACAATTTTTCAGCCAGGCAAACAATCTGTTTACATACCTAGTCTAAGCTATTTCTCATACTCTTTTGCTCTGTGTGTGTGTGTGTGTGTGTGTGTGTGTGTGTGTGTGTGTGTGTATTAAATGGAGATAGTCTTTCCTGGAACTTGAATTCAATGATGATCTCAGCAATTATTTTTTTTTACTACATTTGAGAGGTACACATGAGCAGATGTGTAAACTAAGCCTGAAATAGTTAAGCAGCTTTTAGTTTTTAGTATTTTAATAAGGTTTTCAGAATGTTGCTATATAGAATTCAAGAAGGCATAAATATAGCATGTATGCTATGTGAACTTTTTATATGTAAAGTGACATAAATATACATCCAATTTTCTCTCTATATAACTGGATATTACTACCTACTCTTTACTATCTATAAAAAATCAGATATGTAATTTTTCTAATTGTGAAATTTTGCTATTTACATATATAAAAAATTTCACTGGATATTCATTACATTATTATAATGTAACATGTAAATGTAATGTATTATTTTCTCCATATATAATGTAACTTGTTTCTAATTACACTTACATATATGTAAAGAGTGAAATTTTACAAATAAGGAGTTTACATATCTGTTTTTTTAAACAAGTAATAAAGAACTCTAGTTTGGTCCAACACGAATTATATCTCAGCTGCCATCCTAACATCCCAAATTACTACATCTTGATGTTTGCTCTGAATTTGCACATCACTCCCTTTGTAATAAGAATCTTCCTACTGGTCTGGTACTGAATCTTCACACAGTTTGAGGTTGTATACTCCCTTGACCCTGAATTCTGTACTTTCAGTTTCGTTAGGAGAAATCTATCTTCTTCAAAGATTGTTTTGGGTTAGAATATTCTTTTCAGGTATTTGAGAATGTAGCTTTTTGTGCTGTCTATTACCAACGTAGAATATCATTGTATTACACACCTTTATTTGATCCTACTTAATGGTTTATCTCTTCTTATTCATTTAAAACATTAGATTGAATAATCGTCCATTTCCTTTTTCCTTTCAAACAGATTAAAAGATTCTCAAGGGCAGAGTTATTCTTTTCTAGAGCTATGTAAAAATAGAACTAATTTTAATATTTTAGGTACTTGATGTTTCTTAGTTGGAAGTGTGTGATTGCTTAAAATCTCACAGAGATTTTTATGAAGACATATTACGTAGAGTTGTTCACTTCTTTAATTTCTGAGATATAAACTACTTTTGTTATTTTAGAAATCTTTATCAGATTCACCTGAATTTCAGAAACAAAATACTAAAAAGATGGCAAGATATCAAGCTATGGTCTTGCACTAGAAAAGTAACATTAATAAAATGAATTATTTGTGATGTCAACCCAAATATGCAGACATTACCCCTAAAAGAGGCATCAGTGAGGTACTACTAATCTAGAGCTCAATTCATGCCTACCATTTAAAAGGACATATTAAAAGATTTGTGATATTATCTATGAAGAGTTTTCACCCATAGAAGAAAAACATAAAATAGTATGAAATATAATTTTTATAATAAGTAAATTTTAAAGTCTCCTAAAATTGTATCTTCATAATTATAAATACTATAGATTTGGAAGGAGCGTGGTATTTAATGTGAAGGTATTTTTTTCTTAACATATCTGAAATGTTATCAGTTGTGACCCTCACATCTTCACTATATATCCTCCAAATGACTAAATTTTATTCAGTTTCATGTCTGGCATGTATAGTTGCCATAAATTTTTAAGCCAGACCCTTTTGCCTTTTATATAAGTACGGTAGATCCTCAATTTTGACTTATGTAGGGTGAATAAAACAATTCAAATTCACTCATGTGTTTCCTATAAGATATATTTAGCAGTTTTTAAGCTTTCAAAATTCCATTATAAGATTCAATACTATGGTATTTCTGAATTTTCAGTTGTAATAAGTTAGGGTAAATCATAATTAATACTTGAATTTTCTCTGGCTCATCTCTGGCATAAGATGTAGGTGTTGAAGATAAGTTAAAAATTTTTTAATATTAAATAAATTAACTTTAATTTTATTTTAATTAATCAACCCCTAAATTTAATAACCAAAAAATTTCATCCTTTGGCTTTTTGCTTATAGTTATAGATAATTATTGTTAATCCAATTACTAGTTTGTGATTAAGTGCTCCCTACTGTATGCTTGCCTTGCTTTCACCTAGAATCTAGGGCCATTACTTTCTGTAACCATTTCAGTGAGCTGCCATAGTTTTCAGTCTGTACTGTCACCTGATCCAAGCATGCGCCAAAATATCCACTGTTTCTGGCTCCTGTCTGCTGAATCTGCTTTGCAAAACCCTTCGTTCTTTGAGCTTTTGCTTTAGCCAAAAACCAAATTTAAGAAATTCTTTGGAGTGTGGACATATACCATTTGCTTCCTTAGCTCCCATGTTATGTAACTCTTTAGCGTTTATTAAACTTGTAAATAAATACAACAATGGCATCCCCATGTGCAACTGTGTGGCTCGTGTGTCAGAATAAAGGCTGCTTGTAACCTTGTCAGAAGAATATGAATGCTCCACTTGTGCTGCATTCAGCTTTTTTTTTTTTTTTTTTTTAATCAGCCACCTATTCTTTCATAGTGTTTGGTTTAATTATTTGATTATTTTATGTGTTATACCAAGGTAAGTTTGATGTAAATAAACTTTGTATTCTATGTGATTACATGTATCTCATAGTAATTATTATTACATACTTTTTCATTTAGACATGCTGGCTATTTTTAAGTAAATATATATTGAACTTAAACTAAGTGACTTCCTCCATTTTTCATTTAAAAAACAGTGTTATGGATTACTTCTTGTAAAATTCATTTTAAAAGAGAAAAGCTGCCATGTATTATTTGTAGCATAGATATAGGCACACCTAATGCGAGAAAATCTATTTTTTAAAAATGTAGTATACAATTATTTTAGCAAGTAATATTTTAAACTTCTAGAATTGTTTAAAAGTGAAAAGCAGGCCTTACTAGTGGATTTAAGAAAAGTTAAGACTTTATTTTACATGGTTTTTCAGAAAAATATTTTCTAAACTGATAAATGTATTATTTATGATATCTGTTTTCAAAGAATCAAATAATTTGATAGACTGAGCAACTACTTAAATAATAATTTGTCTTATGATAAAAATATTCCCTGTTAGGAAAGGATGATATTCAGTATATATCCAAACTGGTATAGAAACACGTCTATCTTAAAACAAAAAGAGGAAATGGACTTGAAAAGTGTATTTGTGCTGTTAATGTCTTCATTTCAGTTAGGAATATGAAGAAATTCTTTAACATAATGATGTATGTGCAAAATAGGGCCACCTAATTGTCTCACATTTACTTCATAATGTTGATTGCTAACACATATCGTAGTCTTTTCTATTTTTCTTCTTTATTTGATCTCATACTTTGATCCTTTCCTCAGTTTCCTGTAGTCTGCATTTCTTTCTTTTCTTCTGAAAAAGTTTTAGGGTAGCTCTGTCTTGCCAAAACTTTAATTCAAGAACTGGCTGGAATCATTTGTATTTCTGGCTTTTATCTCTTCGTTTCTTCTTTTTGCTGATCACCTCCCTGTGGAGGAATCAAAATTACATCATAGAAATGTGAGCTAAAATAAACCTTTTAACTTTTCTTTACTTTGCTGTCTTCAGTATTTTACTAGTGAGTATACTTCTACTTATTCTCCTTATTTTTAAAACATACTTTGAAAACGATATACACTGAAATTGAGAATTGGAGTTTTGAGATTATTTGATTTTAGCTTTAATAGCGCCTTTTTATAGAAAATTTACAGTAAGAGCTTAGCATCTTATTTATAGTTGGTTGAGGTTTTTCTATTTTAAATTGTTCCCAAATGGAATTGGCAACAAAAATAAACAAATTAGGATATACTGATTATAGCCTGTTTCTGTTTTTGACACCTTTGACATAAAAAGTTACTATAATTCACAGCTGCTATTCACCAGTAGTTTGCAGCTAAATGCAGGTGATCAGGAAGTATGTGTGACAGATGCCCCATTTATAATGCTCCATTACAATCAATATTGGACTCCTCTATGGTATTAAAATACAATTCTGTGATTCTAAGGCATTTTCTTAATTACAGAGCCATACATGGAATTATAGTTTTCTATTTGAAATTTGTTCTGGTATACATTAGCCAAATTATTTGTATTAACTTTTTAAGTGTATTTGTTTATTTTATTTTGAATTGGCTAGTCCTTTTATTTCTCGTCACTTTTCTTTAGGATGGCTATAGATAGCTTTCTCTTTTTTAACATCAACCAATCTTTCTTTGCCTTGGAAAGAGCCCAGAATATATTGGGTTATAAAAAATGAAATCAGAATTTAAATTAAATTTATGACTATGACTCATAAGGCATACTCTCAACGAGGTAAGATATAGGATATCCTCTCAGTTTAAGATTAGAATCTGGAAAGTCTGGGTCTACATTTTAAGTTGTACCTAATAAAATACGTTTCTATAGATGTCCCTTAAAGTAATAAAGTAAATAGAACTAGGTGGTTTATTTTTTAGCAATCAAGTTTAAAATGTTAAACTTTTTGAGAAGTAGCATTAAATTAAAATGTTAATAAGCTTTTTGAGAAGTAGCATTTTAAATATGTAATGTTTCAAAATTTGTAAAACAGTAATTCTTTGCCTCCCAGAATATGTTTATTTTAAACATTTCTTGTTCATTTAGACAATGTGCTATTGAGTAGTGAACTGATGTAAAATTTATTTTTCAGATGAACCAGAAACTCGAGATGCGTGGTGGGCAGAAATCAGACAAGAAATAAAATCACATGCTAAAGCATTAGGCTGTCATGCTGTAGTGGGCTACAGTGAATCAACTAGCATCTGGTAAATGATAATAACTTGATTTTCTAGATGCTGTAATTTACAGGTTGTCATCTGAAAGGAAAGAAGCTTTATGCAAATATAGAGAAAAAAATAGTGGAGTGATCCAGGAGCATGGGCTTTAGAGTACATCACACTGAGGCAAGGTTCATACGCATTTTTTGCCACTGCATTGCTATGAAAATTTGCGAAAGTTACTCTGCACCTCTGAGCTTCAAGTTATACAATGAAATAGAAATGATAATCACCTATCAAGATTATTGAGGAGTTAAATGAGAACATAATAGTGGCACATAGCAAGTATTAACTCTAGGCCTATTTTACTCCAGTTTGTGACTCTGGTAACTCCTTCCTCTGGGATCTTTGAAACCTTCATTCTGTTGTTAATGAGCTGCCTTTTGTCTTTAAAGTTCATCTCTAAACCCTTTCTACCTTCTTTTACTAATTGTAAGTTACCTTTCTCCTTTCTTCTGCAAACAAATCGTCCTTCCTAATGCTGCCAAGTAATGCAGGGACTTCCATTCTCTTAATTCTTAAAACCTTATTTTCCTACCTTTCACTCAAACAACCTCTCCTCTTTAAAGTCCATACCATTCCACAGTTCCGACTTTCTACCTCCAAAACGTTATTTTGCCTTTCTTAATCCCTCCTCTGCCACTCCTCCAGTGAAACATGACTATCTTCCTTCCGACAGCCTGACATTGTACTTCTCATTCTTAAGTCCTCTGACTTTCTTGTCCACTTGGCTTCAAACCATATTTTGGATCTCATTATCACTCGAAACTATTGCCTTTTAAAAATTTGAAACTGAAATTTCATTACTGGATCCCAACTTAATGTTTTTTCACCTATACTGTTTGCTCATTTACACCTGGTTTATTTTGACCCTTATCTTAAACCAAGAGTTTTCCTAGTTCCTTACTCAGTTTCTAACTTTACTTGCTGTCTGCCATCCTTGAACCTCTACTATCAATCCCTTTAAAAGTTTATAATAGATATGACTTAGAAACTGTTTGGCCTTCTACTGTTTTATTTTTCTACCTTCTACTCTTGGGTAATGCTTACTGCCAAATATTTATTTCATGGATAATTCTCTTGCACTTGTGGTGATTATCGTTAGAGAAAAATGATTAGATTGTAGTAAATATGGACACTGCAGAGCCATGCTGTTTCATCTTTTGAGGACCCTTTTTTTCCCTTTGTAGACCATGTATTTTACTCTTGAACTTTCTAATCCCATTGTAGTTATTCTGCTCTAAACCACTGACTTTATTATGTTTATCTTGCCTTACTCCACAGTAGATAGTCTTGCTTCATTCATGGATTTAGTGTCATACACTTTTGAGTCCTACAGATATGGTTTTAAAAGATATTCTTGCCATGAGATTCACATTCTCCTGGAGAATTATGACAAGTGTAATATATTTCATGATAGATCCTAGGATGCTTTGGGATCCCAGAGGTTAGAGGTAGGATTGGAAGAAAGGGTTAATGAAGTAACTGAAGTTTAAACTGAAATTTGTAAAATGAGTATGAATTATATAAATGAAGAGAAAAGGCATAGGAAGCGTATTCGAGGCTAAAAGAACAGCATATGGAGAACGTCAGAGATGTGTCACAGGTGCAAGATTCTACAGAAATGAGCCCAATTAATTTACTTAGAAGTTTGAATTCATCTGACAGTCTTTTTTTTTCCTCTGGACCTCAAAAAATTCATTGTATTTAAATGTCATCTTTAATAATTTGTTCGGTTCTAAGCCATCCTACTTAGTATTACCAGATTAAACTCTTTATAATGCACACTTCTGCGCTTGTAGCTCCTTGACTCAGTGCCTTCAGTGGCTCCATGTTATTCGTTCTGACATTCTCAGTGCCCACTTAAACATTTTAAGTGTGGCCTCTGTGTACTCAGTTACAGATCAAGTAACCATTTCTTTCATGTTCTCTTAGGCTTCTGGTTCATTTACACTTTGTTTCCAGTGTTTTGTCCCTAGGCTGCTGCTTTTCTCATTTGCTTTAGATGATCTCATTGATTAATTGTGTCTACTGTTTACTTTTTTGGCTTTCAAATTGGGTGATATATAATAAAGAGTTTCAAAGACTTCTTTTGAATATCAAGTTTTAACATATATATCATGACGTAGTTTAAGCTCCTTTTAGTATATATTGGATATTGTTTCAAGTACCTTTTTAATATTAAATTCAAATTAAGTTATAGCAATATTTATGTAGTTGTGTATTTAGAAGAATTTAAGTAAAATTTAATGTATTCAAAGAGTATTTTAATACAGTTTAATCAATTATTGCTGGATTCAACAGTATGGTTTGTAACTACTTTTATTTTGAAACATTCTAGTCTTTATCAGCTTTACCATATTTTAAAGGACTCTGTTGTTATTAATATTATACTTTATCTTTCACAATTTTTAAGTAATAAAGAACTCTTGTCCTTTCCACTTTAATAACATCATATTACTTCTGTTTTCTTTCCTAGGTTTAAGAGGTAACCCTGTAATGTTATTGATATTTAATAGAGTTTAACCTGAATTTAAATTGTCACACTTGTGCTTACTTTGATAGTTAACATTTTCCAAAGTTAGATTGCCTGAAAATGTTAACTTGTTTATTATTTTTTTTCTTTTATAGTGAAGAGGTCTGTATTTTATCTGCATCCGGCACGGCAGCTGTACTGAACCCTAGATTTCTGCACGATGGCACTGTGGAGGGCTGTTTGGAACAGAGGTTGTCTTGGCAGCCTGGCTCATTTTCCATAAGGGCAGAGAAGGGAGAGAGGTTGACTGTTTTTCTTTCAGAACTGAGACAGTTCTCTCTGAGGGTGGGCTACAGTGGTACAGTATCAGGCCCTTTACTGACTTCTACATAACACAGCAACAGAGAAATATTAGAATCTGCATTACATGACACACATTATAATTGACACACTTGATAAGTGACATGCATGACTACCAACTGAGGAATTTCAAGGATACATTTTCTTGTTTGTTACGTTATAGAAATAATTTTTAAATTCGATTTGTCTCTTTCTTTTCCCTTTGTCTTACCTCCAGAACAGAAAAAGGCCATAAAACAGTTTTCATACAGAAAAGTCTTCATTTATAAAACAATCAAAACACTGTATTGTACCAAAATTATCTGTAAAAGCTTTATGGAAAGTGAAATATAATATATGTAAAATAGAAAGTATAAGTGAAAGTATTAAGTAAAATGAGATTACTTTTTGGTTTATTTGATTATTGGTCCCTTTGATCTGTTAGCTTCCATAAATGTCAAAATGCTTTCCATGAACAGATGAAATTATCAAACATATATGCAAAACTGTTAGTTTGGTTCCAAAGTCTACTTGAATAATGTAAATTTTAATTACCTCTACCCCACAGTATGCATATTTGCTTAAAAATTTTTTTTTTAGTATTAGTATATTAGTATATATTAAAGACAAAAGCAAAAAAAATTATATATCAAATTAGGGCAAATTTGTAAGTCTGTATAACAGATATTTTTGCTGTGGTTGACACACAGAATACCTTGGTCAGTGTCTTTTGTCAGTATTAAAAATGCATTTTGACCATAATATATTCTAGAGAATTATAAGGCATCATAAATAGGGAAGTGAAAGTGGAACATTTGAAGTACATTAAAAAGTTGGAATGTTCTACTGAGAAAACTGGCCTTGCCAGTGAGTTCTCCCAGTGCTACAGTCTAGTTCTCACACATGTTGGTAGATTTCATTCTAGAATAGATAGAATCCTAACTTTTTTTTAATTAAAATTATTGGGGTGGCATTGGTTAATAAAATCATTAGCTTTCAAGTGTACAACTCAGTAATATGTCATATGTGTATTGCACTGTGTGTTCACCACGCAGAGTTAAATTTCCTTCCATTACCATATATTTGACCCCCTTTACCCTGATCTCCCTCCCCTCTCCCAAGAAGCCTAATTTAACAAATGACCTTTCCCATGCAGCTAGGTTATTTCAGTGTCGTGGCTTGGATCGATACAGTGAATTCTCTTGTATGGCGGTCCAGTGCAACAGATACCATCCCTATTTGTAAAAGAGAAAAATGTCCTTTTTTTTTTCTGCTAGAAAATTATTGCTGTTTACTGGAGAAAATTTGGAAAATATAGGAAAATAAAAGGAAGAATTCCCTGTGGTCTCAGTATATTCAGACATCCCTTTTGTACATTTCATATTTGGAATGTTCTCATAAATTTTAATACTTTTATTTTTTATGCCTTACTATTCAAACTTCTGTGAGGTGTTTAGTTAAAAATTGCTCCAGGTTTTATCCTTTTCTGTCCCCTTGTAACACACGGGCTTTAGACTCAGACAAACTGGCATTAAAATTTCAGGTCTGCTATTTAGTGCTTAGTGTAACTGAGCAACTTACTTGGTATCTCAGGTTGGTTTCAGGCCAAGTGACATTATTAGTTTTTGTTGTCGGCTGGGTGTGATATTGGTGGTGGTGGGATGGTGGTTTATGTTTGCCTGTAGTTTTCTTATTCAAAAAATAAAAATGAAAGGACCTTTTTAGGTAGATTGTAATTCCCACTTTATAGAGGAGTCTCTGAGAGGTTAAATAAGTTGTTGAAGGTCACATAGCTTCATGCAGATCTTCTGATTTCCCTTTTACTTCTAGTATAGCAGAATCCTATCTCAGCAATAAGAATGATATCTGGCAGTAAATTAATTGTGATTTAAAGGGTTATTGTGAAAATTCAGTGATAGTATGAGTCACTTCTTTAAAATTTGTCTACTTGCCAAGTTTCAACTTCTGAAAGGTTGTTTTAGTTTAGAGAGAAGTGAGAACCCATATCTTTCGAGAGCCCTAGATGACATGGCTAGGTGAAAGTCTGGAGTTCTCCCCAGAACTTCCTGTTTCTATATCAATTCTCCTGATTTCCTCAGATTTAATGAGTGAAAAAAATACTTATTCTAAAATGAGTTCGTAAACAGCGTATTACAACACATTTTGCAGGGAATGGAAAGGTTGTGGGTTATTTGAGGTTTTTGTATGATATGAATGTTTTTATGAAACACAGGTTTTTAGTTTCTCAGAAATGTTAAAACAGCCTTTGGAAATTAGAGATTTTTGAGTGTGCCTATTTGACTTAATTATTTTTTCTTCTTAAATAGATTTGTTTTTAACCATAAATTTATTTTCAGATTGGTTAAAAAATGTTTTTTCTTAGAAACTTTTAAAATTATATTTGTGTTATATTTCTCAGACAGTAAAAAAAATGTCACCCTTATTGTCTAAACATTTATTTTTATGCTGTATCCAAAAGAAAAAACTTTGAAATAATAGTGATTTTTGTCAGATGGTAGTCACCACACACAAGAATTGTTGCAAAATCACTTTCTACTTGTGTAAGCCTTTTCTGTCATAGAAAAGTATATGGTTACCATTTCACTGTTGTTTGTAATTCTTATCAGTCATAGTGGTGCTCTTAACCACCTAGTGTGCTGGAAGTTGTGGCGTAGTTTGTGCACAAGTACTATGTGTACAATATATGTTTTTGAAAAAAGCACAGAATTTTCAAGAATGCCTTATTTTTTTTTTCTTAATTATTCACATAGGCTAGAAGAAAATTTGCCTGCAGGCTGTGGATTTTGCCATATACCATATGATGAACTGAATATGCCATTTCCAGCTCATCTCACATATTGCTATAACTGCAGGAAACAGAAAGTTCCTGATGTTCTCTTTACAACCATAGACCTCCCAGCAGATGCAACAGTTATTGGTAAAGGTTGTCTAATTCAAGCAAGGTATGTTTGCAAAAATGATGTTTGGCGTCCCTGAAAGAGTATAGGGTATGGAGTTGAATCGACCTATTTTCAAATATCTGCTCTACTTACTGTTTCCTTCCTATCTGTGGGATCCTGGGCAGGCTGGGCAGTTCTATCCGAACCTTTTAATTTATTGTTTGAAAAACTGGGAGGGAAAATAGCCTCTTTATAAAACTCAAATATGTCTATATTTGTTTTAAACATTTCAATTCTGTATAAATGCTTGTTATTATGAGAATTATTAATTAACCTGTTGGCTAGGGATGTGACTCATTATGCACTAATGAAATTAAATATGTAATACATTTTGGAAGTTGACGTTTTCTTTTAAATAACAGTGCTATGCAGTATTTCTTTTACTACACTGAACTGTTAAAAACTCTTTATAAAACGTACTGCAGTTAGGAAATGTTTAATTGTGGTAGGCATATAGGAAGCAGCTGTAACTAACTGTCTAGGTCACTAACAACTGCCAGGTGACCAATTCAATTGAGCATTTCTCTCATCTTACTTGCCATCTCAGCAATATTCATTCAAGTTGATCGTTGTCTCCTTGAAACTCTTTTGACTTCACAGTGCCACACCTTCTGCCTTTTCCAACCTTTATGTATAGTTTCCAGTCTCCTTGTTGATTTCTCTTCATTTCTTGATCCTTGAGAGCCATGGGTCCGGACCCTCTTCTCAAAGCCTTCTCCCTAGTTGAATTCATTATTTGATAGGTCTATATGCTACCTCTGTGTCTTTGACTTCTAGATTTATGACTTCAGTCCAGAACTTTCTTCTGAGCTGCAGACCCATATACTTACTTGTGTACTTTACACCCCATTTTGATGCGTCAGAGGCATCTCATACTTGTTCCAAATTGAACTGCTGATTTTCTCCACTTCTTTCATATTAGCCTTCTCTATTTTAATAAACGATACCTTGTTTTATCCAGTTCTTAGTGTCAAATATGGTATTCTTTGACTTTGCCCTTTTCCCTAACCTCCTCACATCAGAGTTACAAAGTTATGTTGCATTTTCTTCTAAAATATGTTTGTAATCCATTTCCTTTTGTCTTATTCTTTCTTGAGTCTTAGGCCTTTCCATTTTGGATTGTTTTTCTTTTGCCTGAGGTATATTCTTTAGTATTTCTTTTGGTGAGTCCGATAGTGATGAATGCCTGTCTATATATGCGTTTATTTTATCTTTAAAATATTTTGGTTTGGTCTGGCTGTTATTTTATTTCAGCACATTGAAGATACCCTCTGGCTTTCATTTATACTGTTGAGAAATAATATATTAGACTAATCGTTGTCCCTTTGAAGGTATTGTTTGGCTTTTACTGAGGCTGTGCGTAAACCATTCTATTTATATTTGGTTTTCTGCAGTTTCCCTATGAAATGTTAGGTACAGAGTTATCTTAATTGTTCTACATTGGGCTTCTTGAATTTGCAGATTGGTGTCTTTCATGTGTTTTAGGAAATTTTTAGGTATTAATTTTCCTATGTTTCATCTCCTCTCTTCTTGATTCTCCACTTCAAAATATGATAGACTTTCCCACTGCCTCCTCTAAGTCTGTTACTCTCTTCTGTGTTTTCTATCTTTTTGTTTCTCTGTGCTATACTTTATATACTTTCTTATCTCTTTCAATTTTTAAATTTTCTCTTCAGCTGATTCTAATATGCTAATAGGCCAAATAATTTGTAGTTTTAGATTTTTGATAACTTATTTTATTATTTCTAGAAGTTTTATTTTGTTCTTTTTCAAATCATGTGTTATAGTCTGACTGATCCTTTAATAATTTTAATATCTGAAATCTGTTTTCTGTTGCTTCTGTTGGTTATTGTTCATTGTGTTTTGTTTCTTTGACTGTGATAGGCTCACAGGAAGTTACAGAAATGGTATAAAGAGTCTTGTGTACTTTCCCTCATTGTTGACATCTTATACAGCTGTTGTAGAGTATCACCTAAGAAATCGACATTAATATAATACTGTTAACTGTACTACAGACCTTATTCAGACCTCATAAAACTTATACAGACTTTATTAAACATTTTGTAATTTTTTTTTTAGGTGAGGCTAAGCTCACAGATTGCAAGGACCTTGTCATCTTACAATACTTTATTTTTTTATTTTTATTTTTTATGCCTACAGCACCTGGTCTTCCTAGGCGGTCTCCCATCCAAGTATTAACCAGGCTCGACCCTGCTTAGCTTCCAAGATCAGATGGGATCGGGCTTGTTCAGGGTAGCATGGCTGTGCATAAAAAAATTTTATAATTTTTAAAACTTGGATTGATTTATGTATTTGTGTGTATATGTTTCGGTTTTTGCAATTTTATCCCACATATAGGTTTATATAACTACCACCATAGTCAAGACACATAACTGTTTCACTCTACAAAAGAACTTCCTTGTGCTACCCTCTTATGTTTGTACCCGACACTGCCCCTAGCCTTGGTCCTGTGATGCTTTTCAGAAGATTTTAAAAAATATACAACTTATCCATTTTTTTGTTGTTTGTTTTAGGTAGAAGAGGGTTGTTCTCCATCAACAGTTCTCAGAGTGAGGTCCCATACCAATAATTGGCATCAGCATCGTAGGGGAAACTTACAGAAATGCAAATTCTAAGGTCCCACCACAGAGATATTGAATCAGAAACTCTGGGGATGAGACTCGTAACTTTTTTAACTAGTCCTTCAGGTGGTTCTGATGCAAGCTAAAATTTGAGAACTACTAGCTTAAATAGCCGGCTTGCCAGTTTGAGAATCTTTCTCCTTCATCTTACTGCTACCTTTTTTAGTCCAAGTTCTCATTGTCTCTCACCTAAATAGCCTCTTGTCTATCATCCCTACATCAGTTCTGTCCTCTTAACTCCATTCTTTGTGTAGCAATATAAATGATGTCCTAAAATATAAATTGAATCATGTTACTACTTAAAACTTATTTGGGGTTCCCCATTGCTGACCCATAAACCCTTGCTATGATCATGCCCCTGCTTAACTGTAGTCTTATCAGTACTACTCTCACCCTTGCTCACTTCACTTTAGCTACAGTAGTCTCCGTTTGGTTCTTCTAGTATGCCGGCTCCTTTCCATAATTGTCTTTATCCAATTCTCCCAGTTCTATCTTGTCTTTACAATCCCAACTCAGGTATCATCATCTTTCTCTTTAGTTATTTCCACTCGCTTCCCCTGGTTTATCTTCTTCAGACACCTGATTCTTAAACATATTCTGAGGTTGTGTTTATTTCCACCTCCCCTCCATTCTTCCACTGGGAACAGGGACTTTGTGTTATTTTCATTGATCAGTGCTCACCACCTAGAACAGTGCCTGGCACATGGTGGATACCCAGGTAGGTTTTATGTTCTTTTAATGTGTAAATTAATTTTTTCCTGTGCTATCCATCCATCATAAGATTGTGTGGAATTAGGATACCTAAGATTTTAAATTATATTCTCTAGAGATTTTAATCAGTATTTATTTCATTTCTAGAGATTTTGAGATTTTTCCTTTTTGTTTATTGAAATAAGATTTTTAACAAAAAATGTATACATTGAAAAAAATCACTGAAAAGATTACTGATATAACTTAATAAGCCTATTTGAAACAAGTAAATGTTTTATCAAGCACACTCTTAGACAGTTTGAAAAACCGGACATTTCTTAAGGTGGTACCAAGAATATTATCCACTGACTAAATTATTTTTTTAAACAGGTTATGTCGTTTAAAAAAGAAAGCACAGGCAGAAGCAAATGCCACAGCTATCAGTAATCTGTTGCCATTTATGGAATATGAAGTGCATACTCAGCTAATGAATAAGCTAAAACTCAAAGGAATGAATGCTTTATTTGGACTGAGAATTCAGATCACAGTGGGTGAAAATATGTTGATGGGCTTAGCGGTAAGTTTACATGTTTTAGTTTTGTTTTTTGATTCCTATAGTTGTAATAGATTCTATTTTATTTGATTCAAAGAGTCTCCTAAAAAGAGTTATTTAAAGAAACTGGCATCAAGACCTTTAAGGGTTGGAGATTATAAAAAATAACAAATCTGATGATAGGTTTTCAAATATTTTATTTTTATATTTAATTATGAAATTATTATCTGTTATTTTAAATTATTATAGAAAATATTTATATTTATGTCATTATTATATTTTTATATTCTCACCGTAAGCCCAATAGATTTCTAAAAATTATCGTGTATAATAAAATCCAAAACCAGAGTTTGGGATTTTATTATTGTTTATGCATTGCTAAAACAGGATTTCTCCTTCTTGGAACTGTTGACATTTGGGGTTGGATGACTCCTTGTTGCACTGAGTTGTTTTGTTTGTTGTAGGATTAGTTTAGCAGCATCCCTGGTCTCTACCCACTGAAATGATAATAGTTGCCCTCCAGTGTGACAACCAAAAATGTTTCCATACATTGTTAGATGTTTTTTGGGAGGCAGAATCACTCCTGAGGTGGGAGAGGACCATTGTGTTAAAATAATCATTCATTTTAATGGAGAAAATGGAGCAATACATATGAGACACTGCCTACTGTTTAAGAATTAAATTTCATCATAAGTATGCCCCCATAGTTAGTAGACCATGTGTGTGTTTCTTAGGTGCTGATAAATTGTGAGTCTGTAGAAAGCTCTATATCTCAGCTTCATGTTTACCTTCGCTTTTTAGAAAACAAGTCCTAACTAGAAAATTGTCATTGAGGAAAGCGAGAGCTGCCTTTACAAATAGCTTGAGGCCCAGAGAACTGGATGCCTGCAAAATATATATTGATCAAATGGAATCTGATTAACAATATTTATGGAAATCCTTATATTCTAAACACATTGCTAGCCAGAATTTTTGTCTGTGTCACTGGTACTTGTTAAATGGGAATTTTCAGCCATCTTTTTGAGACATGCATAGAAATTTAAGAAATTTATGGAACTTGGATTCTTTTTCTCAGTATGCATTTAGTAGATAAAATGCTGAATAGTTTCTTGCTTAATTGTTTTTTTCTATAAGCAAATATGGAAATTTTGTATGTGGGGATAATTGTATGATGATGATTATTTATGTAATCCTAATTTTTTAACAAGAAAAATTTGTAATGATTAATGAAAGTAATCAGATTTATGTTAAAACATTTGACATTTAGATTAACTTGAAGAAAAAAGTGTTAATTATAATTCATTTGTCTAAAAATTCTCATGCTTAGCAATGTGTAAATTGGACTGAACACAAAATAGTGGTTATTGGTGGTGTCTTTGAGAACTAAGAGCTGGATTCCAAATCTTTTCCTTCTAGATCACTAGTGACACCAAATACAACTGTTTGAGATTTTAATCTTTGTTCTGTGTTTTAGTTTGTGCACTTAAGTCTCAAGGCCCCAAGAGTAGTTTCTATGATAGTTGATCTCTGATGAATGCTACTGGGTGTCTGGCATTGTGCTACTCCAGAAGAAATATAATATTATCTTTACAAGATGAGAAAGTCAGTGCTGTGATAGGTTGAGACTAGTCCAGAGTGCTTTGGTTACATGTATTGGAACTGGATTTCCAACCCAGTTTTGTCTAGTTCCAGAGTCTGTGTTCTCAACCATTCTGGGCTGCTGCCTCGTTTGTTAGTGAATGCAGTTAGGGAAGTGTTGGAGATGGTACACTAAGACTTCCTATGGCACAGAGGGCGTTCTGAGGTTGAGCAAGAGACTGAGTCATAGGTGCAGTCGTAGACACTAATGAATGAACCAAGAAGCTTCTGAGGGTCAGTTTCATCTGCTGTGCAGACTTCGTCATAGAGTATCCTGTACTTTTTAGGATGGACTTTTATAAAATTGACAATTGATTAATTTAAAAATAATGATAACTCAATTCAAAATAAATATCCAGAGTTAAAAAAAATTATCTTCTCTTTTTCCCATTCTACTCCTTTGATATTAACAATTTGATGTTTATACTTTTATGTATGTTTTTGCTTTGCTTATATAAGCATATTTTAACCTAAATTCATGTAGGATTGTGTGTGTGTGTATGTGTTTGTGCTGTTTTCTATGTCACCTCCAGTACTCATGGCATGTAGTAGTGTTACAGAGTCAGAAATTAATAGTAATTTAATACATTTTAAAAATAAATCTGTATCAAGTAAAATTTTCTTTCTTGGTAATTATGGAGGTGAGGTGGTATAGGAAGAAGGTCTTGGCTTTTGGAGCGAGGGACAGATTCACATCTCTTGTCTATATTTATTGATAGTACGATCTTGAGTCTCCTATCCTTTGTGCACCTCAGTTTCTTCACTTTGCAAAATTTTCCTTTTCCCTTTTGCCACATAAAAGGTAAATTATCTACTTATACATGACAAATTTACTTTTAACAACTTTTTATCTTTATTTTCTAAACTTTTTTACAATCATAAGGTAAAAAATTTTATAATACAGTTGAGTGTGCGGTGAAAAGTAAATGCTCCTTTCACTGCTGTCCCCATCTACCCAGGGTTCTCACCAGAAGCAACCAACTCCTGTTACTAGTTGTGTTTTTCTGTGCCCTTCCATATACGTCCTATACATACACTGATGCTAATTATATCTTTTTCATACAGGGCATAGACCACATTCCTAAATATGAAAACTTAAGAACCGTTATTTTTTAGATATTTTTTGATTATTTTCCCATTATTTTTTCAAGTCGGCCACAGGTGTATATTTAGCAGCGTTACCAACACCTGGAGGAATTCAGATTGCTGGGAAGACTCCTAATGATGGCTCATATGAACAGCATATATCTCATATGCAAAAGAAGATAAATGACACGATTGCTAAGAATAAAGAGTTATATGAAATAAATCCTCCGGTAAGTAAAATAAATCTATATTGGGAATACATAAGTTGTTTAGATGTTAGTACATTTTTAGGGTATCTTATTTTAGACATTAAAAGATTTTTTTCCCACTGTTCGAATTTACTCTCCTCATTATTCATTCTTTTACTTCCTTTACGTCTATTCTCAAATGTCTCCTTTTTTGGGAGGCTGACTCTGACCAACCTATTTAAAAATTGTAACTCTCCCGTCAGTTTCTTGTACTTCCTGTTTCCTCTTTTTTTGGTCTATTGCTTATTACTTCCAGTAGAATCAAGTTCCATCAGGGCTGTATTTCTAATGCCTAGTTCCTCCTGGTATTCTTGATAAATACTTGTTGAATGACTAAATAAATGGCATTAAATGTTCTTTTTTAATAAAAAGAAAGATTACTTATTTGTGGTTAAAATATGAAATAGAGCTTTTCAGTTTCAGCTTCTTACAGTTTCCCTACCAGTCATTTCCATAGTCTTCTTACCAACTTTGCAATAGGTATCACGATGCCTCCTACTCTATAGATGCCTATAGCCATAGTCTGAATTGAAAGAAAGAGGTGCTGGAGTTAGAATGAAACTATTTGTTTTTATGAGTCTCTGATAATGAAATACTTCTGTAAAAGGATAGCGTTTGGATAAGAATATTATTGTTGTTTTTATTTTGTTTTATAGAGACTTGAATTTTGGTTGGTCTTTTGGAACAGTACATCTGACTCTAGCTTCAAACATAGCTTTCTGTCAAAGCTGTTAAGCTGGGAGGAATCATAAGGATATGACCTAGAGCTACACAGTTCAGTATGGTAGACACTGGCCACATGTGACTATTGAGCACTTGACGTATGTGGCTAGTCCAAAATGAGATGTTCTATAGGTGTAAAATAGACACCAGATTTTGAGGATTTGGTAAATGAAAAAGCACATAAAATATCTTACGAATGTTTTTTATATTGATTACATGTTTCATTTGTTTATTACCCATGAGGCTTGCTTTATATTTGTTGAACAGTGTTGACATAGAGCATGTTTTATTCTTTGAAAATGTTGATGTGTTAATATATTTACTTCAGTAACCTTTGTAAACTCTTTCCTCACCACACTGCATGTTTGTAGTAATTATTTTTCTTTGAGAATTATATTTTGATATTTGAACATCTACTAATAGTGTCTATGCCTGTTGGGGAGAAGTAATTGGCAAAGCTATATGTTATGGTTCTGTTTATCAGTTTAATGATAAGAGCTAAATTCTTTTGTATAACCGTGTTTATCAACTCTGTTCTTCCATCCTGACATCCCACAGGACCTGCCACCTCGTTTGTGTTCCTATTATACTTGTATGTGCTTCTGGCATAGTGCGTGTTACATATTATTGTACCTAGTTTTTCCATGTCTGTCTTCCTTTACTATAATGTGAGCCCCTTGAACAGAGATATATTTAGACAATGTTAATCGAGTTATTTAATCCATTCAAAAGTATTTATTGAATACTTATTAAATTCATCTTTTATGAATTTAGAAATTCCAGCATATATGGGTTTCATGTGCTGAATGACTGCATTTCTACAAAAGGACTAATCAATTTAAGAATCTTCTACTATATCTTATTTCAGATACTGACATTAGTCTTTTAGCATAACATCTCAGAATTTTTTTGACAAAGTTGGTGTACCACGCCACTACTCATATCACAGTTTAGTGTTTTCAGTTTTCCAAAACAGTGTATGCCCACCCTGTAAATGTGGACCAGAGTGTGCCTTTTCTTAGGAAGGTAGCTCCAGCTGAAATTAATACTGTTGTTTGATTTTTTTTTCCCCTCAATATATTGAGAAGTGTTTCTAATGCAGATATGTAGTACCACTTAACTGGAGGTAAAAGACTTCTCAGTCAACCAAAGTTGTTAAAATAAGGTGCAAAACTTTTATTTGGAATAACATCACTAATGGTGAAATCTCATTACAAATCTAAGGTATATTACATTCCAGATAGTTATATTCATTAGGTCCATGATACAGTGAACAGAGGCGTAACCCACGTTTAAACTACTATAAAATTATAAAAAGAAGGATGATATCTACTGGGAAGAACTTTGCACTCAGTCAAAAGAACTGACCTAGACAGTTTCTTCATTTACTAGTTTTCAAACACAGACAAACTGCTTTACCTCTGAATTGCAGCTCTTTATCAGTTTCTAATCATTATAATAAGCACCTTGTCAAATTTACATAGGTCAGGTTAATTTGGAGTGCAAACAAAATAAATGGATGTGAGAGTACTCAATAGATAACTAAGTTATGAAACTGCATGGTGGTAGTCTTATGTATGGTATGCAGGAGAAATGAACACTTAAAACTATATTTTTGAAAAGCTTATTCTTTTAACGCCCTCATTTTTAAAAAGCTAGGTCTGTAACATCAGTAATAGGCTATGCCTTCTGCATCTGTGCTCCCATATCCACATTCTCCCAATACTCCTGTTGCTAACAGATATTTAGAACCTCTAGTTAGCTCTGATTTTGGCTACGTTGTAGGTAAAAAACCTTATGAACCCATATAAGATTGCACAGTACATTGACATCAAAAATATCATTATTGTAACTATCAAAGTTTATTTAGCTAAATAAGTTACATATCAGATACATGTGTAGTATATGTATTATGTACATATACACACATTGTTTTTCTCATTTTACTATGTAGAACTTTGAAAAATGTCACTGAATAAGAAAAGATATAGAAGAGTAGAATTATATTTGGGAACATAGATCTTTAATTCTTTATGGGATATTAAGACCCTTAAATGTTGAGTAGAAAATACCTTCTGAAGTGGAAGGACTACTGGTTTCCTACTCATTGTACTTTCTTCTCTGTACAGTAGATGTCAGTAATGTCTTTCCACGTCTGTGAAAATTATATATATGTTTCCGGATTAGTATGTCAAGGCTGCTATTATCGATTAAAGGAAATGTCCATGTTCGTACTCTATAAAAGGTTAATTAGTCATAAAGTTTATAATTAAATATAGACTTTGAATATATATTACAGACTCCCCACCCCACACATAATTGTCTATTAGTATAAAAATTTCAAACCAAACTGAAGTATGCAAATATCGAATCATTATGTTGTATACCTGAAACTAATATAATGTTACATGCCAATTATACCTCAATTTAAAAAAAAAAAAGGAAAAGAGACTATAGTTTATAAAAATAAAAAACCTAAAAAATATGGTCATATAATATAAGGCAATTATATTTCTTTTAGGAGATATTCGAAGAGATTATAGGATCACCCATCCCAGAACCTAGACAACGCTCAAGACTTTTAAGATCTCAGTCAGAAAGCTCTGATGAAGTTACAGAATTGGACCTTTCACATGGGAAAAAAGATGCTTTTGTTTTGGAGGTATTAAGTCATTGGACTAATTTCTTGAAGTATTTAGAAAATAAGATGTGCATTTTTACAATTGGATCCTAAATTGATGTAATACTTTTGTGTCATTACAACTGTTATAAATATCAAAAAATTTTATTATAGACATTACAACAGATTTGAGGATATCAGAACTTGGTAATATCTTTTTTGTTCAAATGACTGATACAATAATGCAGATGGTGTTGGAAAAATTAACGTATTGGTTAAAATTAAAATAATAATAAACTCTTGGAGCTATGTTTATAAACTTGAATGAGAAATTAAAGTACTATTCTTTCATTTATTATAATTACGTGCTTTGTATGTTACAGCATGTCATTATAATTATTATATTTTACATGTAAAAATATAAGCTCTGTGAATTCTGAGTGGTGTTTCCTTAATTCAGAAGATTTCATTGAACTTTCATTATGAAAATACACTCAGAACTGGTTTTTCTGGAGCATTAATGTGGCACAAAAGATTTATGGAGCCTCCTTCCTCACAAATCTGTCGAACAGTTAGCTGTGAAAGAGATAGATGATCTTCCTTTGATGTTGAAGGAAAGGAAAATAAATGAAGATACCAAGAAACGTTCTGATAAGGCACCAGTTGGGAGAAAAAATCAGATGCTTTGATCTCAATGCAGCAGGGAGCTAATGGTAGAATTGTACTGGGATTAGATAGGAGGTTTAAAGAGTTTATAACAGTGTCCGTGAATGTGATCAGGATGTCAGCCATGGGAGATGCACAAGGCTTAACTGAGGTAAGAATGCTGATTTATAGAAAACTAAAACTGTATGGATTTATGCCTTTTTCTCATGTTTTTCTACAGTTTGATAATAGAAAAAAAGATGGAGATTGGTCAGGTTAAGGAAGTAAAAATATCCAGGGTACTGTTCAGAGCAGTGCTACTCAGAGTGGGCTGTGACAGCTTGTAGCATCAGCACTGTCTGGAAGCTTGCAAGAATTATAAATTCTAGGGCTTTTACTTCAGATCTAGTAAATGAAAATTTCAAGGCGAGGCCCAGGACTCTGTTTAGCAAACTCTCCAAGTGATTCTTAGCATTACCTGAAGTTTGATCTAGGGTTTTATTGATATTTCTGATCCTGGATCCTGGCTAAGTAGAGAACAAAAGTGCTTCATATTTGGGCAGAAGGCTGAGGGCACGGTGCAGCTTCAGTAAGAGAAAGGACAAAGAGACGGGACTGTAGTTGGAGAATGTTTGAGGTCTGGGTGTTTCTGGAATAGGTTTTGGGAATAGCATGGCCACAACTGTGGGTAGCTAAAGTAGAGTGGAAGTGATAGTAGTTCTTGAAGTCCCAAAGGGGTTGTGAGAGGAAGCTTAAAATGTGAGGCAGGACTTAGACCCCCGATATACGGATAAATGTCAATATATGTCCAGTTGGATATTTTTACTCTTTATTATTCACAGTGGGCTATTATGATGTAAGAATAGGATTTAGACTTATTTTGTTTAGACATGCCTTTAAATTAATCCCTACATAATTCTATTTTAAAGCATTTCTATATTTAGTCAAAATTTGTTTTTTTAATCATACTTTATTAATTTAAACAAATTGAGATAATGATTACTTGTGATACCTTTGTAATTATTTTGAAACATGCAATCATAAAAGCTTGAGAAAAGGCTCAATTTTTAAAAACTCAATATGTTACATAATATAAAATATTTTATTTAGAAGTATTTATAATTATTACTGTGGAGAAATTTAGATATTAGAAATGCTTTTCAAGTTTTATATTTTAACTTAGGTAAAAATGGCTCCAGTGTTTTGACTTATGTTTTCTATTTAGTAATAATAAAAAGATTTAATTTGAAATGACTATATATTTACTACTTATGTAACAGTGTTAATCTTTCTGTGTTCAGATCGATGACGCAGACGCGATGGAGGATGTGCACTCCCTGCTCACGGACGTTCCTCCTCCTGCAGGTGTGCAGAAAAAAATTACCTTCTAAACAAAACTACCTTGTTTTTGCATATCAATATTTTAGTTCATAATTATTATGGTACTAACTTTATTTTAAAGGCTTTATCCGTATCCCATCCTGTCATGTGCTTTGCTACTCCAAAGGCTGAAAGTATTTAGTTTAAGAATATTTATGTTAGAACTGAGGCGAACTGATTTTTAATTCTTTTATGACTACACATTCTTAAAAACCTGATAATTTATTAAGGTGGTCTAAAGTTTTCTAAAGATAAAGAGTTGTAGAAAAACAACAATGAACGGATCTTATAGTTTGAACTTCATGTAATAATTGAAAATGTTATTTAACACAAAAATAAATGAAATATTATCGTATATTTTAACTATAATTTATTTTGACAGGCTTTTATAGTTGCAATACAGAAATTATGCCTGGTATAAATAATTGGACATCTGAAATACAGGTGAACCTTTCATTCTTAATTTTAAATAAAATGTAAGTGATGTTAGCAAGTTCCTATGTTTCCTTTTTGACCTTATTGCAGTTAAAATATTATCCTTTTTCATACCACATCAGTTATTATTATTCATTATTTGACAGTTTTATTAACTTGCAGTATTTAGTTAAAATAATAAAATGACATGCTATTATATCTTTCTATATTTAGATGTTCACATCAGTAAGGGTAATCCGGTTAAGCAGCCTTAACCTGACTAATCAAGCCCTCAATAAGAACTTTAATGATCTCTGTGAAAATTTGCTCAAGGTAGGAACCTTTTGACTAACTAATTTTAGTTAAAACTCACAAGAATCATGAAATTAAAAAAAGAAAAGTGGATATTTGTCTGGAATACCTTACACAGTTGTGGGCTGAATTATTTTTATTTATACAGTATATCAGTCTTAACTCCATCTTCATAGGTAAAATACTAAAGTTGCCCTCTCCATCTTAATATACCATACTATAAAAGAAATATATTTTAAGATATTTCATAGCTTTAAACTTCATAAAAATCTGTTGTATATATGTAAATTTGAAAAACCTTGTTATTTTGTATGACTTACAGGTAAATATGATACATCTTGTCTGCTTAAATATTAAAAATGTATTCTTAATGTAAGAATTGACAAAATAGAGGTGGGCCAGCTTTGTTTTTTATCTTTTGAACTTTCCATTTGCCATAATGTACATTAAAATGTCAGTTTTTATAAATTTTTAAATTAAGTGATATTACTAATATTTTCTATTGTGTAGAGCCTGTATTTTAAACTACGGTCTATGATCCCCTGCTGCCTTTGCCATGTAAATTTTACAGTATCTCTGCCTGAAGATGAATTAATTCAGGTAATTAAGATTCTTTTTATTCTTAAAGAAGATTTCTAGCTTTTATCTGATCTGTTTTAATATTATAAAATTGCCATAATTAAATAAGTGTAAACTTTTACTTCAAAATATTATTAGTATGTATTACTTCAAAATGTATTAGTATATATAAGACCATGTATATTTCATTTTTCTGAACTCTAGTTATCTGAAGGTGGAATCATATGTGTGCGCTAGCATACATACAATAGGATGAGTACTTATGTGGGATTTTTCCCGACCCCATCTTTAAGATAAAGTTCTTGAGGTTTTTCTGAAATATCTGTGTTGAGTTTGGCTTAGTTGTAGTCTGAATATCTGAATTGATGCATAATTCTGGTTGAGAATTAACTAGGAAAGGCAAATTAGCTAATTAGTATAAGTTGTTCCATGATGCTGAAAAAGGTTTGTAAGAAACTTATTTTGGTAATGATTATTTTGCTATTCATATTGTTTCTGTGATTTTAGGTTACAGTCACAGCAGTTGCTATAACTTTTGACAAAAATCAGGCCTTACAGACCACAAAAACACATGTTGAAAAGTCATTGCAAAGAGGTAAACCTATGATGATGGATGGGAGCACAGTTCACATTTGTCTCTTTATACTTTTCACATATGAATGGGTGGTTGACAGGTATTTGCATGGAGAATGCTGCGGTTTTATAGACTTACATTGTACCATATTAATTCTGTAGTAATTGAGAGGCTCCTATTCTAGGATCTCTAAGAAGGTCCTCAAGGCATTTGAAAACCTGAAGATGTAGTAAGTGTCACGTATTTTTCAAAAGAAAGATCCCCTAGTATTCAACAGATTCTTAGAGTTGTTGTTTATCTAGTAAAATTTAGGAAGTACCATTCTTAATATATTCCAAAGAAACCCAACTTACTAGAAATCATTTATGTTTTCTGAAAAAAGGGGAGGGAAATAGTAAATAGTAGACTTTCTAAAGTTTAATGACTTACTGGCTAAATAAAATATTCATGATTAAACTAAAAGTTTTTAAGTTGATTACATTCTACATGTATAGCATTGCATTAATGTCAAATATATTAAACAATTATGTATTCAGATAGCTATCAAAATAGATAATAACTGGTTTAAGTATCATAGAACTAGTAAGGTACAAAGAGTGGGAAAATAGTAATTATTATTTAGCACTTATTATTTGCAAGGCACTGTCCTGAGAGATTTAAAAATATTATCCTTTCTAAATCTCACAACATTCCTACCAGGGAAGGTAGTCCACTCTCAACATCATGCAGGTGAACAGTCCCCATGGGAGAAACCAAGGAGAAAATAATCAGAATAAATTGGGGGTTGGGGTATATATGTTATATGAGATTCTTAATTTTAAAAAATTAATAATAGATTATTACTAAATAACAGTGTTTTTCTTGTCTCTCAAGCCTCTACAGATAATGAAGAACTTCTGCAGTTTCCACTGGAACTCTGTTCAGATTCACTTCCTTCTCATCCTTTTCCACCAGTTAAAGGTTGGTTAAGTTAGGGAAATGCAAACACAAATCCTAGTTTCTAGTGTCTTTCCTTGCTTCTTCATTGTAGGTAATCTTACTTAATCTTGAGGTGATATATTCTTCATTCCCTCATTGTATGTTTCTTCATGTTTATAAAGGGGAGAAAGGAATGTTCTTAATTTCTCAAGTCATTGTCAAATTATTAAGGTAATTTTTCATATTGTATCCCATTTTTATATCTCAAGTATATTAAAGTTTTATTTTCAGAGATTTGGATCTCCCGGTAATTATTTACATGTGATATATTTGATATTTACATTATATTTGGTAAATTTTTTTGCAGCAACAGTCGGGCCTTTACAAAAATTATTATTTTGAAAATGACAACAAACTACTTATTTTCTTCAGAAAGTATTTGGAGAGGTTTTGGGTGGTGGTAGTATTTGTGAGAAAGGGATGTCTTTTTGTCTTTTAGGTGCCTTGGCTGTAATTGAGGAACATCGTTAGATACTTAAAATATGCTGCTACTTTTTCAAATGCAAAATGATTGTCCCTTAATAGCAGTAAATCTACTCAGTCATGTAAAATATTTGTAAAAAAAATGAAAAAGTGGTTTTATCCATTTCTTTTCTGATTTCAGTGCAATGTTTATTACAAAATTTGCAGAATTACTGTATGTCATTTTGTAGCATCACATATACATTAAATGTGGTTTGTTTTTTCCTAAATTTTTTGAGAAATGATGCATTTGTTATTTAAAACAAAATTGGCTTTTCTAAAATTTATATTTTATAAAACAAGTGCAATTATTTCTATTCGTCAGTTATTTATCTGATCACAAATTAGGTATAATGTAGAGTAGTTTTATAGTCATACTGCATATGTGGCTGTAGAGTCTTCAGTAAATCAGCCTAAGTCCTATCTATGCATATAAATAGATCCTGTCTCATTTTTTGAAGACGAAAAGATAAGCTGCTTTAAAATTCTGAGCCTTCTAACGTAACTATGGTTCCCTTTCCTTTTTGTCTAAATTAAAATTCTAATTTAGAACTCTATGGAGGATTTTCACATTTTTTGCGGCCACTAATATATTTTGTACAAATGATACTTTGTGAATTGAAGAATAAGGAAAGAAGAATTTGAGTAGAATAATATCTGAACAGTACCTAAAATATTTGCAGTTCATTTTAGGGATCATAGAGAGGAGCCATGAGGTAGAGTAATAAAGTTCTACTACTGATAAAGTGTGAGAACTTGGGCCAGTTAAGCTCTTTAAACTTCAGTTACTCATCTGCAAAATATAAATGATTAACATTCTCTCTAGCCTTTACAATTCTCTGATTCCCTGGGTTTCTATAGTTTATGGTTCTTTAATTATTAACCTATTCCTGTTATTAAAAACAAATTAAAAGTCTAAATTATGCCTAAGGTCACACTGAGTTTCTGTTAAATTAAAAATTTCCAAATAGCTTCTAATTAGTTAAACCAATAATTTTTAAACCATAAAGTTTCTTCAGAGGTGCTTCATGGCTTTCCAGAAGGTGGAGTGGGAAGGGAGCTGAGGAGGGTGGAGGAGTGAGGATAGGTCTCTGGACCCCCTACCCTACCTCTGAACTAGAAGCAGCTTCAATTCAGTGTGCTCTTATGTATCAGTTTTCTATATATGATTTTGTTTGAAGAAAGGGTTTCAAAAAGTTGAAAAAAAACTGAATCAGGTCATTCCACCTTTATTATCACCATCATCATCTTCATAATGATCAATATCATCACATCTAATACTAACATAGATACAAAACTTTTTATACTAAGTGCTTAACTGAAAAACCTATGTGCTCTTCTTTGAATATTACATTTCAAAATCATGAGTAAACACTAAAAAGTTTATCTGTACCTTTTCATAAATAGTTTTGTAATTTGTGGTTTATGTTGCATGCTTATTTATTGTCTTTGCTCCCTTAAGTCTTTTTAGGAGGGCATGGGCTATACCAAATATATTTGAAAGTTATCTTAAAGTATTTTTGAATATTTGAGGATAGGATGGGTTTTGAAAAGGTCCAAAGAATGTTATAATAAATAGAGCGTTGTAACGTGAATGTATTAGTCATTGTAACATGAAGAAGGGCTTTGAATAGAGGATAGAAATGTCTGGAAAAAGTTAAGTGTAGCAGTTTAGAGGAAACAGGCAGGAGATAGAAAGGTAAGAGTGCTAGGGATAAATGCTCAGAAAACTCTTATATGCAACCATAAGAGGCTTAAAAGTCAACTACGAATACTGAGAAGTAAATAAATACATAGTTTTGTAGTTAATTGTTAGGTCAGTTAGCTAAGTTGATAGAGCTTTTTCTTTTTGTTAATTCTGAAAACGTTGGATTCTAGTTTATTTTTCATGTTCTCATCACAAATAGGATGATTTGTTAAAATTTTTCATTTCCTTTTATGTTAAGAGTAGTTTCAAGAGCTTAAGCACAGTATGTTTATTAATACTTCCATCTTTTCACTTGTAGATAAACCTTTCCTTATCTTTTTGTGTTATTGAAAATTAGTGAATATGTGAAGAAAAGGTGCTTCAATTATGTGTATCCTAATTCTCTATATAGAGTAAGCCTGGGCCTGAATTGTCCATCCATGTTCAATTTTTTCCTTCCATCTTTTGTTATATTTGGTTTTGTTTCTCAAGGTAACAAAATAGTTTGATGTATGTCTCAAATTTATGGTAATTTGGTGTTACCTTGCTAGTTATCTTGATTTTTCTGATTTGAAATTTTAAGAGGTGCTGAGCCGAAGTAATTCTTAAAAGACATTATCATGTGAAGGTCATCAAAATTTTTTGATGAATGCTATGAGGACCATAGATGATGTGACATCAACATAAATTACTTAATTGAGGCTGTATTATGAGAAAAAGGGTGGCTATAGCAAATTTTTGTGCCACTTTCATAATCTTTTTCCTAATTGTTAATATCTACACCTATGTTTGTTCTGAAATGGTTTTCAAGAGACTTTTAAAATGATACATACAGAAAAAAGACAGCAAATATAGTTAAAAATGGGGAATCAATATAATCTGGGTGAAATGTAAAAAAAATCAGTAAGATTTTTCTCATGGATTGTAGTTAATCTCAAATTTTATACATACAGTTTTCATAAAAGGTTAACATATCACTTTAGATACATGTCTAAAGCCCTAAGTTTTGATATATTAGATACCATATTGTTGGGCTTGATTTATATTAATGACAAAAGTGTGTGAATCGTATACCACTATAAATATATCTCAAATAGTTTATAAATCTCATCTATAATAGGATAATCATTTTCATTAAAATTCTGAGAGTTTAAGACTTTAAAAAGGTTTAAGTTAATTTTTATATACTGTTGGATAAAAGTTTATAGAAGAAAAAATTTTTACATCCACCTTGTTTCTGCTTTCATTTTGCTTTAAGCTGGGGTGATTTCCTCATGTTTAGTGGCATAAGCTGTAGGCTGACAAGAGTACTTTTTTCATTAAGAAGCTGCTGACTAATAAGACCAATGTAGGTCAAAATCTGAATTTCAGTATAAAAGAAAACAAGTTGGCTTATGCCCTTTCATATATTGTATTCCTTAACTAGGTTTCCACATCAGAAGTTTTTGTATCTTTATTTTTATTGTAGATGCATAAAAGTTACTCTTTTTATTAAACCAAATTTGATTTTTCTAAATTTGATTTTACTAAAAGTCTACTACTAATACTGAGAAGTCAATAAATACAGTATTTTAAACTAGCAATTTGAAATGTAAATCTATAAAAACTCCAAAGTTAGCTTTTGTTTTTTTTCTGCCAACTAATGGTTATGGATTCTTACAAATATATGTCATTCTATTTATGCCAACTAAAATATTTTTATATATTAACAATTCATTGTATATCTGCTTTCTTTCTCTTTTTTAAAAATATATTTTGTCCTAATGACTAAATGGTAACAACAATAAAAAAAACACTAAAGTTCTCTATGTTATTGCTGCCCACAACAACCCTGGGAGGTTCTGAAAAGGGAGAGATGCTGAGGGAAAGGAGAATGAGAGGAAAATAGAAACTAAAGAGGGAAAGATGTATGAAAAAGTTATCCAAGAAATGGGAAGGAAGGAAGGAAAGAGAATTGATGGATAAGTAGGGTTAAGAAATCTTAACTTCTTTATGGCAGCTTGAGGACAGTGAAGTCCAAAATCAGAGAAAGAGGGAGTAAAAAGCAAAGAAAATTGAATTGGATTACTGACAGAAAACAAATAACTTGGAAGAAAAGATATAAAGTATGGTAGTGAGAGGAAGAGTGCATACCTAGCAGTGGAAGCAGGAAATGAAAGGACAGGGATTGAAGAAAAAAGACAAGTGGTTTAGGGTGTTGCTCACCTTTATTTGGAAACTTTAATGACTCAAATAGAAAAGCTAAGTTTCTTTTTCCTCTAATGTATGTATTACATATGAATTGTAGTTGAATTTTCCCCCCTTGTGGACTATCCAAATTGAAGCTATTTATGTCTTTCTCTATGCCTTAATAATTTTTAACTATAACATGACAATTTCATTATTAGTCTACCAATATTTGAATATCATTGTGGACAAAATTTATACTGGATGTTTATATACATCCTTTATCTAATTCAATAAGCCAGATTTTATTGTTATAGTTAGACAGTTTAGAGATTGGTGGAAATGCCTAAAGGAGTATAAACCCAAATTTTGATCATTACTTAAAACTAAGAAATGTTTAAGTAGGAAAATACAGTAAAAAATTTAAAGACTCCAGATCACATACATTTTAATCTGCCAGAGGCTCTTTTCAGAATTTGCAGGAATTTTTTCAGTTTTAGTAATTTTCTTAAGATGCCTAGATAAGATTGTCACAAATATTTTTTAATTATTCAGAGCAAAGATGGTCTGTAAATTGAGAGAGCGGAGAAGTCTCAAACTTTAGAAGCATTGGAGCATGGGAGAAAAAGAATCCTTGCCACATTTTTTTTGTCATCAATATACTCATTTTCACTAAACTTTTAACTTTAAGGTTAGTCCCTCTCCTCACATCACTAGGGCTTGTTAAATATTGCTAAAGTGTACTAAGAGAAGAATAAAACCACATGTTTTATAGTTGAGAGTAATTTCTATGGAGAGCAGTCACTTTTTCGTTCCACAAAGTCTTGATACCACTAGAGGGAGCCGTTGGTAGTGAAGTCCTTGAATGAAGGGGATGTTGGTGAAGGAGAGGGTAATGGCTAGTAAGGAGCATGTGTTTGGTTTGTCTGTGAGATATCGGTCATTGGCCTGTCTGTAATTTTTAATCTTACTGACTCTTCCCCTCACACATATTTCCCTTCCATGTTTCATTTCAGATTTTCTTCCCAATACATTGACTCTTCTTTGCTTATGTGTCTCACATCCTGATTTCATACTGCTAACATTTGTTAATGTGTATATATTTTCTCATGTTTACAAAATTTCTGAAACTCTTTCTATGTTATACAAGTAGTCTTCTTTGGCACGATATTTATTAACTGAGCTAGTTTTCATTTGTCAATAGAAATTGTGTTTTAAACCTAAATACTTCTATTTGGTTTGTTTTAATAATGAAGCCATAAAGATTTCCTCTTACTCGTCTGGCTTATACAGAGTATTTACAAACAGCAAAGAGATACTGGCTTGTACTTAGCATCCAAGCTAATGTTGTTCATATTGTCTTATTAGAACACCTGGAGAGTGCAAGTTCTAACTCAGGTATACCAGCTGCACAGAGAGGTGAGTTTGTCTAATTAAGCAAATAGTCACCAAAGGTGTGAAATTCTAGTGCGATGGTACATAAACATATACTGTCAGAGAAATGCACTGGACAGTGGAATAGACACCAAAATGTGGCTTTGTTGTAATTAGAATGTATCTTTAAAATATTAATTAAATATTTAATTTTTTTTAGCATTTTAATAGCTTTCCAGTTTTTAAAAGTAAAATTTTAGCACTTTAACTATTTTTTTTAACTCAATAATAGTAAAAGTTACTCTTTTTAAAAGGAGGACTTGTTAGGCTCACACCTGTACCCCTACCCTCTGTTATCAGAAGCTTCGTTGCCAAAATCACACATGCAAGCAGAATATTGACAAAAACAACCCTTTGGCTTTCCTGTTACTGATGGTAGAATGAAGGCATTTTAATAAAAGATATGCCCACTAGTGATTTTTAAAAATGTATTCTTTGACAATTGATTTTAATTATTTTTAGTTTTGATTTTAGGGTAGAAATAGGAAAGGCAGTTATTCACAAAGTTTGGATAGCAAATTAAAGCCCTAAAATATAAACTGCTAAACATTATGAAGTAAAAATAATGGGAAATAAAGCTAGTTAAAATACAGTATCTGGTCCTTTTACTGATATTTCTGTTAAACTCCACTTCTGTTTTCCCTGAGACCACACAACTATGACATCACCAAAAATGCTCAGCCAGCTAACTGAGAACTTGGTTTTGGACAAATCAGTGTCTAAAGCTTGACTCTTTACTGTCTCTCTCATCTACTTGATAAGGACCATTCTTTTTCTAAATTACAGTTAAATTACTTCATCGGAAGGAGTGTTATGACGAGTAAGAAACGTCATACATATTTTTTTCTTTGTTTTTTCTTTTGTTTTCTGTCTGTGTTTCCAGCAACGTCAGTTGATTACAGTTCCTTTGCAGACAGATGCAGCAGCTGGATAGAGCTCATTAAACTGAAAGCTCAGACCATAAGGCGCGGATCAATTAAGACAAGTAGGCGGATGTTTCTACCACATTATGATCTGAGAAGCATATCCCCGATTTCCCAGTGGTGAAGGCTAGACCTTTCTACCCAGTAATAACATTGCCAATCAATCATGTATTGGAGTGTGAAAGCTGCAGACTCTAATAGTCATTTAGCAAAAGTTATTGCAGGGCCTTTCAATTTGTTAATTGTGTTTTTAAATTTTACTTTCTGTGAAGGTATTCTTAAAAGTATATAAATAGATACTGTATCCTTCTAATGGAAGGAAATTGTCAGCTCTCTTATTAAAGAGACACTCTCCCAGGACCCAAGGTACTATGTAACATGTGGCGTGTGTCAGTGTACTAAGTGTGATGTCCAGAGGGCTGAAAGAATGAGGTATTTCTGGAGAGAAAGTAGTTACCTCTTATCTCACTACTAGAATCAAGGTCATCATATATTCTTTATTTTACATGTGTTTTGGTAGATTTTGAGGTAAATGTATTTGAGTGAAAGTTTATGGTATGTTAATAGAGAAGAAACTCTGTTTTTAAAAGGTCATAGGATTATGAAACCAGCCAGATCTGGTTTTGAATCCATTTTAATAGCTGTGCGACCTTGGTCAAGTTATTTAACTTCTCTAAGCCTCAGTTTCCTCGTGTAAAATGGGGACAATAATAACTATGATGCTGGGTTGTTGTAAGGATTAGATATATACATATGTCTGACTTATAATAGTTATTTGATAAGCGGTAGCTATTACTATATATGTTATTTTATAAGCAATCAACTTTTAGACAGACAAGGTCATTTTTTTAAGTTTGTAAAATTATGAGTTTGATCAAATGGTTTGAAAAAGAAACCTATTACAACTAGTTAATATAAGGTTTATCTACAAGTTGACAATGATGAAGTTGTCTGAGAAAGATGGAAAAAACTGGGAAATGTAACAACTTTCACACTCTCCTTATAATAATTTGTTCCTACAGCAGATATTTTAATTGCTCTGCCGCTTTTTCTTTTTCTTCACTTTATAACGATCATTGTGTGTGTAGCTACACTGCATCAACATTTTCTTTTGCAGGAATGCCATTTTTCTTCCAAAAGAATTCCATTCCAGCATTTCCTCTTGTGTTTTTCTTTCTCTCTCTTTTTTAATTGCATGCAGTGCATGATAATTTCTTTTCTTTCATGACATGGCTTAGCCTCACAGACAGCTGAATGTTGTCACCACTTACTTGGAAACCTTGGGGAGTACTTGAGTTACCAGCATCTGATCTTGATACTTTCTCTTCTTTCTCTGATTTTAGCTGTGACAGTTGAAAAAGCAAGTCCAATGGGTGAAGGAAATTTCCGGAATCGTTCTGCTCCACCTTGTGCAAATTCTACAGTTGGGGTTGTTAAGATGACACCTCTTTCTTTCATTCCCGGAGCAAAAATAACTAAATATCTTGGAATAATTAACATGTTTTTCATTCGAGAAACCACTTCTCTACGTGAGGTAATTTTATAGATGTTATTTCATTTTTGTGAATTTTCTCTGATTGAAGATGTTAGTGACAAAACCAAACAAGTTTCAGATTGTTATTTTTTGCCAAAAATAACACACATAAACATTTTTTTTTCAATAAACTATAGATTGATTCCAGATTAGACTTAGCAGATTTCGTATAGTAGCTAGTTTTATCACAAGAGTTGTGTTGGGTTTAAACTTGTTTACTGTTAGAATTTCCAGATCCTTATCATATAGTAAATAAAACAAATTTATCCATGTTTGATTAGAGATTTAAAACAGCACTGTAAGGACAGCTTAGTTTTCTGGGTAGCCATTTGCCATACATTTTTAAATAACAATTTTTAAGGGATTGCATTTGGAAATAGTAGAGAACTATATTGTAGATGTATGTCTATGAGGATGGTTGATATAATTTAGCTCAATTGTTTCTTCCCTCTGAAAAAGAATGAGGCTGCTCATTTTCTTCTTTCTCCATCACTGTATTAGAATGCCATTTATTCAAATTCTTGCCTTACACTGTATATCATTAAACTTTAATTTGTATTTTAAATAACAAGTTATAACATTTTATTTGATGTGCTCAAAGTTAATCAGAGTCAGGCTATTACTATATCTTTCATTACGCAGGAATTTAAACTCAAGAAAAAAAAATTATGTCTTAATGGAACAAGGCTGCTGAGCAAATTAATATTATGAATAGGGAAATTTTTTAATGATTGAGGTATGAAACTTGATAAACTCTTCAAATTTTATTTTAGCAGTAGTTTATATTTTTTAAAAGTATGTTCACATAGCTATGCTTTTTTCCTACTGTTTCACCAGCAGTGTTTTTATACTGTCTTAGAAATAATAGCCCACATACTATTTTTTATATCTTGCATGTAGCACAATGCCAGGCACAGTGTAAACATAAGACATTTTTTGTGTAAATAAGTAAATGACAGGTTAATTAGATGGGTGTTTACTTTAAGAAAAATTAACTTTTTAGTTATTCTAATTATATTGAGATGGAAATGAAACTATCTTGATATTTTTCAGAAATCTTTTAATGTAGAATTAAAATAAATGACATTCTAAGTCCATCTAAGTTTGACAAAAAAAAGTTGGGTGTGAGAGGCTGGCATACATTGTTGAATGAACTTTTTCTAGTTGCTCTTAATAGCCCAGGGATAGTGTACTCTTTTGAATCCATAAAATTTTATTTCCAAAGTGCCTTTCTCTGCTATTTAAGCAACCATGTCTTAAAATGTTGCTTCACATTAGATTTTTCCTTCAATAGAGATTTGTAGTATTGACTGTATCGATAAATATCCCAAATTTTTTCATTGCTTAATTAATTTGCTTAGTTATTTAATCTTTTTAAAATTATCCCTCTGTAGTCTTTGTTATGTAGCCATCAGAATTTCTTGATTTAAAAGGCAGGAGGGAAACTAATAAAAGTAAAAGAAAAAAATGCACTAAGCTCTGATTGGAGACAGGCTGAAATGACTTACTTAACTCCTTAATTACAAAAAGAGATACCTTTATAAAATTACACATTGGGTCCTCTGGCTGTTCAGAAAGATGTGACCTAGTCAAGTGTTTTTCTGACAGTGCATTCAGTTTGTCCTTTCAGTTTAAAGTTAGAAATTTCTTCTTGGACTGTAAATAACCTCCAGTAGAATTTGTGGAAAACTTCAATTGAAAAGCATTTTAAGCAATCTGCTAGCCTTTGTTTTCTGTACTTTTTATTTTTGAACAGTGAAGTTCTCCAAACTACTGGATTTCATTCCCTAGCAATGCTTAGTAATAAAAAGTGCAAAGCTACAGAATGGAATGACTCAGCAAGCTAGGTTCAATAGGTGTAAGGTAAAGAAGCTATGTTTAGGGGAAACTTTGTGAATCGCTGACAGCATCCTCAGACCAGAGCAAAAATTCACACATCCCTAGACTGGAAAGTCCGCATTGTCTTTAAGCCTCACTTGTATGAAGGTGGTAGTAGCATGTTCTGTCTTGGCACCATTTAATAAGAGCAGAAAACCCAGGCCAATGTGTCTTCAACAGGAAGAATAATTAACACGTGTGTTCAGATTCTGTGTATGCTTCTGCCATGAATGGAAGTCATCGTCTAGGTCAAATGGAACCAGCCTTACCTGTCTCATCCTTCTTCCAATTCTCATCTACAGTGAGAACTGGCTGTTGACCACATTATCTGTGCTCACTTGTTAAAAGTGCTGAGCTTTCCCCTCCCTCACTGGTGATATTGACAAAACATCAACAGACAGTACTTACCTGTATTTCACATATTTCTGAGCTTGAGATGGGAAATTAAATGGTTTGGTTTAAAAGCCAACTCACTGTTTGAAGAATGTTCAGTGAAGGGACTATAAGCATATAGTTGTGAACAAAACAGATGCAGTCCCTGACTTGATGGATTTTACGGTCTAGTGGAACTGCAGTATGGTAGACATGAAACAAATAATTATATAACTAATATATATAACTACTAGCGATAGTAAGTCAAATAAAGAAATATAACAGAGGCTATCAGAATATCATGGAGGAACTAGCTTTAGATTAGACAGTCGGGGAAGGTATCTCTGAGGAAGTCCCATGTCAACCAGGACTTGAAGAATTGAATGAATTATCCTGGTAGAAAATTGGGTGAGGTGACTTCAGGAACAGCATGTATAAAGGCCCTGAGGCAGAAAAGTGGTTGACATGGATAGCAGGGAGGCTTTATTGTTTATATTTGCCATCAATTTATTTGAATAATGGTAGGAATGATTTGATAGGGGGAGATGTTGAAGATGGAGGAACAATTTGAATTCTTGCTCTGCTACTTAACTAGCCATGTGATCATAGGTAGTCATGGGCATATTACAAATTCTTTGAGCTTCAGTTTCATCATCTGTAAAATAAGGAAATTTCTATCATAGACGTGTTCAGTAAAGGTTTATTTGTTCATGCCGTAAATTCCCATTATGAAGGACATTAAAACTATCCTTACATTAAGATCATATAAGACATTTTAATATATATTCTTTGACATTTTATATACATTCATGAATACCTGTATGCAGTTTGATTTTCCTGTGCATTATTATGTAGGAAGGAGGAGTCAGTGGTTTTCTCCATGCTTTTATTGCTGAAGTGTTCGCAATGGTGAGAGCTCATGTTGCTGCATTAGGAGGGAATGCTGTCGTGTCCTACATAATGAAGCAGTGTGTCTTCATGGAGAATCCAAATAAGAACCAGGTGAGATGTAGTTAAAGATCCTGATGGCGGTCCTGCGAATTTCCCCCATGCCCTTCCTACCTTTCACCCTCCCTCCTTCGCAAGGAATTTGCTCTTTACAGAGTTCTTGATACGCAGTGCTTAGAATGTGTCCTAATGAATATATTAATAACCATAGTCATACATAGGTCAGGTGCTGTTTCCACACCCCAGGTAACTAGTGATTATTCCTAAATACTTCTGGAAGTTTTGCTCCTAATTTACTACTCTTTCCACCATCTTGATGGGTCTTTGAAACACAGTGATGGCTGACTGAGGAGACTTAGAAATGCCCTCCAGTTTGGATTATAATGCTGTCTGGTTCTAACTGCCATGCTGGTGAAGAATACAGTCACGTTGTTGTTGTTGTTGTTGTTTTTAAATAAGTCACATAATTCTCTTAATGGAGGCTGAGGAATGTTGCTTAGGTTAAATTATAGAATAAATTCTTTTATCAGTTTTGTTAAGATAACTCACTTTAAATTGTTAAAGATTCCTTTAAAAATTAAATAACTATATTAATGGGTTCTTTTGAGTTTCCTTTCCTGTGAATTGCATCCTTATCCTTTGCTCATTTTTCTCTTGAGCTGTCTTTTCCCTAGTGACTTATAAACCTGTGCTTTTATGGCTTTATAGTAGTGCCCCTAATTTAACAGAAGAGTATGAGTATATTGTTGTAACTGAACATGTCCTGTTGTTCTTATAGGCACAGTGTCTTATAAATGTCAGTGGTGATGCAGTGGTTTTCGTTCGTGAATCTGAATTAGAAGTGGTATCAACCCAGCAACCCACCACCAATTGCCAGTCATCATGTACTGGGGGAGAAGTTACAACCTGAAGGAAATTAGAAAGAAGGAGCTCAACTAAATGAAATTCATCTGTCTCCATTGTTTCATCATTAATGATCTCACTAGACTTTTTAAAAATTGAACTTAATTTGAGATATTTAAGAAAGAATTGATACATTATGAGTAGATTTGATTTGTCTAGAATCTCTTGGAGGCATGAGAATTTTCTAATCTTGACATTTTATTTGCTAAGCCTAGATAGACAGGCCCATGGAATCTCTACCTTTCAGAAAGTTAGGATTAGTTTTTCAGAGAACTGTAGCAAAGATGGGAGATATTTGTATTTATGTTGATTTTAATAAAATCATAATTTATAAAATGAAATGAGAAGATCATCAGGGAAACTAGGATAGCTACCCTAGTGTAACTTAGAAAAGCTAAGCAACAAATTCGCAAATTGTTAATGACAAAACATTCTGATTTGAAGGATGTGTGGGGAAAATGGAGTAAAGTTTACAGAAAACTATGTGGGTTTTTAGTGTGTGTGTTTTTTGTTTTTTAATAGTAGAGAAGAAAGCTTTATTAGAAGGGAAAGTACACTTCCAGACATGGAAGTGGGACTAAGCAAGAGAAGCGTGGCTCAAAAGGCCTGTAGTGTGTTTTATTTTGATGAGGAATTTGGTCACAACTGAAAGGGAACAGTGTTTCAGCCATCTTTGAAGAAGTTAATTCTGCAGCTTGTAGCCATATGTCTTAGGTACTGTAAAAGAAGACATAAGTTACCAATGCTGGTGTTCTTTCATTGAAAGTTTTAGTACTATCTCTAAGGAGGAAGGGAAGAAATTACTATATGACTTCATAACTGGCCAAAAGATTTCAGTTGGTGCTTAATTTGTCTAGAAGAGGCTTGGCTTCAACAGGGGAGAAAAGAAAAGGTCAGTATATTTTGTTGGAGTAATTAAAATACAGCTGATCTAGTAGGAACATAAAATTATTTTCTAATACAATTATAATGTACTCCTTCCTACCAAACAGAATTTTAGTTAATACCATAGGGACTTTTGATGGTGAATTAGATTGTGTTTGGCGTAGAATTTGGAAATGTAACTTGAATGTAAGTATGCTGCAAAATGTTGAATGTATCCATAGAAATACTTTTTCTGTCAATGCCAAATGCCTATTATAAATGAACCTTAAAGAGTACATTCCTCCTTTGCACAATAAAATTTCTTTATAAGACTCATGGTTTTGCTCTTCCAGGATAACAGACTGCCCTAAAGATTTAGGAGTCATTTTCTTGTTATCACAGGTGTCAATATTTTTCTGTATTTTGTTTATAATTTTATTTTTTAAATAAAATGTTTATAAAGATAAACTGAAATATTCCTAAATCTCTCTTTTGCTTCCTTGATATAGTACTGTCAGTAGTCCAAAATCACTTTCCTTTTGATCATATCCATTCATTGCTTCAGTCAACAAACATCAGTTCTACATCTACTATATGCAAAGCCCTTTTCTTAATTTCGGGGGAAAACGTATATATGTAATTGTTGCACTTTTTGTCTTTGGTTGGTAGTTATTCATTCAACTACTCTTTATTGAATCCCTACTACATCCCAGGGCATAGTTTTAGGCAGTGAACAAAACACACCTAAGTTCCTGCTCTCATGGACCTTATTTTCATAGGCTACATAAGTAAATAATTTGTAAAATGTATGTAGCTCTATAAAAATTGCTCATGTTTATTGAATGCTTCCTATGTGCCAGGCAGTCCAATGACTGTATATCTTTTAAATTTTATTTTATTATTAATTTCAAGTATAATAGTACATTGGTTAGACATTTATATAGTTTATAAAACAATCTCCCTGATTGATCTTTCTCTACTCTGGCTCTACACCTAGCCTTTACATTAATGCTAACTGCATTCTCTATGTCATGCTCCCCATCCCTGTGACCCTCTATCAACTACTAATTTATACTTCTTTAACCCTTCACTGCTTTTTCCCAGCCCTTTAACCCCACATCCCTCTGGCCCAATGAATATATTTTTGTATTAACCCTTTTGATTTTTACAGAGACACTGTGAGGTAGATACTGTTGTTAAGCTCCATTTTATAGTTGAGGCAGCTGAATAGAGAGTTTATGTGATTCGCCCAAAGACACAGTAAGTAGTGGAGCCAAGATTCAAGCCCAGGCAATACCTACACTATGAAGCGAAAAAATGTGTGTAAATTGGGATGAAAGTAGCTTGGTAGTTTCCCAAAGGAAATAAAGTTAAGCTCAGTCTGGAAAAATAGTCATTTTGCTGGAGTTGACTATTTGTTCATAGCTTTATCCATTCATCCATCCAACAACTATTTTGTGATAACCTAGTATGTTTCAGAGTCCTTTCTAGGCAAGGAATGATAATATAACTATCACTAATTGAGTACCTTTTTTTTTTTTTGGTAATTTCCTGTGCATATGCATTATCACTAATTCTTATAAAACTAGCTAGGTGACATTATCTCCATTTTGGTATGAACAATATTGCACACTCCACAGAGGCCCAGGCTCATTTCTAGGAGAGCTGGAGTTTCCTTAACCACTCAGGCTTGCTGTCTGTCTGCCCACATTAGCTGTCTCCGAAGCATAATCAACCCATCCCAACATTGGCTCCTTCCAGAAAAGCTAAGGTACCCTATGTCCCAGGTGCTGCTGCTGTTCCTATGTGTGGATTCCCTCAGAAACATGATCATTTAAAATGGATATGCTGGGACTTACTCTTTTGGAAGTACTGAGGGCACTTACAGTATTTATAGCATGCCTCCTATCATTTGTCCTTCATTGCTGGTCCAAAGGTAAACTACACAATTTAACCAATAACTGCTAGATTTGCTTCCACTTCTACCTCCTATTCTTCCATAATCTGTTAACCATCTGGCTTCCATCTCCTGATCTGCCCCTGAATGTAAATATGCCAAGGATACAAGTATTGGATTTCAGTATTGCAGTTATTGGGTAGCTGAGAAGCATTTTTGTGCACATATAGTTTTTCATAAATAGGATCATACAATTTTTAACTAGAGTAGTTCTATTTTTTACCTTTTCACCTTTCCTCTATCACATCCATCCCCAATCCATGTTAATAACCTAATATGTATCCTTGCATATTAAAAATCTGCTAGAGGTCTAATTTACATTCAATAAAATTAATCTATTTTAAGTGTAAATTCAAGGAGTTTTGACTGATTCAGTTGTGTAAACAAAATAACATTTTCATCACCCTAAGAGAGTTCCTTTGTGTTTTTTTTTATGGTCTACATTTTCCCTTCTCAGGAAATACGATCTTGTGCTTGGTAACTTCCACCTAGTTATAATGCCTTCTAGATGCATCCACATATGCACATTTTTGGCTATTATGAATAAAGCTATTTTTTGAATTTGTACTTTTCTGTGAAAACTGAATTTCTGTTCTATTGGGTTGATTTTTTTCATGTTGGTGATCTGCCAGGTATGACAAATTCCCCTTATTTTTTTGTCCATGTAATTTTTCGTAGCTTTTATGATATCCAAACTTTTCATTTTTTATGGACAATATGACTATCTTAGGTACTCTTAGCTAAGTTGTTCTTTATTTTTTGGCTATTTTGAAGGTTCGTCAAATTTAACATGTCCTAATTTTCTCCCCATCAGATTTACTACTCTTCATTTTTTCTTATTTGATAAATTTCATCACCACTCACCCAGTTTTAGCTTGAGTCAGATACTTAAGGGGAATCCAAAGCTTGTACTCTCCACTGCACCCAATGTCATGGAACAAGATGCATAAAAATTTGGAAGCATGAAAATGTATGTTGTGTGAAAGCAACAAATTTACCTGCGGTTTTGTAGATCCCCGACCCCAGCCCCCCACCCAGGGTGGGGTCTTTTACAGAGTACTTCGAGAATCTGATCTAAGCTCTGGACATTTTCCCCAGAAAAAAAGCATACACGTGAAATTTTGCACACTACCTGAAGGAGTTCATTGAAACCTTTTTGTCAACCCCAAGTTAAATCTAGTATAGGATGAATGGAGGGGGATAAGGAACCAGGCCAAAGGAAATGTTAGGAATGTTTGAGTAAATGCTATCCTAAAAAATTGGGTCTTTCCCCAGTAGGAAAGTTAAGACATTTTTAAGATTAGATTTTTAAATATTAAAAAAAATCCTAATATGACTGTGGTAGGCAGAATAATGGCCCCCAAAGATGTCCACAGCCTCATCCCCAGAACCTATGAATATATTACTTTTCATGACAAAAGAAACTTTGCAGATGTGATGAACATTAAAGACCTTGAGATGTGAAAATTATGCATGGTTATCTGTGAGTGACCTAGAATCTAATCATGTGAATCCTTAAAAGTGGAAGAGAGGGGTAGAAGAGTAGGTCAGAGAAATTCTTTGAGAGGTGGACTCAAGCTTCCATGGCTGGCATTGAAGAAGGAAGATGTGTGCTCCAAGCTGAGGAATGTAGGTGCTCTCTAGATGCTAGGTTAGGCCCCCAGCAGACAGCCAACCAAGGAAACGGGATTCTGTTTTATGATCACCAGGGACTGAATTTCCAACAACTTAAATGGACAAGAAAACAGATTCTCCCCTAGAGCCTCTAAAAAGGAACAGAACCCTGCCAACAGCTTGATTTTAGTCTTGCAAGACCCCTATCAGACCTCTGCCCAATAGAACTGTAAGATAATGAACCTGTTTAAGCCACTAAGTTTGAGGTTAATTTGTTATGGTAGCAACAAAAAACATACAAATTTTTATAAATTTAACCTCTAGAGTTAAAGTTACCATATAGTTTTGTTATTTATGATAACAACTGGTATGAAATACTTCACAAACTCAGGGTATAAGTACAGTCATATCTTTTATTTTTCCAATTAGTTTTTTGAATACCCACTTGAATAATTAGCAGAAATCTAGAATCTCCTGCTCTTGACGTGATCTCCACTTAGAATTGTCCAACCACTCTGGGTCTCAGTGAAATACCCAAAAGTTTAAGTATAGTTTCCACACCCAAGCTGTGCCAGTACAGAAACCTCTTTGGTACACTATTGCATTTGCTTCCCACTGCCACATAGTGTCGCTGTTGGAATGGGTTCCACAAGGTAGAACAGAAGCTGCTGGTCTACAGTGATGATGCCAAATTGACCAAGACTTCTACACAGGTTTCCAGGATGCTTTAGCAGGTAGTCTTATTCCCTCCGTGACTACTCCATCCAAGGAAGCCTGATGAGTGTCAAGTCCTAGTGCTCAAACCTACTGTCTATTGAATTGTCACACACAACACATACACACACACACACAATTCTAATTTTCCCATGTAAATTTTAGAGTAGCTTGTTGATTTATATGTATGTAGACATATAATTTTTATATATAAAAATCCTGAGTTTTTTTTTATTGAAGTTGTATCAAATCTATAGTTTAGGCAGCATTCACAGGTTAATATTGAGCCTTCCAATCGAAAAAACTATTTCTTTTTATTTAGGTCTTGTTTGATTTCTCTCAATAATATTTCATAGTTTTCAGTATACAAACTTGAACATTTTGGGGATTACAAAACTTTACACTTGAGTACTTTATGCTTTTAAAAAATTTATTTTAATTAGTTTCAAGTATACAGTATATTGGTTAGACATCTATATAGTTTGTAAAACAATCTCCCCAATTGCTCCCACCTTCCCCTGACCCTCTACCTAGCCAATGTATTAATGCTAACTGCATTTCCTATGCTGTGCTCCCCATCCTCGTGACCATCCCTCAGCTACTAATTTGTACTTCTTTAACCTTTCACCCTATTCTACCAACCCCCCAAACCCTCTTCCCCTCTGTCCCTCACCAAATTGTCCACTATATTTGTGAGTCTGTTTTTTATTAGTTTCTTCTTTTTATTCCTTAGATTCTGCATATAAGTGAAATCATATAGTGTTTATCTTTCTCTGACTTAAATACCTTCTAGGTCTATCAAAGCAATATATTTTTCCATCTCCTTCCTTTCAGTCTATATGTGCCTTTTAATCTCAAGTGAGTCTTTCGTAGGCAGCATATGTAGGGGTCTTGTTTTCTTATCTTTTCAGCCACTCTATCTTTTGGTTAGAGCACTTAATTCTTTTCCATTTAAGGTACTTACGATAGAAATGTAGTTGTTACCATTCTTTATTCTTGTTTTTGATACATGTTTTTTCTTCTTAAAGAAGTACCTCCAACATTTCCTGTGATACTTGCTTGGTGGTGATAAATTCCTTTAGCTTATTTTTGTCTGGGAAGCTTTTTATCTGTGCTTCAACTCTAAATGATAGCTTTGCTGGATAAAGTATTCTTGGTTGTAGATCCTGGGTATTCATCCTGGTGAATATTTTTTTTGCTAAGCCCTTGTGTCCTGCATAGTTTCTTTTGAGAAATCAGCTGCCAGGCTTATGGTTATTCCCTTATAAGTAATCATTTCTTTTTCTCTTGCTGCTTTTAATATTATTTCTTTGTATTTAACCTTTGGCATTTTAATTATGGTGTGTCTTGGTGTGGGCCTCTTTAGATCCCTAATTTTTGGAATTCTCTGAGCTTCTTGAGGTTTTATGTCCATTTCCTTCACCAGGTTAGGGAAGTTTTCCATCATTTCTTCAAACAGCTGTTCAACATCTTGATTTTCTTCAGTTACGTCGATCAAATGGATACTTGGACCCTTTATAGTGTCCCATGTGCTCCTTAAATTATTTTTATAGTCTTGGCATCTTATCTCTTGCTGTTCTGATTGTATGTCCATCTTCTGGCTAGGGCATTTGATCCTTTTCTTTATTTGCTTTGTTTATTCCTTTATTCCATTTAATATACTTCTCATCTCAGATAATGTGTTCTTCATTTCAGGTTGGTTCCCATTTATAATTTCAGTTTTCATTTTTATGATTTTATCTCTCTTTTGAAGTTCCTATTGAATTTATCTACACTTCCCCAAAGTTTATCAAGGATCTTTATAACCAGTGTTTTGAACTCTGCATCTGTTAGATTACTTGACTTCATCATACCTGGATCTCTGTTCTGTTCTCTCTTCTGGTTTCTGCTTCTTTGTTTTCCCATTTTGGCTGCTTTTCCGTGTCTGTTTCTATGTACTAAGCAAGCTTCTACATCTCCCGGTAATTAGTGTAGATTTGTGAAGTAGGTGTCCAGTGGTACAGTCCTGAGAGGGGTTCAGCTAGAGGCCAAATTTAGCCCAAGCCTCTACCCCTTCAGGGCTACCTGTTAAGATTCAGCAAGCAATCCACAGATGCTGTGCTTATAGTTGCCTCAAAAAGCCACACCAGAAATTGAGGACATCTGTCTCCAGTGTGAGTCTAGGTGCGGCTCGCAATGGATGTGGCTTGAGTGGGGCTATGAGTTAGGGGAGGCGGGGTTTCAGGGAATCTTCTGGGCGCTGCGACCTCTGTTATCCAGTTTGATGACGTCAAGGCTATGGCGCCGCTGAGTCTGCCAGTGCACTGGCAGTGCGGAGGGCTCAACAAGGAACAATGGATACCGCTGGCACTTCTGTGAGTGAATTTCGCCTCAGTCCTCACTCTGATTCTGTCTCCCTGTAAGTCCTTGGTGACCTTGTGTGCAGCCCAATTGGTGCTGGTGTTCAGAGCGAGCAGATCCGTCATTGCAAAAATACACTCCCAGGCATGGCCCCTTTAAGAGGTTTCTGCCACTGTCACTGCCACAGCCTCCGTCTCACTCAACCGCTTGAGACTGGGCAGCCCATTGTCCTCACTCCATCCTACCTTCTGCTGTTGCGGGTTGATTTCTTGTATTTCTCCCTAGTTGTATGGCTTGTTCATTTAGATCCCAGGCAATTTTTCCTTGCTGCTATTCCTTGTTTCCGTCATAACTTTGATTTGGTGGTCAGAGGGATGAACAGAGTCTCTAACACCTACGTCATTTTTTTTTAGTACTTCGTCATGCTTTTTTTTTTTTTTTGGTCCTATTATAAATCAGTACTATCTTAATTTTAATTTCCAGTAGTTATTAATTTTTAGTGTATATGAATATAATTAATTTTTTTACATTGATCTTGTATCCTGCAGCCCCATGTCAATTCTAGTAGCTTTTTTTTGTGCTTGTGATTTTTTGGGGGGTTTTTATGTAGACGATTATTGTTAAATTGTGCATAGGGGGAGTTTTATTTCTTTCCAATCTGAGTGACTTTTATTTATTTTCTTGTCTGTTACTAAATTGGCCTTATTAATAATTACCTTATTAAATAATCAAGTATAATGCAACATGGTAGGAGTGGATGTCCTAACCCTTGTTCCACATCTGAGGGGAGAAGTTTAGTCTTTTGCTGTTAAGTATGTTATCTGTGGGTTTTTCCAGGAAGCTTTGAATTTTGTCAAATGCTTATTCATCTATTGAGATGATCATATAAATTTTCTTCTTTATTGATAAGGTGAATTGCACTTTATTGATTTTCCAATATTAAACAATACCTTCTCTTCTATTTAGAAGAGTTTGTCCATAATTGATACTATTAATTCCGTAAATTTGTGGTAGAGTTTGCCAGTAAAGGCATCTAAGCCTTGAGTTTTCTTTGTTGGAACACCTTTAACTATGAGTTGATTTTATTAATAGATATAGGGCTCTTCAGGTTACCTTTTTCTTTGTGTAAGCTTTGGTAGTTTATGTCTAAGGAATTTGTCCATTTTTTCTAAGTTGTTAAATTTATTGGTATAAAGTTATTATTAACACTATTTTCATAATATATTTTTAATATCTCTGGGACCCATAGTGATGTATCTGCTTTCATTCCTGATACTAGTAATCTGTGGCATCTTATTATTTTCTTGATCAGTTGTCTAAATGATCATCTCATTTAGTGACCTTTTTAAAGAACTAGCTTTTGGTTTCACTAATTCTTCCCTATTGTTTTTCCCTTTACTTTCAATTTTATTTGATTTTGCTCCTATCTTTGTATTTTCTTCCTTACATTGGCTTTGAGCTTAATTTGTTCTTATTTCTCTAGTTTCTTAAAGTGGAAGCTTACTTAGATCATTGATTTGAGGCATTTTTAAATTTCCTAATATTTAATGTGATACATTTTTCTTATAAGCTAATAGGATTCTTTAATAGGATCCCCAAAATTTATATGTTGTTTTCATTTTCATTAAATTCAAAATATTTTATAATTTTATAATTTTATAATTTTTCTCTTTGATTAATGGATTATTTAAAATAATGTATGATTTTCAAATATTTAGGGATTTTCCAGAAATAGTTTTTGTGGTAAGAACAAGTATGTCGTAGTCTCCTAATAACTGTGCAGTTTATCACACAATCCTGTTGGCTGTAATCACTATGCTGTGCGGTAGATTCCAGAACTGATTTGTCTACTATATCTGTGCACTCACTTGCCAAATCTTAGTTTATATAGAGTCCTTAACTAGAATCAGTCACATACCTAGTCCAGATAGTTGCAAAAACATATTTCTGTTTAAAGGCTGTATCGTTGAAGCAGCTTCCGGGAATGGGGACGGTGAGCAGAGCACACATTCCGAAGCACAAGGAAGGGTGGGGAACCCCAAACTGCCTGGGCCAGCTTGTGGGTCAAACCAGCAGTCTTCTTGATGACCTTCCCCAACTGGTACGAATCTGTTTTCTTTTCCTTTCCAGTCTCTAGAGCTACATTCTTTGCATTCCCTAGCTCCTGGTCCCTCCCTTCATCTTCAAAGCCAGAAGTTTAGCATCTTGCTTCACTCATCACATTGCCCTCTGTCTCAGCTGTCCTCAAATCTCTTATAAGGATACTTGTATTACAGTTAGGACCTACCTGGATAACCCAGGATAATCTCCACATGTCAAGATCTTTAATTGCATCTGCAAAGTCCCTTCGCCATATAAAATAATATTTATAGGTTCTGGAGATTAGGACATGGGTATCCTTGGAGGCCATTATTTAAACTACCACATATATATTTCTAATATCTTATATCTCTTAACAAATTTAAACTTGAGTGTCTCAATCTTTGTCTCAAATAAGGAAAGACTTAATGTTGCTGTCCATGGTTTTCAATTCTAACATTTAAAAAATATATACAAATTGTAGTTATTTTTATATTGTAAGTACTTATATAGATGACCAGTGTGCTTTTCTGGTGTCTACTTATTACTTTTTGCAAACCGTTCCTTTCTTCTGGGTTAATTTTCCTTCTTGCAATTCAAGTATTTTTATTAGAAGTTAGTTTACTCAGGTTCTGTGTAGATCTAAAATTTTGTATCTAAATTGTTTTTTATTCCACCTTCACTCTCAAAGTTGTTTAGATGATTATATAATTCTAAATATAATTAGATGATTATATAATTCATAATATTTTTACCTCAGATTTGTGCCACAGTTCAGAGCAGAGCACCAGACACCTAGGGATGAATGAAATGAATGAGCTTTACAGATATTAGAGAAACAGACTAGTGAAAATAATCCTGGACTAGAGGTCGGAAGAACTGGTCTTAAATGCCAGATCTACTTATTACAATTTGACTTTGGCAAAGCCATTTAACATAATCTCAATTGAAAATGAGAATACCTAGATCATAACATCTTTGTGAGCTTCAAAATAGAAATGAAATAACAAATTTGAAAATTCTTTGTTAATTGTAAAATTATGTAATTTCTGAGTAATAAATTAATTCTTGTAAAATAATTAATATCAATAGAGGAACATTTCCAATATACCGATTTAAATCTATACCCACTTACTGATTTTGATAATGTGTCTTGCAAATAATTCAGAAGTTTTGATAAGGTTTATTTTTCATTGCTGAACAGTAGAATTATTTTATTATGTTTCATAGATGTAACTCTTACCTATAGAATTTAATTATATTGGTAAAAAGTGTACTGCCATAGCAAAAATAGATACTGTATATTTGAAGACTCTGCTCTCATATATCAATGTAGTGCTTTCTTGTGATGGATTTTGAAGTAACTTTAAGTATAAATGGTTAATTGGAAAACTTGATATTTCTAGTAGTAATTTTTTTGACAGGAAATTATTTATTTGAGATTGTTTAAGAGAAATGATTAGATTTGTAGGGAAGATGATAGGTGGAACTTAGAATGAATAATGGCCCAGAATCTGTATTGGTTATAAAAGTTTTTCTCCTTTTGTACTGCAGTCAGTTACATACAACATTTTATTCTCAGAGATAAGATATTCAAAGAAACTATCATAGATCAGGTTGAGAGAAGAAGATGGATTCTTTTAGGCACAAAAATGCAGGTAACTCTAATCCTCTACAAGATACAACATACACATATATGTTTTAATAGCAGAGTTATCTAGTTAAATTTTTCTTGTCTGCTTTGTGTGGTGTTTGCTATGCTTATTTAGAGAAACTGGTTTATTTACAGATGTCATTCCTATCTCTTTCTCACTCTCTGAAATTGGGGAAAAATTATTTCTATTTTTGCTTGGCCACACTCAGTCATGTTCGATGGATCTCTTCATAATTAAATTGGTCAGTCTCCTAGCTCTCTACTTTGAAATAAAGTACTCAGCTATATTAGAAATACTTATTGGGTTGTAATGTTTTCCTCCACACATTGGCACAAACACCTCACTTACTAAAGTGAGGCATCAATTCGTAATGGGTAAATGGAGGTGAAAAGCAGCTGGGTTCAGTACACTGATTGCTATTTGTCCTCTTGGGCATTTTCCAGAAAGGCCTTTTATATTTCTTCTTATGTTCCAGAGGTATGAACCTAGGAGATTGCCACTTAATAGTCCCAAATAGAGACCGATATTCTTTGATACTCAGTAGGATAGACATAAGTATCATTTTACTCCTAGATTTTAGGTCTTAAACTATTAATAACCTGATTACAGTTCCTTTCATATTGCTTCAGCTGATTGGGTATACATATTAAGAAGAGTTCTACCACTACCAGCTCAGTAATTGGTACATAATAAGGGCACAGTAAACATTTAGTGCATGTAAAATAAATGAGAGCTTTTATCTCTTCTTTAAAAAAAATCAAATTGCTATTGTTTAGGGTCCAAGATAAATTTTTAAGCACAAAACTGTTTAATCTAAAAACCAGTTAATTCTCTCAGTGCTTATGTGACTCTAATAGCTTATTACTATTTTAGTGTCATTCTGTCTGAGTTTTAATCTATCTTAGAAGTTATACTGTGTGACTTATTACATTTTATTATTCTTTGATTCTAATGTTTTAGGATGTTTTTAAATTTTGTCACTTTTTTAAGGTTTTTTTCTTGGAATTCAACCTGATATTTTGAAACTAAGGTCACTGGCCAAGAACCTTTTAGTTAAGTCTTTTATAAACATCCTGGTTTTAAGTACCTGCTATCTAAACAGCAATCATCAGGAAAAGCATAAAAAACCAATTATGTCAATTATCCCTTTACCCAAACTCAAATTTGATACCTTCAGTTCTGATATTGATTTTGTCTAATTATTTAAAGCTTTGGTGACAGTTTTGATGAGTAAGAAAATTGACAGTGTTTTTTCCTTCTCTCCTTCCTTCTTTCTTTTTTTCTGTGATTCACAGAGATTTTTAAGATTCATTCTCCCAATGTCACTTATTGCATCAAAATGGATGTGCTTTGTTGTATAAAACACCACCCATCTAAGATAGTTATATTTCCATTTAAAATGACCAGATGAATGAGTAGTTTGCTTTAAAGTCCCCATCTGAAATAAACATTCTGCCACCAGAGCAAAATCAAAACTGTAAATAGGCTTTGGCACAATAATTATACCCCCAGCCTGCTGAGGTATGTTTCAAGAACTGGTATTCAGGAGATTCTTCTAGTCCTGACTATTTCACCATATAGTATTATTACTTTTTCAGCTTAAAATCACCTCCATGAGATGAGAAGCTTGACAATCCAAAGAAGCCACTCACTCACTCTCTTTCTCATTACCTAATTCTAATTCTGTATATAGTACATCACTCACTACTTGATATTTTCTTTATTTCTTTTGATTACCCTCCTAGAATTTAAGCTTCAGAGACTTTATCGATCTTTTTTCATTGCTCACTATCCAGCGTTTAGAAGAGAGCCAGGAATGTACCATATCCTACTGAATCTAGGACGACATCAGTTTTAAGATACACAATCATTTTATGTATGTGTGAATTTTAAAAAATGCTGCCATTTAAGCTACAGGACCATGTCTTCTTGTCACTTCAGACTTTTTATTTTAATTTATGGAAGAGCTCTTTTAGATTCCTTTAGAAAGAACATGGATTTATTATACATCTTATTGTGAACTCTAAAAATAAGAATATATGGAAAATAAATTGTTTAAGCAATTCCCAAAACAACTTTTCACTTAGAATCCAACTCTTCAGTATTAATTTTCATTGAAAAATTGCCAAAATACACGATTTCTCACACAATATCACTGTCTGTGCCATCAAGGGAATTGGTGAAACAGTATTTTTTAAAAGATTGCTCCATTATCATCTTTGAGATTTTTATTTCCCAGATGGTGATTTCCACTTTGTAAGTTTTCATGTGCATGGGCAGTCAATGCCTGGTGGACATTAATTTCTAAGACTCACGTTGATTTCAGAAATGTCAAAATGTGAAAAATTATACATCTTAAAACTGCAAAAATAGGGTTGTAGTTAATAAATAAATAAATTTTGAATGTTTAAATTACTAACTGTTGTCAACTGTCTGTCCTTGGGCAAGGTAGTTTATTCCTTGAACTTTATTTTTCTCATTTAGAAAATTAGAAGAAAAAAATCGTAGGTGCTTTGTAAGTGGCCAAAGTTGTAGAAATGTAAGGCAATATAATTTTAGTGAACTATTAAAAAAATACTCTGTCCAATCTAGCCTTCAAGGTTCAAGGTTCTAAGTCAAACAGTAAGAATTTCACCCAGTTATTTCAAATATTGATGAGAGGCGCAAGAGCTCAGCTCAGAAGATATAAGTTATGTGAAGTGTGGGGATTTTTGCTACACTTAGCTGGCCCCTTTCTCTCTCCCTGGTTGTAGATGATTAGTATACAGTATGCAGAGCACTGTCATGAGAGAGAGAAAAACTAATCAATGAGAGACTTTACAAATAGAAAGGAACATATGCTTACCCTTTACAAGGCTCAGTTCCCAGTACATAGGGAAGGGATGACTTCTGGATTCTTTGCCAATGTTTAAAAATATCCGGAGGCATCAAGCAGAGACCTGGCCCTTGTATGCAGCCATGGTGAACTCTCTAGTCAACATGGGAATATCTGGCCTGGCTGCAGGCGACCCAATGGGCAGAAGTTAAAAAATCTTGGTTGTCAAGTAAGATTTGCACAGCCCTCAGGGTTCTGTATCTCCAGACGTGTCTGAATTGTCACTTTGTAAATAGAGAATTGCTTTTTTATAAGCCTGAAGTCGATGTTTACAAATTTGGGGAGCAACTCCATGATTTACCAGATAATATATATATATATATATATATATATATATATATATATATATATATATCTCACACACACACACACACCCCATCCAGCTAAAAATGGCTATAGGCCCTGCCTAAGATGGCTACCTACACCAATTAATCTCTATGGCCTGCAACTTGCTATACATGTCACTGTGTTTCAAGAGGTCCTGTTTTGAATACGGTGACCTCCTGCACATCAGTGAAAGGACTGAAGAAGAATAAGAAAAATTGAGATTGGTTTCTACTTTGTTCCTTCTATTACTGAAAGTATCTGACTCTATTGTAATTAATAGCTTCCTGCCTGTTCTTTCCTTCAGTTATGAGATCTTCCCTAGAGAACTGAGAAAGAACAATGGAGTACATTATTAACTAAAAGTAGCACGTTTCTTTTCTTTTTCAATCATCCTGGAACAGATAATTTATCATAGTTTGATGCCTCAGGAAATGTTCCATTTTGGTTTGATGACACAGAGAGAAGCTGTCTTAAACATTCCTCATAGACTCCTTCACAAACTTGGCATGATGGTAATGTTTCTCACCGGTGTGGGACTCTTCTCTTCTCAGCATAATTTGAATTTCTACTTCTAGGTCAGAATCAAAGAAAAATTAGAAAGAAGTCCATTTCAATATCTAAAGTCAATTGTTTCCTGGCAATTATGTATGTATTACATTTACTAAAAATTAAGTGCACTGCCAATATTTTTGTTAATATTATAATCAAGGGTACTTAGTTATTGGTATTTCTGTAGCCACTGAAAATGCCATGCAATTATATGTAGAATATATATTCTCCTTTGAAACAGCAAAGCCCCAGAGATTCAGACTAATGGCCATGCTCTTTCAGGTATATTATTCATTGTGAACTAGCTTTCTAGAATCCTACATTATGGAAAACTAATTATCTGTCACACTGTAAACCGTCACACTGTAAACCACATGTATGTTAATTTATCTTAGGAGGATTTGGAACAATCTTTCATTTCTTGTCAGCTATTTCTGTTTATTTGTTTCTATTAATATCAGTTCATTATTAGATGCATGATAAATAAGTAAAATGGAAGATGGGTAAGATTTTTATGTGGTGAGTGAACTGTTAAGATGTAAGTATTGCATATGATGCTATATAGAAGCTAGGCCTGAAATGAAGGTGATAAGAGATGTGTCTCTCAGTGGAAGACATGAAAGATACCACTTACCAGTTGCAGGCAACACCTTAGAGAGGATTAGATGGGATGCTTTGGCTAGGTACCCTGCTTCCTATGGAAGTTTCCCAAAGGATAATATATGGAATTATATGCCTGGAGGGGGCTTTTAGGTCACCCGGACTAGTCATCTGTCCACGAAGTTTATCGTTTGGTACAGGTTTTAGGGAAAGATGGTCAAAACTAGTCTCAAGAATAAGTGTTCAAAAACCTTAGGCAGTTCTGAAATATTATCACATACAGAACAAATAAAGAGAAGAGTTAAACAACAACAAAAAAACAGGTTCAATTGTATTAGCAACATCTAGAACACAGAGCTGCACTAATCAAGTTCTCTCCATTAACTTCATCACTCTGAATTCATGTCTCACTATATTTAGAATGCAATTAAAGTCACAAGATTCTATATGAACTGTCCCTGACACTCCTTCTGATGTAAGAAACTCTCTATCAGTTTCCATCAGTTTTCTAAAAACTCCCATGTTCTTGATATTAGATTATTAGGACATTAGCAGTTGGTAGAAGTAATTGATACAACAGTCAATCAATGTAAGTGTTGGTGGCATTGAAAAAACAAATTAATACAAAAATAGATGAGAAAAGTGTGTTTGCTGCCATCAGAACATAAATGAAAATGTCAGTGACTCCAGTTAGACTAAAAGTGAAAATTTTAGCACAATTCTTCTGAAAGCAAGGTAATAAAAAGTACAAAGCTACAGAATGGAATGACTCAGCTAGCTAGGTTCAATAAGTGTAAGGTAAAGAAGCTACGTTTAGGGGAAACTTTGTGAATCACTGACAACATCCTCAGACCAGAGCAAAAATTCACACATCCCTAGACTGGAAAATCCGCATTGTCTTTAAGCCTCACTTGTATGAAGGTGGTAGTAGCATGTTCTGTCTTGGCACCATTTAATAAGAGCAGAAAACCCAGGCCAATGTGTCTTCAACAGGAAGAATAATTAACACGTGTGTTCAGATTCTGTGTATGCTTCTGCCATGAATGGAAGTCATTGTCTAGGTCAAATGGAACCAGCCTTACCTGTCTCATCCTTCCTCCAATTCCCATCTACAGTGAGAGCTGGCTATTGACCACATTATCTGTGCTCACTTGTTAAAAGTGCTGAGCTTTCCCCTCCCTCACTGGTGATAGTGATGAAACATCAACAGACAGTACTTACCTGTATTTCACATATCTTTGAGCTTGAGGTGGGAAGTTAAATGGTTTGGTTTAAAAGCCAGCTCACTGTTTGAAGAATGTTCAATGAAGGGACTACAAGCAAACAGGAGGGTGATACATCCTTCTTTCTCCCTCACTTCTCAGTAAACATTAAGAGAGGTATTGGCCCAGCTCACAATGGGACTAATCTGCCATGAGTTATTGTGCGGCAGATTGTATTTTCCAAAATTGACACTACAATATTTTTAGTTCCACATACTCTCTAGAACCTTGCCTTTCCCCATCAAGAAGTATAGTTCTTTTCCACTTGAAACTGGAAATCAGATCAAAGGAACAAAGTAGAGGAGATACTGCCCAACTTTTGGGAATGCATCATAAAAAGGTAGCACAGTTCTCTCCCTCCCTTCTTCCCTCCTACTCTCTCTCTCTCTCTCTCTCTTTCTCTCTTTCTCTCTTTCTCTCTTTCTCACCCCCACCCTCTCAATTTTCAGCCTTGGTATCAAGCCATCATGTTTTAAAGAAGCTCAAATGGCTCATGTGAAGAGACCACATAAAGAGGCTATTAACCCAAGACAGCCAGCATCACTCCCAGACATGTGAGAGCATGAGTGTTTAGTTGATTCCAGGCCTCACTTTGTTATGCAGCAATTGATAACTAATACAGATTAAGCAATTGATAACTAATACAAAACAAAGAGCATAAACATGCTCTTTGTTAATTAACTTTTGGAGGCTTGCCATAGCCAAATTCTACATAATTGCATTGGACTTCTGCATGTGTCATATACCCTACTTAGAATACTCTTCTCCTCTTCTTCTAAGCAAATACACATTCTTCATTTTTATTCCCTAACATAACTCAAAATCTTTCCTATAGAAACTTATGCTATTTCTTTACTTTGCATACCCTTTTGCACAATGAACTCCTTTATACTATATTTGTTTTCATTCATTTGGTTTTTGTTTTTCTTTCTCTTTGCTTTTCCCCAGGGCCAAGTTCTGAATATTCAATTAGACCTATAATGACTAGAATTTACAGGAGGTGCAGTGTGGGTCTGTGGGTTAAGAGCATTGGTTCAAATCCCAGACCACCCAGATCAGGATAGTGGCTCTACCACTTACCAGAAGTATGCCTTGAATAAGCTCCTTAATGTCTGTATCAGTCAGAGTCCTACCAGGGAAACATAGCCACTAGGATCTCGATATCTCGCTCTCTCAATCTCTCTCTGTCTCTTTCTTCCTCCCTCCCTCCCTTTCCATACCCATACCCATACCCATACCCATACCCCTACCTCTACCTCCATCTCCATCTCTATCTCTGTGTCTATGTCTATGTCTATGTCTATGTCTGTGTCTGTGTCTGTGTCTGTGTCTGTGTCTGTGTCTGTGTCTGTGTCTATGTCTATGTCTATCTCTGTCTCTATCTCTATCTCTATCTCTATCTCTATCTCTATCTCTATCTCTATCATCTCTCTATCTCTCTCTATCTCTATTCCCAGACACAAAAGGGGGTGAGGCAAGGAGAGAATTTCAAGACATGATTGTGTGGTTTGGCTGGGCAAGTCAAAAATGTTTTCTTGCCATAGCAGCTGAAAAGATCCCAACCCTGGGCCACTCCAGCCATCTACCCTTTTCTTGCAAATTGGTGCTGGAGCCATTTCAACTGGACAGTGAACACCTCATAGGAGACTTCATCCTGTCTCTGGTCTGCTCCCTCTCCCTTTCTTCCCGGCAGCTATTTCAAATTTTATCTATTCTCTCTGTTGTCAGAGGAAGGGGAATTCCTCCTCTTTCCTCAGGCTAGTCCCTGTACCTGAGTGTTAAGTCACATCCATGCAGTTGCCTCCTAAAACTCCTCTAAATTCTAGTTCATCTCTTATTTTCAAACTTTCTTCTCTAGTCATACTTAATCTCAACATAAAAACTTGCTCCTACTCTTCCCTTTGTCAGTCTTTAACTACTGGGCTTTCCTTTGTCAAACAAACTTCTTGGGAAAATAGTATATTTTGCTCTTTATGTCTTCCCTTGCCATTCACTACTCCATCCACTGAACTCTGACTTCCACCTCAACCTTACCACCAAAACAGTGCTCCCAAGGTTGATGACCTAAACCACAAATCCAAGAGATGGCTAAAAAGCATCTTTTGTGATCTTGTTCAAATCCAGGCAGCTCTGGACACTACTTACCACTCTGCTTTGCTTGAACCTGTTTCTTCTCTTGGTTCCCATGGCACTGATTTCTCATAACACATATCTCCTTTAATACTCATAATAATTGCTCAGTCTCTTGCTCAAATTAGTAGAACTTCATTTATTTCTCTCCTATCCTCCAATCAAATGTGTAAGAACCTGAAGGCTTATTTGGTCCAAAAAGGCCAAGCCTGTCTCCAAGTGCTAAGTGGAGAAGTAACTGAGGACTCTGATCGATCCATTGGGAGACTCATTTTTAATCTGCTGTTAACTTCTGTTGCTGCCACTCGGGATTACTGTAGAAAAACTGAGATGCAGGGCCTTCGAGTCTCTTCCTTGAACAACTGCAGAAAATGCTGACCAAGTTGAATGAGTGAGTTCACCTAGAAAGAAAAGAAGTTGAGAATTTCAAATGACCAGTTTTTTAAATTCCTGCCTAACTTGGCATCATAATATTTCACATAAGTCATTTTTTAATTACATGAACATATAAATATTTCTAAAATATAACCACTTCATGTAGTTTAGACATATAAAATACATATTATTTTATGTTTTTGGGTGTGGTCAAACTAATTCTATTAGCATTAACTCCCTTGGTTATTATTTATTGACTCCGTGATTTGGGCCACTCCTGGGTTATAGAGTGTTATTAGTACTAAATTTGTGGGCAGTAACCTTAGGGTATGAATTTTATAATCCATCATCTTCCATGAAAATATGTGAGATGGGTTTTAGGGATGTCAAACTATCAAGTGTAGAGATCAGAAAGCTGAGGGACTGTATAATAATTGCCTCAACTGGCTAATGGGAAGCTATAAAGAAAATGCAATTAGTGAAAAGGGGATGTCAATGCCTTGAGGTGAATAGAGTGAGTCAGTGGTTTTCTTGAAGACCAAACAAGAACTACATTTAAGTCATAATAGAAGGAAGGGCACCAGCTCCATCCTTGTTGCCCTTTATTTCTACCTGAACAAACAACAGCAAAGATAGCTGACATTTATATCATGCTTATATGCAGATACTACTCTGAATGTTTTATATCTTTAATCCTCACAACGATTCTAATGTGTAAGAATTTTACTTTTAGTTCTTAAAAGTAAATTTTACTTTTAAAGGGGAATTTTACTTTTCTCATTTTTTTATGTGCTTTATGAAACACAGATAAAAGAAATTATTTTCCCCAAAGTTACACAGCTAGTAGAGGAAAAGCTATCATCTCAATTTAAACTCTCTGAGTTCATCATTTCAATAAAAGCTGGACAAAGCATTATGGCCCCATTTCACCAATGTGAGTGACCACAGCTTTTGTTTTTATTTTAATATTCGTTCATATTGCTTTCTCTTTTGCCACAAGAAAAGAACAAAAAAGGCAAGTGATACTATAGAACAAACAAGTGCTTCTCCCCTGGGATACCTACTCTTTACTCAAAAGACAACAAGAATAAGATGTTATTGATGATACTCCAAGAGGTGAGGGAAGAGGTGAGGGAGGAAGGGGAGGTGGCTGGCTGAGGAGCTGGGGGAGGGACACGCAAGAGGGTTGGAGAGTTTTGTGGGCATCTGCAGTTCTCCTGAATCAGTGGCATTTGAATATCTACAATTCTTTCAAAAGAAAGAGGCACATTGGCTTCTATTTCACTTTAGATCATGGGAAGCTGCTAAAACAGAAATTACTGTGAATGGTCAGCAGATGTGGAAAAAACTCTTCTGACAGCCTTTTATTGGCTGAGTATAAAATAACGTCTTGCTTATATTCCTTGTGGAGGCTGAGGTGCTTTGATATTTGTGTTGTTGAGGTTATAAAATTAAGAAGTGGAAAAATTGTATAAGTGAATCAACAGGAGCATTTCCTAATTATTGAATATATTTTCATTCTTAAGAGCAAAACTCTTTTTGAATGACATAATTTTTCTTCTTCAAATCCAAAGGGTATATTTTATCTTTTTGCTCTTTTCAATTGAGATTTCGCAGGACTATAGATCTTGTAAAATGTAAATTAACAAAGAATCTATTTTAATATTTCAATAATAAGCCTCAACAACCTCTATTTGAATACTTTCTGCGACAAAAAACAAACAAACAAACAAACAACTTACTACTCACAAGGCAGCTTGTTCTATTTTAAAAAATACAACTCAAAGTATCAGAACATTGATATTAGTTAATTGTCAGAAGATGTTTTCATGATATGTTAGTACAAAATATTCCTCATGGTTGTGGCTAAGCAAACATCTATCGGACTGAGGTGAGGCCAGGACGTCTTTTTGGATCTTTAACTACCAGTTAAAAAAACTCCTCATCCCCTCCTTCTCTCCCCACATGCAGTGTTTGGCTCCATGGTTGCCCAGATGCTTCTGTTTCTCCTCTATGCTCACCCAGGATTGAGACCTGAATCTAGGGACATGCTTCAATGTAGTCATGTACTCAGTGACACTGCCACACCGAATTCTGGCATACAGCAATTCTTCATGTAGAATGTATAGAATAGCAAACCTCTATGATTATATTTCCTAATTTTCTACTTGAGATAGTTATTTTTTTCTTTTTAAATTGAGGTAACATTGGTTATTAACATTACGTAAGTTTCAGATATACAAAAACAAACCTATAGATACAGACAACAGATTGGTGGTTTCCAAAAGGGAGGGAGATGAGGAGAGGGTGAAATGGGTCATGGGGGTCAAATACATTGAGATAGTTTTTCTGCCCTAAGAGCCAGATGTCTAACACCAAAAGCAGGCTTGTTTCAGAAGTCTCATTTAAAAATTGTACTGGTAAACAAGAAAACTTGGCCTTTTAATTGTTAATACTCACATGAACAAGTGAAAATTCTAATAAGACAAGAGCTCTCTCTCTTTTATTAATAATACTTTTTAGTTTTCGATTATAGTTGACAATAGTATATTGGTTTCAGGTGTACAACATAATGATTAGACATCTATATGAGACATAAAGTGATCATCCCAATAAATCTAGCATGCCTTGGACACTGTCCATAGTTACTACAATATTGTTGACTATATTCCTTATGCTATACTTTCTATCTCCATGACTATTTTGTAACTTCCCCCTTGTCCACCTTTTCCCTCAACCCCTCTTAATCCTCTTCCATCTGGTGATCCTCAAAATATTCTCTATATCTATGAATATTTTTCTGTTTTTTTTTTTGTTTGTTTACTTTGTTCCACATATACATGCAATCATATGGCATCTGTCTTCCTCTATCTGACTTCACTCAGCACACTACTTTCCAGGTCCATCATGAAATATCTTTTTCCATCCTGTTACTTATGGTCTCTGTGGTTCTTTTAATCTGAAGTGAGCCTCTAGTAGGCAGCATTTGTAGGGGTCTTGTTTTCTTATCCATTCAGCCACCCTATCTTTTGATTGGAACATTTAATTCTTTTTCATTTGAAGTACTTGTTGATAGATATGTAGTTATTGCTATTCTTTATTTATACTTTGATACATATTTTTCTTCTTCTTAAAGAAGACCCTCAAACATTTCCTGTAGTAATTAATGGCTTGGTGACGATGAATTCCTTTAGCTTTCTCTTGTCTGGGAAGCGCTTTATCTTTCCTTCAATTCTAAATGATAGCTTTGCTGGGTAGAGTAATCTTGGTTATAGGTATGGGTTTTCATCACTTTAAATATTTTGTGTCAAGCCCTTCTTGCCTGTAAAGTTTCTGTTGAGGAATTGGCTGACAGTCTTATGGGTGCTCCCTTATAGGTATCTAATTGCTTTTCTCTTATTGTTTTTAAGATTCCCTCTTTGAATTTAACCTTTGGCATTTTAATTATGATGTGCCTTGGTGTGGATCTCTTTGGGTTCATCTTGTTTGGGATACTCTTAGCTTTCTGGGCTTGTTTGTCTATTTCCTTCACCAGGTTAGGGAAGTTTTTTGTCATTATTTCTTCTAATAGGTTTTCAATTTCTTCCTCTCTTCTCCTTTCGGTATCCCTATGATACGAATATTGTTACACCTGAAATTGTCCTAGAGGTGTCTTAAACTTCATTTTTTTTGGATTATTTTTCTTGTTACTGTTCTGATTAGGTATTCTCTGCTACTCCATTCTCTATGTTGCTGATTCAATCTTCCGATTCATCCACTCTGTTGATTCCCTCTAATATACTCTTCATCTCAGATAATTTATTCTTCATTCATTACTAGCTCCCTGTTATGTTTTCCATCTCCATTTTTATATTTTCTATCTCTTTGTTAAAGTTCTTACTGAGTTCATCTACTCTTCCCCTTAGTTCCTTGAGCATCCTTATAACCAGTGTTTTGAACTCTGCAGCTGGAAATTGCTTGTCTCCATTTTGGTGGATTCTTTTTCTGGAGTTTTGGTCTGGGTTTTTTTTTTTTTTCATATGGGACATGTTTCTTTGTCTCCCATTTTGGCTGCCTCTCTGTATTAGGTAGGGCTCCTAAGTATCCCAGTCTGAGTAGAGTGGCTTTATGTAGTAATTTTGGTGTGGTCACTAGAGGAGGCATACACAGCCTTTACCTTCTATGCCATCTTGTGAGGAGCTGAAGTCTCTATCTCTTTTTTTAAACATAAAGTAGCCACATTGACATTTTCAGTGTGGCTTTCAAACATTGGACATTAGTCAACACTTGTCTGGGAGAAAGGGCCATAGAAATAATTTTTGGAAGTTGGTTGTGTAATATTGGATTTGAAAGTCATCCAAGATTTTAGCGTTGTCTTAGACAGGAAAGTCATGATATCCCCAAATACCACAAGATAATATTTTTTGCAAGTGGTACTGGAAGAATATTTGTGGAAAGGAAACATTATTCATATTTTTAGCAGTTTTCCTTCAAGAGTAAGAGTGTAACAGGTATGCATTTGAAAGAGTAAAGTGGTATATTTTCCTTCTCTTTAAACCGTAATATCTTGTGACTTTCCAAATAATGAACCAGTGGGTTTCAGTGCTTTAGAGGAAGGACAGAATATGCTATTTATTGCACAAATGCATTTAGAGTTCCTATAAAAGTGGGTTCCTGAGAGGCAAGGTTTATTGAGAGAGAAGGGGATTTTTACATTTTCAAACTCCTTAAAGATTGAAGGTCTAAAATTTATACTAAGGATCACAGGAAGAAATAGAATACAGGCCATGATGTAGAAAGGTTGCTGTTTAGGAAAGAATGGGAGATTTCTAGGGGTAAATGGAGAAGAGGGAAGCAAGAGGATGTGGTTAGTGCTACATTTTCTTTCTCCCTGCTTCAGCTCAAGCCCTGGGGCATTAAAAACAACGAGATAAGGAGAAGGAGAACAATCAACACTCTACATCCCATATGACAGGTTAGAATGATTGAGAGGAAGAGTCAGTTCCTCTTCTATCCAACCAAGGCCAAGTTCAGTCATCATGAAAGGACTAGCACAAAGATCTGATCAGGAAAGAGAAGATTACAAATTTCTCTTACTGTGGGTTTCAGCAGCAGACACTAGAAAGATGTCCAGTGTCCAGGCAGAATGAGAAACAGTCTCACAGAAGTCAGGGAGGTCCAGGAACACAGTTCAGGACCCACCCAGAGAGTCCCAGACCCCAGGATCCTTTTCTTCTCACTTCTACACCCAGATATTCTCTGACAGAGGTGACACTCTGAATGACTGAGCAATTACCAGAAATAAACAAAACTAAACCCCAAAAGCCTTTTAAAAAAGAAGGGAGCCTATGTTACCTTTAATTGGAAAGTTTAATTTCCCTTTTGCTTTAAGCCTTTATAGGAGAAGAATCTCAGATCAAGATGGGAAGGCTTTTTTATTTTCTGGAAAAAAAGAAAATGCACCACCTTTTTTCTTATTATTTTCCTTGTCTAACAGTATTGTAGAAATGCTGATTCCTTCATAAAAAAACAAAACTAGATTTATTTGTTAATATTATTTGGTCCAGGCACTAGCTTCCATTGAGTAAATTCTAGTTCCAAAAATAATTTCATGTTTTACATGATCACACCAGCATGATGGACTGTGGCAAGGACATCACTATATCCTCTCCAAGCTGTGTTTTCTTTCTCTCCTGGGCACACAGTTAAATTACATTTAAATTACATCTCAGCCTCCCCCGTAGTTAGGTGGGGTCATAAAATTATATTCTAGTGAATGGAATGTGGATGGAGAGATATATGCCACTCCTCAGCCTGGCCTCTAGAACTCATTATACTGTTCATGTTGGTTCTTCTCTCACCTGTCAGCTAGAGTCTGAAGATTATGTGAGGCTACTTTGGCTGGAAAAGCTTCTAGAGGGAATATGTCTGGACCCCTGAATGGTTCTGTGGAACTGAGCCCCAACCTTCACCTGTCAAGAATTGCAAAGTTTGAGGATTTTACCCTACTTACAAGGTAAATTAACCTGTTACTATTTCATAGATCCTGGCAGAAGACACAAAATTCTGAGCCAGAGACAAAGGACTTTATTATTCATGGCAAAAGCAATAGCCAGAGCTTTATATTTATATTTATTCTCTTTGTCTCCCAAGTTCCATTCAGGTAACACAGGACACATGAGAGATATCTACACATGCAGTGGCTACATTTCAGGAGAAGAACACTGAGGTTGGGGAATTCACACTTTTTTAGTAAGCAGAAACAAGTCTGCTCTTTGCCCATGGGGAAGATGTTACCTCATCTTTCAGTAAGCATAATCCTGAGAATGGCCCTGGTAAAGAATGCTCAGAGTCTTGACATGACTAGGTAAAACTTGCAATGATGCTGAGAGTCCATGCAGTATTGGGCAAGAAATTAACCTCTACTGGGTTAACTCAGTGAGATATTGGGTTGCTATAGCAGTTAGCCTATTCTACCTAATGGACTCATCTGGGAAAAATCTTCCTTGCTCATCCCAGAAATCTAGCATTAATTCCTTCTTTCCTTCTGCCTCTTTCCTTATGCTTCATTTTTTCTCTCTACTGTTGATAAACATCCAGAGGCTAGATTTTTAAACTAAAGAAAATGTCTATTTTTTTCTAAGGTAACTTTTGTCTCTCAAAAACTATGACTAGTTTCAAGGTTCCAGTTTAGTTAGATTCAGTATTAATTTTATTATTTAAACATCTATGTTTGAAAAATTCAATTAGCAGCAATTCTGATAAATTGGCAAATATTTTCAAGGCATCCAAATTAATGAGCCATTGTTAAACATAATAAATACTGTTACTTTTATTATACTGGTATTTATATACTAGTAGTAATCGTGTTTATACTATAGTCACGCACTGCTTAACAATTGGAATTCGTTCTGAGAAATGTGTTGTTAGGCAATTTTGCTGTAGTGCAAACATCATAAGAGTTTACTTGCACAAACCTAAATGGTACAGTTATGTAGTTATTGACATTTTATTATTCATTATTTGTTATATATATTTTTCTTCTTAAAGAAGTCCCTCTAACATTTCCTGTAATGCTGGTTTAGTAGTGATGAACTCCTATTACTGTAATTGGATGTCCTATGCTTTTATACAGCTGACTATGCAGTAGGTTTGTTTATATCAGCATTACCACAAACATGCAAGTAACTGGAGTGTAAGCCCTGACAGTGGGCTTTTCTTTTTGTAACGTGAATGCCTGACTTAAGCTTCCATTGCTGAGGCATCCCCTTCAAAGATGCATCCATTTCCAAAGGCATACGCTTCAAGCCAGAGGCCGTCTCGGATAAACACATTGCCAGCCATGGCACTGAAGGGTCAGGCTGCCTCCCCCAACTGCATCTCCTTTGTTTTATTTTGTCTGATTTGTTTGTTTATTCATTTATTTGGTATTTAACTATTTTATTTTATTTTTAATGTATTTTATTTTTAAATTATAATTGGCATACAATACTTATTAGTTTTAGGTATACAACATTGTGATTAGACATTTATATAACGAACGAGTAATGACTGATAAATTTCATACCCATCGGACACCATACATAGTATTACAATGTTATAAACTATATTCCTTAAGCTACGCTTTACCTCCTCATGACTATTTCGTAACTACTAATTTGTACTTCTTATTTGCTTTCCTTCTTTCACCCATTCCCTTAATCCCACTTCCATCTGGCAATCCTCAGAATGTTCTCTGTATCTATGAGTTTTTTCCCCCTTAGATCCCAAATGTAAGTGCAATCATACAGCATTTGTCTTTGATTTACTTAGCACAACACCGGCTAGGTCCAGACATGTAGTTGCAGATGGCAAAATTTCATTCATTCATTCGTTTGTTTGTTTGTTTCTTTCTTTCTTTATTATTTTTTATTGCTGAGTATATTCCATTGTATATATGAATCACCTCTTCTTCAGCTATTCATCCATTTATGAACACCCACAATGCTTTCATATCTTGGTTGTTGTAAATAATGCTACAATGAACATATAAATGCATCTGTCATTTCAAATAGTATTTTGGTTTTCTTCAGATAAATACCCAGAGTGGAATTACTGGGTCCTTCTTTATCTCTTGTTATAGCCTTTGTTTTAAAGTCTATTTTGTCTGGTATGAGTACTGTTACCCTAGATTTTTTTCATTTACATTTTCTTAAAGTTTTTTTTTTTAAATTTTTTACTTCCAGTCTGTGTGTGTCTTTTGATCTAAAGTGAGTCTCTCATAGGCAGCATATGTAAGGTTTTTGCTTTCTTATCCATTTAGCAATCCTATCTTTTGATTGGAGCATTTAATCCATTTTCATTTGAAGTAATTATTGATGGATATGTAGTTATTGACATTTTATTATTCATTATTTGTTATATATATTTTTCTTCTTAAAGAAGTCCCTCTAACATTTCCTGTAATGCTGGTTTGGTAGTGATGAACTCCTTTAGCTCTTTATCTGTTCTTTGATTCTAAATAATAGCTTTGCTGGGTAGAGTAATCTTGGTTATAAGTCCTGGAAATATCACTTTGAATATTTCCTGCCAATCCCTTCTGGTCTTATGGGAGCTTCTTTGTAGGTAGCTAAATGCCTTTCTCTTGCTGCTTTTAAGATTCTCTCTTTGAATTTAACCTTTGGCTAAAGGTTAAACATTTAATTTAACATTTTAATTATGATGTGTCTTAGTGTGGGCCTCTTTGGATTCATCTTGTTTAGGATTCTCTGAGCTTCCTGGGCTTGTATGTCTGTTTCCTTCACCAGGTTAGGGAAGTTTTCCATCACTATTTCTTCAAATAGGCTTTCAATTCTTCTCACTCTCTCTTCTCCTTCTGGTACCCCTGTGATACAAATGTTCGTATGCTCAATGTTGTCCCAGAGTCCTCTTAAACTATTCTTATTTTTTTGGATTCTTTTTTCTTGTTGCTGTTCTGATTGGGTGTTCTTTACCACCTTATTTTCTAAATCGCTGATTTGATCTCAGCTTCATCTAATCTGTTGATTCCCTGTGATGTATTCTTTATTTCAGTTATTGTATTCTTCATTTCTGACTGGTTCTTTTTTTATGTTTTCTATCTCCATTTTTGTGTTTTCTATCTCTTTCATTAATTTCTCACTGAGTTCATCTACTCTTCCCCTAAGTTTTTGAGCATCTTTATAAACAATGTTTGAACTCTGCATTTGGTAGATCGCTTGTCTCCACTTTGTTTAGTTCTTTTTCTGAAGATTTATTCTTTTATTTGGGACGTGCTTCTTTGTCTCCTCATTTTTGGCTGCCTTTCTGTGTTTGTTTCTGTGTGTTAGATAGAACTCTTAATTCTCCTGATCTTAGTAGAGTGGCTTTATGAAGTAGATATCCTGTGGGCCCAGTGGTGCAGTCTTCGCTGGTCACCTGAGCCAGCTGCATAAGATGTGTCCCTTGTATGGGTTGTGGTTGTCCTCCTGTTGTAGTTAAGCTTTAATTGCTGTTTTCACATCAGTGGGAGGGATTGACCCTCAGGCTGATTGGTTATGAGGATTGGCTGGTGAGGGGCTGACTCTAAGGAGCAGTATTTACTTTAGCAGGCCTGCCCATCCTCAGTCTGCCCTTTGGGTATGTTATCCTCAGATGCAGTCCTGGGTGGTGCTCTAGCTCTGGGTCAAAGCCATCCGCCGGGTATGCCGGCCCAAGGTCCTCCTGTGAGGAGTCCAGCAAGCCAAGTTTAGCCACTGCCCAGGGCCACCTGGAAAGAGTCACCAAGCAATCTGCAGATGGCCACCACCTGTGCTCGGCTTAGAGGCACCTCGAGAAGACAACTGAGACCAGTTGTTGGTAGTGTTGAGCTTGGGGCTGCTCATTAAGAAGTACGCAGCACTCTGAGACCAGATGCTGCTTGTTTTGCTTTTGTGCATCTTTGAGAGATTTTAGGAAAGTCTGCAGCATGAGTCAAGATAAGCCGTTTGGAAAAAAACACTGGAAGCAACTTGGGTGTACCCACAAGTTGGGAGAGGCAGGATCTCAGGAAATCACCAGGGCAGGGTGACCAGTATTAGCCAGGTTGATGGAGCTCAGATATGGCTGCTGCCTCCCTCCACTCGCCAAGAATGGGGAGGGCTCAACAAAAGAAAAATGGATTCTGACAAAAAGCTGCCCCTCCAACCCTCACCCGGAAGCCAGACAACTCAGTTCCTCCCCATATATCTCTGATACTCCTTGAGCAGCTGCCCCAGTGCTGGAGCTCAGAGCAAGTTAGTCCATCAGTGAGTAAGTCCCAGCACAGGTCCCTTAAGGGGAATGTCTGCAACTCCTTCAGCCTTCTGTCTCACTCAGCCACAATTTCCACTGTGGTTTTCACTGCCAGAGGTTGTGGGGATTTCTTTTCTGGGCACTGGAACCCTGGGTTGGGATGTCCAGTGTGGAATTGGGACCCCTCTGTCTTCCAGAGAAACTTCTGCAGCCAAGATATACTTCCCAATTTTCAGCCACCACTCATGGTTGTGGGACCAGCCCATTTCACATCTCTGCCTCTGCTACCTATCTTGAGGTGGCATCTTATGTATGTCCCCAGCTGTAGGACTTCTGTTTAGCCAGACCTCAGGTAATTCCCAATAATGGTTGTTCTGTCATTTAGTTGTAATTTTGCTGTGGTTGTGGGAGGAGGCGGACACAATATCTACCTACTATACCATCTTGACCGGAAGTTCAAGGTTCCTTTGTTTTAGATCTTGGGTGAGTTTGAAAATTGACCATTTGGGCTACTCCCTTCCATTCCTGAGGTTTTAATTTCTGCTCTTATGTTTTAAATTCACCAATAAAAAGTGAGCCTATGAAATCCTAGTCCTCACCCTCAACCCCAATAAAAGCAGAACCCCAGCATCTGCGCTTACCCCCTCTCTCTGCAAGCTTGCTTTGTGGTCCCCAGGTGTATCTGGTACACTCCAGGGCCTATAAGTAATACGATCTTTTCCTCTTCAAAGTTTTCCTGATGGTTATAACTAGAGGGTGTCTTGCAATTGTCATAAGAACCACAAGGTCCAGTTGTAACTCTGGTTTAGAACCAGCAAATGTCTGTGAGAGGCTCACTGGGCCCAGGTGAGTGCCCCTAGACATTATTAGCAATAGAATTACTATCCATAGATAGGCTGAGATCCGGCACAAAACAGTGATGCTTTGCACTCTGACTTTAGGATGTAGCTGTCACTAGATGATAGGAATTTTTCAGCTCCATTAAAATCTTACGGGCCCACCATTGTATCTGTTGTTGGTCATTGACTGAAATGTTGTTATGCAGCGCATGATTGTATTACTATTATTATTAATTTTAATAGTTATTTCTTTTACTCACAATGGAAAAGTCAAGTGCTAAAAGTATTGTAATGGCAAGTGTTATGGAAAAGAACTAACAATATGATGTTTTGTAATATCCAGGGCAAACTTGCAAGATAATTAGAATATGCTTCTTCTCCATGAGGTACCATGGTGAGTTCTTTTAATGTTTAATGTTGAACTAGGAAAATTCAAAAGACACTATTTTCTATGGCAAATAGCGTAAGTTCAGTTGTTACTAGGTCCCACATGGTATAAAAACACCTTATCTCTGTATATTTGAAACTAATAAAATAAAAAACTAATAAAAAATACTTTATCTCATATCAAAAGTTAAACAATAGGTTATATTTTTTGAAATAATATCTAACATTTCCACCACTGATATGAGTCATAAGTGTCTTCTATGTTCATAATGATTGTCTCTCTTTGATTTAAAAAATGATTTTATTGACCTGCCACCCACAGAATAAGCTGTTTGAGTACCTTTCTAGTAATAGGGATAGAGTCATCATTCCTAATGTCCCCTTCCTTTTGTCCTATTTAAGGGAAAATTGCACAATGTAGCCTAGAAACAGAGAAAATCAGTCCACCAGAGGATTAAACATACAACTTTGACCTCATTACTGGTACATTATTATCATTTTCTACCTAAAAGAGCAGCCCTGTCACAGATTCCCTATCCCTGCTACTGTAACAAGTATGTTCTTAACTTTCTGTTTTCTCCGGGTTCCATGTAGGCTGCACTATGATTACATCATGCTGAGTTATACTTCTCTTCAAATGCAGGGGTATAATATATGTTTTCCTTCTAGAATTGATCATTCTGAGATTTTACATTTTATAAAAATGGGAATTTTTTATCTGAATTTCTGGATGACTTACTTTATGACTATTCAACCAGTTTTCTATGAATGATATCTACTGTGGCAAAACTATTGACTGTCTGTATGATATATGGATAGATACTATTTCCTGAAGTGATTTGTTGATGTTTGTTTCCCCAGCAGATTTATGTTGTCTATTAAATCTTCCACCACCATCTGGTATAATTAATGACTTGTGAAACTTGCCTCTTATAGCACAAAATCCATTGCATGGCAGATAATGCAGATGGGTATTCTATGAGATCAGCCAAGATTTTGAACACAACAGCTTCCTCAGCCAGCTTGGAGCAAATATATAAAGAGCACTTGACCCCTGGAATTTATTCTCCTTTACCATTCATTGTCCTAGAACATAGGGCAGAAGCTAGAATTTGGCTATGACTGAAAATAAAGCTTCAGTTAGCAATAGTGTGAGTCTAGACCAAACCTATATCATCATCCAGATGTTTACTTCAGACTTCATTATTTGCCTGTACCTTTGTTTTCTTATTCTTCATTCACACCCCTTTTCTTTACTCAATACTCTATTCTCCCTTGTATCTCTTCCTTGACCTGATAAATCACCATTTTCTTCTCTCCACATCTTTTCTTCAAGAAGTAGTACATGCTTATGATAAAATATTTAAACATTAGAAAAGTATTACAAAGCAAAAGTCTGATATGCAAAATAAGTATTGTTAATCAGTTCTTTTGTTTCCATGAATAAATTTTCTATGTATATTACAGTATAAATAATACATATATATCTTTGTTTTACACAAAGACAATCATATGATACCTACTATTTTGGATTTTTTTGCTATTTAGAATATGTTTCAATATCCTTTTGAACCAGTACATATAATCTCACATCATTTTTTTATACAATGGGGACATTCATTGTGTTATGAACAAGAAGTTCTGAGATAAGAAAGCTCCAGGGTTGGTTCTACTCAGTTATCATTGGCAAGGTGGCTTTCTCTTCCTGGTCACAAAATCACTGTGGTAGTAGCAGGGATCATATTCTGACATGCCAAAGCTCAGTATTAGAAGGACTATCTTTTCTTATCTCTTTATGAGTGAAGAAATCTTTGCCCAGAAGGCCTATGGAAGGTCTCTCCTCACACATCATTGGCCAGATCACACCAAATGCCCCTATCAGACCCAATTACTGGCAATGAGAGTGGGGTCACAATGATTGTCTAAGACCAGTTAGGGTGTACTCCAGGAAGGACATAGTAATGAGCATTCCTTCAGTCATATAGAAGGAGGTGAAAATAACTGGAGCTCTACTAGTAAGAAAGAATGGGGAAATGGTGGTTGTGTGGGCAACTAACTATGTCAGTTATACTCTCTACTCTTCTTTTTTTTCAAAACTGTGTCAGATGTCCGTAGACATTTACTCCTTCATCTAAATTTAAGAATTTGTCATGTTCTTTCAATGTGCACCTGGATTTTGATTGGGACAACAAGGAATTTCTAGATTGTCTTTTTGGGTATCTGTGTGTGAGAAAAAATATCTTCACAATCTTATGTTTTTCAGCCACAAGCATGGTTATTTCTCCACTTATTCATTTCTTCTTTTAAGTCTTTAATAGAGTTTAAAATTGTTCTTTATGAAATTTTATTATTTTTTTTATTAGATTAGTTCCTAGACATTTTACAGGTTTATTGCTATTGTTCAGGGTATCATATTTCCTAATATACTTTCTAGTTGGTTGTTTCTGCTGTAGGGGGATGTTGTTGATTTTTATGTTGTTCTTTTATTGAGCGAACTTACTGAACTTCTTTCCTTATTCTAATAAGATTCTCTGTACCAGTATTGGTTATTTTGTCTTTTTCCTTCCAATTCTTATGCCTACTATTTCTCTTTCTTGTCTCATTATGTTGGCCAGGACTTCTGTTTTAAAGAAAAGATGGGATAGTTGATGGTGTCTTCGTCACAATTTTAAGCAGAATGTATCTAGGTTCATCATGATATCAGATGACTGTTGTGGTCTTGCAGTAAGTAGCTTCTATTAAATTAAGTAAGTTCCTTTTCTTAGTTTTTCTAGGAGAAGCACATTTTTTGAACGACTGCATAGTATTCTTTTGCACAACTACACCATAATTTATTTAAGCAATCTCCTATTGAGAAATTTTGTCTTTATCTAGTACAAAAAATGCTATAGTAAAACTCTTTGTATATGTTTCTTTCCACATTTTTATAAGTATATTTGTAGGGAAATTTCTAGAAGCATAATTGCTAAGTAGAAGGATGTATTCCTTAAACATTTTGATAAGTGTTATCAAAGAGAGAAAAAGCAAGGTATTTATTCATTTTATTCCATACACTATTTCAAGCTAATTAAAGAGCCTTAGATAATAAGTTGGTTTTACAGAAGAATTCAGATGAAAATATATGCAGGGTGGTAGCATTATAAATGTGCCATTTTGTAACTTTTAAAGTAATAATTGATTTAAACAGTGATTATTAATGGATCTCAAAATCATCAAGAGGAAAATTGGTAATTATAACAAAAGATCAGGCAGCCACTATCTGAACTTGTTAGTCTTAAAATCAACACAGCTAAACAAGCAGACTTTATGAAGTATACACCACAACATGTGAAGTATTCTTACAAGAAAGCTTGAATCTAAATCTAAGCAAGATTATAGATCTAACTTTCAGTTTAATGAAAGAGGGAGAAGAAGAAAAGTTAAATAGCTCCAAGGCGAAGCAATCAGACAAGTCCAGAATGGGGACATTCTACAGAACTATCTTATTTTATCAGCAAGTAATGAGATGAATATAAAGGGAGAGGTGATTGTTCTAAATTAACAGACATTTTTGGGTTTTTGTTTCAAATGAATCTGTAATAGTTTTAAGACAATTGAGGCAATATTATTACAAACAAGGCATTAGATGATACCAAAAAATTATTAATAATTTTGTTACAAAAGAAAATAAGATTTGGCTAAGAAAATGCCCCTATTTTTTAGTGAAACTTATGGAAGTATCTATGATTTTTAAATAAAACAATTCCAGAGATTTCCTCAAAAATACTATGGCACATCCCACAACAAACTAAAACAAAGAAAGAAGAAAAAAAAAGAGTAGTTGAAACAGATATGGCAAAATGTTGATGATTGTTTAATCTGAGAACTATGCAGGTCAATTGTACTATTCTCTGTACTTTTGTTAATGCTTGACAATTATCATCTTAATAGGTTTTTTTTTAATTACTGAAAATTAGCAAAAGTTCCAAAGGATTTAAAATCTGAAACCAAATTATTTTGCTTCTGCGAGTTATAATTCCAAAAAATTTTAAATTCCTAATCACCATTTTCTTTTTTTTTAACTTAAAATTTGATGAAGAAACAAGCAAAATGTTAAACTTGGTCTAAAAAGCATTTAAGAAGCTAGGTATATATAAACAATTTACAAGTGTTAGGATTAGGCTACTGGGTTAAGTACAAACTGGTTAATGTCCAGTGGGGCCATAAACTGTGCAGAAATTATTTAAATCTCTATTAGATGAAAATCCTTTGGACAAGATAATCTCTGTCCACATAGAGTTGCGAAATAGCCCAGACAATAAGAAGTCAAGCCCAGCACTGAACCAAAAAATGCTCCCCGCTCCCGCCAAAAAAAACCCAGTTATCTTTTTGCTTATTTCCAAGTTTTGTATAATTTGCATGACACAAGTAAGCTTTCCAAATGCTTACATATATAAACATATCATTATTTCACCCTTACTCTTGAATAACAGTTTGACTGGGTATAGGATCTTGGATCTAAAATACTTTTTTCCCAGGACTTTGAAAATGTTATTACATTATCTTCTAGCATACAATGTTGCTAATGCAAAGTTAGAGGTCAATCTGTTAATCCTTTCCAACACCTGAATATTCTCTTTCTTGATTCTCTCTCATGTATTTTATTTTTTTAAAAAGTTTTTTTGAATTAAAATATAGCTAACATACAATATTATATTAGTTTCAGGTATACACCATAGCTATTCAATATTTATATACTTAAAGAAGTGATCACCATGATGAGGCCAGCAACCATGTGATATCACACAATGCTATTACAATATTATTGACTCTCTTTCCTATGTGGATACTACATCCCCATGACTCATTTGTTTTATACCCGGAAATTTGAATCTCTTACCAAATTCAGTTTTCTTGATCTTTGAAAGTCCAAAGAAACTATAATCGAAATTACTTAAATTATCCCCATCCTCCTAATTCTAATTTCCCAATCTCTTTTCTGCTTTGTCTCAGCCAGATGAATCACATTTCAATACTTGGGTAGATTCAGGGTTTTTTAATACCGTGATTCTTAATCTGATGTCGTCTAGTTTCTGATTTCACTTGCTTGGGATGAGGTAGGCCAGTAGTCCTCAAACTTTAGTGTGTCTTAGAATCCCTTGAAAGCCTTAGTAAATATAAAGTGCTGAACCCTACCCCAGTTTGCATTTCTAACAAGTTCTCAGATGATAATATTCTAATACTATAACAGTTTTGAATTCCTAGGAAAATGCCCACTTGCTCATGATGTATTATCCTTTTAACATGTTATAGGATTCTATTTGCTAAAATTTTATTGAAAAATTTTATATCTGTATTCATGAAGGGTAGTTTTTTTTTATAGTTTTTATTTTCTGTAATGACAATGTCTGGTTTTGGTATGAGGGTAATATTGGTCTTATTTTATGTAAATTGAGAAATGGTGCTTCCTAATCTATTTTCTTAAAGAAATTATATAAAAATGGTATTATTTCTTCTTTGAATGTTTGCTAGAATTTAGTCAAACACTTTATCTGTTTTTATTTTATCTGTTCTTAAATGAATTTTGGTAGTTCCTTCAAAGAATTATTCATATTCATTCAAATAATTATTCTATTTTATCCACATTTTCATATTTTGGGTGGAGAGAAATTGGTACTGTTCTCTTACCTTTGAAAAGTCTGTATGGTCTGTAGTGATATCCCTTCTTTCCTTCCTTATATTAGTGTGTCTTCTCTCTCTTTTTTTTAAATCAGACTAGTGAGACATATTCCATTTCATTCATCTGTTTAAATAATTGGCTTCCCGCTTTATTTACTCTATTTTTTAAAAAATTTCAATGTCACTGATTGCTGTTCTTATTTTTGTTATTATCTTCTATTTGCTTCAGTTTTGCTTTGCTCTCTTTTTCTAGTTTCCTAAGGTGGAATCTTAAATGATTGATTTGAGACCTTTCTTCTTTTCAGGTACAAGATGTTTAATTTTACATATATGTGTGTGTTGTATATATACATATGTATAAATTGTTTATATAATTTACCCTAACCACTAATTTAGCTGCCTGATACAAATTTTGATATATTGCATTTTTATTTTTATTCAGTTTAAACAACTAACTTTCCCAAAACTTCCTTTTTGATCTATGTAGTATTAAGAAGCAAGTTGTTTAAGTTCCAATTATTTGGGGATTTTCCATATATCTTTCTATTATTGACTTACAATTTAATTTTGTTATGGTCAGAGAACATACTTTGTATAAAATAAATTTTTCCAAGTATGTTAAAGTTTGTTTTACAGCCAAATATATGGCTTGTCTTAGTGAATGTTCATGTAAACTTGAAACAAATGTATACAGTACTATTGGTAGAATGTTCTACAAGTGTCTGTATATATCAACTAGGTCAAGTTGGTTGATGATGTTCAAATCTTATATTTCCTTGCAGATCAACTGTCTTTTTCGTCTATCAGTTACTAAAAAGAGACTTTTGAAATCTCCAGGTATAATTGACAATTCATTTATTTCTTCTTTAAGTTCTATCAGCATTTGATTAATATATTTTGAAGTTCTATTGTTATGTGCAAATGAATTTAGAATTGTTATATATTTTTGGAGAACTGACCTTTTGTCATTATGTAATGGCCTCCCTTATCCATACTTATCTTCTTTATTATGAAATATACTTTGTCCCATATTAATGTAATTCCAGTTTTCTGTTGATTAATAATTGCATGGTATATCTTCTTCCATTCTTTACTTTTACTTTTAACATATCTATTTCATTATAGTTCAAGTGAATTTCTTGAAGGTAGTGATAGGCCTCATTCTTTTATTCAATTTGAAATGCTGCCTTTTAATTGATGTGCTTAGATTATTTATATTTGGTATAAATATGATGCTTGGGATTCAGCCTATCATTTTATTATTTGTTCCTGTGTTTCTCATTTTCTGTCCCCTTTTGGGTTGTTTAATTTTTAATATTCCATTCATTTCATATTATTATTGGTTTATTGGATATATGTTGTGTGTGTGCATGTGCTTTGGGGATTGCAATATGTCTTCTTAACCTATCACAGTTAACTCAGAGTTAATATTTTGCCACTTCGAAGTGTAGGAACCTTGTCTCTATCCTCTTCCTTTTATGTTAGAGTTGTCATATGTTTTAAATATAAATAACTGAAAAGGTTATAATTTTGCTTTCAATGGTTATATATATTTAAAGAACTTGGGAGGAGGAAATAATTTTAAAAATATTTATTTAGTTGTATACCCTACTCTTCCTTCATTTTTATTTTTATTTCTTTATGTTTTAAAATCTTTAAAAATTATTTGGGTGACATTGATTAATAAAATCAAATAAGTTTCAAGTGTACAATTCAACTATATGTGTGTGTGTGTGTGTGTGTGTGTGTGTGTGTGTGTGTGTATGTTGCTTTGTGTGTTCACCACCCAAAGTTAGATTTCTTTCCATCACCAAATATTTGACCCCCTTACCCCTACTTACCTCCTCCTTCCCCCTTCTTCCCTCTGGTAACCACTAATCTACCATCCATGTCCATGATTCTCTATTTGTTTGTCCCATTTGTTTTTTGCTTTCAGTTTCATATCCCGCATATGGGTGGAATCATATGGTTTCCAATTTTTCTGTCTGTCTTATTTTGCTTAGCATGATTATCTCAAGGTCCGCTCTTCTTTTATTTATAAAATTTCAAGCATTTCTTTGGTATCAATTTCCTTTAGCCAGAAAAGCTTCTTTTACCATTTATTTTTGAGCAAGTCTGCTGTTAAATCTGTTGCTTTTCCTTCATTTGAGAGTATATTTATTTTGCCATTATTTCTAAAGGATATTTTTACTGGACATAGAACTGTAGCATGACAGTTCTTTTCTTTTAGTATTTTAAGGATATTGTTTCACTGTTTTCTGGTCTCCCTAGTTTCTGGTGAGAAATCCACAGTCATTCCAATTGTTGTTCCCCTGTATACAATCTGTCATTTTTTAAAATAACTCTCTTTAAAGTTTTTAATTTTTATTTTTCAGCACTTTTATTATGATCTGTCTGAGATTTTTTTTTTTTTTTTTTTAGTTTACCTGGGTATTGCTTGTTGGGCTACTTAAATATATACATTTAGACCTTTCTTCAAATTTCGGAATGTGTCGGCTTCGCATGTTGCCAGGTTGCACATTATTGCTAGCTGGGAGGAGGAAGTATTACTTCAGTGCAGGTGACCACTTTGTCTAAAGAATCTTGTTATATTCACTCTATTTATTCTAGCAGAGAAATAGAAACTATAATAACAAACCAAATAAAAATTCAGAATCAAAACATAAAACATTTGGAATAAAATATTAGTGGATAGACTCAATAGCACAATGGAGATGAAAGAGGAATCTGAAGACAGGTTAAAGGAAATTATTTAGTCTGAAGAATAAAGGGAAAAGAGATGGAAAATAAATTAACAGAGCTCTAGGAACTTGTGAGACAATTTATAATAGTCTAATATTCATATCATTGGCATCACAAAGGAAGAGTAGAAACAATTAGTAAAGAAAAAATATCTAAAGAAATCACACTGAAAAGTTCCCAAGAGAAGTCTGAGATCCAAAATCAGGATGGTGTACCAGAAGGTGAATATTGGCTTGATATCATTAATAGGAAAGACCCATTAAGTCATACAAGTACATGAGATGGCTGCAGGGTTGGCAATTGGCCTAGAAACATGATGAAACAATATGAGAATGGACTTTATCTGTTACTAAACTGATATACTTAAAAACGCAATGCCCAGGTATAATGGGGCTCAGGATAGAAGGGTGCATTTGTGGAAAATCTATGACCAACTTAAATTATGTCAGGATGTCACTGGTAAGTGTGTTGATTATTTTACTTCCACCACACCCACAGTGCCACAAATTAAAATGTTATTTATTTCTCTGTCCACTATCCTGGAGTTGATGAGCACTTTTATACATTATGTTTTAAAGAAGAAAGATGTAAATTGTTTTGAAAGAATTTACACTGGCTACGGAGAAGGGAGGCAGAAAAAGTGAAGCGGGGCAGTTCTATGATAGGAGCACAGTCTGTAAGGAAGAAGTATTTACACACAACAGTTCTGAAAGTTAGTTTATAACATCTCAAAATTTTTTTCTTGTCATTATTCTATCTATATTACTCATCTGCCCCGATGCAATATATCACTTGAAGGCCCAGAACTTCCTCTACTTTGATAAATCCATTATCACTGTTCAATTGCTTACCTGCTTGTGAACTTTTGATGTCATTTGTCTGCATTTGTATCCCTTCCTTTTTCTCTTATTCTTTTGAGTTTATGCCTTTTTATTCCTCTATTGTTCTTCTAGTGGTGTCACAAAAGGGAGTGGAAGTAAGCAAATGCATTTATTTAGATAAACTATATTGTTTCTCATCCTTCAACCCTATTTGCTTTGGTATTATAACTGGTTGTAAAAAAGACATGTTTTTATGTTTTGTTTTTTTTCCCCCTATCCATTCCAAGCTATTCTGACAGGAAGAACTTGAGAGGAGACTAAAGAAGAGATGACATTTTTGAAATTTTTTTATCTCAAGTCATTGACAATTCTATTTAAACTTTTAATGAGAGACTTCTATGTGACTATTAATATTTGTCTTTACACCCATTAGGATACAAGCAGTCTTGTAAATTGTGTGTGTCCCATTCCATCTGATTAGCTTTCTGGATCTTGTTCTCTCTCACTTTTCAGTGAGAGGTGCTTCTTTTTCTCTTCTCCATGGTTTCGATTCTGTGATGGTTCTGTCTCTTAAATGGGCTTTCACCACAACTCTGATGTCACAAAACTGCTGCTTATCAAATTTACTTACAGTATAAAGTAGTTTTGTACATCATGTTTACTAGCTCAGTAAATAAACATTTTATGGAGTTTTAAAAATTGTTTAGTTCCTGAGCAAACCCTATATGTGTACACAGAAGCAGAAGTATAAAACAATGCCTAAACTATCTCCTAAAAGTCGTATAATTCTTATAGCTAAGTATCAGGTAAAATATTTTATTTAAAACATTAAACTGTGGGAGTTTATACTTTTTCTTAAACTGTGCTACTTTAGCAACAGCCTGAATAAATATGAGACCCTTGAATGTATCAAGTAAACAATTAAGCAACAATTATTTGTTGAGTACGTATGTGCTGAAGCCTGAGTTGGTACTTGGAGGAATATAAAGAAAAGGTAAAATACTGTTCTTACTTTTCCCCCAGACATGTAGGCATGTCATGTGGAGTCCTTGTCTGGATCAAAAGCACAGGCTCGACATTTGATATAAGAGAACATATACTCTTACTGCCTAGTTGCTGAGACAAAGTTGCACATGAAAAATGCTAGTAACATAACACATTTAAGTACTTAATCATCTGTCAAAGCCAGCAAATGCTATAGAAGTTCATAAAAGGAAGTCAAAGGGAATAGGAGCAGAAACTACAAAAATTTATTGAGCTCCTACACCATGAGGCCTGTGTATTAGTTAGTCTGTGAACACATGGAGGAAGAAATGCCTAGTCAGTTGGGTTGGCCTTGAATGATGCATTGGATTTATGTGGAGGAAAAAAAACCAAACATCCCATAGAAAAAGAAAGGTATACCACAAAATACAGTGACAAAAGTGATGCCTGTGTGACTTGGAAGGGGGAGGGCAATGGCCTGAATAGATTGGGTGTTTGTACTAAGGAAAAGCAGTGAATGAATTTGGACTGTAGGGTGGGGCAAGAGTCAACAAAGGTTAAGAGAATGTTAGTTTTCAGAAGCAGGAAAACCAGCACATTTCATTACAGAAGTCACTTGATTTAAGGCACAACTTTGATGCATTTTTATGAGGTTACATGGGGAAACATTTAAATAGCCCCATCATAACTGCGATAGGTCTTATTTTTGGTTGTTGGCTTATTTGTTATTTACTCCACAGGTATCCCTTGGACTTAGGGAAGAAAAGAAAAATTGGGATGATCTGTGTCTTATTTAAATTATAGGAACAAAGGAGGCAGATGATTTATCCACAGCCCTGGCAACTATGGGAAAGGATCCCCGCCTCCATCTCCCCACTTTTCCAGAACAGAAGAGTGTGAGTGGTTACTTTGCAGGACTTCGAGTGATCTTCATTTCAAAGAACCTTTATTAGCCTCCACTGTGATAAGATGTAGTTTTTGGATTTCAGGCTCTCCCCTCTCTACTGATTTACCTAAGTAGGAGAGATTTCTGGGGCATGTTTGTGGGTGGAGGGCAGTGGGTTGTAGGGGAGGAGGAAATTCTCCCCTTCCTCTCTTGGTTCTTAAGGATAGTCCAACAATTAAAATCACATAAGGCAGATTAATAGGAGAAAATAAAATTTAATCCACACAAGAATTCACATTAAGCATGAAAATTCCAAACACTGTAAAGCACAATGAGGTATATATGTTATTCTGGACTAAGCACAAGGAGCTAGGAGTCTGAGACTTCAAAGGGAAGTAAGGCAATTCATAGGGAGATGAAAAGTATTAATGGTTAGTAAACAAATGTTTGTTGGTACATCTAGATACAGTGGGACACAAAAGTTCCTCCCTGTCTGCCATTCGTAGTTCAAATTAAACTGTAGTTATCTGTGGTGATAGTTCCTTCCTGGAGCCTGGAATAGGCCTTGCATCTTAAATTCTTTTAGCAGTTAGAGGGAAGGTCAAAGGTTCTTCTCCAGCTTCTAGGCCTTAAAAATAACCAGCTTAAAATAATCAGTACCCCAAAGAGTCATATTTTGGGGCTGCAGAATTTGCTGCCCTCCAGGGGCATTCTCCTAAGAGAGTGTAGTAGTGTTGGAAGAATGAGAGTACTCTGGTTACTTGGTTGTTTTTTGGTAAATAACTTTCTATCAGCTTCTCAAGTTCCACTTCTCAGTGGAGAAAGATGCTGGAGAAAGATACCAGGACTCATAACAGAATAGGTTGCGCTGAGCACTGAGCAAATGGAGCTGTGGCCTTAGATTTTGATTTCATGATGACTAAGCCAATCAGGTTAGTAGGCTGCCGCATTTCTTCTTTGTCCTTGCACACTTTATACTTGACGAAAGCTTAAGCAAATGGAATAGGCAACCACTAGGAGGTACCCAAGCTATGCGTCTGCCACCACGGCAAGCATAAATGGCTAATAGTGGGTCCCTGGACTCCGCGGGTCGAGGCTGGTGGCGCTTTTCCAAGGTCCGGGTTGCGATGAACTAATCCGTGAACCGAAAAAGACGAGAAAGACGACTAAGAACAATAGCCCTTTAATCTAAAAGGCGAAGTAGGCAAACGCACCTCCAAGGTATTGTTATGTTCTGAGGTTTGCGTGCTTGGGAACCAGCTGCCTGCACATCTGGATGCAGCAGCGCCTTTCCCTGCAGGGCGGAGGAGAGGTAGAGGACCCGATGTGCATACACCTCCTCGTGTGTGCGCTCTGCGTGCGTGCGGGCCCAAGAGCTTCGGGGCGGGTGGGGTGGGGGTGCGCACGCGCACGCGCACGGTGGCAGCTGGAGCCACGGCTCCGGACCGGGCAACTGGGGTGGGAGCCCAGGAAGAAATAAGTCTCGGCCAGCCTCCTCGCAGCTCACTGCGGGTTAATGACCAATCAGTTAGAGAGAAAGACCAGGGCGACGGCAGCAGGGTGACAGTTCCTGCAAGCAGGCTTCGTGTCGAAGGGTCAGGTTATCAGCCAGTCTCTGCCACAGATAAAATAATTATACACACACACACACACACACACACACACACACACATATTTTTTTGGGGGGGGGGTGTTATTTTTTGTCTCTATCTCCAGAGAACAAGGGCGGGAGAGAGGGGAGCGTGCTCCAGCGGACCATCGCGGATCTGAACCGGTCGCGGGAGGAAATTTTGCGGTTGGGGGATGGGGGGGAAACCTTATTTCCACCAATCCCCAGGCGTTTGTCTGCTTAGTCCGGGGTGCAGCGGAAGGCTGCGGTGAATTAACTGATGAGAGCGAGTTATTTTCTTCCTTGGGAGGGGCGGGGAGTGAGGGTCCTTGTTGGTGAGGAGGAGATGCCTGAGGCAGGATAGCGGTCCCGGGCCGCCGTGGAAATTTCCAAGGACTTGGCGGGGCGCGGAGAGCGCGTCTGGGGCTGGAGGTGGGGGGCGGCTGGCGGCGCAGCAGCACGGGAGGCGGGGAGAGGCGGTGGGGAGGCGGGGAGAGACTAAATGTCTGGGAGGGAACCGAGCCTCTCCCGAACCCACGCCGAGAGCGACAGTGATGCTGCAGAACTGGCCAGGGCGACTCACCGCTGCTGCTCTCCGCACTGGCGGAGACCTCAGTGCCCGCCTTCTGCAGGGGAAGCGACCATGGCCATAGCTCGTGACTTGCCCCCTGGCCACTTCCCCTAGAAAGAAATCCTTGAAAAAGTTGCATTAAAGAAAAATCCTTGCTCTGACCTTTGGGGCAGTGGGGGCCGAAGAAGCGTGCATTTGAGTGCAAGCAAGAAAGCCAAAGGTGTGTGTGCATGGGGGGCCAGAGGTTGGGGCATCCTCCGCTGCTACTTCGCCTAGCGTTGTTCTGAGGCTCTGCCGGCCCCCCGCCCCCCCGACCCCGGGACTGCCATGAGCCCCTGCGGGAGGGCCCGGCGACACACGTCTAGAGGGGCCATGGCCGTTTTGGCGTGGAAGTTCCCGCGGACCCGGCTGCCGGTGGGAGCCAGTGCCCTCTGTGTTGTGGTTCTCTGTTGGCTCTACATCTACCCTGTCTACCGGCTGCCCAACGAGAAGGAGATCGTGCAGGGGGTGCTGCAACAGGGTACGGCATGGAGGAGGAACCAGACTGCGGCCAGACTCTTCAGGTACTCCCGACCTCGCGGCTCCTCCCCACTCGTGTCCTTTCTTCCCAGTGCAATGAGGACAGGGTCATCAGTGGGGACCGCCTCGCAGAGGTGTCCCTTTCAGCCAGTCTTTCTTGTCCTACTCCCTTTCCTTTCCTTTCCTTTCCCAACCTGGAGGCTTTAGTTAGGGATCCTTTCCCATCCCTCACCCCAAGAAATGTGCAGACACCTGCTTTGCCCATGTAAAAAGCCTCTATGCATTTCTGCCCTAGCCGGAGTTGTAGCCAAAGATTTGCAGATAACTGGTGGGAAGAGGAAGCCAGGCAAACTTTGTCCCCTACGTTTAATGAGAATTGATCTCTTAGGCTCTGAAGACCTTAGAAACTGTAGAGAAATAGAAGCAGGTAGGTGATATCTTAATGAGGTTAGGTGAGTGGTTGGTAACATAAATCACTCATGAGGGAGTAAGGGGCAAATCTTGAAAACATGAACACTCATCCAGGAGCTAGCTGCTTTGTGCAGCATGCCCATAACAAACACAGAGCACTTACTGATGCCTGTTCTAAGAGCTGGGTACTGTATGACCTTTATGTTGAAGCCTCAACAACTTTCTAATAACAAATATTAACCCCATCTTACCAATCACAAACTGAGTCTTCAGAAGGATGAGGTACTTCCTCAAGGTCATGTACCTTTGAAGTGTGGCAGCTGGAATTTTCATCACGAAAGTTCTAAAGCTCTCCTGTCTTTCTCTCTGGATGAGACTGTGGGTGCTTTCAGAAGGATGAGAGATGAGAGTTTAAGTATCTAAAAGTAAGTTCTTGGCAGCAGAGGTTGTGTGTAGGTTGAAGAGAAGGCAGAGCTGCTTCCCCTTTCTGCTTCCTTGAGCATGTTGGAGGACACACCAGTGCTTCCACTGCCACATGCCCCTTTCACTTTCAGTCCCTGGGGCTGATGATGCTGCAGCTAGTTTTTCTTATGATTTTAGTGCTTTCTTTTGCTCTTCATAGGATCTTTCTAAGCAGTATATGGGCAGGTGAGAGCCAATTTAATGAAACATTTCTCATTACTGTTAGTTATAAATGTTCAGAAACACCCATAAATTAAAAACAAAAACAAAAACAAAAACTTTGAAAACATATGGTTTTCCTCCCCATCTCAGGCCTGCTCCTGAAAAGGTCAAAGAGATAATAGCCAATTCTTTCAGGGAAAGATAGCTGAATTCTCCTTTAAACTGGGAGGAAAGATTTTCCTTTTTCCTCTCTCTTTTTAGAATTCTGCTCTCGTTAAGTTTAAAATGACCCCACCCCCCTTAAAAGTATATAAGGGCTAATCTCTCATTTCCATGATATTGAATGTTGGACTCAAAAGCACCCCAAAGGCATAGCATCCAGCAATTCCTTTCTCTGAAGACAGAAAGCACTTTCATTTCAAGTAATATAAGGAAATGAGTTAAGAACTTTCCATTGGTTTGCAATGAAAAGGCCTTTTTTTTTTTTTTTTATAGAAGGAATAATAATGAAGCTCTGTTAAGAGAATAAATTTCATTTGGAGTACATTATCAAGTGGAAAATTGCATTATATTCTGATAAACATAGGCTGATAGTTTCTCAAGCACATTTGCCCCTTGCTGTCTGTAGCCTGGAGTAATCTTCAGTGTGTTTGGCTGTCATTTGGTCTAGTCTCTGTGTGCAGACACTTACGTATTAAAATGCATACACCACAAAAACTGCCTAAACACATACCTCTCAATGGTAGTGTTTGTAAAACTTTGTAAGAGCCACTGTTGTGTGTTGATAAGAGCTTGGACTTCAGAGTGGCATCCTGAATTTTAAGACTGTGCCATGACTAGATAAACAGCAGAGTATCTTTAGCAAGTTACTCTATCTCTTTGAGTCTTAATTTCCTTATTTATAAATGAGATAATAACATTAACCTTGCAGGTTAAAAAAAAACTGATGCTGAGCATGTGAGCATGTGGTACATTTATTCAGTCAATGTGTTATTATCATTGTTATAAATTATAATTTTCTGTATATGTTACAGCTTAAATAAAGACATCTTTTCAGCCCATATGAATTTAGAGAAATTTCACCTGCCAAATTTGTAGAGAAAGTTTATTGGTCCATAGTCTGACCCTCCTTATACCACTCACAGTTAAGCTATTAAACGGGGACAAGGAATTTCAAAAAATAGTAAAAGTATCATAGTTTAAGTCAAAAAAAATTTTTTACTCTATGTTTAATAAAATCCATTTTTTTTTTAACCACATGGATTGTTAGCATGTGGGTGGTAGTTTAAGTTTATTAAATGTTAGACAAGCCAGTCAGAAGCCTTTATTATGTTTAGGAGACAACTTTGACAAACAGGTATCTGTGTTTTCAGTTTGAAATATCTTCTGTACAAATATAAATATATGTACACAAATGTACAATGTGTACTTACGTGTGGGAATATATCACATTTATTCATAAACCATGGAATAATGTCATGTGTATATATTCATATGCACATATATACAAATGTGATCAGTCAATCTACTAATATATAATAAGTGACTACTATTCAGCTTATATGAGTTAGGCACTGGGGGATACCAGTGAACAGGATGGAGAGATTGCTTCCTCTGAGACAGCTTACCTCCTGCTAGGGGGTGACTGACAAAAGTAAACAAGTGAAGAAATATGATTTGAAGTACTGTTAAATGCTATGAGGACAAAAGAAGGCATTTCGCTATGTTTATAAGCACCAGAATTTCAGAATACATCTTCTATTCACTTCTGTCATTTTCTTCTCCTAGCTCAGAACTTGTTAGGTACTGACTTCTCGGAGGGGAACCTTGACAAATCACATCACATAAGAGAGGGCACAAGAAAGTAAGAAAGCTACAAGACTTTTGAACTACATAGGAAGTTTTCCTAACATTTGTCTGGCAATAGAAAGGTAAAGAAATCAGTTGACCCTATCATAGAAACTTTAGAAAGTTAAAACACCGTGCTTGTTGCTTCTGATTGAATAGTCAAATAGTACGGGGAAATGCCAAACCAAAGTGGCGTATGGTTCTTCTATCAGGTCCTTACCCATTTCATTCTCAGAAATCAACTCAGCTCAGAATTTATGTGCAAGGCTTTATTCTTGGCACCTGACATGGTAACATCAACAACAAAACCAACAGATTATTTGGCACTTATTATTTGCATGGCACTATGCTAAGTGTTTTAAATGTATTGTCTTATCTAATTCTCCTAAGAACCTTGTATAAATGAATACATTATTATCCACATTTATAAAGATGAACATACCCTGGTCCCTGTCATCAAGAGATTTGCTGTAATCCCATGAGACAAACATAAATATATAATTAACTAAGCAACTGGAAATAGGGCCATCAAAGAGAGGCAATATAGCAGAGTGAAAAACCTATGGCTTTGAGAACTGTCAGAACATGGTTGGAATTCTGGCTGTATTCCTTTCTTGTTGTGTGATCATTGGTTAAGTTCAACTCAGAGCTTCAGTTTCCTCATTTGTAAAATGGGGTTTATAATTATTTGTTACAAGTTGGTAGTGAAAATTACATGATAGTGTAAAGAAAGCACCTAGAATGATGCTCTCCACATACCTTTGTTCAGTATATAGTTGTTTCTATTGTTACCACAATAGAAACAAGCAAAGTGCTGAGGAAGTTTGCAGAACATAGCATTTAATTCTGTTGGAAAGAGAAATCAGAGAGGATTTGGTGTCTGTATTAAGCCTTGAAGGATGGTAAGCCGGGGTGGTAGTAAGAGGTGAGGACAGAAGGATGTTCCAGGCAGAGACAACAGCAAAGGCCAAAGAAGGAAGGTGTGCAAGTGCTTAGTGTGCTTCCTGTATGAAGAGTTAGTAAGTGAAGTGGTCCACAGAGAACATAGTACAAAGGTAGACTGGGAGGAAGGTGGAAGCCAGGTCACAATCTCTGAAGTATGGCTTATGAGAAATGAACAAATATCAAGTATCTAAGGGCACTGGCTGTGTACCAGCTATCAGCAGAGGTGGCACATTACTGTTACCAGTGGATTTGGGGACAGGGTATAACACACCAAAGTACTTTGAAAACCCTGTCAGTTTACTGGGTGGTAACCATTACTCTAAGCAGCTATGTTTCTCTTTCCTTTCCCATTCTGAATGAAACACTATTCTAAGCAGTTCTAGCTTTATGTGGCTTCTTTTCCGTCCCTATTTTTGAACGTATGGACACTAGAAACTTCAGTTGTTTCCACAGCTGCCCTGGTGGCCGCAGAAAGGCACTGGGGTGGGAGGGGGTGAGGCACAGGTACAGCCGTCTGTATAGATGAGATACAAGTTTTATGTTTGTTAAGCTGTGGGATTTGTAGACTTCACTTTAAAATTAATTAAGGAAAAAGATGGTTTAATAAGTTGTGGTGCTTGAGAAAATAAGTTTCAATTATGTTGCAGAATTACAAATGTGCAAAAACTTCATTAGCAATGACCACAATAGCAAAAATAAATCATTAATATTATTGAACGCATTTAATGTACCAGGCCTGGTTCTCAGTTCTTATATTTGTTATCTTTTGTTCACACAGCTACTTAATAAAGTAAATATTTGTATGTTCTTTGTTTTACAGATAAGGAAATGGAGGTTCAGAAAGATCCTTGAACAAAATGATGGGATTGGCTTTCCAACCCATAGCTATTTGATTCAAAGCTTTATGTTCCTTCCCTAATAATCTTGGATAAATGAAGCATTGCTATATGTACCTCTTCTGGTCTTGCTGCGATTACTTCTCCAACATTATTTTTTATCAGTTTTCTTATTTATGCTTTAGTAGTGTTGGTAATTATTATAGTTCCTGAAATAAGCCAGGCCGTGTTGGTTTTGCTTGTCATTCCCTTTGCCTGAGACGCTTTCCTTCATGGCCACATCTCCTGCTCTTCGCCTGGCCATTCTTACTCATCTCTTGACTATGTAGCATAGTGGTTAAGAGCAAAGTGTCTGAAGTTAGCTGTACTCCAATCCTGATTCTACTACTTTCTTCACCAAGTCAGTCTTAATTGCCTATTTTCTCACCTATAAAATGTATCTTCTTGTAGGGTGGTTATGAGCATTATCTATGAGAATAGATAATGTGTTGAAATGCTTAGAATTTTTTCTGGTATATAATTAGTGTTTAATCTGTGGTAGCTCTCCTCAAGGGAGTGACCCACACCCTTTCCTTCCTCCCCAGTTAGAAGTTTCTCCTTTGTTTTTGTTTTTGTTTTTTAAAACACTTTGTGCATATTATTGCATTTCTTTCATTTACTCAAAATATCTACTATTTTTGCATATAACACTTACTATAGAAGATACTGGAATTATAAGAGTGAACTTAACAAAATTCTTACTTTCTTGAAAATTATAGGCTAAGGAGGGGAGACATAATGAACAGAACAATATACAAATATCTGCTAGGAACAGGTACATTTTTCATATTATATTAATAATACCAGTTTGCCTTTTCTGCCAGCTCATTCATATTTGCATTCCCAGAGATGAGCACAGTTCCTGGTACACTAATTTTTGTTGAATTACTGTGTGAATGAATGTTTTAGAAAGGTGTGGGACCAGATAGCTGATCAATCTGTCAATAAACACTTAATGAGTTCCAGCACTCCACTTGGCCATGTGGAGAGTAAAGGAGTAAATGACATCCTCTCTACTCTTAGAGAGTTCTTACTCTAGACCAGAGTTTCCTAGTCCAACACTACTAACATTTTGGGCTGGATAATTCTTTGTTGTGAAGGGCTGTCCTGTAAGTTGTTAAGCAGCATCCATGGGATATGTCCATTAAATGAAACAACCACATATGTCTCCAGACTTACTGAAATGTCTCCAGGGGGCCCAAATTGCCCCTGATTGAGAACCTCTGCTGTAGAGAAACAAAACTAACCCAGTTGACAAGATTAAAGAAAAAAAAAAACAAACAGAAAATATGCAATTAAGAGACAAATTTGGAAACTACAAACTGTAAATGCTTTGACTACTGTGAGAGGAGTGAATGAATTGCACTCGATAGATGGCCAGGTCTTGGTTAGAGAAGGGTAAGGAGAGGGGATGCTTTGGGGGATATTTCCTATGAATGGCTATCTCTATTAAAAGCTTGTGTGAGAGCTGGTTAGGGTTGTCATCAGTGCCCCCCTTAGGCCCTGGCAAGAGGAACCCATGCTCTGTGCACCTAGTTTCAAGGGCCTCACTCTGCTCCTCCTCTGGTCTCACTTCTTAATGAGGCAGGGCATCACTGGGGCCTTGGTAGACCCTGGAATTCCCTGCCCAAATAACCGAAGCTCACTTCCATAGCCTGCTTGCCTGCTTGGGACATTTTCCCCGCCCCTCATCTTGAGGGTGACTTGTCTCACTGCTGTGTGCACTCCTAGGCTCAAGAGATGGCCAAGAAACAGCTCTTTGAGGGAGGGAGGGCTGTGGAAGGAACTTGGATATGGGACTGTGGGGTTCACATGTACACTTGGCAGGGGAGCTCTCCCTGTGTTGCCATGTCCAGCACCAAACTTCCTGGAGTCAGAGAAACCTAAATTTGAATCTGGCATTCCAAGTTGTTATGCAGGTTTATTTGTCCAGGAAAAAAGATAGGCACATGGAACATACTTTTTATGTTTATTGATTTGTTATAACTTGTTTGTTCATTTATTTTGTTCTTTAGAGTCCACATATAAGTGAGATCATACAGTATTTGTCTTTCTCTGTCTGACTTATTTCGCTTAGTGTGAATACCCTCTAGGTCCATGCACGTTGTCACAAATGATAAGATTTAATTCTTTTTTTTTTTTATGGCTGAGTAATATTCCATTATATATATGTGCCATATCTTCTTTATCCAGTCTTCTATTGATGGGCACTTAGGTTGCTTTACTATCTCAGCTATTGTAAATAGCACTGCAGAATTTGACTATAACTTTTAAATATTTAGATATATATAAATATTTGTACTTTTGTTACAAATACTTTTGATCTCTTCTATACAAATGTTTTTTTTTTGTTTTTTTTTTTTTGCAACTGGGAGTCTATTATTCTTCATTTTGGAGAGGAGACTTTAGGAAGCTAGTTGAGTCAATTGTATAATTATATATATTAATGTAGAGTATGACCAGTTTGTCTTTTGACAAAGTTCTGAATCATCTCAGAAGTGGTGCTGACTATGTATCATTAATGCAGTTCCTTATGACAGAGTTGATAGATTTCTATCAAGACTTTTTAGCTTTCATTCAATTTTAGCTCTATTGGGAGCTGTGTGGCCTCTGGCAAGCTGCCTAACTTCTCTGTTTATCTGTTTTGTCATCTGAACAATGGTATATTATGCTAACCCACTTCATAGGGTATGATGATAATTGAGATTATTAGTGTAGAATCTGTGAGCATCCTCACCTGGCTGGGTGAGATGACACAATCATCCCACCTAGAAAGAGTCTGGACTTTGGGACCTCAGAAAATCAGGTTTTTATCTTAGTTCTGTGGTTTATTAACTTTGTGACCTTGAAAAATTTGCTTGGCCTTTCTGGGCCTTAGCTATGGGAGGCAGTACTTACCTTGATAGGATTAGGTGCTGAATAATTGCTAATTCATAAGCAATAATGATGAGAAAAGCTGCTTTCTGGGATGCAACCTATGTCTATTACTTGTACCTTCAGTAATGGAATATATGACAATAAAATGTGACCTTACAACACACCCTCTTCTTCCGCAGTGTTAGTACCAAGGATACTATAAAACAGCCAGCAGAATATTAAGAAAGACAGCAGAGCCCAGCCATAGATCACTTATTCATTCGTTCATTCATGCATTCATCCACAATTACTAAATGCCTATTATATGCCAGTTAGATGCTGGGATACAGTGTTGAAAGTAAGACATGGTTCCTGATTTTATAAAATTTATAGTGTAAGGTAGTGTCATGAATTAAGTCAGTAAGAAATTGAGTAATGTAGTGTTCCAAGGGTTATAGTTTGTTTTGGATAATAATTCTGAGTTTTGAAGCTATTGACTTTTTTCCCTTTCCATTGGACTGTGTTCTAGCTATAGCATTGCATGAAAGGGAAGCAGCCAAGACCATAAGAGCTGTGTCACTCCTTTAATTAGGTGCCAGGAGGAAGCTGAAATGAATTCAAAGCTACACATTCTCCATTATTCAGGGCTTAAGAAACAATATGCTACCAGAGATTTCCCAGTGAGTATAATGAGAAAGCATGTTTTTTTTTTTTTAAACAAAGTGCTTGTTTCAATTATTGATACAACAAATATATACATGATTTTATGTTTCCTATCTTATTCTAAAAATATAGAATGTTTATTATTTGTCTGATTTTGGAAGCAATAGATACCTACTGTGGAAAAATTTTAAATGTAGTAAAAAGGAGAAAGAAAACACTCATAATTCAATCTCTCAGAAGTATTTATTGTGAACACTGTTTCTTTTTGCATATTTGTTTGCATATGTGCAAACTACTAAATTGTGTGTATTTTGTATAATTTTATATCATCTTTTATTCACTCAATGTTATATCTTTAACATTTCCTCATATAATTAAGAAATTTTTAACTGTCAAACTTATAAATAGCTTTATGATTTTCATTTTGGAAAAAAATTATTTAGAGTGAGTTAAAAAAAAAAACATTGCCATATTGGAACAAATAACTATCTTAAAAAAGATCCTTAAAAGAGATATTGAAATTTGTATGTTAGATTTTTTTTCTTTAAAAATATCTCCGTATATATTTGGTAAATACTAAACATGGGAAATTAAAAAGCCTCTTTAAAGAGTTCTACTTTCTCAAAGCTGGCATTTAACTGATAAGAGCAATACTATTTTCATTTCTAAAAATGGATCACATTTAATCATCTAGAGATAAACATTACTAATATTTTGGTATATATTCTTCTAGACCATTCCATGCCTCTGTGTATATGTGTACAAAACAAAAATATAATGAATTTGATAGTACATTGTGAATATTTTTCTTGTAACAGTATATGTAGACCTACGTCATCCCTTTTTAATGACTATAAGATTCTCCTGTGTTAGGATAGTCAATAATTTCTTTAACCAATCCATTGTTATTGGATATTTGCACTTTTACAATTTCTCACCTTTATAAATAATGGTGTGATGAATATCTATGTGTATACATCTTAAATATTTATCTGTTTTATTTTCTTAGTATATATTTCTGAAAGTAGTTTCTTGACAGTTTTTTGTTTGTTTGTTTTGCTACTATCAATTCTTATAACTGGTTTCTTTGGTTGTTCATAGAAAATATTTGACTTTGGCTAAGGGCAGATTTGAAGTTTCTGCCATTTCAGTGTGAGTAGTGATTATTGCAAAAGTAACAGAAGTATAGTGGTTGTTAACATTAAGTGCTGAAATTCCCCTTAGGGAATTTTCAAGAGGCCAAAAGCAACTAAGGAAGATTCCTAGACAACTGGATATGTATAGTGGCAGATTCTCCCCTCATTGAGCGTGGTGGAAACCTAGCTATGAGGAATTTATTATTACACTGGAACATGTGGCTTTATCTGTCACAGTTATCCTCTCTGTTGGTACAGTGTTTCATCTACATTTAAAAAGCAATGCCTTTATGGGACCATTTGCATTATTTTTCTAGGACTTCAACAATTAAATAAAACTGTAATTTAAAAAGAAAAATAAACTTTTGCTTTATAATAAAATAGAGATTTCAAGGAAAAAGAAAACTGTCTTAAATAGAACAGTTATATTTTCTGACTCTGTTTTAAAAGTTATTTTCCTATGTGTTATAATTAAAAGTCTTGGGCTTGAATCTGAAGCAGATCATACCCACCTGGGTAGACGGTGAGGAAGTAGTAAAAAGGCACAAGAATCCCGTGATGATATTTTGTTGTGTTGGTTGTTTGGAAGTTGAGTGTTGTTGGTTGTGCTGATATGTCATCTCTACCCCATGTCCTTTTCCTCCCTTGTATTTGTTTTAGATTCCTCATCACAGTATTAAGCATCTAATGAGTGTTCGTTATATGAATAAAAACATTAGGTTGTCTAAAAGGCCTGGAGACAGTTGTCTGAGCACTTTCCAGGGGTAGTTTCACTTATTGCCTAATACTGTCTCCGTACTAAAAATATCCACTACCAATTTGCTTATTCACTTCTCTATTCATTCTCTGTTGAACAAATATCTATTTAATGCCTTCTCTGTGCCAAGCATATAGGTGCTTATGTAGGTGCTGAGAATAAAGTGTTAGTCAGAAGTACACGACCTTCCCTCATAGAACATATAAGTACACAGTACACATTATTTATAGAAACAGCTATAGTCTCTAAAAAGTCTCTCAATTCCTTTATATGGAGGAAAAACAAGCCAAAGTATAACTTCGCTTTCAGAATTTAGCTGTGCATATCTGTGTTTTGGTACAGTCCAGAGAATCCCAAAGTGCCTCCTCTGATCCATTCAGTGTTTGGCCTACATCGTGACTGTGAGGCCAGAGGCCCTCATTCAGTTTAGTGGTCTAATATCTTTTGACTCTGGTTAACCTATGCATCATGTGAAATGTTAGAGAGTAAAAGCCCTTTAAAACACTGCTAAAAGATATATGAGTCCATGGGGGAAAGCAAGGCTCAATTACCAGTAAAATGAAAGAGACTAAGAGGCAGGCAAGCTTGGATGGGGACTGCTGACTTTGTAAGCTATAGACCTCCACTCAGCCCCCTGACATATACAATAAAGAGAAGGAGGGGAATTCACTTGGAAGGGGAGGTAAAGACACGAAGGCTTTTCATCTTTTCCTAGTAACTGCTTTAACTATGTGTTGTCAAATCTACCTCCCACCCTGTACCGCTACTCTACTTTTCTGACTCTAATGGATCTCTGACCCGCTTGGCCAGATTTAGTCAATTTGCATCCACCTTGATTACTGGGACACTCTTCTCTAGTATTTAGCTCAGTTTTCTTGATTTTAAAGCACAATGAAAACTCTTGGGTCTACTGGCTCTGCTTCCTTCAACACCACCTGAACTTTCAGCAGCTCTGAGTGGAAGTGCGAAGAGCATTCTCTGATGCAGACCCCCATTCCCCACTTCCAGGAGCTACGTCTTCTCCATTGGGCAGGGAGTATATTTATGGTCCTTTCTCTTGGTCATTGTAGCTTCTTAGGCGAACCTTGACTGGCTTCCCACATTCTGTAACGGCATATTGTCCTGGTTCCTTCACCTGGTGGGCAGCCTTCTAAGGTGGAGAGCTAGTAAACATGCTATCCCTGCTATGCCAAGGGGATTTTCACCACTCATTCCCTTTTCCCATCGCCATCTTTCCATTTCTGTTTACCTTTGTAGGTAGTGTACAGTGGCTAGTGCAGCAAATGAGCCAAGAACAAAATGCCTATTTCTCTTTATTGCAGACCCTCACAGTATTATGAGTGATCTTTTTGGAACTTCCCCCATCTTCTCTTGTCCCCTTGTTGTCAGGGAGGGAAAGCACTTGTCTCCAGTTTACATGAGGGTGGGCAGGTAATAGCCTCCCCACAAAAACATGACATTCCCAAGGCTACTCACTCCTCCCAGTTCTTCCCCAGTATGAATCACTTGTGTGGTGGCAGGACTAGTTTTCTGGTCTGGTACTAGTGAGAAAACCTGTAGAGAGGAGGTTGGCTCTGACTTTTGGCAGCTCTCCGAACTTAAAAGATGGGGTATTTGGCACATGTTTGTCTCTGTTTTGTCCATGACTGTAATTCCAAGATAGAAGGTAAAAACTCTCACATTTTGTTTTATCTTTCCCCTAGATAAGTTTGGACCCTTACAAAACTCCGTCGTTTTATACTGTTCCTTAAAGGATTTCTGTGTCCCCTTAAATAGCAAAATGCTCAACTAGGTCAGTTCACTTTCATCTTGAGCAGGTGATTAAGGTTTCATCACAAAAAAGTGTTCAAGCCCTCCACCCCTATCTTAGGGGCTTACTATGAATTTCTCCAGCTGTCACCTCACCATTTAGTGTCACTCTTCTACTACAAATTCTTTCTCAGTTCCTTTTTGCCCCCTGCTTAAGAAGCTTGGGAGCAGGCCAACAGGTGCTGGTTAAACAGAGTCTAGCTGGGGGATGAAATCTCTCTAGCCAGGTACACTTAGTCCTGATTCTCTTGGGGGTTTCCTCCTCTTCAGGGAAGGGAAGAATCCCCACTTCTCAACAGATTCCTCTCTCTCAATTTTCCCTTTTTGTTGATGAGAATTGGGGGCTGGTTATGGCAGTGAGGCCTGATTGCTAATTAGGCCCCCTTTCCCCAAGCCCTGGAGGGGGCTGGCCACATATCCAGTGGCTCTCTCAATTTAGAATGTACTTAGCCGCTACGTCTTAGCTTTGGACTTAAACCATAATTCCAGCATAAAAGCCCACTGAACATCCTGTTATAAAAGGAAAGAACCTATAAAGAAGCCAGAAGATTGCTCCTGATGTATCAAATTTCAAGATTTATAACTTATAAGCATTCCAAAACATTCTCTTTAGACTTTTAAAACAGAGATGTAATATGGAAAATTAAGTTCATATTTAATTAGCATTTACCGAGCACCACTTATGTTCAAGCTCCATGCTAGATGCTTACATGTGCAATATATCAATCTAACCTTAGATTTTAAAATCAGCTCCATTTTTTTTAGACAATGATGATATTTTTAGTTGCATAGTTGTTATTTATTTTGTGTGTGCCATATGCCAGGCACCGTTTTAAGCACTTAATACAGTTATCACTTAACATTCACAAATACTCTATGAGGGAGATATTATTATCCTTATTTTACAAAGAAACAGGCTGTAATTATTCGCCTAAGGCCATTTAGATTGTGGGTGATGCTGAGAGCTACATTTAATGAATGCTTACTGTGTTTCAGACCCTCTTTTAAATAATTTATGCATGTTGACATCATCATAGCAGCCCTAAAAGATAATCCTTCCTCTTACCCCTAAACAACACAAATTTCATGTTTTTGCATTTCTGTAGGACAGTGGGTTAAAATCAGTGTCAGTAGGCTTCATTCCTTTCTGGAGGCTCTAGAGCAAGATCCATTCCCTTTCTCATAGGGGTTGTTGGCAGAATTCGCTTCCTTATGGTTGTATGAAAGTCTCCATTTCTTCGTGGCTGCCAGCTGAAGACTGTTCTGAGCTAGAGGCCACCCTCATTGCTTGGCCCTTGGCTCATGTTTTCCTTCTTCCTTCTTAAAAGTTCCCAAGGGAAGATTGGGTCTTTTTTTTTTTTTTTAAGCTTTTTTTTTTTTTTAAGAGCAGTTTCAGGTTCACAGCAAAATTGAGAGGGAGGTACAGAGATTTCCTATATACTCCCTTCCCCGACACATGCATAGCCTCCCCCATTATCAATGTTCTACATCAGAGTGGTTCATTTGTTACAATTGATGAACCTACACTGACACATTATAATCATCCGAAGTCCATAGTTTTACCTTAGAGTTCACTCTTGGTGTGGTACAACATATGGTTTGAACAAATATGTAATGACATGTATCCATAATTACAGTGTCATACAGAATTTTTTCACTATCCTGCCTATTCATCCCTCGCCTCTCCCCTGACCCTTGGCAACCCCTGATCTTTTTGCTGTCTCCATAGTTTTGCCTTTTCCAGAATGTCATTCAGTTGGAATCATATAGTATGTAGCCTTTTTGGATTGGTTTCTTTCACTTGGTAATATGGATTTAAGGTTCCTTTGTGTCTTTATTCCTGAGGATTTCCTCTCCTATGAAATACACGTCTGTGTCTTTGCCTATTTTCTTTTTGAGTTGTTCATCTCTTCTTCTTTGATACTCAAAGTCTCCTATGTTTCTTAAAAGAATGTAGCTTTTTGTCATATCTGTGGCAAATATTTTTCCCAATTTGTCTTTTGCTTTGCTTATTTTTATGTTTAAATTATTTTTCTTATAAATACTTTAAAATAATCAGGCAATCAGCTTCAGCTTTTTCTTTTATGGCTTTTGAAACTTTCTGTCATGATTCCTGCAGCCCAAGATATTTTAATGATTGAACTTTTTGCATTTAAATTTTAGATCTATCTGTGATTTATTTTAGTATAAGAGGTAAAAGTCACATATTTTCCTTCTATCCTCCAGCATCATTATTCAAAAACAAAAACAAAAAACGTACCTCTTCCCACTCATTTGAAATGCCAAGTTTATCCATGCTAGATAATTCTATATGTGGGTCTATTTTGGAAGTCCTGCTTTTCTTCCTTAGTTCTGTCTAATTAGTTCTATTCTACAACTATAATATCTCAATTACTGTAGCTGTATAGTAATTTTTAATATCTCATTAGGCCATTCACTGTTCCTTTCTCAGAATTTTCTTTATGATCCTTTCATATTATTCTGTTAGGTACATTTGAGATTGGTTTTCAAGCTCACATGATTCCTGTTGATATTTTTATTTGAATTTCATTAACTGATATGTTATTACAAAATTGAAACCTTATATCCAAGAGCAAGATATATTTACTTGTATATTCAATACTTATTTTATTTCACCAAACAGTATATAGTTTTTTTTTCTCTGCGATTCTGCATATTTCTTATTGAGATTATTCCCAAACTATTTTTTATGTTTTTGATGCTTCTATTTTTATACCCAGTAACATCTTGTTTTCATAATTATTCCTGTGATTATTACTTATATACAGGAAGGTCACTAATTTTTATTTATAGCAAGCCACTTTGTTTAAGTTTCTTAGAGTGTTTTTTGTTTGTTCAGTTTATCCTCTTGGGTATTCCAGATATGCACTTATATATTTATATATATTATAAATAATGATAATTTGTCCTTTTTTCCAGTATTTACTTCTTGTGTTTCATGTTCTTTAATGGGCATACTTTTAGTTTTTTTTCCCAATGAATTCAATGCTGAATTTCTTTCTGCTTCCTCTCCTTCTCTCTCTCTCTTCAATTGAATCTTACCCCTTATTAGGGGTAAGATTCTGGTTTTGTGACCTTGAGCAAATTAAGAAGAAAATGGAGCTTAGAAAGCTAGTGAGTGGCTGAACCCGGTTGTAAACTCAGGAGTCTCTGACTTCAGGGCCCATGATCTAACTAAGCATTCCCTCTTATGGTCTCAAAAATGGTTTTAGATGCTTGCTTCTAGTCTCTCCCTTCCCTTCCCTTCCCTTCCCTTCCCTTCCCTTCCCTTCCCTTCCCTTCCCTCCCCTCCCCTCCTCTCTCCTCTCCTCCCCTCTTCTCTCTTTTTTCTCTCTCTCCCCCTCTCTCCCTCTCCCTCTTTCCCTCCCTCCTTCCCCCTTCCTTATTTACCTTCTCCTTCTTATATCCTCCTTTCTCTTCCAACTCTTTCTTCTCTCTCTCTTTTTCTTCCTCCTTCCTTCCCTCCTTCCCT